>CM052549.1:37558043-37676896 GCA_028533065.1 Trachops cirrhosus | reverse complement strand
ATGCTTTGGTTCACAGCCCGCGCTCAATCCATTGAGCTACACCAGCCAGGGCTAAAAGTTTTTCTTTAAAATCCCTTATAGTAGGGAGATAAATTATAATAAATAAAGTTGATTGTACATTTTCTTGACAGATGAAATTTAAAATTCTAAAAATACATACATACATAAGAATGTTAAACAAAATTTAAATTATATTTTAACATATAAAAATTATATATGTGTAAATATATATATATATATATATATATATATATATTTGCTCTAATTTGTTGAACAAAGAGCAAAGCAAGTTGACTCTTGGTATTGAAACCAGAAAAGTTGGCATTCCTGCTGCCTGTCGCCACCAGAACCAATAAGTAGATATACAAAAATAAAATCTTTATTAGGCACTTTATTCAGATGCCAGAGATCTGAGAAGATGGCAGGTTATGTACCCTCAAAAACGTCTTAACATCTCATCTCAAGTTGACATTTTTATAAGAAGAAAGGATAGATAAGGGGTTTGGAAAAAAGTTTATTGGATTAAAGTTGCCATCCTGCAGTGATTTTCCTAGTACTTTTTTATCTGTTGATCAACAATTCTTTGTCTGTATCGTGGACATTCTCTCTCTGGAACACAATGACTCAGACACCATCTCCATGGCTTGCAGGCCCCCTGGATCGCAAGGCCGAATTTCTTGCCAACCTCCTGGAGTCACATAGTCATACATTTCAGTTTCTAGAATAACAGCTTTCCACATGCATTAATAACTTAAGCCTATCATATTTGGGGGCTACCAAATAATTAAGCTCTCTTAGTAATAATCCACCTCTGAATAATCTATTTTGTTATCATTTTCACAAATATTTTCTTTATTTAACAATTATTATGCCAGATCTTCATTTTTCATGGGATTTGATAATAATATTTTTCTAATATTATTTTCATCAATTACATTACATTTTATTTTCTCAGTAAGAAGGTTATGTTACTTCATAGTTGATTTGAATCATATTTGCATAGACAATCTGGTCATAACAAGCAAATAACTATAATTAAAAGTCTGAATGGGCAAAGATATTGTTTTCACAGGTGATGCAGTGCACTCCTAGTAATAGAAAAGGCATATTTGAGCATGGACTGAGTCAAAAACTCTAAATAAATTTTTTATCAGGTAATAACAGTTTCTTTCCTATGCATATTACTATGGGGAATTCAAATAATAAATACCCAAGTGACAAATTTAAGCTTTTAGTTGAATAGAGTTGTAATAATTTGAAAAAATAAATGTATTTGAGACAAAAATTCACATTGAAGTTGCCTTAAAATTTTTGTTTCTTATTTCACTGTTATATTAAGTACATTTAGTAAAAAAGTGATTAATTTTTAATAATATTTTTCTTACATAAAGTCTCCATGAGGGACTAATTATGTCTATATCATTCACAATTGTGTCCTTAACACTAAAATACTATCTAACATAGAGTAGACACAGTATAGGGGAAGAAAGCACAATATATAGTTTTTTTAAAAGGTGATTATATTAAAAGAGTAGTCACTACACTATTCTATTCACCATAGAGAATGTTATATTTATATCAACAAAGTATTCATTGTAGAAAGTAGGAGAATTGAATTAAATATTTTATTATCAATTTAATGTAGAAAAAGTATAATATTTAACTCCTTCTCCTTTTACTATGACAACAGTCTTGGTCATAATTTAAACTCAGTATTTCCCATAATTCTTCCACTGAACATAGTATTTATTAATCAAGACAAACATTTAGAAACCGTAAATTTTTATATTAGACAAATTTGGATATAATATACTATATCCTCCTCTTAGAGTTGTAAAGACTCTGATAAATCCTGTTACAAAACAAAACAGAACAATATTTACAACATGTGCTATATTTAATAAGGAAGGATCATCCCTCTCAACTACCTACAGGAACACAGCAAGTATATTTAAAACAGTCTTTGGAAGTGCTTTCTTTTTTTTCTCTTCTTCCCATTCCATCTGTTCTCTATTACTTTGAGCTATAAGAATCTGGCAATTGAAGAATAAAGGTTAAAACAATAGAAAGTAGGTGGGAAAAGGAGGAGAGAAGGAGAAAAGTTGGAAGGGCAGAAATGTTCAACACGTGTAGAGGAGATGGGTGAACAAGAGGCTGTGCTCTGGAACCAGGGTCATGGACAGAGGACAAACTTGGAGGTCAAACTGCTGAAGACTGAGATGGGTTGTCACCATCCACAGGAAGGTTTTTGCCTGAGGAAGTTCTCTAATGACGGGGTCACAAATGTATGTGGTTGTTTGCAGAGAACAGCTAAGAAGGAGTAGGTATTTGGATCTTTTCACTACCAGAAATCCCCTGAGATTGTTATGCAAATAATTCTTCCCCTCCCTAGAGTTTCATAAGCCAGAGAGTCAAGAGAGATACATGAAATCTACTGATGGGACTTGCACTTATAAAACTACAGAGCCCACTTAAATAATTCTTTAAAAATAATTTTATTTATGGAGTTATGTATGTGTTTATATGTTCACAGGTATGAACAAATTTAAAGAAGAACAAAACAAACACTTGCATTCTCTGTAATGCATAAAGTTAACAACCTCTTTGGGACTTCTCATCAGCCTGTATCTGACCACAGCTCTCCTTCCCTCCAGAGATAACCAGAACCTTAGTTTGTATTTATTATGCCCTTGTGTTTCTTTGTTAATTTACCACACATGTATATATCCCTTAGCTATGTATTGTTTTGTTCATTATATTTTTAAAATTTTATTTATTTACTAGTATTTACAGAGAAGGGAAGGGAGGGAGTAAGAGAGGGAGAGAAACATCTATCAGTTGCCTTCAGTACTCCTCCCAACCAGGGACTGAACCCGCAACCTAAGCATGTGCCCTCACTGGGAATTGAACTGGCAATGATTCCAGTTATAGGATGATGCCCAACCAACAGAGCCACACCAGCCAGGGCTAGTTTATAATATTTTTGAAATAATATGTGGCTTCAGATTATGTGTTCTTCAATGACTTGCTTTTGTTGTTGAGCATTGTTTGTTAAGATTTATCCATGTTGACATTGTAGTTCTTGTTCATTTATTTTTACTTTGTTAAATCCATTGCATACCATATCATAATTTATGCAATCATTTTCTATTGCTGGATATTTTGATTATTTCCACTCCTTTTTCCAATACAGTCATGAACATGCTCATCTTCAGCATATACTTAGGGACTGGAATTATTTAGTGTAAGCATATTAACATTCTGAATTTGCTAGATCTGAAATCGTTTTTCAGGGTAGGTGTAACTGTTGGCATCCATTTTTTCTCAAGTCCTTAGTTATCTCACCTCTTATCTTTATCCTAGGTTCTCTCAACCGTTAACCTTTAGCTCCAACTCAACAATTTTTTTAAAGAAAATAAAACAGCTCAAACAAAGTTGGTCTCTTACCTTAAAACAGGGAGGTCCTCAATTCCATGAAAAAAAACTCACCCAGGTTTACCCAATGCAAAGCAAGGAGCTGATGGGGCATAATGGGCCCCTGCTTGTAGCTAGCACAGATCTGGGTCTGCTAGGTGGTCCTGGGTGGTCCTCTCTGGAATCCTGCTGTGCTACACCATGATAAAATTATCCAAGTTATGACACCATATGTTAGTGGTGAAATGGCACCAGAATGTTACTGGGCTCAGATGTGCTTCAGACAGAGCAAGTGCTGGGAAAAGTAGGGATGGGGAAAGGGAAGATTTCAACAGAATATTCCTCAGCTTTCCAGGTGTGTTCTTTCAGGGTTGTGGTCTCCACTGATTGGTTGGCGCCAGGGAAGGGGGTCGTTAGTCATTGCAGCTGGTCCTGGCATCAGTCATAGTGTTGCTGCACCTGGACTTGCTACTTTCCTGAGCCTGGAGCTGAAATACAACTGGGGCCTAGATGTTATCTCTAGTTTGACCAAAACTCTGTCTCTGTGGCTTTGTTTCTAAGATTATTTGAGGTGGGTCAGAACCTCATTGTCTTGAGGGCTTAATGCTTAAAGGAGTGGTAGTGCAAGGGCTTATCTGGGAGTTGCTCAGCTATTCCCAGACCTTTTTTGCCCCTCCTCTAAAGGGATTTACCACAAGGCTGGGGACACATCAGGGGAGGAGTGTTCAAAGGAGGGTCCGAACCACATAACCAATACACTAGAGTAGGAAATGTCATCCTGGGGCAAGGTTCCATTTACAGCTGCCCATTGTTAGGCACCCAGGGAGTATTCCACCCTCGTGACCTTCTGTACCTGGCCTATGGCCTCATGCCTATCTAACTGCCTACTACATAACCATTTGTACTTTTACTAGCATTTTATAAACCTTGCAGTTTATCCACGTCCTCAGGAACACTTGATTTTGTTACACTTGTGGCCAGCGTGCAGCAGGGCAGCAAAATTTACTCCATGATCAGCTGCTGGGCGGCAGAGCTTGTGGAATTTTGAGTTTACCCTCAAAGAACATCTCTGTGTGCTCATGTCCTTGTGAGTCAGCATGAGTTCAGACCCAGCCCCTGTGCTATACTGTCCTTGTTTAGGAAGTAATGTCTGAGAAAATAAATATTTTCCTACGATCTCTATTCTTGAAGCTGAAAGGTAGTCACTACCCCACGCTGTGCAGGTACCTGGACTAGCAAGCACACCCGAGCAGGAGGGGAGAGACATCTTCAAACTGTGTGAGGTGCCCTGACCAAACCAGTGGAGGACGTCGGTTAATCTGACTTTACAGGCCCCTCTTCTCCCGTCTGGTGTTTGGCTGCAGAGCTATTTGCCTTGTGTTGGTTCTGGGACAATTCAGTGTGGTACTGGGGCAAGAGCACAGGGGCACATCTTAAAAAGGAATTTGATGGCCTTATGTAGTGTAAGGAAACTTGAAAACTCTAACAACTAACTGGAATATAAGAACTGTAATTTTATTTATATTGCAAACACATTAAACAAGTGATGCCAAATTCATATTTTTGGTGACATAAAAACCCTCCACGTACCTCTTATTTCATGCTAAATCTAATTTAAATTTCTCTGACAAGCTGCACCCTGACTCAGTCTTCTTACTAGTACTCAGCCTCATTTCTCACAATCCCCTCCAAAATTTCACCTTGTCTTATCAGTCTGGTGTTCCCAAAGCCTTACTGAGATGTGAAGATTTCATTATCACTATTTCCCTTTCTCTGGAATGACCTCTCCTCACTTCTTTCTTAACATAGTAGTGTGAGTTGTACTTAAAACTGTACTTTAAGCCACAATAGCTACAAGTCTATACCAACTTTTCTAGGAGAAGTTCCAGGTTTTGTAAGGACTTCCCTTTTCTAGAAATTTCCAACATTTGCTTGTGGTGAATTATAAAATATTTGTCAGGCTCCAAGGAAGCAAAACCTCCAATAAAGCTCTTAGAGGTTAAACCCTATTTCCAAACCCCTTTCTTCCATCAGCTCACTGGGGCCCTTGTGGCATTGCCTGTGATTTGTAGCTGTTCTCCCCAGTGATGCACCTGCACCTGACAAGTTACTGCTAACTCTGCTGGAAGCACTAACAACTCTTCAAGTCTGAGGCTAAATGTCAATAACTTCTTCCTTATCTCTAGTACCATGCTCCCCAAGATCCTGATGAAAACTTCTACAAATGGCCTTATCATTCCTGTTTCCTTCTGTGAAAGAATGATAGTCAGTCAATTCATTAGTAAAGAAACCAAATCATTAGTGAAAGAAACCAAAAGTAAATTCAAGCTGCCTTAAGTAGTGAGCAAGCAAGTAAATAAATATTGACTCATGTACCTAAGAAGTCATAGCATAAGATAGACTTTGACCAGATTTCATTCCAGGATCACTAACCAAGCTGTCAGGCTCAGCATCTCTCAGTTCTTCTTCCCTCTACATGATGTCTTTATTCTTATTCAGTATTTTCCACATGGTGGAGAAGATGACTGTTGGCAGCCTCAGGTCAATATCTCCATAGTTTATGAACCATAAGAAAGAGTTCCTGTCTTTTCCAGTGTCTAATCTCATGAAAGACTCAGAAAGGTCCTGCTTGAGTTGCATGTCCACCCCTTGGACTATCACACTCACTGATTAGGGAGATAGGCTATCCTGATGAGCTAAGGCAGATGTGGAGCACAGCCCTGGGGGCCAAGGCAACAGTGAAGCTATGTGATTGACAGACCCCCTCAGAACCACACTGAATGGAAGAGAATAATTTCCCAATGGAAAGAGTAGTGATGATGCATGAAAACATTTTCACACACACACGCACACAGAGTATCCACCAGGCCCCTCTAAAATAAGTCCAGTTAGGGGTCCTAGACTAAAGACTTCCCTGGCCCCATGTATAAGAGCTCTTTAATGGCTCTTTCCTATGGCACACAACTGTCAAACAGTCAGTCTTTAAATTTTCTCTCAGTGTGAGTATGACTGCTTAGAAAGGTTCTGGAGATAAGTTCACAATGTTCCTAAAACCACTTTCCTCAGATAAGTTAGATCTTGGCACTATTTTCCACTGGTACTGCTTCCCCTGCAGTGATGAGTTTCTTTTGGAGAACTCAAGCTTGAAAACAGCAAACTCCCCTCAGTTCCACTCTGGTCAATCAGATAGGCTTTATGCCTTTAAATCTCAGTGATCAAGGGGTCAGTGCCCTTTCTTCTAGGAGAGTCCTAAATACAAATGTGAACATGGGGTAGAGGTGCCCACTACACCCACCACTGACACCCAAAGCCTAACTGTGTAGGTGAATGGTGCCTCATTCCACCATTCGATGTAATCTGAACCCCAACTTCTAAGACTCCAAAGAGATCCATACTGTTTTCCCTCAGGGTCCATGAAGGCCTTTTCTGTATCTTTATGTCTTCCTTGCCTATTTCAAATGACAATGCTATACTTTTTCTCTGGACAGTTATGTACTTATAGTCTTTAGATCATTGAACACCTATGCACAATGGTGAATTATATGTTTAACAAGACTGTAGTTACAAAGCAAAATCTTATACTTATCATACTGCATGATGTATACATTTAATGCATACTTTTAAATAGTCTTGAAAATATAAAAATTGGTCACATAGTTCAGAAAGGAATTCTGGCAAATTGGTTTCCAGAAAGATGGTGGAACTCTCTCTGAAACACACTCTCCTCCTTTTTACCTCAACTTTCTTGGAGTGAAACATTCACTATTTTGAACTAATGATCTTTCAACTGTTCCAATAAATTGACATTGGTTCTGCAAGATTTCTGTCAAAAAACTTCCAGAGAAATGCTTACTATTTTTCTTTTTTGGAGATTTACAAATTAGGTTAGCATAATGAAATTTCTGAATGTGTCTGCACTAAAGAAAGCTGCTTAACTTAATTTAAACCTAGTCCTTCCTAAATTATTCTAGCAGAGATTGTTCTTATATGAAATGTTTATTAAAATCAAGTGAGTCTCCTGCTTAAGGACCATGACCCATTAAGAGGCATAGACTTCCCCTTTACAACACAACATTTCTGAAATGTTTTGCTAGAAGACAGCTCCTTCACTCAAGATGGAAAGCAAAGGATTAAAGTGTCAGGATGGTGTAAGAAAATTTACCTGGTCGATCCATGATCTGGGCTCTATGTCAATCATAGGACATTTAATGTACAAGTTTCACTTCTGACTCTGTATCATCTTATTTTTTTCTCTAATTCATTTCTTGTTTACTTTTAATTTGTTATTTGGCTGTGTTACTTGTCTTTAGGTTGTTTTAAATTTATCCTTTAATTTACTCAAAAAGTGTTTTGGAAATATGTTTAGACTATGTGCCCCATGTAGGAATGAAAAAGTAATAAATGTATAAACAATACATTTAATTTTCCAGTCCACTGGGAATTTCAGATAGGTTAACAAGCTATAACCAAATGTCATATGAGAGATTCTAAGGTACTTTGGAGAGTATTATCTCAAGCTTGGATAATCACTTAAGTTTTCTTGAAAGAAATCACAGCAGCCCTGGTTGTGTGGTTCAGTGTGTTGAGTGCTGGCCTGTGAACCAAAAGGTCGCTGGTTCAATTCCCAGTCAGGGCACATGCATGGATTGCGGGCCAGGTCTGATGGTGGGGGCATGTAAGAAGCAGCCAATTCACATTTCTCTCTGGCACATCAATGTTTCTCTCTTTCTCTCTCTTCCTTCCCCTCTCTCTAAAAAATAAATAAATAAAATCTTAACAAAGAAATCACATCAAAGACTTCAATGAATGAGTGACGGTGAAGTGAACACATGTCAGGGAGCAGTGTGCCAAGTAGGGAGAATGATGAGTGTTGTGTTGAAAGGAGGTTCAAAGAAACGTACCAAATGAAACATTTAGCATGGCTACAGCATAGAAGCAGTTTGGGCGGGGGAATGGTGCATAGATGAAGCAGGGGTATACAGGAGTCTTGCAAGCCATTTTTAAGAGTTTGGACATGATCAGATTTGCATTTTAGAAAGATAAGGCTGACTACGATGTGGAAAATGAATTGAAAAGAGGTAAGACAAAGCAAGGACATCAATAGTGGAGCCTGTTTAATAACCCAAGGGATGGGAGGGGTGATTTTTAAATTGAATGTAAAAGTTCCCCAGATTGGAGCAACTCATATAAGAAACTCTGGCAGCTAATCCCTGTGCTCTCTGGCTTTCTGCAGCTTCAGCTAATGGAGTCATGAGGAAAGGCAGAAAACATGGTCAACAGAAAAAGGCAACAGGAACAACCACACAGTAGTCTATGCTGAAGATGCAACAAGTGGCTGGCTGGCTTTTAGAACAAGTAGGCACAACTCATAACAGTGTGTCTTGATTCTGCTGCTCTTTAGAACCACCAGAGAATTATAAAAATGCTGATGTTAAGGTAGACATTCTGATTTGAGTGTTCTGGATTACGGTCCTGAAAACATCCCCAAGTGGGATCAGTAGGCAGGACTAAGACCCAATGAGAACCAGAAATTTAGACCTACATATTGTAACTTTGTTAATTCATGTTCCATAGTTGTTCTCAAATGTTACTAGGCATCGGAATTACATGGGGAGTTTGTCAAACTCAGATGGATTAGCGTTTCTAATTCAGTAGGTTTGAACGAAACCTGAGAATTTGTGTTTATAACAAGTACGAAGATGATGCTGCTGCTGGTCCGAAGACCAGACTTGGAGAACCACGGGTCTTAGGCAATCATATTGGAAATGAGAAATTTTAAGAGTAGTTTACTTTTTATTGGAGGAAGTTTTCTTATTTCATTCATTTGTGTTTGTGGAGTCTTTGTAGTTTCATAGCCTGTGTAACTGCAAAAAGAAGTAAATTGAAAATACCAAAGATTAAAAAGGTATGGCATGTTTTTATTGTTTTCTAGCTGTGAGAAGTAAATACAGAGTTTTGAAGAATTTGCTCAAAGTACTTTGTATGCTGATTCTTCTGCTTTTAATAAATTTTATTCTGATTCAAATAAGAAATGTCACCCATGTTTTTAGAATGAGACATATATAATGGGTGAGTATTTAATAATCTGAAGGTTCACTACTGCTTATGATTTGGAAAAAGTTTGTCCACCATAATCATTGCACTGTCTGTCCAACCTATGTTTCTGTCTGAAGTGAGTCTACAACTTATGAGAAAGCCCAGTACCTGGCTGTCTCATCACTCAGAGTCAGAATAAAGTACATCTTATTCTGATCCCGCTACTTCATTATTCTTCGTGTAGAATTATTGTCTTTTCAATTCGCTAGGAACCTTGGTTAGTTTACAAAGACCTTTCATTTCCAGCAAAAATGAGCAAGCAGAATTTGATTTTTTAGCTAAGCCTGATATGTTTCTCAGATGCACACAAATCATTTCAAAGTTCTTGTTAGAAGTCAAATCTACTTTTTCTTTACTGTGCTTGGTTTAATCATATAATATAACTTAGGTCAGAAATTTAATGGCTTTTTTTAATATAAAATAACTTTCATTCTTTAAAAAAGTGAGTCCCACAGTGTCAATTCTTTTAATATTACTCTCTGCTTAGCTCATTAATATTTATTATGCCAACTGATGAAGAAAATCTTATAGATAGGCAAGGAATTTTCATATTAAACAATGTATTAAAAATCAAGTTTTAAAATATTTGGCATGATTTGTACAAACTATACATTTTATTGCAACAGCATTATTTTTAGCAGTAACAAAATGAAATCTACTCAAAGGCCAAAAACATAATAATCATTATGAACTTTTATTTCTAAAAATGTACCAATATCAAACATCACTGGAACTATAAATATAAAAGTAACACCTTCAAAATAAAATGAAATGATGCAATTTTGATATTAAGGAACTGGCTGACTTCTCAACTGGGAAAAAAAATCTAGCTAAACAGATGAATTCTGTACTGAGTCTTGAACATAAATACACTTGATTTTATTGGACCAAGACCACTAGCCCTGGTTTTGTCCTCTTCTTGGCATGAACTCACAACACTTTATCAGACTGAAATGTTCCAGGAATAAGATGACAATTAAATCAGCTTCAGGAGAATCTTAAACACTGACACGAGAATCCAATACATTATAGAGTAATGCTGGACCAACTTCCCACACTTGATAAACAATCAGAATTACCTGGTGAAACATGGTAAGAATGCAAGCTTACAGGCCCTGCCTGGGAGAATCCAATTTATAGGGGTGTGTTGGGACCCAGGAATCTGTAGTTTTCATAATCACTCCTGGTGATTCTGATAATTGACCCAGTTTAAATAACTTGGCCTTGACCTATTCTATTAAAATAGGCATAAATGGTTCTCTCTTCTCAACTTTGGTACACAGCTTCTGAATGCATAGGTCTGGAGCAGGTCCAAGAATTTACATTGTTACAAGTTCCAAGTTTCTACAACCACATGCTTGACGGTGCTGTGCAGACTGAGGCAGATGATTCACAGTAAACTGCTCTGAGGCTGCAGCCAAGTCTCTGCGGAAGCCCATATATCTGCTTCCTGTTGCCCTTCCTGAAAACCTCAGTTAGGTACTTCTGATTAGTGCAGTCTAAACTGGGAACTCCTGGTAGAGATTCTGGTAAATGCAGTTGCCAGGCTTCTAGCAGTTACAAAGGGTGGGTGCAGCCAGGGGTAGGTGGGGGTGGAGGGATGAAATAGGTGCAGGGATGGTGGGGGTGGGAAGGTAGAAGAGGGGAAATTGTGTTTAATTGCTAGCACAAAAGTGCAGGTAAATTTGAGTAGTAGTTTTCCCAAACTATGGAAGTCAGTTAATCCCTGACCATATGCAAAGTATAACACACAATTTTCTTGTCTTTCCTGTGAGAAGTGCAGTGAATGCTGTAACATGCTCCCTAGATCTCTGTTTAGGACCAGCACTCTTCCTAAATGCCCTGAAGATGACCAGGAGTGCTGCCGGGTAGACAACCCTCAGCCCTCAGCCCTCAGCCCTCTTCAGGAATTGCATCATTTGATGTGAGTCACCATGCCCTTTTCAGGGACAACCAGCCTCCAGTGACATCTGGAGTCTCCTGTCAAAACTCTGACAGATGATTTAGGCTTTAGAGCTCCATATGGGTTGTTCAGGACTTTACTATGACTGCATAACAACCCACCCTCTCTATCTGCCTAGTCTTGTTTCCTTCGCTTCTGTCTCTTAGGCGTTGATTCCAAAAGCATCATCCGCAATTCTTGCTTCACTCAAATCTTCATATCAGAGGATAGTACACTAGTAGGTTCTAGTTAATGTGATTAACAAAAATAAAGTAGATATAAATTATTAACAAGAGAGAAATTGCTATCTGAAAAAAAGTCCCTAAAGAAAGTGAACAGATACAAAAAACTCATAAAAATTCCCTAAGGGGATGTTTTATTAACACTAAGACAATAAAACCTATAGGTCTCACATCCCAACAAACACAGTTGTAACATGTAATGGAAAATACATTTTTTCCCATTACATTTGGAAATAAACCTAAAAAGTAACGTAAAGCACATGATGTATGCGAAATACATTTTGAAATTTCAAAAAATGAGGTCAATTAGGATTAAGGTTTTATGCTACCAGTTCTCAAATGACGTATAATACTATTGTAACTTTATCAATTAGTATTAGATGAGAAATAGATACAGAGATTATAAAATAGAAGAGTCTAAAAACAGGCTAATGAATACATGAAGATTTAGTTTGTGATAAAAGTATCAATTTACATAAGTGAAGAAAACTATAAACTCGTCGAGAATAGTGTTGAAATGGGTGTTTAACCATTTGCAAACCATTAATGTGAGACTTATACATCACACCATGCATTGAAATAAAGCTAAGTCTTAACTTTCCAGTTAAGCTTTTGATTCTTGTCCTTCCTTTCACTTCCATGACATCCATTTTCCTCTTCTTTTTTTATATGCCCTGCCTGTTCAGTCAACAATTAAGAAAACTTAAGTCTTTCCCGTCTTAAACAAATAGCCAATAACAACAGCAACATAATTCTCTAAACCCCACCTGTTGCTTGGAGTTACCACTCAGTTTCTTTCCTCTTGAGGAAAGGACTGCCTGCTGTTACTGTCTGTGCTGATTCCCCTCCAGTTACTCTTCTTACAGCAGCCTGTCTTCTGACCCGATGCCTGACATTGGATCTCTGGAAACAGATTCGGTGGTCAGAGAATTCTGGACAAAAATGTTTTTGGAACGTGCTTTCTCTCAGGAGATTAACTAGGGTGGAACTGAAAAGGACTGATTAAGCAGATGGAGAGGGCGACCTACAATTCGAGTCTTACTGAGGCCTCAGAAGTCCTGTGGGAAGCACTCTTCCAGTTGAAAAAAGGGTGCCTGGCCTTGAAATCCCCATATCAGACAGTCACTGGCCGGCGCTGCCTTGTGCATGGCCGTGCTCTGGAACGGAGGGCAACTGGCTGTGGTGAACCGCAGTTCCTGGCCAAGGAATGAAGTAATCGGCCCTACTGAGGGGATCAGGGTGGAGTACCACAGTATTAGCTACATCCATGCTTTGAGGAACACACAATTACTTGCTTATTAAGTAATTTATCCCTATCAGGGAAAAGCTTTGCTAGGATTCTGGCTGGTCTGGTTTCCTGGGGGAAATTATAAAAAAAAGGTTGGAATAAAATAAAGCTTTGTTGCTGCACCTGATCTTGAAACTGCAACTGATACTACCTCCCTGCTCCATCACTCACGTTAGATTATCCTTTCCATCAGCTAACATCTCTGCTGGTCGAAGCAGTTTGCCCCATTACTGTGCCATTTGCAGGCTGTGGCTGCTGACTTTTCTATATACCATTAAAACTGGGCAGAGCAGTGCCAACAGATGTCCCAGTGGATCATCTGGGGACCAAACATATTCTTCCCTCCCCTGCAAAGGCTATCCCATGCCCTGCCTTCTCCTGAAATGGGATCAATCACTCTTGCTGGGATGGGAGCTCCTTTCCTCCCCTGTTGGTCTCTTGGAAAGAGGATCTCAGAACTCTGAGTGACAGTGCTCAAGTTCAGATCTCTAAACCTGTAGAGTCCAAGACTATGCAAAGGTGGATGGAAACCACAGATTCCCACCAAGTGGATCATTGGAAGTGATGGTAATAAGAGTCACTCTCATTTAGCTCATGGTTCTCAAACCCCTGAATTCTACCTATGTGGAACATAGCTCCATACAATAGTATTTGATTTAGGCCGAATGTGACACCCTGGAAGCTGATGCCATTCTCACTGGGTATCCTCTCCAAGCTGGCACCTCAGCTATGCTTTTAAGAGGCCAATCCATCTGTATCAGGCTGATTGGTCCTGAGCAATGCAGTAATGTAACAGGACCAGTGGATCCCTAATATTCTGCAGGGTGGGGATGAGTGTGAGGCAAGAACAGCACCTAGGGTGCAACACTGAAAGAGTCACTCAGTCTCAGAGATGTGGCATTTATCTTGGACCACATCACTGTCCATGTGAAATGACTCACCAGGTCCCACTGGGAGCTCTGCCCATCAGGAGAATTTTTTCTAACTGATATGTTTCAGGATCAGCCCGGAGTTTCTTGCAGTTCACAAATATCCATTTTAGGCTTGCACCTACCGTACCAACTGACACATCAATAATCCTGCTTTTGCTTTTTTCTCCTGTGTAAATGGCATAAAGAGCTTTCTGTGAGGCAGTAGGAATGAGCTTGGGAGAAGTGCCATCTAACAGGGGTGGATAACTGGGGACCTGAGACACATGCTTATCAGTTTTCTTATGCTTTCTGGTTCACTCACGCTCAGTTTCAGATGTGCCACTTCCATCTTGCAATGGATGGCTGCTGGGTCTTCTACTGCTTATGAATTGGTGGTTGTAGCTCATGAGGGAAACTCTGGTCATGCAGTCACCTGATGGTCCAGGATAAGTTGCTCTTTCTTATTGGGTTTGTTGTAAAATCCATCTCCTATCATATGAGATTGTACCATATCATAAACTCTCTATATAAACCTTTATGTCAGATCCCCCTTGCTCCAGCATCCTCAGGAACCAGTCATAGACAATGCTCCTGCTTCTAGCCAGTACATATTATTCCCATCTTGCAGCTCCATTAGCGTATAGTTCCTCCCCTCCCTTAGAAGGTCAGCACATACCTACTGAGCTGTGCTTGGATTTGACCCTTAGTATGGTAGCCAGCAGAGGAAGTAGCAGTAGAGGCTAAAGATGTGCAAACATCATATTGTGAGTCACCTGCCTCTTATGAGACCTCTGCATAATCTTCAAGCAAAGAACTCAGCCATTATCTTTCAGTAAGAGGAATGGCCATGTCTTCATGCTCAGTAGCTTCATGGGACTCTGGGAATTCAAGGAGTTCAACAGCATCTACTCTTTTCCTATTCGGGTTGCACCATTGTATAGAACTTTCAGAGCTGAGAATTTAACCTCTTTTAAGGTCCCCTATTCCTACAAATAAGTTGTGAGTCTGATCCTCTCCTCACTCTGCCTTTTGGCTGCAGGAGGTTAGGATTTTTATGAGATGCTAAGGAGGCCTCCTGACTCTCAGTATTTGCTTCTGATTGGTGATTTATCACCTTGAGACCATCTTTATCTCTCTTCAATGATGATCAGCAATACCCACCCAATTTAAGAAGTATTTTAACCATTTCTTGCAAGTGCCAGAGACATTCCATCAGTCAGCACATCTGTCTCCACTGGTGTCTCATCCCACTTCACCATCAGTGCCAGGGGCTACCCGTGCTTTGACTACTACTGTCAGCTGACCAATGAGAGATTTAGCTCCAAAACCCAATTTAGAATTCACTTTGAAAGGCCACTTCTGGTACCAGCTATCCTATGTTGGATTTCCTGAAATGAACTCTGATATGAGAATTGTGAGCAGAAAATTTATTGATCTCAGCAAAAACTATTAGAGCTGTGAAATTGAGACTTCTCTTCAGAGTTACTCCAAGTTGAGATAAGGGTTCTGTGTATTCTCACATCAGGAAGTAGTTGGGCATTGGAAGAGGATATAATTCTGAGTAGAGCAGCAACCTGTGGCTGAGTACAACTCCCCCTGAGGGGTGCAATGAGAAATAATAACCTCAAACATGTGGAACAGCTGGGGGATGAATGTGATGAACGCTCGGGCCCTGAGGTGGAGATCTGGTTGGAGAACTGCATTGCTCTTCACTGCTGCACTAAAACTATGCCTGTTTTATTGTCCAAAACAATGAACCTTTTTTTTAAGATTTTAACTTGACTTTATCTCAGCATTAGATTCTGTGGTCATCACTCTCTTCTTGAAATACTCTTTCTCTGGCTCCCTTGAAATTATTTCCTTAACATTAGAATCTGTTGGGTTCCCTATCTGGCCACTGCTCAGTCTCTAAAGCGAAAGGTTCTCTTTCTCTGCCTAGCCCTTAGAAGTTGGTTTTCCTCAGGACTCAGTCAAAGACTCTTGTATTCCACAGCTGGGGTCACTGCTGACCTGAAAAATCAAGATATTGGGGCTGGGGATGCTCCTACTCTCACATAATGATTTAATTTTGTTTTTATATTAGCCTTCTTAGTATTTTATTTCTTTTATTTTTTAAAGACTTAAGAAAGCAAAGGAGTTAAGGCAAACATTTGCCATGCTCAATAATCAATGGACATTTAAGTTGTTTCCGGCCTTTTTTTTATTAAAAACAATGCTGTAATGGGTTAGAGTAAATTCATTTTAAATTGTGGTAGATACCATCAAGTTGCTTTCTTTAAAGGCTATGACAGTTATACTTTCACCAAGAGAACACCAGCTTTCCCAAACCAACCACAGCATAGTGCACTGTCAAAAATGTTTGGTGCCTGAGAAGATAAAATAAAATTGTATATTACTGCATTTAAAATTTTGAGTGAGGATGGACATCTTTCTATATTAAAATACTATATTTATTTTTGGTGAATGATTTATTAATATCCTTTGCTTATTTTAATTGGGTCATTGATTTTTCTTCATATAAATTTAGAAACTCTTTTGAAGTTAATTATTTGTACAATCATCTGTTTTGCAATTTTTGTTTTGTAATTTTGTCTTTTATCTTGACTGCATGTATGATGTTTGAACTTTGTAGTTATGTTTTGTATTTGTATAGGTGATAATCTTTCCTCTCGTCTCACATAAATTATTTTATATTTTCATCTAGTCTTATGTTTCATATTCTCCATTTACAACTTTGATCACTTTAGGATTTCAAAAATAATAAAGGCAGTTGGGAAGGCAGTCTTTAGTTTTCTTAACATCATTTATTTAAAAAATGTATTATTTCCTCAATGTCATCACATAGGCTCTCATCATATAAATTAACATAATTCTAAATCTATTTCTGGAATCTCTCTTCCATTTATTAGTCTGTGAATAATCCTTGCTTGTCATTAGCTAACTTATTAAAAATTTATCACCACTTAATAACTCTATCATTCCAGTTTACTATATGACCACATCAGCTGACCATCCCTTGTTATGTTTATTTTTCAAATATTTCTTAGGATCACACAATGACTCAATTTACAAAGGTTAACAGAATAATGCTCTACCTCCACTACTGCAACTAGTCCAAAAGGAATACATGACTTCTATTCTCTCCTTCTTTTATCACCAGTTTTATACTTTTCTCATCATTGCCTAGAATTTCAGTCTATGTGGCTTGCTTCATTAGGGTTTGTAGCTCTCAGTTGCTTTAATGCTTCCAGTTTGGGTTTATTGCAATTGCTCATTAGCCTAATCAGTAGGCATGAAAGGAGCAAGAGAGGCTCCAGTGAACTCCTGGGTCCTAGATGTATTCCTGTGTTTCCACATTCTTTTGCTGCAAAACTTCCTTATGGCATTCAGGATCCCTTCCCATGAACCCCTTTCTTTGTACAACGTTTCATCAAAGAAAAAAGAAGAAAGGAAGAAAGAAAAGAAAAGAAAGGAAGAAGGAAAAGGAAGGAAGAAAGAAAGGAAGGAAAAGGGAAGAGAAGAAAGAAAAAAGGAAAGAAAAGAAAAATAAAAAAAAAACAAACTCACAGAACAAGATATCTGATTTATTGTCACCATAGGTGAGGCACTGGAGGAGAGGGGATTGAAGGAAGGTGGTCAAAGTAATAAATTTCTGATTATAAGATAAGTAAGTACTAGGCAGGTGATATACAACATAATGACTGTAGTTAACATTATTGTATGGTATGTATGAACGTTGTTAAGAGAGTAAATCCTAAAAGATGTCATCACAAGAAAAAAAACCCAATTTTTCCCTTTTTTTTTGTAACTACATAACATAATGGGTTACCCAAGCTTACTAAGGTAATTATTTCACAATATATGTAAGTCAAATCATTGGGCTATACCCTTAAACTTATACAGCACTATATGTCACTTACATGTATCTCAATAAAAGTAGAAAATGAAAATTAATAAAAATATAAACTTTAAGATTTCTTTTAAATGCAATTACTTAGGAAAAAGTTAATTTATATAAAGCTAATTAACATAATATGAATCATAAAGATCCAACTTTTCCAAGGCAATTTCGACTTTCTGTCAAGCTACACAAATCTCCCCAGGGGCAAGAGAACACCATGGTCTGGTCACCGGCTTTGAAGTGTGAGGACCAGGAGAAAGAGAGCAAACATCGTGAGAGCAAAACAAATTATCTCAGTAAATTTATCCTCCCATATTTGAACACATATGCAGACACACTCTTTTAACAGTTCACTTCCAGTACTTCTGTAGTTATGTGGTAGAAACTGAGCCCTCTAATGTGCTACTCATTGACCTTTCACATTTCCGTGACCCACATTAGTCAGCAGTGATGATTAATTAGCCCTGGTCAGTTTGCCCCCCTGCTGTGTCTTTCAGTCTTTCAGTCCTTCCATCAGCAAGAGTCACTGCGCACTGTGCAGCGTGCTCTGGGCCGTGTCCACTGGCCTCTCAGTTACTCTATCACCCTCCTCTCTTCCCGGCCGTGCACCTTCTGTTCGTCAAACTTGCACTCCCCAGGACACATTTCTCCGTCTGTGTCTTACAACATTTCTATTACCTTTGTACAAGGTCCTTTTGTTCTATGTTACTCTCATTTCTTTAACTTATAGTTCTACATTATGGTTACTGATCAGGACCACAGCATATTTCTGTCATCCTAACATAATGTGTCTAACATCCATTTTGTTGTGGCTATCACACAAATTTTGAACACAGGGCTGAAGATTACATTAATAAACTTTTAATTAAAATGAACTTCGTGTTTCTTTTGTACATTTGCACTACAGCTGTAGTGATGTGTGTGTGCATGTGTGTGTAACATGTAGTGGAAGCAAAGATTGAATGAAAAACTTGAAATAGTTTCTCAACTGCACAGGGAAGTTAAAACTCTCAAACTTTGAAATGTCTAAATCATATACTAGGATTAGCTCATCTTATTATAAATTGGGGTGTTCAAATTCCTCTTATGTTTAAGGTTCAAAGGCAAATCTGCATTTTAGAAGTGTTTTCTTCCCCCTAAACTAGTTGAAAGCAATCATTTAATTGATTGAACACATTTCCTAAATCAAAGCTACTAATCTAAAAGATCCAGATAGAAAGTGAAATTAAATAGACTTTTCAAATAAATAGTCTAACACTGTGCTAAGTATTGTTGAGTTATTCAAAAGAGTATGAGGGTTTTGCTTCTGCATATACACAAAAAATGTAAAATAAAATGTATAAGAATAAAACCCCAAATGTCATAAGGTAGTATGTTTTTCAGACAAATACTGTAGACAATAAAAACTCTCCAATGAGACTTGACAGAAATCAGAAATCATGTGAGCAGGTACATAGTAGGCCTTTTATTTTGTTTTCTTTCTGAAGGCTATTTTTATTGGTACTATAATTAAAATTTAGGGCTACAGTTGGGAATGTTTTTAAAAAGAAATGGTAAAAAAAAAAAGGACTGGGAGAGCAGAGGTAAACGTAGAAAAAAGCAAGAGAAAGAAGCAGAAAAAGGGGAGGTAAGTGAACATAAAAACAGGTTGAAGAGAATGTCACCAACAAGTGACACACTGCTGAGTCGCATCCGAGACGCAGACCCCAGGATGCTTTCTGGCATGGGAGAGAACTTGGAGTTTTAAATGAAAATCAAATTCATGTGAGTGTATTACTTACCTTACCTTAATCTCAATTTTCTTTTTTGTAAAGAAACAGTCTGACCCCAATGATCACCAAGATTCCTTTTAGCTTTAAAATACGAAAATTCTATGAAAGGTCACACTCTAAGCCAGGTGGCAGCTGGGCAATGCAAGTATGTGTTTACATTCCAAACATGTTTCAAAAGCACCCTACAGAGTTTGAACAGGCCCCTGAATTTGTCCATCAAAATCCTTAAATATGAGCTGCTCTTTAGTATTTGTAAAAGTGTTCTTTTCTTTTGTAAGAGACCTCTGTCTCAAAATGCCATCTGGGACATATTCACCTCAAGTTTTCTGTCGAGTGGAAACCCTGTTGAACACTAACAGCCTAGAATGAGTACAAATCTCTCCAATGGTCAGTAACTGACACCAAAACCCTAAATCACTTTAAGCTTGGAGGAGACATATGTGCTGGGATGGGTCCCAATCAATTTGTCTGTTTCAGTTGAACTCCAGGGTGAATTAGAGCTTAAGCCAATTCTTAATAAATACACCAGATTTTAGCATCTGGAAGGAAGCTGATCCAAAACAAATTATATGATCCATAGAGTATGTAGCTCTGATGTGGTCATCTGATTCCTGAGCAGTGACCATGCCCTGGGCGAGTACGGTGAACTTTTAACCCAACAAATGACAATTTAGTAAACAACAGCTGCACAGGCCTTTCACCAGTGGAACTATAAAAACTCAAATAAAATGAATTGTGTTTACAGTGGTATTAGCACTTCAAAATGACTATTTTTTTTAGTCTGCAGAAAATAGCAAGGTCTGCAGCAATCATGAATTCAGCTCTTCTTTAGGAGACAAACCATGACTAGGAAAGGCAGATAGAATTAATGTCTTTTCTTCCCCTCAACTGGCTATTTACTTTTATCTTTAGCTCTACCTTATTTAGAATCTTTTCTAAGGAAAGGAAGAATCTGTCTTGAATGATTTTGTTAACAATGTGGCTTATGCTATAATTTATGACTAATTAAAATGGGACTGAAAACTGCATAATGGTGTCACAAATTAACATGCTCCCATTTAGATCCCCCAGGGCTTGACTCCAGGGGGTGTGCCCTAATCCTGTAACCCTAAGCACTTTTAGGTGGTTATTGATTGAATGTGCAGATTCAGTTACAGAGAATGACAGTATGTGGTCGGTCTCTTAATTACTAAATGCAGTCTCCGTGGGCCGTGACAACGTGCACATTGAAACAGGTGGCGTAAAGTTAGCTGGAATGGGCCTGGTTGAGATAATTTTTATAAATGCTACTCTACCCAATTGGGAGGTATCTCAAATTCAGTTAGGCAAAGTGTTTCAGTGAAAATGATGCATTATCCTAAAAGCCATTTGGTGATGTTATCTGTTGTGTATAAAATGACCAAAAGAAAAAAATAAATTGATAACTAAACCATAAATGTCTGTATATTGGAGCATGGATATGCAGGGTAGTATTTTGCTTTGCAGCAAGCTCCTTTTTAAATTAGAACAAATAGAAAAAAGTGATGATGTCTAATTACTAATCATAATCCACTGGATTCTTATTAAGGACTCTCATTTTGTCCTAAATATTTCTGAGGCACACCTAAATGCTAGATATGAACACTATGTAATCCCCAAGGCATGAAATCAATTAAAGCATCAGTTAAACCACATTATATCATCTGTTAGCTTCCTTCTAGTTTTAATACTTTATTACTTTATGAAATAATTTCCCTTGTCATTTTTTTGTTGTTGTTGTTGTTTTTTGTTGGAGCTGATTTGCCCTTCGATCCAAAAAAACTCTAAGGAAGAAGCCAACGATAAAGATTTGGGAGAAACTCCTGAGCACAGGCCCTCAATGGGGGAAAGAAAAAAGATCTTCAGTTCTAAGATTTTTTTCAAGATTGTTAAATATCCCATGATTAATTGAAAGTTATGTGTATTTCCTTAATGGTTCCTTATTTTATGCTAGGTCATCATGTATGCATTTTCACTGGGTCCTTAGCCCAACAGTGTCTAGTGTTTTTTAAATGACAGAATCAGAGCCCAGAATCAAAATGATATGCTATATGTTATTCAAAATCCTGTCCATTTCTCTTACAGTCTTATTAGTCTAGTAGTGAGAAAGTGTAATGTACTCCATGGTCATAGTTAGACTTCATATTGATTCTGTGGTGTGTGAGGGATGTGCCTACATATTGCCTCCCTCAGAACTCTGCTGTTCACCTTTCCTCTAACTTAAATCACAGCGTTTAGAAATACCACTACTTCACAACATTTCCCTTAAAAATACAGGAATTTCCTCCGAATATCCACAATTTAAGAAATATTGTCCTGAAAATCACAGATGAGTATCATCAAGATCTATTCTGTAAGTTCCCTTATTTCTTTTAAAGATTTTCTATATTTATTTTTAGAAAGAAGAGAAGTGGGGGAGAAAGAGAGGGAGGGAAACACTGATGTGTGAGGGAAACATCGATTGGTTGTCTCTCCCATGCCCCCAGCTGGGGACCTGGCCTGAAACCCAGGCATGTTCCCTGACCAAGAATCGAACTGGTAAACTTTTGGTTTGCAGAACGATGCCCAACACACTGAGCCACACCAGTCAGGGCTCCTTATTTTTTAATTAAAAAGTTATGAATGTACTGTCCTCCCCTCCACCTCAAAATTAGTTTAATGGAGTTAATTTTTATGGTCCCTTCCTTTCACAATTCACACCTATTTAAAAAATAATAATTTACTATAGATTAAATGACCAAAGACATTTAGAACACTGACTTATGATCTAATGTCTGGGGAGAAAATTCAAAATTAACCATGAAACAAATAATTGCAATAGAAGACTTCACAGAGATAATTGCAATAGAAGACTTCACAGAGACAGAAAGTTATATAGAAAATTATAGAGTCAATGTTTTTTCTTCTTTGTGATTTTCCTTGAGTTATGTTTTCTTCCCTTATAGCTTCAACTACCTCTTTGTGGAGAGTCTGTCAGTGGTTCCTACTGCCAGGTCTCAACACAATCCTGGGAATCTCTTCCTAGTTTAGTATTTGGTGACTTCCTATCAATAGACATGATGGTAATATTTATACCATGAAAATAAGCACATGTTGTACATCAGAGCTCTCTCTTTTTCCTCCAGTGTAGCCAGTTGTTAAAACTTTGACCAGGGTACCACTGGTCTTAACCTTATCCTAATTCAGGTTGAATGTTGGTGAAAATAATTGTAACTACCCCCCTCATTGTTTTTAAAGTAGGTACCCAGAAAATCATATTAATTTATACAAAAAGTACAAAAAATTAAGTTCCTTAGACAAAAGTTCTTCATATATTACTTCAAAAGAAACAAGTAATTGAATGTAAGGAAATAGTGTATATTTTTCAAGTCTGCTTTAACTGTCCCAACCGAAGACTGTTTCAAATTGTTAATAAAGAAAAGGAACTCTGGTTTTATGGTGAAGAATGGGGAGAAAAAAAAATAAATAAATTCTCTGTTCTCTTCTTCCAAATTGTATCTTCATCCTCTCATACATTGTTTATAAACATGAACTAGCTGTTGCCACTCAAAGTATGGTTGGCAGACCATCAACTTGGGCATCTCCTAGGTGCTTGTTAACAATCCAGAACCTCCAGATTAATTCTAGACCCATTCAATAAAATCTACCTTTTACGTGTTCAGAGGTGATTAATATACACATTGAAATTTGAGAAGCACTGGAATTGAGGAGATGGAAGCATGGAAGAGGTAGGACAAAGAAACAGCTTGGGAGGGGGGTCAGGTAATGTGGGATTAGTACAGAGGTGCTTCCATTCAGTTTCAGGCCATGTGGGCTTCTCTAAAAAGGAGAGGCATGACAGAGGGCAAACTTGGGAATTTTTAAATAACTTTTCTTCAGATGACTTTTCTGTTCACTACCCCTGTGGTTGATTATCTCACTCCCAGCACCTGTTTAAAAAGACAGTGATACTGACAAGATAATTGTCAATTACTGCTGAGAAAATTGGAGAAAGTTGTCATTGTGACCCTGAGGGTGAAGCTTTTCATGTTTTTCACCATGTAGAATATGCAGAGTAAGGAAAAGCACATTCGCCTGTCATTTTGGCACCATTTTACAATGAGGCCATGTGTAGCTGAGCAAAGCCAAACGAGACTGACCAAGAAAATCTGGTCTAGTTAGACAGTGCAGTTGAACTGCAGCCAGGCAACAAATTGGAATCCCAGAAATTCAAGCTCTTATTCATTTGATGCTGATAGCCAAGAAGAATAACTTTTTGGTCTTGCGCGCACTTTTCTGCACTTTATAATCATGTTTCTAAGTCACTTACGTATGTGAAAAAAATCACTACATTGAGAAATGGAAGACCTGTCTCAGTTACAAAATGTATGACCTCTTGTGGGTCTCAGTTTTAGCATCTGGGAAATGGTTGTGTAGCTGCTATTGGGAACGCCCTGGTCTTTCCACTTGTCCTCAGGCTCTTCACCCCAGAGTAATCTGATTTGTAAGAGCCGTCCTTCTCCAAAAACTTGTTCCCTTACTCCAGCTGTTTCAATATATCCTGACGATCTGTTCCTTTTGTCTTTTGGGTTCTTAAGCCCTACATTCGTTATATTTGTCAGGAAGATTTTTTGGAACCAGATTGTGCACAGACATTGTCAATAATTCTACGCTTGAGCAGTATTTTAACCTAATCTTAAGCATTGATGCTTCCTGTGATAAAAACAATGTCTGAGACATCATGATTGTTGGTACAATTGATCCAGCTGATAATTATTACAAATTCTGATACAATGAAATCATATTATCTGTAGAGGCAAACAAGTATAAACAGGAAGACAAAGCTGCAATTCCTTTTTTATAGATATTAATCCATTATTTCCTACTAAAAAGTATCATCAACATTAAAGATTGCTTGAGTTTCATAGCTCACCTATGGGCACTCACAATTTAATAGGACATCATAGTGTAGAACATTCAAACTATTAGCTCTCTTATTAATGTTAAATTTCTTAATGTTATTAGACCTTGGTTTCATCATCTGTAAAAAAGTAAATAATAGTACACAGTTCCTAAGTCTGAAAATGAGAATGAAACTAGATAATTCATATAAGTGACAATGTCTGGCAATTGGCAAGCATCCTATTGATATTAACTGCCTTGTTAGCCCTATTTATTTCATTAGTCACTCCATTTTCTTGTGCATAAATAACTTATCTTTGCTCTTCCAAAACTTCTACTCTCAGAACACATCAGTAGATTCCTTTTGTGTATTCATTATAGAGGTTCCCACCTCTATACCTATGGAAATGTTCTTCCTCCACTTTAACCTCTGTGAATTCCATGCTTCACAGTCCATTCCAAGACCCCTCTGCAGCATGAAACTTTCCTTGATTATCACAGCGAGGCCTCCATTCTCCCAACTCTTACTCTTTGGGAGGTATAGTACAAAAAGCAAATGTGTTTTTCAATCCTACTCTAGCAACTCGCTAGCCGTGGAAACTCCAAGCTTGTTTTTCTATATATAAAATGTGTATAACAATGCATACCAAATAGGTATTGCTGTGGGAATTAGGTGAACTAATGAACAGGACTTATGTTGCCAACTGAACACTCGTAGAAAAAAGTGGATACTTTCATCATGTTCTCTTGTTGCCCTTGTAATATAGAATGAACTTTTTGACTATATTTTAAGCATCATCTTTTATTAACAAATATTTTGTATTTGTCTTGGCTTTCTTTCCCTTGGAGGATAAATGGTGTTATTTAGTTCTATGTAGCTGGAGGGTAGATTTTTAATTGTTTGTTGATAAGTTTTAGTGAGTGTTCTACTTACCATAATAAAGCCTATGGATTACCAAACCAATAACTGTTTATGTTCTGAAATCTGTTTTATAGTACCTAGTATTAATGGTTCCTTATTCATTAGATATGAGATTTTAAAAGGATTTGCCATGTGCTATCAAAAAGAGAAGGACCCACATGTTTATTAGGCACTTATTATATGGTCAGCAATGTCTTAGATGGTAGTCATAAAAAGTGATGGAAATAGTAAGCTTGCACTATAGCTGGCAAGAGACAAAAATAACAGATCAAGTACAATACAGAGAGTGAATGCTACAATATGGTATGGACAAGCAAAAAGGAATGAACCAACTGAGGGAAATAAGAGAAATCCTAAAACTGTTGTGCTTTTTTCCTAAATAAAAGTATTTCAAGGAAGCCTACAACAAAGTTTTCATTATTTCTCCTGAAAAGTAAAAAAAAGAAAAACAAGCGCTGACAATTTTGAAGATGTTAAAGCAGTGTCCCTGCTGTTCTGTGATAATTCCTTCCCTCCTCCCTCCCTCCCTCCCTCCCTTCCTTCCTTCCTTCCTTCCTTCTTTCCTTCCTTCCTTCCTCCCTTCCTTCTTTGAGAAATGTTGTGTTTAATGATAAAGCTTAGCATGTTCAAGCACCGGACATGGCCTGGAATCAAAGCAGCAGGGACGGGTAGGTAATCCCCCTGCCCCCCGCCACACCAGAGCCTCACATGGCAAAGAAGATAAGGAAGGTGACCCACGAACAAAGAGCCTCCTGGCCTCAGACATGGCAAAGCCCAGAGTGGCATAGGAGAAGAGCTGCTTCCTGAAAGACGGGTTCTTGGCATAGCCAGTAATCAAACTGCCCCACACTCTTCCAGTTCTGGCCCCTGAACCAGTCACATACACTGTGGTAGCATTGACACCAGTAAACTTAGCCACTGTGTCAATGTCCCCAGAGCCAACACTGGTCTGGAACTCCCATGTGGCCACCTAGAGTGGGCAGCCACTGTGGGAAGGCTGGTGGTTTGGGTGGTGGTCACGGTACAGACAGTGCAGGATAATGCTCTTTAAGGAGAAGTGAACATGTGAATCAGTGGTTAGTCCACTTTTTTCTTCCTCAAATTCATGTTTCACAAATATTTTTATCCATAGTATCCATAATTATTCTGTTTCTGAGAAGGTACCTGGATTCACTTCCATTTTCAAAGCTTCGATGCCAGCTTAAGGGAGTCAGTCCAGTGACCATCTCTCCAGAAACACTTAGTCTCCCTTTTCACATGGCAGAGAAAAGCAGTAATCTGGGGGAGAGTCTGTTGTGGGAGGTGAAGTAGCCCTGGGATCACTGCTTCCATGGGGACCCCAGGCTGCTAATTAAAGATTTGAGTTCCAACATAAACTGCATTGTAACTTCACCTTTCTGAAAAAGGATGTTTTGCCATACACTCAATTCTCTAAGCTGTCCTCAGCCACTTAGACAGGTTTTCTAAGTGCAAGAGGAAAGTACATCCCTTCTAGTAAATTAAATCAGGATTAAGTAAGAGGGCCATTAAGGCAGCTGGTCTTTGCAAATAGTTGGCCTATTAAACATGTCGAGTTGTGTTTTCAGTACCGTTATTCATTGTGAACTCTCATCCATGAAGGCTGTTTGCGTCCTCAGTTATTTACAGCCACTGTCCATGTGACCCCAGCCTATCCGAAAGCATCCACATGACGTTGTCTTTAACGGCCCTTGGATTTTTACCCATGACTGTTTTGGTTCTCAGTGTTGACACTGGAGCCACTTCCTCCTCTGAACGTTACTGTTCTGACAGTTTCTGCACATGCTAGCTGAGGCCTCTCTTGAAGGTCTCTCATCACGCTGCTGCTTTCCCTTCTGGTGTGCACCGCCCCAACAATTCTCCCCCAATCTCAGGGAGTGAGGATTCTCTCATATCACCCATTTCATCCAGTTCAAATGTACACCCCAGGAGGGATCTTTTGCCAGTTGATTATACCTCCACTGAATAGAAGTCAATACTTAAATCTACCAGTTATTCATGCTTTTAAAAATATGTCTTGGACTCCGAGTTCATCTTTCTGTTTTCTTTGTTTGCATTCTTGCTCTCAGAGGTCCTCTGAAATACAGCCAGGAATATCATGTATTGAATGTAACTCACTCAGATGACATCATTGGCCTTCAATGGCTTTTGGAACCCTGAGAATCAAGCCTACATTTCTCACCCTGGTCATCAGGACCCAAGCGCCTGCCTTGGATTCTCTGCTTTTTGGATCCTGCCTCATACTTGTTTTCTTTCTCCTCTCTCACTTAGGTCCAGTCACACAAGTTTTCTTTGCTTTCCCTCAAGCCTGCCAGAACTGTCTTCACCCTGGGAGCTTTCACTGAATTCTCTGTCTTCCCTGAAAGCTCTCTCCCCCTGATATTTGCATGATTTCCTCACTTTAAATTTCTTCATAGCATGTATCTCAACCTAACCTATTATGTGATAATTTGCTTGTTTCCTTCTTGTCTTACTCTCAATAAGGTAGGCTTTGCAACTGCAAGGAAATTGCTTGTGTTCCCTGCTATAAAGTCAATACTTAAACTAAGGCACATAGTAAGTGCTGAACAAATATATGGTATAAAAATTAATAAATGGCATTTCCAGCAGCAAAAGCATAGTAATAAAATAACCAATATTATCTGATATTCATTTTACATCAGGTAAGTTTTAAGCACTTTACATGAATTACCTCAATTCTGACAGTCACATGAGATTGATATTATCACAATGATCATGGGCCTGATAAGCTATTGTAGATAGCAGTAAGTGAGGAAGTAAAATCTAGGCATTCTGACTTGATGGCCTGAAATAGATGTTACCTAGTGTCCTACAAATCAGATTACGAAGGCAGCTGTATTTGAACATTTTATAGTAGATCTTCCTTAGTGAGATTCTAAGTAATTAAATATGGAAGATGCTTATGGTTTGGACCTAACTCTTTGTATTTCATGCTTTGGGGCTTTTAGAAAGTTATGTAACTCAGGGCATCTGTAAATGCATCAGACTCTCAGTTTGTCCTTTTCAGAAGAGATTTATACCAGCTACTTCAGAAGATTCTGGGAAGAAAGCAGATATTATGTATAGTGTGCATGTTTATACAGCCATGTTCACTGAAAATGATGAATAAGTGCTTATTTTTTTGAGGGATGGCACTATGTCACTGTTGACGCTGTGATGTACCTGGCACAGCCGTGATTGCCAAGCCTGGAGGGCTGGCTGCCACCACACTGACAGGAGGCTGCAGTGGGGGGATATCAAGGAGCCTCATGAGAAAGGTCAAGTTTATAACACTTGGTGACAGTTAACATCCAGGATGAATTAACATAAGATCCAGGAGAGCCAGCTTCTCACAGTAACTCCAATGTTACCAAGTGAATGAAAAAGAATTCAGTTTGATGAAAGAAAGAGCCTGCTGTATTGATTTGGAAAATGAAGTTCAGTGTTAGCCCTGTCCAGGTGGTTCAGGTGGTTGGAGCATAGTCCCATATATCAGGAAAGGTTGCAGGTACGATCCCCAGTCAAGATGCATACAGGAGGCAACCACTCAATGTTTCTCCCAAACCGATGTGTCTCTCTCTCTCTCTCTCTCTCCCCGCCCCCCACCTCCTCTCTCTCTAAATTCAGTAAAAAATTATTCTTAGGTGAGGATTAAAAAAAAGTTTAGGGTTAAAAATGAAGACCCACAAAGTACCTAACATTCCAATGTCATCAGATTGTCTGCTGGACAGTGGTAGGAAGATAAGGAAATTGGAGCAATAATAAAGATAAACTTACTGGAACTTCTGAATGAAGCAGAAGGGTGTTATAATAGCATGCAGTATGAGTATAAATGGAACAGATAATATCTTAATCATGTGGCAGAAATGTTATAACATTTTGTACATAAATATACCAACCCTCACAACAACTCTATAAGGTGCATAACATCATTATCCTCATTTTTCAGACGAGGCACACAATAGGTGCAGAAAGGTTAGGTAACTTTTGTAAGGCCACTCAGTAAGCACGTGGCTTCTGGGAGTCTGTATTACAAACAATTTTCCTGGAAAAACCATGGAGGGGGCTCCATTGAGCCAGAGAACACACCAAAGACAGAATTGGAGATATTGGTACAAGTGCTGAGAAGAATGATGGCTTCCGAACATTTTTTAAAAATAAAATTGTAAGAGAACAAAAACAAATTGTCAGCAGATTAATTAAAATAAATTTTGACAATAAGGATGTGACACATGAAGAATGAAAAGGTATTTAAATATTTCAATAGCAGCACTGGAATAAAATTCCTCCCATTCTCATCTAATTATGCAAGCATAGTTGCTCATGCTTATTAGAAATAGCATTTTGTTGAACCTCGTTTCATTCTCTCGAGTAAGATTCATCTGCAGGTAATTTAACTAATGGAAGAGAAAGAAACTTCATCTATCTCATTATATGAATTTTCATTTAAGATTTTACTTTTTATGTTTAATTATTTTTGAAAGTTGGTATGTACTTATGGCTTTTAGCCAAATTTTGGTAATTTATAATTTTAATTTAATATACAAGAAAAATTTAATACTTAGTCTCATGGTTATGGGATATTTTAAATGGAAATTAAGTGAATATGCATTTTTGTTGCAGAATTATATGAAAAGTAATCAGTGCCTTTAAAATATAAAACTTACATTACAATAAACTTTTGTGAGCAAGCAGAATAGAAATACAAATCAGAGAAATAGGAATACTATAACATTCCTGAATGTTAGATAAGAGTTTTTCTTTTATTAATTAAAAATATAGTAGTGGGTACTAAATTTATATATTTTGATTCCATTATTATTATTTTATAAAGCAATAATAATAATATATTCTGGTATCTTTAACAATGCAATATAAAAAACAAGAGGATAAAGTGTGAGAAAAAGGATTTCAATTACACAGTTGTACTATTCTTCCAATGTTTTAAAAGTAGTAAAAATTTTGAAGGTAGACCATGATAATTTAAAGATAAATAGTGTAACAACTACAGAAATCATCAATAGCACAAAAATATAGCTAAATGGTAATATGCAAGAAAAATTTTAAAAAATACAGAATTTACCCATTAAAAGACAGAAAAGAAATGAGATAAAAACATGAAATACCTCCCTTTGCCTTCGTCCATGTGTCTTTTTCACATGTTCCTTGTTTACCCTTCCCCTCTTTCCCCCATGATCCCTTCCCACCTCCACTCTAGTTACTGTCAGTTTGTTCTTTATTTTCATGTCTCTGGTTATATTTTTCTCACTTTGTTTTGTTGACTAGGTTCCACTTATAGGTGAGAGAGATGGGGATGGGTGGGGTGGGGGTGGGAATGGTGGGGGGAAAGTGGAGAGAACTCTACTTGAACAATAATAAAAAAAATCATTTGGTGTCCTCACTACATTTGGAGATGTTTTAGTTCAAAGACCTCAAATGTCTATGACAAAAACTTGGAAATATGTATTTTTAAAAGAAAATTATTATTCTCACTGAACTGTTGTTTTCATTGTATTATGAGAAACACTGGTTTCCAAAATGCATACTTTTGTCAAATTTTTAATCTGTAATTTAGACCCCTCTGAAATAAATCTGTATTAAGAAACATAAACAAACCATGAAATTACAAAATGAAAGAGTTAACCTGAATTATATTGATAATTACTTCAACTGTAAATGACTTATCAAATAAAAATCATATATTTTCAGTCTAGATTAAAAAAATAAAAAGAATCCAACTATATTTTTAAATGATATACTTAAAATGTAGCAAATATATAATTTGACTAAAAATGAGCATAATATGGTGTGGCCCTATCTTGCACTAAGTAGATTTAGAGAAAATAATACCCCAAAGATTTAAATGTTGAGAAGATCAAGTTCTTTAAGAACAATTACAGTACTATGTGTGTATACCTTTAAAACTTCTATACACATGAGAAAAAACTTGGCATAAATATGTAAATAAATAAATGCAAGGCATAGCTTGAGATTTTTAACAACTTTCTCTCAGGATTTGATAAAATGGACCAAAAAAAGTGACAGTAAAAATAGAAATAATTTAAAAAACATTATCAACAAATAAGCTGACACTTATTGAATGTTATACCAAACAAATACACACTTATTAGAATAGACTATAGCATTGGTACTAAGACATGTCTTAATAAATACTGAAGGCTTGAAATCATTCACTTTATACCATCTGACCACCATGGTATTTAATTAGAAATGAATAGATATCTGATAATATATCTGAAAAAATCTCTAAGTATTTGGAAAATCATCACCATACCTCTACATAAACCAAAATAAATATATAAATAAAGCAATATGTTTTAAATGTCATAATTGCTATCATACTGGAAGTTAAATATTTCGCAACTAATTAAACACAGAATAGAGTATTTAGACGTCAATTTTAGAAACGTGTCAGGGGTTACATAGCTTTGGAAAGTTCTCCCAGGATGGACCTGAGCACCAGAGCGTGCAATGCACAGCTCACACCCAGGGAGACATTTAGTGAATAATCTGTGCCATCAGACACGATAGCAAGTAAGGGTGGATTTTTTGTGGGGACAGGTTGGTGAGCACACAGGGTTCTGAGTCCTATGTTTCTACCTTACCTGTATATTTGTGTTTTGAGAAGTTTCAGTTCCTGGAGGGGCCAAGCATGCGCGCACCCATGCTTCCTAGTAGTTCAGGTAGGAGCGGCCCTCAACTTGTCCTGCTGAAAAACCTCTATTCCATTAAGTGTTTGGATGTAGTGAAAAGCTCATCCTTTCTAAAGGGACATTGCATCAGTGACAAGGACTACTCCGACAACACCTGTGAACTGATGGCAACATTAAATAGAAAAATGATGTCACCTTAGATGCCAATATAAACAAGTGACATCAAATATCTGTTGAACTATTCTGATGCAATCTGAGGTAAAAGAGGGACAAATGCTGAAACGCTTGGAAGGAATAATTTTGCTCTCCTAATGGGAAAACAATAGCATACACATTTAACTTTTACTATGTTTCAAGCACTAAGAATCCCACATGTATTAACTTATTTAATTCTCATAAATTCATTTGATATATATTTATATGTATAAATATATACATATATATCAATTGATATATATATATATATATATATATATATAAAATATCTCTATAATTCCATTAAGGAAAGCAACAATTTATCAAGACAAATGTAATGTTCCCTGAAGCTCGAATAGGAATTTGAAGCAGAAATTGATATGTATTTTGAAATAATAGAAATTGAATCTAGCTATTTTGTAGATAAGTTTGTGCATAAGCTGTGGACATGACAAACATGCGTATGTGTACGTGAAAGCCTCATTAGGACCTCACTGATTCTCTAGGCTGGTGTGGCTTTGGTAGCACTTCCTCAGGTTTTTGTTTACCATGCCCGCTTTTCATATCCATGAGTCAGGTTGATTCTCAACTTCCATCCATGATTTCCAACTGCCAAACCAACTCAGAAGATACTTCGAAGGTCCAACTTCTCTGTCTGACGAGCACTGCTCTATTCTGTTTGCAGCTCTGCTCACAAGCAGAGAAGGGAAGATGATTATAACCTGCACCACCACACACACATGCATGTACAAACTCAGATCAGTAAAAGAAAAAAAATAAAACAAGAAGATATCACTGTTTTTTCTTATATAGGATTGCAGACATAAAATTTTGAAAGGACCTAGGAAAGTAAGAGATTCCTTTTATCTTTTTGTACCCTTCATGGGTCAAAGATCATACATCTAAAATAAAAACTATCCAGAGAAACAATGGGAAATATTTATTTTTATAATAATTCTATCATATATTCATTTTTCCATGCAGAAATTATGATGTTTTTGATCTCATAAAATGTTTAGATGACATTTTTATATAAATAATTCAGAGGAAAGGAAAACACTTAAAAAGTAGAATGTACCCTGCTTTTGTTCTTGGGGGTTGGGAGGTAATCTAACATAGAATAAACAGTTTTAATGTGTTTGCTATAATGTCATTCTTTAATAGCATTTTATGTAAGTAACACTCAAGCATGGCAACATAATAGCCCTGAGAAATACACAGTTCAAACTGAGTGGAAAGTATTATTTTATGAGGTGAATAGACAAACACATTAGGCAGTGTAGTGAGGATGGCATTTTTCTTTTTTTATCTCAGAGCTAGTTCTTCCAAACTCTATACCTGTGCACTATGAAAGGAGCCTTGTGATGAAACCATAAAAACTGAAATATAGACCCAAGGCCCCTTAGGAAAAACAATTTATTGGCCATAAACTTCACCAAATAGCACATACATGGAATTTGTGGCAATTGGTTTTGATTTTTGCAGAGGGGACTGCATTCTTGTAGAAAAGGGTTATTGGATAAAAAGATGGTAGGATAAATTATGAAAAAAAAGTAAAAATTATTTTCCACAACAGTCTTCCACAGTTTTGTCATAACACACAGAATTCCACAAAATTCTCAGTGCCTCTTGTTAAGTAAACATTTTTACTTAGTTGGTCTACTTATTTCCTTGTCTAGACTAAAGATTTTTACAGGCTTAACTCTGCTTCCAAACAAAGCTACAGTCTCTCTTGACTTTAGATAGAAGGGTATATATAAGAAACTGTCGTCTTTTTCTTAAAACTTTTTATACTTAGGTAGGAATTATAAAGCTCCAGAAATGAACTGAAATTAATAGAAGGGATACATTGAAATTATTTTAAATTAAGGTTAAACTTAGATATAAGCAAGGGACATACTAAGGAAAAATTGTGGAAATTAGGGAGTAGTACAGAATCATCAGATTGAAAGATTTGTTGGGGTAACTTAATTTTTATTGTTTCTTCTTTCTCCACTTCTACTACTACAGATTGCAAACCCAGAAATAGAAGAAATCTCAAAATCTAAGTTTTGACAGGCAAATGCTTTATTCAATATCCAATTAAATATTAATATACTAACTACATTTAGCTTATTTTCTTACATGGAGTGAACATTCACTGTAATGACAGTTTCATCATGCTAACATCTATTCACAAACCTACACTTAGAAAAAAAGTGCTTTTCTAGGAAATGTTATGTACAAGACAAACGGAAAGCATATTAAGCCTTTGAACTGTCAAACTACAGAAAATGAAACCAATCAACCACCAACATTCAGTATACTTTAACAATAGTTTTAAGAAAGAAAATTTTCTTTACATTTGGCAGTTCTGTTCATGAAGTATTTCTATAATTTTAAAAGTAATTATAGCCTATACAATTTAATAATGTTCAAAGTAAAAGGTATTAAACAGCACAAATAATATTACCAAACCAAACACCCTTATCATTTATCAGTTTCGGTGTACATGAAGCAAGGGGTCCTGTGTAGGTTCCCCTATTTTCTGACTCTGAAACAACTGTACTTTCAACTCTGTATATAGAAGAGCTTGACTAAATATAGAAGATGGTTTTGGCTTTGCACACATTTCTATTTGTGCACATAGAGGAGAAGTAAACAAGTTTATTTCGACCCTTTAAGCAGGCAAATTATTTGTATAATAAGTTGCTTTAGAAACTACTTCAGAATCATACACATTTGCAATAATAGCTTTTAATTAATAGCTCTTCTTTAAAAATGAACAATATTTATGCTGGGTTTAACCGCTATTTTTGCCCATTGAAGCCTTCTCTTATAATGTCATAATTTACTACCACTTAGATAATTAATCATATTCTTAGATTCTGATTATTGGATACATTCATTTTGACAATGGTTTTTAGTTCTTGAAGCTTTGTATTGCTGTACTTAAAAAGGTGATCTATTTACCTTGATTACCTTCTTCACAGATAGTTAACTACAAATAAAACTTTTGTGTTAAATTTTGATTAGGTATATCATGTGATTTCTGTTTGTACCTGGAAACATAAAAATATCTTAAATGGTAAATGAAATAAAAGAGCAAAATTTGTGACTTTAAAAGAAATATGAAAGTTGGAAGATACATTCATATTATTTCATCTTGTTATTTGGAGTAAAAAAACTCAATAAATTATTGAGTTTTAAATTATTTAAACAATTTAAAACTATTAAATTATTCTAATAATATAATTCAAACATACAACTAGAAGATAATTATTTTATTCATCACAAAACTTCCCACATTTGTATTTACATACTAATGAACATAATACACAAACATCCTTTTAAAAGAAAGTATGTCTGTTTTTTTCAGACCAGATTTTTTTCATTTCTCCACAAAATGAACACCTCCTCAGAACACACAAAAGATCATTAAAAATAAGCTGGTAACTTAATAATCCAGATGATATCTGAGATTGGTAAACAACAAAAATATGTGAAATCATGAAATTAATTCATGATTAATTATTAAATTAATTATTAAAGTTGAAAACTAGTCACATTTTCATAAATTTTTGTTAATAAAATTGCATTTTCTACTTTGTTTTTCTTGTTATTTCATTGTGATGGTTTCATCACTCATGTACATGATGGGTGATATTTGAAAACTTTTTCTTCTTATATTGTTTAATTTGTCACAAAGACTGAAATACTAGAACAAACTCAGTAACTGATTAAACAGTATTAGATTATAGTCTCTGAGTCTAGAATAACTTCAATGATTTCCAAAAAAGTGCTTTTGTTTGGAAGATGAAAACATAGGAATATAAACTTAAATGCTTCACTGACATAACTCCAATTAAAGACATTTATAGTGAGGGTCATTCATTTTATCTTCCTGATACAAGGGAACAAAGATCAATGACCGATCTACAAAACTGACAATATTTACAAAATTAAAAGTAACCAACAACATATTTAACTCAAAGCATATAAACTTGTCGTTTTCTCCTTATGAACCCCCCTTTTTTAATATAACTTAGATGTTCTTTTCCTCATCTTTTTTCTATTCCACATACTTTGACAGCCACTCTATCACATGCATTTATACAACTTTAACCATGTAAAAGTTGTAACCTTGGTATTTGTTTTCATATATTAAATCAGTGACAACTAGAAATCCTTAAAGAAAGGAAGATTACAGGTTTATGGCCCTTGTTCAATTAAGGGATGTAAAAATTCTAGTTTTATAACCACCATATTGATTTGAAGAAAAGGTAAATAAAGACATAAATAAAATCTAGGTTAATTTAAATATTTATATGCACCATGAGGACCATGACATGGCTAGTGCTAGTCAATATCATACAAGAAAATGCATGCTCATTTCAGTTCATGTAACATTCACTTTAGGAGTGTGAAATCACCTTTCTCAGGAATTTCTCATGGGTAAGAACAAGATTGTTCAAAATTTGATCACTGAAGACAGATGGATCACTGATGACTATGGGAAGCATAAGTCCTCCATGTAAGAAAACATTAGTACTCTGGCAACTGATTCCTCCTGTTTCTACTTTTCCGGCTATTGATGAGAGCCTTTAACTTGCCATAGTCCCCTCTCATCTTTTGAGATTCTTCTCCGTGTTGATGTTGCTGCCGAGTGTCTTTGCAGTACTGGTTAATCATCTGCATTTCTGAGTTGCTGAATGCCCCCATGATGTCCTTTGGGTGGAAGGGCAAAGCCCTTACAGAGCTGGCCCAGGTCCACGGTGACCATTTGTCAGTTACAACAGCTACCATTTCAGAATCTAAAACTTTAAAATTGATCTTGGCTATGGTCTGCTTGAAGCTGTTTTCAGTTGCAATGCAGTGGTACAGTCCTTGGTCAGAATCCTGAATGGAACGGATTAGGAGTCCTTGTGAAGTGACTATGATGCGTTCATTCAGCTTGACCTAAAAGAGAGACAACAAAGTTCTGAAAGTCCAACCCTGTATCTTCTAAAAACAAGACCAAAATATACAGAATACAGCTGACTTTCACAAATTTGGCAAAAGTTTGGAATAAAAACTAACTGCCTCCCTAGTGGACACAGATTTTAGGTTAGTCTCATTGCCTTCTTTTGTACAGGAGATCTTGTCTCATTAAATGAGAGAAGTGTACTGACTCATTAAAGAGAGGGTGAAATCATCACCCATATTGCCAGAAATAGCTTGTGCATTCCTTTTGGATACAAGCGGTTTCTCCACAGATAAGCCCAGAATTTTGGTTGCTTCAGGAATGTGATTCATAGTCAACATTTGTAGCAAAAGAAATTGACATATTATTTAAAATATCTTTGTCATCCTGTAGTTCTCAACTTTTATTGTAACAAAAATACTTATTAGTAGAAAACAATTATATGATTGAATTTTACCTTTTTAGTGAATGAATAAATATTCTCCTAACTAAAAATTATATAAGCAGTTTTGAACATTATTAAGGGCTTTTTTCCAATTATCTCACACTAAAGAATCACTAAAAATAAGCTAGAATGCCATTGTCTTGTAAGACTTCTAAGTGGTTTCAGTTTTCAAGGAAAAAATAACAGAAAACTATAAGGTTAATATGCAATTGTTATAATCTTATACTAAAAAAAAGCTATCATTTGCTAGATATCAGATAAATGCTAGAAATCCATCCTCCTAACATTTCCAGCTACAGTATTGTCTATGAACAAATTAAAAACCCAAATGCTAAAAATTTTCTTGACATGTATACTCAGGAATATACTTCCACTGAGGAAAAAAGAAATTTGACCCAAAATAATAGAAAGGAATGAATGTGAAATGTTTTTTAATAGTACATTTCTGTGTAAATGTTTATTTTATTACTAATGGAATCCAAATCAAGGAAAGGCTCTTGTAGATAAAAAAGTTATGCACACACAACAGACAAAAAGAAGAGTATAGTACTGAAGTACAGACAATAGAACAGAACTGAAAAAGAGCAGGAAGTAAAGACTAAAATACACAAAGGAAAATTTTGATGTTAATTTAATTTTGAAAGTTTAAATGTACATTAGAAATAGTTTAAGTGATGTAGAAATACTTTCAGAAATGAAAGAAAAGAAAGCCTTTCTTTTTTGTGCAAAATTGGAAAAAATTTTGGAGGTCAAGTTGATAATATCCCATATAGCATGTATATAAGAAAGATCTAATGCAAATATTTTTTTCTCAAATTTGTTTAGAAGATATATTCTTACAAGTATGCAGATATTTATTTGCATAATGTTTTTGATAAAAGTAAAAACAAGGAAAACCCTGACCAAATGATAGTTTTAAAAAATGTATGGTACATTTATATAATAGAATACTATGCACCCAAGAAAAATGGGGTAGCTCCACATATGCTGATATTAAACTGTGTGGAGGAGCATATAAAAATTATGGAGAATATTTGGAGAAATATATAATAATTTAATTATCATTTTGGTAGCCTTATACTCTGGGAGGTGGGAAAATGTATTAAAGTGAAGGGGAGGAGGGCTTTTATTTTTTACTTTATGCTATTCTGCAAAACTATTTGCATTTTTCTCCACTAGTTTTTACCATTTGTCTTACTTTTTAAAAAAAGTTCAATATTTATATATCATTAATATGAGAAATAGTGTATATTTGCCTAACTAATAAAAATTAGGATAAAATAATTAAAATATTAATAGTACATTCAACTAAAGTAAGAATGAGTGGACTTGTGTTCTGCCTAATTCAGTACACAATAGATTTTTATAATTATATCAGAGTTATTTTTTCATAATCTTAAATTACATCTTTCTTATATTTTTGATTGAAAATAATCGAGAGTAATTAATATTTAAGTTACCACATTTTTGAGCATTGTGAAACAGAACATTAGAATTATCACAAGAGATTTAATTCATAACATTCCCTTTTGAATTTCATTTATTAATTTCTGTAGCTATATATGTATTCAAGGCTATATATATTAATTTACTTTAATTGTAAATAATAAAAATTATATTCACTTATTGTATTTTATTCTACTGAACTTTCTGCTAAACAATTTATTCTTGTTAGATAATTACTGTTTGAATTTTAGATTTCTTATTAACATACATATATACAGACTTTCCCAGGAAGGATGGTTCATATCCATCCTCTATGATAATCATCATCACATATTATAACTTCTACCCCAGTTACTTTGTAAAATAGTTATTATTATAATCCACATCCATTCAAAATAATTTAAAAGTAATTAGACTGTAGAAATCTCAAGACTTCTTTATGATAGATATTATAGCAAAGAAGATAGATATCAAATAAACAATATTTTATTAATAAAATTTTTTTAAAGTTTTTTATTTGGTATCATTGGTCCACTGATTTAGTTCTGGAGCAAGAAGGGGCCTTGAAGTCTACCTAGTTCATCTTTTCTCCAGATACATAAGTCCCTTCCTTTGCCAATGGTGATCGGTCTGTGTCTTAATATCCAGTGACAGAGTACACACAATTTCCTAAACAGATCATTAACATCTTGGATAGGCAGGTCTGAGAGTTAATATTTTCTCATGGGAACCAACATCTCTTTGAGAACTCTTATGCAGCGTCTACATCCTGTATAGCCTGGGATGTATCCATTCTACACAGCCCTGATTAATGTAATGCGTGCTACCAACACTGCCCACACAGAACATTCATAAATGCAGAAGGCTCCATTTTCCCCTTTGCTGCATCGGCCTTTATGGTGTACTGCTAACAACATTACATTTTGGACTACTCTACAGCTTTCTAGATACATATACTGACCAGGACAACATAACATCAATATTATAAAATTCATTTTTATTATTTAGAATATTTCACCCTATGCCATTTTATAATGTTTCCCTTTTAAAACAGTTTTTTTTCTTCCAATCAGTGAAGGGTTAATGTAAGTGTTCTTGCATAACTCTACTTTTTTTCCAAAATCACTAAATAAAGGCAATGGTCACACAGACCATAATTCCATGTTTTATTTAGACAACACCTGATGGTTAGGAATAATAAAGCGGTGAGAACAAATTACCACACAGCAGAGAAATGCTCTTTACCATAAAGGTTATAGTTTTAGGTAATTTCTTCCTGAGGAAAACTGAACTTTTTTTTTAAAGCCCCTTTCATCTTGTAAATCACACAAAGGTGCTGTTGTGTGAGAACTTGGCTCCTGGGTTTGCACACATCTTGTTTCTTTTACAAATGCTTCCTCACATCAATGCCCCCACCCTGTCTGTGTGCCCAAGCTCTTGTTTCAATCACCGTGTTATGGAGGTGAGCAGGCAGAGAGGATTTCTAATTAATCCATCAACTCTGCAGACAAAGGGTTTTACAGAAGGTGGCATTTGTCATCCCAAAGACATAAAAAGATGTTCATATGCTTTTCCTTTTTCCTTTGATCTGAACCTCACTGAGGGATGGTGTTTTAATGCTCTTTCCAAAGCCTGAGTGATTGCTGCTGTGCTGCGTTACTCACCTCTTTCCTCCTGTCTTTGTCCTTCTGTAACAGCCACTTGATAGATGCCTGTGGAGACTTAGGGGAGCACTCAAGGAAAGTGGTGTTATTTTTTACTCCATACTGAACAATTTCAGCTGCATTTCTATATGCTAGAAACCAAAAACAAATGGAGAGAAACAATGAAATTTAGAACATATTTGTCTTTTTGAATATCTATTTCTTCATCACTTATGACAACCCCTGAAAAGCAGTCTGAATCATTTAACAAGCAGACTATTACACATGGTTTACCTGTTTTGTTTAGTCTAAAGAGAAGGAGAGAAATCAATATTTATTCAAGAATTACTCTATACCAAATAGTAGAGGTGTAATAGTAACAGGAACACACTTAATATCACTTTGAACATTTAATTATTACAACATCCTTGTGACTTCGGTTCTCCCGGCTTTTCATAGCTGAGCAAGTTGAACCTGTAAATTATGAGAAAACCTATCCTATTAAGGAGTTAGTAAGTACCAGGCAATAATGAAGCCATGTTCATCTCACCCTTAAACTCCATACTCAATGTAGTATAGGTAAAATTCAGAAATATCAGAAAAAGGCAGACAGCAAGGTATAGCCACAGTGGGATGCAGTGGTTGAGAATACAGGCTTGGGACTCAGAGGTGCCTGAGGTAAAATCCTGACTTCACCACTACTGGCTGTGTAATCTTAGACAAATTACTTGATCTCTATGTGTCTCATTTTGAGTTGGCCCTAAAACATAGATTATCGTAATTTCATACAGGTTCTTTACAGAAATTCTTACATTAGGAAAAGCATTTAGTCTAATTATGTGGCAGCTTAGACATGGACAGAATGCTCATTTACAAAGCAGGAATAGAAATATTGTAGACTCTACTTGAGAACTGTTTCTTGAACATTGAGATAATCCATAAAAAAAACATTTAGCCCAGGTTCCAACACAAAATCAGCACCAGCGTTTGTTCATTACCTCCACTGCCAATACTCCAATCACTGTGGCTACCATGACTATTAGGGAGAACGGACACTAGATTTATAAAATACTCAGTAAGTAGAGAAAAGGTAAACTGAATGTATTCCCTGAGTTAGATTTATGGAATAATGAAGCAAAATGTGTCTTAATTTTCTCCTTCTAGTTGGTGTAGTTAATAACAAGAAAGTCATTCTTGACTAAACACCCAGACTCAAAAAGATTAGCTATCGATGTCTCAGTATTAATTGTTAACAACAGCACATCTGTAGCACCTTGGTGAACCAGGAGGAAGTCCTGCCTGGAGATACTTCTGCTGGTTGGGTTGATGTGGGGTGTGAGGTGGGGAGAGGGCATTAGTGGGAAAAGTATGGCAACATGATACCTCCATGTCAGGATGGGAAGAAGAGGATTAGATTAATTGTAAGACACAAGGCAAGATTGTCAGAAGTATATGGAATGATTATAAATTGATGAAAATCAAGGTGCTATGGGACACCAATAGCAGGATCTGCATCAAGTGCAGAGCAGGATTATTCACAATAACCAACAGGGGGAAGCAACCCAAGTGTCCAGTGATGATTAGTGGGTTAAAAATGATTTGTACATACAATGGAATATTTCTCTGCCTTAAACAGGAAATAAATTCTGACATGCTACAGTATGAATGAACTCTCGGGAAGACATTATGCTAAGTGAAATAAGCCAGTTACAAAATAATGAATATTGTGTTTTTCACAATTCTTAGTATACAAACAAATAGCATTTAATATTGAATTACCACATATGAATACCAAGAATTTTTATAGCAAATTTTTCTTTAAAATGAAACACTGAAATTTAGTGCAAAGTTTCCCTAACTGAAATGCGATATGGAGCATTGCTACTCTTTATCATGTTTGACCACGGCTCACTTCTACTACCTTTTAGATTAAATCCTCTGCACTGAGTCAATGGATTGCCATGTCGCACATCTTGTCTTCGGCTCCTCCTGTTAAGTGCAGAAATATATAAAATACTTAGCATTAACATTGCCAGTTATACCACATTTAGAAGACAGCATTTTTCACTTTAAAATCTGGTGATTGCCTAAGCTTTCATAAAGAAAGAGGTCTGATTATATGATATTTCTTGTTCAATGCTTTAATTATAATTTGGCTACTTAACTTTGCTGTTAATCTAAACTAATTCAGTCTCTCCCCATCTACTACTTGTGAAACAATGGCTATGAACTTCTTATTATGTGCATTTCCTGGGTAAATGTTAGATTCCACATTAATAGTGTAATTTTTAACATATACAAATTCATTCAAAGTTTTCTAAGATGATCACCTTAAAAGTATAAAGTCACTACCATCTTCTTTCTTATAATTTTTTTCTTAATTAAGAATACTTTTCTTTAAAAGTTAATACTTTCTAACAATTTTCAGAAGTATTAAAACATTTCAAAAATAAATTATACAGAGATGGAACATGCATATTTAATATTGTATAAAGTTAAGCAAAGTTGTTCATTTACTGGAATAAGCATTTTCTTTCAACTCGTTATTTTGAAAATCATCACGTCCACGGAAAAGTGGGTATATGAGTGCAATCAATACTGGTGTACCTAAACTCATAGATCGTTGTAATTTGCCATATTTATTTAGTCTCCTCTCATATGCTAGTATGTGTCACATATGCACTATGAATATACATATAAATGAAAATCTTTACAAAATAAGCTGCAGGCATGATAATGTTTTACCCTTACATACTTTAGTATGTATCTTCTAAGAACAAATAACTTTCCTACATATCATTATGACACTAAATATATCAATATTTATTCCATAACATTTTAAAATTATTTATTTATTTATTTTAATGTTGTTCAAGTTCAGTTGTCTCCACTTTCCTACTCCCCTCCCCTCTGCCTCACCCACCCCATCTTGTACCCTCGATCCTGTATACCCCTTTGGTTTTGTCCATGGGTGCATGACATCATATAATACACATCTTATATTAAAATTTACCTAGTTGTCCTCAAAATATCTCTTATAAATTTTTAAAAGTTTATTCAGAGACCATTAAGTTTCACTCATTGCATTTAGTTGTCATGTATGACTAGCTTAAGCATTTCAAAAATGTAGTTACATTCCTTGTAAGTTGGTCATTATTTAAATAAAAGTTTTAAATTATTTGCAAACTAATTATTTAATTTCCTGAGTCTTAGTATTAGCTACATATATCAGTTTCAATTGTATTACATAGTTCAACAAATCAAAATAAAGTAACTGACATTCTCTTAGGAACAATTTGTGGATATGAACATTGCTGTAAGAGACTAGGAAGGGAACTCTCTTTAAATATTGGGAGTACAGGTACAAATTGACCATTTACTATTAATGCTGAGAAGTATATACGAAGGAGCATATAACCTAAGTGGGTTAGTTGTTAAGTCTCTCATAATATTTTTATCCTTGAAGATAAGTTAAAATATTCAGTAAGAAGAACAGAAACATTAAAATAACACATGGATTATCAAATTTACAAAGCAAAACTAATCTCAAAGTCATTCATAATGAAAAAAATTCACTTTAAGGTTAGAGCAAGTTGTTAATAGTTTATGTACTCAATGGGTTATACAGTTCTATCTATGGAAATATAGGTATAAAATTTTGTGTCACTTAACTAGGCTTTTCCCAAAAAAGTGACATGATCCTTATTCAATTTTATATTTTTATAAAACCACACAAAAAACAAACTAGTAGAAGTCATTCTTGTCTCAGAAAAGATGATTATTGCTGAATTCTAGAATAGCTTGTATATCAGATTTTTACTGAATTGCATTTGCTACATGAGGTCTGTCTGGAAAAATTCCAGCCATTGTTAATATAAAGAGAATGGTTTGTATGACATGGATGTAGCCTGGCAGCCAAGGAGAGTGGACTGGAATGTGCATGCGTGAACAATGAGGCTTTCACTGTACTAGTCAGTGGGAGCGGTAGACATCGTGTATACTGTGTGGCTGTGTATTCAAAATGAGCAAGTAGGGTGATGAATCTACACAAAATTTTGCGTTAAGCTTGAACATTCCTCCACAGAAACTATTTGGATGATTTAGAAGGCCACAGTTATGGGCAACTGGTGCCTGACAGCTTCATCAAGACATTGTGCCCACTCATACATCACATCTCAGGCAAAGTTTTTTGTGAAACATCAAATCACCCAGGTGATTCAGCCCCCCTACAGTGCAGACTTGGCATCCTGTGACTTCTGGCTTTTCCCCAAACTAAAATCACCTTTGAAAGGGAAGAGACTTCAGACCATTGATGAGATTTCAGGAAAAAAAGACAGGGTAGCTGATGGTGATTAGGAGAACTGTGTGACTTACCAAGGCGCCTACTTTGAAGGGAACTGAGGTATCCTTGCCCTACATACAATGTTTCTTATATCCTGTATCTTCTTCAATAAATGTGTCTTTTTTATATTATATGGCTGGATAACTTCTGGACAGACCTCATCTATTTAAGTCACAGCATTATTTATTATCAGCCAGCTAAGTGTATATATATTATATGAGCACCATGTGAGAGTTCTTATGGCTGAATGGACCATTTTCAGCCATTAAAACAAGCAGTGCCACTCACTCACAATGGTTAAATTTATTTTTCTGTGATCAGCACTATGTTTTGGTTTACTCATGTACATGAACCCGAAAGCTGAGTAATCTACATTACAGTATCACATAGCCTTCAGACATTAAAATACAAAACGAAAAAATCCCCATTATTATGACTTGGTTTAAATGATGAGATCAGCAAGGTTGTCATCTGAGCCTTTTGTATGTATAGATTCCCTGTAAGGCATTCACACAGCATCACAAAAGCGTGCTGGTAGGCAGAATAATACAGTATTATATTGCATGAAGGATTTCGGATTTGTCTCAAGCTGCCAATGTTTCCTTCATTATAGTCTATTCCTTTGGCTAAACAATGAAATCATTTTCTTTTTGTATACAAAACAGATATTTACTTGAAGACTGAACTGATTATCCTGTCTTAAAATATAATTTCTAACTACATATCTGAATCCAGAAAAAATAACATTCGAGTCTAAATTGCAATAGTTGATACAAATGCCAAAATATTTAAGATACTTGAGGGTAAAGAGGAAAATACTTATATTGTTTACTAATAATTTCTTTTAAAAAAGAGAAACTACTGAGCCAATAATATATAACCACTCTATGTCAAAGTATGGACTCCATTGAGAGTTTAATAAAGCTATTTCTCTTCTTTCCAAACAAAGGATCTGTTTTTATTTCATATGAACTCTTCTATGTGCTATTGTTACAGATAGACAATACAATTGTAATAACACCGGACAAGTTAACACAACTAATGAAAATAAGAGTGGAAAATTCTCTAGATGAACACCTTTTACCATTATTATTTAATCTCTAAAGAAAATAAATGCTAAATATGGGAAAACTCAGTAAATAGTTAATTCATTCAGCAAACATGCTTTGCTTTCTCTAAGATTGGAAATAATTTGGAGAACTTAAATAATACAGATATTTTTAATGAAACTTCCAATATGCCAGCCAAATATGAGTTTGGATGGGCAGACCAAGGAGTACCATGTATATTATATTTTTGGCTCTTTGTCATATAATTAGAAAATTCCTAGAGATCACCAAGATAGCTTTTTAAATGGCTACTAGTTTCTAACCCACGACACACATATTTTTTTGTCTGTACTGTTTTACTGAGCTATAGTTGACATATAAGTTTCAGGTGGATGACATAATTTTTCAATATATATACATATATTAAAAACTGATCAACCAAGATAGGCCTAGTTAGCATTTGTCACCACATATAATTGCAATTTTTTTCTTGTGATGATGAATTTTAAGATTTATTCTGTGAGCAACTTTCAAATATGCAATTCAGTATTGTATACTAGGCTTACCACGCTGTGCACTTCTTAACTAGGGTCACCATGCTGTGCATTTCATCCTCATAAGTTAATCATTTTATAACTGGAAGTTTGTACCTTTTGATTCACTTCACCCAGTTCTCCCACCCTTGAACCCTCACCTCTGGCAATCTATTATCTATATCTTTGAACTTGGTTTGTCATTATTGTTTTTAAAATTCCACATATAAGGTAACATGCTATTTGTCTTACTCTGTCTGACTTATTTCACCTATCATAATGCCCTCAAGGTCCATCTTTATTTTCACAGATGTCAAGATTGCGCTCTTTCTCATGGCTGAATAGTATTCCATTGTGTATACATTTTAATATACAAAATCAACATTGTAAACATGCTGCTATAAACATTAGTGTGCACATATATTTTTGAATTAGTGTTTTTGTTTTATTTGCTAAAATACCCAGAAGTGGAATTGCTGATCATATAGCCATTCTCTTTTTTTGAGGAAACTCTGTACTGTTCGCCAGAGTGGATGTACCAATTTACAGTCTCACCAATAGTGTGCAAAGGTTCCCTTTCTTTCCACATCCTTGCTAACATTTGCCATTTCTTATCTTTTTGATAATAGCAATTCTACCAGGTGTTATCTCATTGTGGTTTTGATCTGCATTTCTCTGATGATTAGTGATTGAGGTTGAGCATCTTTTCATGTTTCTGTTGGCCACCTGTATGTCTTCCTTAGAAAAATGTCTATTTGGATCTTCTGCTCATTATTTAATTGCATTGTATATAGTCTTTTATTTTTTGTTATTGACTTGTTTGAGATTTTTATGTATTTGGATATTAATCCCTTGTCAGATATACGATTTGCAAATATTTTCTCCTATTCAGTAGGATGCCCTTTAACCTTGTTGATGATTTTTCTTTTTTTTTTCTGTGAAGAAGCTTTATAGTTTGATGTAGAACTAATTGCTTATTTTTGCTTGTGTTGATTTGTTTTGAAGTAATTCCTCATTTCTAAGACTGATATCTTATTGTTCTATGTTTTCTTCTAGGAGTTTTATAGTTTCAGGCCATACACTCAAGTGCTTAATCAATTTTGAGTTAATTTTTGTGTTTGTGTAAGACAATGGTCCAGATTTATTTATTTATTTTTGTATGTGGCTGTCCAATTTTCTTAACACCATTTATTGAAAAGGCTGTCCTTTCGTCATAGTATATTCTTGGCTGCTTAATCATAAATTAATTTACCATATATATGTGGGTTTATTCCTGGGGTCTCTATTCTGTTCCACTTATTTATGTGTCTGTTCTAAGCCAGTGCGATACTGCTTTGATTACTATAGCTTTGTAATATAGTTTGAAATTAGGAAATGTGATGCCTCCAGTTTTGTTCTTCTTTCTCTAGATTGTTTTGGCTATTTGGAGTCATTTGTGGTTCTATACAAATTTTAGGGATAGTTTATTCTATTTCTGAAAAAAATGCCATTGGAATTTTGAGAGGGATTGCACTGAATCTGTAGACTGCTTTAGGCACTATGGACATTTTTTACAACATTAATTTTCTAATCTATGACCACAAAGTATATTTATTTATTTCTGTCACCTCAATTACTTTCATCATTGTTTTATAATTTTCAATGTGCAGGTCTCTCACCTTCTTGATTAATTTACTGCTAAGTATTTTAGTCTTTTTGGTATAATTGTAATGGGATTGTTTTCTTAATTTCTCTTTCTGATAATTTGTTATCAGTGTATAGAAATGCAACAGATTTTTATGTAATAACTTTGTATCTTAAAACTTTACTAAATTCATTTATTAGTTCTAACAGCAAACCCATGATACAGGGTTTAATACCAGGCACCGTATTGTAACATGAAGAACTGCAAGATAGTTTCAGTTTTTTGATTATTGCAAGAACATGATTAAGATCATGATTTCTGACACTAGGATGACAATGTGGAATCTATGTTTATGTGTACATCTTGAAAAGAATAACTGGGGTTATAACAGGTGGGAGAATATGAGAACAAATAAGAGAACTCATCTTTTAACACAAACTTGTAAAGTATATCTCAAATATGCAATGATAGTCTACATATAGTACAGAATTTTATTTGAGGTCCATTCCTTGTTTGTTAAAAAAGAATGCTGGTTGGTCAAAGTCAAGGTCTGAAAACTTTACAGGGAAGGAGTGCTAATCTCCAATTCTTTTATAGAAAAGGTGGTATGCCTATAGGACTATGGCAAGTTTCACTTCATAGTCCCCACATTTCTTAGAAACTAAGGCTTCAGCCTTAGGGCTTCAGCTTTTTTTAGCACTAAATCTGTTTAATAGATTGAAGACTATATTCCAGATTTTACAGATGCCAGCTTTTAGAATGGTTTACCAAGAAAAATCTATTGCCTTATAAACAGTTATGGAAATAATTTTGAAATATCACTGCTGTCACAATTGGGAGTAAAAAAATATGACTGAATGAGAAAGAAGAATAAAGTTGGAGGAATCATGCTACCTAATGTCAAATTATACTATCAGGCCATCATAGTCAAAACAGCATGGTACTGGCATAAAAACACATATAGATCAATGAAACAGAATAGAGAGTCCAGAAATAAATACATGCCTTTATAGTCAATAAATATTTGACAAAGCAGGCAAAAACATACATTGGGCTAAAGATAGTTTATTCAATAAATGGTCTTGGGAAAATTGAACTGGTACATAAAGAAAAGTGAAACTAGACCAACTTCTTAATTCAGACACAAGAATAAATTCAAAATGGATTAAAGACTTAAATGTTAGACAAGAAACTATAAAAATCCTAGAAGAAAACATAGGCAGTAAAATCTTGGACATTGTTTTTAGCAATACTTTTTCTGACATATCTCCTCAGGCAAGGGAAATAAAAGAAAAAAATAAACAAATAGGATACATCAAACTAAAAAGTTTTTGCACAGCAAAGGAAATGCATCAACAAAAGACAAACTACTAAATGGGAGAACATATTTGCCAATACATCTCATAAGGGGTTAATATCTAAAATTTATAAAGTCCTTAATAATTCAACACCAAAACAACAACAACAAAGAAACAATCTGATTAAAAATTGGGCAAAGGCCCTAAATAGACATTTCTTCAAAGAGGACGTATAGATGGCCAATAGACATATGAAAAGATGCTTAATGTCACTAATCATCAGAGGAATGCAAATTAAAGCTACAATGAGATATCACCTCACACCTGACAGAATGGTTGTCATCAATAAATCAGCAAATGAGAAATGTTGAAGAGGATGTGGAGAAATGGGAACCCTCGAGCACTGTTGGTAGGAATGCAGACTGGCACAGCCGCTGTGGAAAGCAGTGTGAAGTTAACTCAAAAAATTAAAAATGGAACTGCCTTATGACTCAGTGGTTCCATTTCTGGAATTTCTCTGAAGAAACCTGAAATACTAATTCAGGAGAATATATACACCCCTATCTTCATTGCAGTGTTATTTACAATTACCAAGATTTTGAAGCAGCTAAGTGTCCATTAGTAGATGAGTGGGTAAAATGGCTATGGTACATTTACACAATGGAATACTACTTGGCTGTAAAATAGAAGAAAATTTTACCCTTTTTGACAGCATGAATGGACCTGGAGAACATTATGCTAAATGAAATAGGCCAGTCAGAAAAAGACAAGTACCATAAAATTTCATTCATATGTAGAATCTAATGAACAAACTGAACTAACATGTGAAATAGAGACAAACTCATTGATAGAGAGCAGGCTGACATCTCTTGGAAGGGTGTTTGGCAGGGTGGGTGGATGGAGCATAAAGAAAAAGAACTCATGGACAGGAACAACAGTGTGGTGATTGAAGGAGAGATGTGAGGTGGGTAGAGGTGGAAGAGGGTATGGGGGGATAACTGGTCATGCAAAAAAATACAATGAAAAATGAAAAAAAGAAATTACAAGAACCATTTTTATTTTATTTTATTTTTTAATTTTAATTTTTTTATTTTAGATTATTCAGTATAGTTTCTATCTTTTATTCCCATTCCAGCCCACCCACCCATCCCTCCCCACCTCCCTTCCATTTCCAAGCCCCGTAGTTTTGTCCATGTGTCCTCTTCAAGAACCATTTTTAATTTGACATTACATTTGGAATTTGCTTGCCTCACACTTTTGTCCAGGTTCAGAACTCCAGCACAATTCAGAGAGAGGGTCCCAGGGTAATAAATTGTATGTAAAAAATTAAAAGAAGCCATAGACCTTGTGACGAAATCTTAAAATGACTTGGAAGAACATGGGTCATTGAACACAGATCCTAAAGACTTCTGGTTTAGGAATGGGAGTTCTCTTTATATCTCATGACTTTGAATACAAAAGACTTTCAAATTACCTAGCCCAGGCCACGCCTCTCTTCTCCAGATTCATATTTCTAACTGCTTAATCTACATCTCTATTTGAACATCTCATAGGCACCATTAACTTTCTCCCTTCAAACCTACTCCTTCCACAGTCTTTTCTTTCTCATTAAATTCTATCTACATATTTCCAATGGTCTGTTCTGAGAACTTGGTTCATTTTTGAGGCCTCTCTTTCTCCAACATTGCACATTTAATACATCAGCAGTTTCTGTGAGCCCTATCCAGAATCAGACCACTTTGGCCATCTCCACCTCTATCATCCCCGCACAAGTCACCACTGTATGTCACCTGCATCATTAGAGTAGCCTGCTCTGCAGCTTCTCTCTCCCCTCCCCCATCCTATTTCTACCTCAGGGTGGCAGTCCCTGACAAACTCAACTAGATGATCTTACTAAATCAAAGTCAAATAATAACACTCACATGTTCAAAAATCCTCTGCAGTTTTCTATTTCAATTCAGCTTTAAGGATTTCTGGTCCTTTCCTTTGGAATGCCAGTCTCCCAAGTAATGCCATGGTGGTACTCCTTTTCACATTCAAGTCCTTGTTCAAATACCACATCCTCAGTAAGGCCTCCCCTGCCCACCCATATTTCACATTGCAACCCCCTGCTTCCCACATCCCTTATCTCCCTTCTCTTACTTTTAAAATTCATAGACCTTCTCATTTTTCAATATACTAGAGGTTGTCCCTATTTGTATATTGTCTGTTTTCCCTTTTTATTGTCCCACAATGCAAGAATTGTGTTTTTGTTGTTGCTTTTCAGAGTGATAGACCTAGCTCTAGAACATTGTCTGGCAAATGATTGTCCCGTGATACAAATTTGTTGAACTAATAGATAAAAGCATCAGAATAATCTTGATATCCACAAGTGCAAGGGTTGTTTGAACTGTCAATGTCCTTAAAAGCATGTACCTATGACAGAACTACAATACAACATCATCCCAATGATTTTACTTGAAAGATCACTAGTGCTCGTGGCTGGTCCTACTTGCTTTCTGCTGTTGACACTGATTTTATAGGTTTTGGTCCTGTCATCCATCATGAACCATATCAAGGTATGACTGAAATTATCTGTGACCTTGGTGACGCTAAATTCTGCATATTCTTTGTCCTACAGTCAATTTCATTTCTGGTGGTCCCCTTTCTAAATGATGCAGATTGGTCCAGAGTTTCCTGCCTAACTAAGCCTTTGCTTGGATAAAAGACTTTCTGCTTCAGACTACCTCACTCTCTTCATCTAATCAGAAATCATGCAGTCACCATTCTAAAGGGTAAGGCATAGTCATCAAGATTTTGAAGGCAATTCAGAGTACCCATCCTGGGGCAGTGTTCCTTCTGCCTAAATTAACACAAGCATCTGATGATAGGAGAGTTAAGTGGCACAGGGGAACCCTGGGAAGGTGGGACTTCAGGGTATACTCAATCAAGCATATAAAACAAAAATGACTTAAAAATTAGGAAATGTGAAAAAAAGATAAATGTTGCTTGTGTTGCAGATGTGTTTTAAAAGGAAAAAAAAAATTTCCAAAGTACTTATACTAGTTAACATATCCCTGAGAATCTCAAGTTATAAAGCACTGGTACTTTTTTCAATTCAAAGACTACACGTGGTGCTAAACAGAGCTGCTGCTCTCGGTGCTGCTTTTAAAGCGCACCACGATTGTCTGGTGACATCAATTTTGATATTCAACTGAATGTTAGTACTCACCGCTTCCCTGTTGGGTAGAACCTAGAGCAAGAATGGCCATCCCAGGCGCAGTAAGGGTCCCTTGCCAGACAGCAGTCAGCGCAGGCGGTGCCGTAGATGTGGCAGCGATGCAGAGACACTTGGGAAACCCCTTCGTTGGAGCTCACATACAACTGTTGCTATCAGAAAAATGATGATGATTTATTTCAGATGTGGAAGTTAAAAGAGGACTTTCAGCAGGAACACATTATACTATGTGCCCACAAACCCCTGGACTCATTTTCAAAGTAGACTAAAAACGAGAAGCAAAGTCCAGAGGGGTACAAAGCCAAAATAAACAGAATTTCCCTATGTTAATATGCCTATAACATTACCACTTTCCTGTTTAAAGAAAAAAACTCAGAGCACTGTGTAGAATGGTAATATGTTTTAGACATTGGGATTCATTGTTCTCTCAGATTTGAGCTAATATATTACAGATTTAAATTACGATGTTTGCTTTTTTCTTTTAATGCTGTCTCTTCGCAAAGCACAAGGCAGCTTTCTTATTTTTCAAGTCTGGCAACCCATCACATTGTAAATTTGAAAAAGTGAAGGCTCAAATACAAGACACTTTTAAGCTTAGAAAAAGAAGTAGATAGCAGTACATAAAATTTAAAAAAATTTTCACATGCCTTTGAAAGTGACATATTTCTCATCAGAGAAATTTTTTAATTATTTAGAAGAATATTGGTATTTATATTTAGATATGCCTTAAACTTCCTGTATATCCAGAGATATTCAGCACCCTTGGTCATAAATAAAGATTTCATCCTCCGTCATTTGTATGGTGCCAGGAGGTTTTTTATGATATTGCTCCAGTTCCTTTAGCTGTGCCTAAAATGTTCTCAGGAGTTAAAGGATATGTTTCTAATTGACACCGAATATTTTACAAAGAACTGATATGCAATTCAACTTAGCATAAAACCTCTAAGCTAGAACTTGAATACATGCTATTCACATACATGGGCACATACATCTCTATATATCTAGATATAGATATAGATGATGTAGATAGTATAGATATAGATGTAGATATAGATAGATATAGATATAGATATAGATATAGATATAGATATAGATATAGATATAGATATAGATATAGATATAGATATAGATATAGATATATGTGAGTGTTATTTAAAATTAAATCAATGGCAGGCTCTGGAGGAATACTTCTGGGATTCAAATCCAGGCTCAATCATAAAATTGCTGTGTAACTTCTCCATTCTTCTTTGGTAAAACTGGGTAAATAGAGCATCTGCCCTATACAGCTTTTGTAACTAAATGTAAGGGCTAACTCCACAATGCTTGGAATTGCTTCTGACTCCTAAAACCTCAATGAATGTTAAATAACAGTAGTAGTAAACCATCAATTTATGAATATTCAATTCTAATAAATCATTTGAATCACATCCCACTCTATGTCTAATATAAAATAATTATTTACTCATATCAATTAATCTTTCAGAAGTTGGGTTGAAAAACATTGAGGCCCAGTTGAGACATTCAAACTGTAAGAAAGCAACTGCACATTTTGACAGTAGTCATTTCTCTCAGAATACCTGAAACAGTGGTTATGGAGTACACTGATTAATATAGTGAATGGTCCCGGCTGGTGTGGCTCAGTGGATTGAGTGCTGGCCTGCAAACCAAAAGGCTGCTGCTTTGATTCCCAGCCAGGGCACATGCCTGGGTTGCCAGCCAGGTCCCCAGTAGGGGGCACATGAGAGGCAACCACACATTGATGTTTCTCTCCCTCTCCTTCTCCCTCCCTTCCCCCTCTCTAAAAATAAATTAAAAAATAATAATATAGTGAATGCATCAGCTTCATTAAAAATTTTTGAGGAAACTTATTTGAGAAAAAGATACAGATAGGTTCACTCTAGAAATTATTTTTTATTAATCAAATTATTTTCTGCAATATAGAATGCAAGAATTAATTAGATAATAAAGGATCATAAAATAGACAATAATATAGTTTGAACACTATATAGGGAAAGCACTAAATTCATGACATTTAAATATATTCAAAAAATACCACTGGCAATTTGTAGTTCTTTCCCATTGTAGAAATAATGAAGCATGCAGTTAATGAATGAAGTCCCCCCAAATCAGGTAAGTCCCTTGCCCTCTATCTAACTGATTTAATACACATTTTTAATTTTCTACATTTTAAGATGTTGAAGATATTTAATGTTAAGTTTTTCCTGTATGTGTGTGTTATATATTGAATTTTATGGAATGAATTGTGAACAAGTTCACAAGTGGAATTACAAGTTGAAACCTATAATAGTATATTGAACTACTATGATATCACACAAATGGCTTTGTGTTCATTTTGAATTTTGCCGTAATACTTTCTCTTCCCATTACACTACTGTAAACAAAGGGCTTCCCTGGTGACTTCAAGGACAATTTGGACTAAGGATCACTCTAGGATACTAGGGGAAATGACAAATAGCTTCTTGTCATTTGGCAAATGTTTATTATGCACCATACAAACATTTTTACAAATAGATCTTTAGCTTGGTTGTACCCTCTTTATTTTTCTGCATAAAAAACATCAAGTGAAAAATAGGACAAGACAGAGTGTGGATTACTTGTTCATGGGGTAGCAGACCAAATATGGTGAAGAACATTAAAGTTATGCCATCGGTTGTGCTAACACATAAAACTTTATTCTCTATTCCAAGAAAAATAAGTCTTAGGCTCTTACAAACAGCAGTTACAAAGACCCACTTTATTTTAGGCAATTTATATAATTTAATTTGTTTGTGAGAAAAGCATTACCTTGCAGAGGCAGAAACTTAGCTCAGTGAAGTTAAATGATTTGTTCATAATTTATGGTCAGGTTGGGATTCAAATGCATGCCAGCCCTACCCTGAAACCCACTCCATTTTTATTAGGTTACTCTGACTCTTAGAATGTTTGTTTTGGGGTATCTTTGAGAGATGGAGAGCTGCATACTTTGAACATGTGGAGACTGGAACTGGATTTTCCTTTCTGTGACCCTTGTGTATTTGCATGTGCAGGCACAAAGATTAAACATTCCTGATAATCATAGCCTAACATTTCTTCCCCAAATCCTAACCCTGGATACAGCTTAAATTTGAAACATTAAGATTTGTCTTAATGACATGTATAACCCTAAAAGATAGAACTGTGCATTTGAAGCCTGTGTTGGCAGCTGGACCTCAAAAGAGGATCGCTTACTCATTCCAAGCCCCTGAGAATGTATGTGCTGTTATAGTAGCCCAAACATTATGCAAAATTCTTTCTTCAGAAAGATTATTTTTATTTTGGTTGGCTTCACACACAGTAATATTTGAGAATATAAGATACACAAAATATTGGAATATCCTGCTATGCCTATGTATGTTCTGCTCTGACAGCTTTTTACAAAAGTAAACCTATTCTGTCTCCACTAATAGCTCATGAATTCTACATAAAAATTGAAGGTGATTTTGTGGTATTTTATAAACAATAGTAATTAGTTAATACTAAAATTAGTTATTCAGATATTATAAATATATTTTTCATAGTAGTAAATTTTTTACATGCAAAGAAAATAAAAATGGTGTTGATTTTACCTTTTTAGATGAAATTTTCATTGTTGTTATAGGAGCATGATTCTGGAAGAAGTAGAAAAACATCTTAGTGCCCAAGTAATCATTAAAGAGGATTTGACATTCAAAAAATTGCCTCTTTTCTTGAAATTCAAGAAATCATCATTTCTCTTCTAATGCATATGTATTTTCAAAGTCTAGCAATACTTGTCTATAACACAATTCCACTATTGGGAGTAAGGGTGGTTTGCTACAGAAATATATGTTAAACTAAAAAAATGTTGCAATTATAACACATATATCAATATAATTGTTAGAAAATAATGAAAATTTGTGAGAATTGAAAAAGCATTTCTTGGAATACGAAAACCAATGAATAAAAAACTCAGGAGTGAACCTGGGTAGCAGGTGGGAGGCTGTGAAATGGTACCTATCTTACCCCAAAGCACAGCCCTGCGCAGAAAGCACTAGTGTTCACCTGGCAATTGTCACTTTGGAAAGATGTATGAGCCTGACCCATACTTATTCATTCTTTTTTGTTGCAAACAAAGTAATAACGTTAGGGTTCTCTTTTGATAAATGTGAATTAGTTAAAGAACTAAAGAATTTTTCTGAAACAGTAATCCTTTTTGAAAGTCACTCCATTCATAACTTCTTCAATATTATTAGTTACTTTTAAAGATTAAAAATTAGATGTGATAACCTGATGATGGTCTGTGGAATTTTATTTAATTAACTGAAGTGGAAGCAACATCTCAAAATCAACTATGTTCACAACTTTCATTATCTGGAGAGTGTGTTTTTACATTTAAAAGATAAAATGGTGATATCTATAAACATGCTATGGCAACAAGTTTTGACCACTTAGGAATACACATGTATACAAAAAAGTATTGAAAGTTGTATCCACCTAGGCAACTTCTAATACTATATTTGTACCTCCATTTCAAGTTAAGCTTAGGAGAGCTGGACATATTTCCAGAAAATATTTTGAACAGAGGCTTAAAATGAGAGATCGTGGTTCTGCACAGTATAAAAAACAAAGTGCCTGTTTTTTAAAAGTTACATTGAGTTTTCTGCAGTATATCAGCGTGACACTTAACTAAGAACTTTTTTTCAATTTAAATGCATCATTTCCTGATGTGCCCATCACAGTACATCATACACACTCAATTATTTTTACCTCACCTCTGAAAATGTGACACAAACACCATGCTGAAGACAGTAACTGTATTTGGTAACTGCATCTCTCAATTTAGACACATCAATCACTGGCACACGCATCCCTAAGAAAGCTCAAACTTTTTTAGTTTCTCTCTTGGGCGGATGTCACCACATGCGTTTTGACTGACTATTTTTCCACTGGGAGTTTATTCTTTGTGATGATAACACCAACAGAACTCATATAACAGACCATAAGTAGTTAGCACATGATCAGAAGAACTCACGTTTCTTTAGGACCTTTCCATAACATATATGTTTGAGTTTGTGTCAAACTCACTTAATTAACATTTCCTGAGTACCAAAAAAAAAAGGTATTTCAGAATTAAAAATGAAGTGTTGCAATATGGCATTTTTGCTAACTTCAAAAGAAGTCTAGAATAAGGTACTTTATATTATTTTGGCTACCCAAGTCATCCCTATTGAATTAAATGAGAAAAGTATATTTTACACATAATGTGATTCTGGTTAATCTAGTGAAACAATCAATTTCTTTACAAAGCAAGGCACAGAAAGGCAGTTGAGTGGACATAGTCAACATTTAATGAGCACAATTTTAATGCACTAGTTACAAAATGTTTATGAAGTGAGTCTAGCATTAAAAAATGTAAATTTAATAACATTGGGAAATGTGCCAGAATTCCCCACATTTTATATTTGATTTGATTCATTTTAGAAAATATTCTTTCACATTTAAAATTTATTAACATAATCTAACAGCACTGAATCTTGAACACTTAAATGCTTATAAAATTCAGCATTTTTCATGACTGTGGTAATGCATATTAATAAGTTAATACATTCTGTGTCCACTAACCTAAACAGAGCAACTGACAGGACTAGCAGTAGTCTGCTCCTGAGTTCTGAGATGCTCCTTTTATTCAGTTCAAGGCTGACTCTAGTCTTTTGGTCTGTGGGCCAATGTCTCTTACTTGGTTTAGTTAGAAATAGCAGAAAGCAGTAGGATTGACTCCATGTCAAAGTTTCTTCTTCATCCTAGCAGCTCCTTTGTCTGTGCTTTTACCCATCTTTTTAAATGCAGGTAAAAGTGCTCACTTGAACTATGTGACCCACACCTTAAGGAGAGGAAGTGCAGGACACCACCGGTCTGCTTTCCTGGCTCACAGACACACAAAGCATAGGCACTCTGCCCTGACCAGGTAAGATCCTACAGGACCGGACTTCCCTCTGTGTGCATTTCTTCATTGTGCTGTGATTGTATTTTTATTTTTAAATGACTAATTGAAGGACAGAAAGAATAATACAGTGAAATCTTAAGTTATGTTTTGAATGATAAAGCAGCAACATTTGTTTTACTTAATTAGGGTGACATTTGAATTGAAAGCCATAAAACAAGAAAACAAAGGTTTCTTGAAATTCCTGGCTAAAAAATATGAGAAAGTTTATCTAACAATCAATAATATAAAAGTATTTAGGTTTCAGTGGTTTGTAAAGCAAATGAGAAAAGTACTTTCGTGGCAAATCTTTTAGACTTCGACTACAAGTACTCATTTAAAAAATAATGACAAGCAAAATTCTTAAAGTTGTGATGACAGCTGAAAAAACTAATCCTTTTATGTTAAGATAGCTTGAAATGCATAAAAATATTTCAGATAAATATTTGTTCTATATGTCTCATTTTATCTGGTGTTTCCTATACTCAAAATTTACAACATTCTTTATTTGATCTTTCATAAAATATTATTTTTCTCCAAAGTGGCTGTACGAGTAAAGAATTCTGTTGATCATGCATCTTCAGAGATTAAGAGATGTTCAAACCTTAAAAACTTCCATCTCCTCCAGAATGAGCTCCCCGCCAGCAGAGCTGTTGGTAGGAAGAACCACAACCTTCTGCACAGTACCCCGATCTGAACCAGAGGAAGAAACAATGAGAGGTTACAATCATTTTCTAAAGGGAAGAAAGACACTTAGATGTAAAATTACTGGCTTAGAATTTGAAATATTATTCTTATGTCACATAAACATTTTCTAACCACATAAGTATCCCACTCTATGAATCATATATATGCTTAATTTAAAAGAAACCACTTGAGATTCACAATGTGGGATTAAAGCAAATTTGAGTGATTTCATTAAGTAACTATCATTTCTTCCAAAATATGATTCTAATAAAATAATTACTGAGATACATCAAAATATCAAGTAATTTTTCTTGTAACATATGAGCATTACCTGTGAATTTATAATTTGGAAAGGTAAATTATCACATATACTGAAACATTTTTAAAATTCTGTTGACAAAATGTCAATGAGAAAAGTTAACTTGAACTGAGTTGCACAGAACTTTACAACTAGGAATCGTTTACTGATGAACACCACAAATTTCAGAATCTCATCTCAAATTGTCTTCTTTTCCACAGGCAAGAGATACTCTGCCATAAAAGATTCCATTTCATGCTTACAGTTTCAATTGCATGAACTTAGCTGAAAGACTCAAAATAATTCTTAATAAGAAATAAACTCTAAAATTTTACTAACTAAAAAATTCTACTAATAACAAAAATGTTTATATACAGAGGAACAAGATAAGGATTTTTCCAGAACAATCCTTGAATCTTGTGAGGAAGCAAAGTATCTGACCTTAGAATCACTTGATCTTAGAAGTTTCAAACTACATTCTTAAACCATACTCAAATAAAAAATAATCCCAAACTCTGCATGCTCTAGGTATAATTTAAAAACTTTAATTTTTTTCTGTTTCACTGATTAGCTTCCTTAGAATCAGCCCTTGTAACAATCTGTAATATTTTCTTAGAAGATAAGTAATGAAAGCATATACTGGAAGTGAAAAAATATTTAAGGATGCTGTGCACAGATGTCACAACTGAAAACCAGTGAATGTTGCTGGAGGTGTTACCCATTTCCACGAACAGTTCATCACAGAGAGCAGTGGAAACTTCTGGGGGAACAGAACATAGCAAAAATCTAAAATGAAATCTCTGAAATTATAACACTCAGAGCAGGATTGGTTTTTTGTGTGTATGTGATGGACGAGAGTGTAAAAACATATTTGTTTTAGGTCATTTTATCATAAAGGCCATCCTTTTTTGAAGACGAAGAAGTCACAACAGTTTTATGGTTCCTGCTGCAGCTTGTAAGGATCACTGCCATTCTTCATGACAGCAATGACCTCTTTCTTGAGTAGAGACTGAGCAGAAACTCTTTGACCATAGTCCCAAATAAAACTACAGGAAAAGAAATCTTGATTACAGGGTTTCCCAAAGATAAAACTATCAAATCTGAAAATAATTAATTATTCTCAAATGAGACAACTGGCTCCATTCTTTACCCAATGTCCCAACTTACTCTGAGAGCAAAATTTTACATAAATCATCATTTCTTCTGAAAGAATCCCAACATACTTTATTCATGCCATTTATAAAGTGTTACAAAGAGAGCAGCTATAAAAATGGCCTAATAAAAGGATAATACAAAACTCAGTTTTTATTCATTTGCAATAAAAGCTAGAATGCCTCCCTTTCATTGCTTGTTTCTATTTTAGTATTTTTTAAATTTTGCTAGTAATGATGAGTAAATTTTCATTTGATTTTAAGACCATTAAAGGGAAAGCTATATCTTTCTACCAAGTAAAACTGAATGTGAAGTTATTTGAAACTCTTGCAAAAATGTAAGTAAATTTAAGTATTGATAGCAATACTGAAAATGAACTTTAAATAAAATCATAGAAATGAAAGATCCACAAACAAATATTTCCTGGATGCCTACTATGTGAGTGGCTCTATGATAAAAAGGTATTATTTAAATCTAGCTTTCAAGAAAATAGATATTCATTTTAATTCTTTAATTTTCCATGTTTAGATTTATTTTGGTATTTTATGACCTAGCATTTCTTCAGAGCCCTTTACTACACTGATTCAGTTTTTACCAGAATATCTCCAATGCACATATTTGTTCTTATTATAATTATACATACTTAAAGCTTTTTATTCATAAATTAGAGTAGTCATTCAAATTTGTAGTTTCAAATAGGAATGGAATAGGTTTAAATCCTTGTAGTACTGTTTTCATCACTATTCACAATAATTAATCCAGGTTGTATGAGACATTCAACTGATGTAGTTTGGAGGGCCTTCTTTAAATACAATAATACAAAAATATAAAAACAGAGTTGTTTGAGTCTTTCCCAACAAGAACGAGTGAAGAACTCTAAAGATATGGTAAATCCACCTCTGATAATCAGTCCAACTTTCTAAACAAAAAAGATATTATAAAATTGGACAATGATATATTCTTTAAATTGAAGAAGCTCTAATTATTCAATATTTACAATATCTTATTACTACAATTTTATTGTTCAAGATCACTCTTTCACAACTCAGAAAAAGGTTGGAAAAATCTTTCCTTCCATTAATATAAACATATCTAACTCTTTGTTTAATTTATTCATTGGCCTTTGTTCTACAGCTCCCAAGAATATACTTAATCTCTTTTCTACATCACTCCAAGTTTATCTCTATATGTCCATACTCTTACTCCATTCTAAGTAGGATCGCTCCCTTCAGGCATACCTTATTCAAATTAAAACCAAAATAATTTTCCCTGTCTTTCTCTGGACATCCTTCAGGTTGGCATTACACCATTTAAAAAGTGGTGCTCAGAACTATGTTATTTTTTTCCTAATGATTCCTGATCTCACTGAGACTGGAATATTTAAAAGACAAAGCAATAATTCTGGTAGTTAATCAACTACTTAGGTGACTGTACAGGATCTCTAGGACATGAAATCTCAGAAACAAATACCCCAGCTCTAGTCTTGTACACCATTCACAGGGTTCCACTCTGGATGTCCTTATACTTCTGCTCCTGTTCCAAACTGCCCAATTTCCACAGCTTCTAGTTCAGATTCTCATGACATTTAATTGGTCCACTTTAATCATAACTAAAGCACATCACAAACCAATACCTAGTAGACAGTTCAGTTGTCAAATGTGGTGAGTGTGATTTCAATCAGTTATGGCACTGGGAAAGAGTCAGTATATATGGAATCAGCCCTGACTGCTCCCTAAGCAGCCCCATGCTAATAGGATGGTTTCTTTCAAAATGCAGTCCTAGTAGAAACCTCTAGTTTTCATTTCAAAACATAGTCACATATCCTTCACTTCTCTGCATAGAAAATACTTTTGAGGTATCCATGGGCTGTGTCATTCACCACTAAGTAAATAAGTACACTTATTTATGTCTTGCATCCATTTTCACTGATTGAATCAACAAGAAATCATTGAACACCTTCAGTGTGTCAGATAGTTTAAAAAGTATGTGTACAGAGATAAATACACATAGCATTAAAGAGTTCACAGTTCAGAATTTATGGTTTTTTGAGTAGCAGGTGTATTCCCATTAAAATGTTAGTCATTGAAAAATGTGCAGCTTAGAATGTTTATAAAACTCTGTGTCTTTTAGTTTCAAGATAATACTGTAGTTATCAAATGTTTTCGTTCTGGAGGAAGTAAGAATGGCATTTCTTGAATGTACTCACAATACAAACCATTTTTATTCTGTAGAATTGGGATATAGCTTTTATTTCCTTGGGAACAGCACACACCTACAATATAGTTGCAGTCAAGCAGATTATCTTTCTTCTTCTCCTTAAGCCTCAGTTTGCTTGTGTATATAATGTAAATAAAAATTATACCTCTTGTAATGGATATCTATCACTAAGGCCTACTCAGAATCACTCCACCCCGTCTTTTGATAATACACCCTGAGACATATTGGCAACAACCCCTCTCTCATTTTCAGTCCACATGGTTAAGGAATGGTGTGACTTTGTTCCTGCTCCAGGGAGACATGCATGACTCAGGCTGGTCCCAAAGGGTATTCCATTGCCCCCGTGATTCACGCAGCAGTGAGCACAGAAACAAGTCAGGGCCCAGCCCTTCCTGAGAATTCTAGGTGAAAACCTCTTTCTTTCAGAGATCAGGGCTATTGAAGAGCTGTAAGTCTGGAGTACTGGAGCCATCCTTGCTGCCATACACTGAGGATTCATCCTGTGAGTACACTCAAGGGAGCCCATTCTCACTACCCCCAGAAGGAAGGCATTTGATAACTACCGTATCATCTTTAAATTAAAAGACGCAGAGATGACTTTATGTAGACATAAGTAATTGGGAGTTTTATTGATATTCTAAAATGCTTACCTATCAATGACTAACACTTTAATTGGAACACACATAAATTCCTGACATCCTTTTAGCACAAATTTAGCTATGTTTGAGGCTGACTCCTGCATTTCCAAGTTGAAAACACAAACACACACACAAAGATTTTTTTAACTAGTTTGAGTAAGGTGTATGGTCACTTTCAGTTGAAAGAGTTGTGATTAATAAAAACTACACAAATAATACATAGACACTTCTTAGTATGATATCTGGTACATAGTAATATCCTCAATAAATGCAAGTTATTTTTTATTTGTAGCTCAGCCACTTACTGAAGTTTTGACATTATTAGAGTCACCATTTTTTCTTAACCCCAGTTTTCTCATCTATGTGGTATGGATAACAGACATCCCTTGAATACATTAAAGCATTGTTATGTGAATCCAGCAAGATGAATCTTAGAAGTGTTTTTGCATAATGTAAACATATGAACAAGGATAAAAGAATAGACTCACCAACCCATGTTAGTGATCTTAATTATCTTTCCTTTCATTGAATTTTTAAAGAAAACTCCTCAGACAGGCTTCTTTTCTGTTTTATATATCTCATCCCATCTAAATTTTTTCCTTTCTAATATAAGGAACACAGAAATGTTATCCTCAAACCTTTCCACCATCACCAGACAAGAGAAGAGCTTGTATTTATAGAACAACAAGTGTTGTCTGTCTCAAACAGGTGATCAAATATAGCTCATTACCCAGTAGGTCATTTGAATAGTCACTTGTGTATCTAATCTACTGAGTCTCATTTAATCTGTAGTCCTCAGGGGGTTTCCCTAGAAATTGCTGTGCCAAACTACCTGCAATCACTGGGCTTCTGGTCACCTATGGATTTAGGGAGAACACTGCCTGCTAAATCTATAAAAATGTTATTAGGGCCAGCTTCCTGTGTGTGAGTTCTTTTTAGTCAACACAAGTTCCAGTGATCAGAAGGGCCCAAATGGTTTTAATGCTCCACTGTCACCTTCTGGAAATATGTAAGAACTTTTAAAAAAAATGTCCCTGAATTTTCATTTTGCACAGAGTTCTGCAAATTAAGTAGCCAATCTGATTCTAAGTGCTGTTAATAAATGGCAATTTGTACCAGCTAAGGTGTGGCTTTTTTCACACCTTCGTAAAGGCTGACATAAAAATCCCAAAGTTGTGTACTCTACTCTTTCCTCCTTTTTGTCCATCTTTACCAGAGTGTCCTCAGATGTCAACCTTAGAAGCTCTATGCATGAGTTCAGAGGCCAATTATTGCTGGAAATACAGCTCTAGTTTATTGATTAATATTAATATTGTAAAAGATGAAATCACTATATATTTTAAATGACAGCTGTTGCTTTATTATAATTTGTAAAACAACTTGTTTATTCAAATAAAGAAATATTTTAAAGTCAAAAAAAGAACTGCAAATTCTCCAGTTGGCAAATGAAAGTTTTACAGATAAATGAAGGAGGAAATGAGTAGACATCTGACATGTTATTTTCTATAATTATATTTTACCAATTGACTGCCATGTTTTTCATGTTAGTTAAAATATATATTCATAATAGATTTCTTTTTCTTGCTGGCTTTTCAAACTGCTGCTACATTCTTTAAATAGTATTTTTAAATGTGAGAATAAAACTGAATCATGAGTTTCTAAGATCTTTATTAGTAGTTCAGTGAATATACTTTTAAGAGGTGGAAATTCTATTCATGAATGTTCCCTTGTTACAAAAAACATAAAATATTTCTAAACTAGGTCACTTAGCACAATTTCTAGTACTTAGAGCTTTTCATACTCAATAGGCAATTTAAATGGTGTAATGCTGACACTTTCAGCTTCTGTTCTGGGGGCAGTTAGAGCACCAACTGCTATTGATGGTGGCTCATGTGTCTCTGTTTGAGAGAGACCTTTGGAAAGGCAGTATCAACAAATGTTGTTATTCAGCCTCTCCCACAGTGTGTTGATGTTAAAAAGTTTGTAGGGTCAAATAAAGTTGGGTAGTATTGGATTAACCTAGGTTAAAACAGGTTTCTTTGCTGCAGAATCTTTCAGAATGATTAAAATACTTTTCTGCATCATGAGGAAAATATAATATTCAGTGACTTTGCTAATACCATTAATTTCATGTGATTCCTAGGCACTACCATCCATATACTTTTAAAGACCGTGTTGCACTATACAAGTAGTTTCTCAAAGTCTGGCATTCAGACCACCTCACCAAAATTACCTAGGGAGTTTACTGAAAGTTCAGTTGTTGGTTCTAATGTCAGACCACAAACATAGTTTTTGGAAGTGCTAATTTAAATAAGTTTTACAGAATATATATATGTGTGTGTGTGTGTTCAAACATTTGAGAATTATAGAAGATAACATAATTTTTTATAATCTTTTCATTTTTTGGCAATTATATTTGTAAAAATAGCTACTAAATTCGTTCATGTATATTTTTTGAATTTTCAATTTTATTTCTGCCTAAATTTAGCTAAAATAACATAGTCTGCTAATATATAAAGTTAATGACTGATTTGCAATGCACTAAAAATATGCTAGGATTTTCCCCAAAATTATAATTAAAAGTTTCAGATATTTTGAAAATCAAGGTGTATATATATATATATATATATATATATATATATATGAACAAAGTGTGTGTGTGGTATACCTTATATAATATCTATATTACATATAGATATTATATATACCTTATGTATATGCTTTATAGGTATACCTTGTTCACATATACATATATGAACATATACATATGAATATACATATATAAATAAGTATATATAATATATGAAATTAAAAATACCCACTTAATTTTCAAACATTAAAATAATTAAACCTAGAATTGGCATGGAGAGAAGGAAATAGGTGTTTTAAAACACTTTTGGTGGAAATGTAGTCAGAAGAGTCTTTCTGGTGGGCAATAAGGCAGCTCGCCAGAACAAACAGCCTTGCTGCAATAAAAAATCTATAAAACAGGAAAAACCATATGAGGTAGATCTTTCTAGGTAATGAATAATAGACAGTATGTGACTAAAACATGAGAAACTTACATGGAAATCTTCATGATCACCCAACTATCTGCCTGGGAATCATTTCCCAACACAGGTATAGAGAGCTGGTGTCTGAGTCGTGCATAGCAGTCCCACTGAGATGGGGAGGAACATATGAGAATTTAGGGCAGCAGAAACAATTAATTCTGTGGCACATGATATCAGAGAGAGGAAGCTGCCCAGAAAGTGGGCTCCAAGGTCCATGTAGAAATCCCCTGTGAATCTGTAGCTAATTTCTGACCTATATATTTATAGGATGAGATCACTCAAGGATTAACAGATTGTAGCTACTATAATAAGAATGGAACAGACAAATTATAGGTTCAGCAGTTCTGAGGAAGAGTGATGTTGGGTGAAGTTGGAGTTTTGATTCTATCATAGTAGACAGATCTCATTAACACCTTGTTAAAACTGACATCCAGTTGACACAAAAATGCTGAGCCAAGAGGAGTAAGTGCCACATTCTAGAGTAAGGCTTACTTTAGGCTTGCCCTAACAAAACCTGAAACCAAGATCTGATAACACACACAAGGGAAAAAAAATTGGACTTTGAGTTCTGCTAAGTTAGAGTGACTTCTCTTGCACAGAAATTATTTTATTACTTATTTGAGAGACAGAGAGAGTGAAACATTGGTTTGTTGTTCCACCCATTTGTGCATTCATTGGTTCCTTTTTTAAAAATTTAGAAAATTTTATATATAGAGAGAAATAGCAATTTGTTGTTCCGCGTATGCATTCATTGTTAATTTGGTTAATTCTTGTATGTGCCCTGATATGGGATTGAACCCACTACCTTGGCATACCAGGATAATGTTCTAACCAACTGAGCTACCCAGTCAAGGTCTCTTGTGCACAAGAATTTTAATGTAAAACAAATTCAAAGTGATCAACTAATAATTGACTGCCTGTGATAACAAGAATTAACCCTTCTCAGGGAAGATAAGATAACCTAAATCTAAGGTATTACCTATAATGTCCAATATTCAGCAATTACAACAATGATTATACATGGGGAGAGAGAGAGTGCAGGGCAGGGGGACATGTGTGGTCAACAGCTAAGAAGAAGTCAAGATTACCCAGATACTGGACTTCTAAAAAAAACAACTTAAAGTAGCTATTATAAATATGTTTATAAATTAAATGGAAATTCTAAAATGAAAGAATGGTATGGTTATAATGAATGAACAGGTATAAAACTCAGCAAAGAAATAAAAATTATAAAATGTCAAATGGATATTTTAAAACTAAAGTACAAAAGCAAATAAAATATTAACTCCATAAACTTAATAGTAGAGATTAAAAAAAAAAAAAAAGAAGAGTTCAATGAACTTGAAGCCAAAGGGATAGAAGTTAGCCAGTTGTAACACAGGGTAAAAAAGATTGAAGAAACTGAAAATGTTCTTTTGTGTGTGTGTGTGTATGACATTATCAAGTGGTCTAATATATGTGTAATTAGAGCTATAAATGGAGAATAAGGAGATATTGTTGAAGCACAAATATATGACAAAATGATGACTGAACTTCCCAAATTTAATGAAAAATACTATGTTAAAGATCTAGGAATTCAATAAGACTTAAGCTAACTACATATACAAAGAACCATACCTTAGCACATTATACTTAAACTGCTGAAAACAAAAGGTATAGCAAAAAACTTTGAAAGCAGCCAGAGAAAAAAGACATTATGTCATGAGAACAAGGAATATAATTCTTGCTGACTTTTTATTACAAACAATGGAGGAAGAAGATAATGGAATAACATTTTTTAAATGGTGAAAAACGAAATAGTTAATCCAGAATTTATATCCAGGGAAAATATTGTTAAGAAAATGAAGATGCACCCCTATGTTCATAGCAACACTGTTCACAATAGCCAAGCGCTGGAAACAGCCTAAGTGCCCATCACTAAATGAGTGGATCAAAAAACTATGGTACATTCACACAATGGAATACTACACAGCAGAAAGAAAGAAGTAACTCTTACCTTTTGTGACAGAATGGATGGAACTGGAGAATATTATGCTAAGTGAAATAAACCAGACAGGGAAAGACAAACACCATATGATCTCACTTATAAAAGCACGACATTGACAACAGTGTGGGAACTGACTGTGGGAGCGGAGGATGGAATGGGCTGAGGAGAGCAATGGGGTAAAAATTGGGACGACTGTAGTAGACAACAATAAAAATGATTATAAAAAGACAATAAGATGAAATCAAACATTTTTTAGATAAATAAAAGATGGGAAACATTTTTCCTTCAGACCTCTTGCATTTGAAGAAATGCTAAAGAATGTGTTTTGGTCTGAAGGAAAATAATGCAATATGAAAATTCACACTTATAGTAAAAATAGAGACCCAGATATGACTCTCTTTCCATCAGAGCTGATTGGTTTGTAGACACATTTTAGAACTGCTGCAGCCAATTTCAAACAAGAAAAGTTGACAGGACCAAACTGATTCTTATTCCCTACTAAGGAAGACAGAGCCAAAAACTCCAAGATAGAAGCTGGGGATCTACTCAGACCATGTCTAAAAGCACCCTGCTATTGCGATTTTTAGTTATATGAATTAATAAATCTTTAAGTAAAAGTATACAAACAGTGACATTTCTGATTATCTAAAGTAACAGTTAAATAAAACACCACCACTTCCACCCACAAATCACCCATCAGGGGCAATTGTGATATCTTACAGAGTGAAAAAAATCAGCATTTAAGTATAATCCTTCTATATGAGTAGGGGATTATACTCTATTTTTAATTCAGGCCCATTATCTTTTATCTGCAATTTTCAATTTCAAAAGTTTTTCTTTTCTTTTTTTTTAAATTTCTTGGAAGGTACATCCTGACCTGACTTGAACTAATTTGGTCACAGAATCTGACCTGCACTTACTGGAGGCTATTTATGGTCTTAATTTTTATCCTTGGTTTGAAGATGTCTGTTTCACTGCAGAAATAGTACTGGGTGTTCGATGGGATGTGGTGCAAGGTTCTGCAGGCTATTTTACCAAATATACATGCACACATTATCTTTTCATTTTAAAATACTTCTGAATCCCAAAACACATTTGGTTTTAAATAAGAGAATCTAAACAAGTATTATTTTTCTTTATATTTTTATCAATTTTCTATATTTAACAAATAAGCATATTTACTTTAAACAATAAAATAATAAGTTAGATATAACTAGGCAAAAACTATAGATAGAAATCATTTTCTGATTACAATCAACATGATAAAGTAGACAGTATATACTCAAAGCAGATCTACTGAAGTTATTCCACTAATTTAGGACACTGCTTCTAAGTCTTCCTAACGGTAGTTATATTAGAAGGGACACAACAGCTCAGTACCATTCCCCTACATACTGAACACTGGTGTGTGTTTAACTGCTCTGCGATGATTCTCTTTTTGTAGTTAGCTCTATTGTTCATTAACAGTCCAGTTAATGGTAGTTTCTACACCATTATTTACACACACACACACACACACATACATATATATACATACACACACACACACACACACACACACACACACACATATACTCTCCCAAACCTGAAAGAGTGTCATCTATTTTCATTTTATCCCTTCCTGTTTTAAACTTGCAAATGGTATAACTGTGGTGAATCTGCCTCCTGGGATCCACTCGATTTCTCTATAAAATGTGGACATAGTGTTTGCCTTACACACCTGACAAGGCTGTTCATGATCAAGGGAGGGTGTGTATGTGAAACTTCCTTGTACATTTTACAGACAGCATAACCAACTTGACCCTCCATGGCCTGAAATTGTCCTTCTTTATTCCCACTCTTTGCCTCTGACAAATTATTTACTATTCTGATATACCAGTGCTTTACTTTTATCTATAATTTCCAAACATAAGAAATGCCTCTCATATATTACCAGCTCATTCATCTATGATCTGTCATTAAAATTTTTATCTTAGTTTTTTGAGGCATATTCAAATTATGTAACAGTGTAGAATAATTATACACTTATTATTTTTTGCCTGTATCTTTCCATAAGAAAATGAACTCTATGAAAGAAGAGATGTTTTTATGTTTTGTTTACTGCTTATGTCTAGTGAATAGAGTAGCATGAGGATTCTTAATAGAAATTAAAATTTTTTATGAATGACATATATACTTATGTATATTTATAATCAAAGATATGTATGATTGATTTCAGTAAGCATATATCTACTGTATAGGTACATGTGTATATGCACCTGTTGAATGCTTACTAGTTCCTAGGCAGTACATTCAGGGTTTTACACACATCATCTCTTCTAATCTGTAAGCTAAGCCCATAGAGTAGTACAATTAAGGAAACTAGGCTTATATAGAGGTGTTATACTCAGTTTTATGAGACTGATAAGTGACAGAGGAAAAAATTTAAGCCTAGGTCCTTTGAGTGTCAAAGTATGTTCCCTAATTCTTACCCTAGAATACATCCAATAATAACTTATTATAAATATTCTAACAAGTTATTCTGTAGTTAACAAGGTTTGGGAGAAAGTGTAACCAAAATTACAATTGGTCTTTATGAGGATAATCTGGAAATTTTAATTTGCCATATCACACTGCCACAGGTGTATGTGGAATTTTATAAGTAAGCACACACAGGCTTACCTATAAAATGTCCATTACTGCTGTGGAAAGTTTTGGAGCTAGGTATTTAATAAGTTAGTTGAAAAGTAGACTTGTGGGGCAAAGTTGAAACAGAAATCTTAAATCCAGTGAATTTCTAAACTGACAATTGTACAAGAAGTGACTAAATTATAAGTTTTCATTTAGTTGAGGCTTACCAAAATATCAGAAAATGGTAAAATGTGATAATTAAATTTTCTGACATATTTATTCAACTAAGGGTTGTGTCCTCAGGAAAAATATCTGCCATTTCTAATGTATCAAAATGTGTTTAATAAGTTCATAATATAGTATGCTTATTTTAGTCCTAAAAGCTAATTTTATCTATGAGGTTCAAGAAAAACATTATAACTTAGTATCAGATCTCACAAAAATCTAGCAACATATGAATTATTATAGTTATTCCCTGGTAATATAGCTAAAAAAGAACTCAAACAGGATCTCAGAAATCACTAAAATTAATGTTTCAGGATTTTGTAAATTACTAAAATTTACACATCATCTTTCAGTATCCCTTATTGCATTATATCATGAATCATTTACTTACACTTGAAAACAAATGGACTTACTTTAAATAATGCAGGTGTATGTTCTATGTAAGGTTTTATTGATGCTGCACAGGATGTGGCATCTAAATTTCCAAAGATGCAAAACTGGGGTTAATTCTATTTAACCTTTTTCATTTGGGGAAGAATTTCTGAGATTAATAATTTTTATGGTCACAAATTAACATTTTCCTGTACAATTTTCTAATAAGATAGGCTGCCTTGCATTTGTTTTCAAATATTAAACAAACCACACACAGAAGCTGGCTTGGAACACCCACCTCAGTTGCTGGGCACTCAGGCAAAGAGAGAGGATTTCCTCTCCCTCTCTTGATTTGGACATCCCTCAATCCACCACTGACTTGCCCACATTAACCCCCTCCTATTTCCTCCTGTTTACATCTCTTCTTTCCCCTGGAATGGTTACTTTCCTCTCAAACTTTGCTGGTCAGTGAGAATGTAGGATAATGAGAAAAGCAGCCTATTACAAGGGCACTCAGATATAACTGCACCACATATGATAACCTCACCACTGCTCCTTTCCTGCCAGGTACTTGCTTTTCTCGAGGCTACCATAATATTACTTCTTACTCTCCCGTTACTTTCATGATCACTCTTTCTCCATCTTCTTGGTAAATGCCTCTTATTTTCCCACCCCTTGAGTGAGCTCCCCAGAATAAAATTCTTATCTGCAGTCTCCTAGGGTGACCTCAACGACTGTCATGGATTCATCCAACACCCCCACTGCCAGTGACTCCCCTATCTACATCTCCACCACAGCCCTCTCTGCTGAAGTGTTCTCTATAATAACACCCTCTTTGAATCATCCACCTCCATGGGCCACCAAATTTTTAACTCAATGTGAGACAGACCTAGTCTTGAATTTAATTATTGTTCCTAATAATTTCACAGTCTAAGCAAGCCATTTCACCTCTGAAAACCTCAGTTTACACAACTGCAAAATGGCGATAATGCTAATTCTATCTCATTGGGTTGCTGTGAGGTTTTAACAAGATAATGTACCTTAGGTGATAAATTTAGTCTCTGATGCATGACAGATCATAGGAAAGGATAGGTACACCACTAAAAAGGGAATTCCTTACTTTCCAAATCTACTTGCTCATTATATAGTCCCTTGTTCAGTGGATAGTACATCTTTCCAGGTGTTTTCCAAGCCACTAATCTACAAAATACTCTAGACACTTTTTCACCCTCCCAACTTTTCCAAGTCAATTTATCATCTGGCTCTTTCCTCTTCCTAAATATCTCTTGACCTTGATAATCTCTCTCAGCCTCTGAGTTCTAGCCCCTGTTTTAATTTATACACTCATCATTTCTTGCCTATACCATACAAAAACTCTCTTAACTGGCCTTCTTTTCTCTGTTTGTAGTGTATCCTCCAGACCATTACCAGAGTGATCTATTTATGTAAGGGCAGTAGCTGGCCAACTCTTAGGATGACCCCTATTGAATCATGCCTTGCATAACTTCTCCCTTTGAGTACAGCTACAGTGTGTGACTCGCTACTAATAAACAGAATAATGCAAAGGTGATGGTATGTCAGTTCCATGATTATGCCACAATATATGAGATCTATTTTAGCAGATTGCAGATGGAGACTCCACTAGCCTTGAAAGAACAAACAGCCTTGTTTTGAGTGGCCAGTGAAGAGTTCCATGTGGGAGGGAACTGTGGGTGGTCTCCAGGAGCTAGGGAGCCTCATTTCTGCATCAGTAAGGAACTGAATTTTTCCCAAAACCATCTAAGTTTGGAAGAGGATCTTGAACTCCAGAAAGGAATGCAGCCTGGCCTACACTTTTCATTTCAATCTTGTGAGACTCTGAGCAGAAAGTACAACTATATTCACGTATGGAAACTGAGATAATAAATGTGTATAGTTTTAGGTCCCTCATTTTGTCATAATTTATTATGCAGCAACAGAAAACTTGCAAATGTGTGTCAAGCTGCCGATCCCTTCCTGGATGCTACAGATCCTTATGTTATAGATCTTAACAAACTCTTCTCTGTGAAGATTTTACAATGCTCTTTCCCCATACTGTTCTTTGGTTAATTCTCTTACACTTTCAAGTCTTTGCTTAACTATAATCTTCTCAATGAGGCAAACCCCGAGCATACATCTCCCTTCCTCAGCTCTGTTTTTTTTAAATAGCATTTATCAAGTTCAAAGAGATTATGTAATTTGCTTATTTATTATGGTTATTTTTCTCTTCCAGTAGAATGTAAACTCCACAAGACAGAATCTTAGTCTCTGATTCATTGATGTATCCTAAGCACCTGTAAGAGTGCTGTCACGTAATAGGTGCTGGATATATTTATTGCACTGATTTGAATTGCCTCTTCCACATGAGTTCCTTAACATAATGTGCTATTGCTATAATTCTTTATATACCATAAGCCTTGGCATGCAAGAGGTCCCAAAATTATAATGAGTGAGTAAATAACATCTCTATGATATTTTTACTATGTTATTTTGTACTGGTTGACAAGGAGCTATAAAACATATATATTATATATTTGCATTATCAGTAAGGGCTTTGCCAGAGTTTTAAAACACCATAATTTATTATTCTTCATTTTAGAAATTCTTAAGAGAAGTATCGAAATAGTTTCCTTCTAGTCTTTCAATTAAGCTAGAATTGAAAACCTAAGTTGTATTAGTTAGTTTTCTATTGCTGCTAAAACAAATCACCACACATTTTGTGTCTTAAAACAACATAAACACATTATCTTAGAGTCCTATAGACTAGAAGTCCAACGTGCGTCTCACTGGGTTAAAAGCAAGGTGTAGGTCAGAGTGCCTTCATTTCTAGATATTCTAAGGAGAATCCACTTCCTAGCATTTTCCAGCTTCTAGAGCCCATTCAAATTCCTCAGCATATGGTCTCCTTCCTGCATTGTCAAGGCCAGCAGAGTCACATCTCTCTGATTACATCTCCCTCTGATGATAGCCGGGAAAGGCCCTCTGCTTTTAAGAAGCCCTGCAATTAGAAAGGACAAACCCAGACAACTCAGAAAAGTCTCCTCATCACAATGTCGACAGTGTTAGTCATATCTGAAGAGTCTCTTTTGCCATATAAGGTTTTGGGGATTAGGATGTAGAGAAATGTGAGGGCTATTATTCTGCCTACCACATTAGTGGAAGAGAAAAATACACATATAACTAAGTAAAGTAAAACATATGACTATAATACCACAGACTCACCTCAGAAAATCCAGTTTCAAATCTTTTTTGTTCCCATTTACACTTCATCCTCTAAAATGAAACATTTCTCATTTATTAAAACATTAAATCTATTTTTCTACAATTTGAACTGTTCCCAGTTTAGTAAAAGGATTTTTAAAAAATGACTTTCCACCAAAGCACCCCGCAACTGAGAGCTAGCTATAGACTGCCTGGGCGGTCAGACAGAGAAGACCTGGCCTGGCTGAGTAGTGGGCTGTTAATTCTTTACTTAGGGATAAAGGCTGCCAAGTATACTTAGGGGAAACTTAGCAGCACATCAAGAACAAGGACATAGTATAGTCATTTCTTCTTAACACGCCACAAAAGTCTTTATAATTGTCTTTAGTCTACAAAATTTTCTTACATGCACATAACAGTTAAGGGTTAAATGAAGGCAACATACAGGGATGAGGTTGTACTGTAGTTGTTTCCTAAATGTGATTAACTAATAAATGGAAAATATCAGTAATTAAATAATAAATGAGCCAGGATTATAGAGCAAATTATTTCTCCTCCTGCTGAGAGGCACTCTCTCATTGCTTGATATTCTAAAATCCTCCATATATACCAATTGCATATGCAGAATCCATTTTAATTAAGTAAACAGAAGTGTGCCAGAGAGATTCATATGTGTTTGATGAGAGTATAAGACATTTTGAACACAAATATAAGCCCCATTTTAAAACAAATTTGAAAGGTGCCAAGATTTAGTGATACATAAAAATTAAGGTGAAGTCCTACCCATTTTGCACGCTCTTCTCTCCCCCCCAAATATTAACTCCTTTATTCCTAAACACATGCTAAATAACATTAAAATGTATCGCACTCATAGGTTAAATTCTTGCATAGTTAATCCACACACAAATCCAGTCTGTTCCAAGGCTTCTCTGTCACCTTGTAAAATGCATCTTGTTCACATGTAAGACATGGTGACAACTTGTGAATGGGTGAGACTGAGCGACGTGACTCAAAGCAAGCAATGCCGGCACTAAAGTTGAGTGTCAGCAGATCAGCAATATCATCTTGACATATGTGGATAAAACTTCTAATTCATAGTAAAATGAGAAAAAGATAAATGAAATCACCTTAACTTCACAAAAGAAAATATAAAGTGATAATGGTAAATGAGGTAGTAATGTGAAAAAGATAAAAGCTCAAGATGTGAAACCAAAAGCAGGAGTTTATAACCTCGCTGCATCATATACTAAATATCTATGTGATCTTACTTGATTGAGCTTCTGTGCAAACACGGTGAAGGATAAGTGCAACTCGTTCACTCATTCATTCAAATAACCTACTGAGTGACAACCCTGAGTGATGCACTGTTCTAGTGAGTGACAACACTGAGTTTATAGCTATGAATAAACTAGACAGATATGCTTGCCCTCCATGAAGTCTGCATTTTTACAACTCTTCATAGGGTAGTTACTACTAAATAAATAAATGGTTAATTCAGGCAATCTAGCAACACTCAAATGGATATAATCATTACATTAGACATTATGCAATCTTTAAAAGAATATATTTCTGGAGTAGCTTAAAGAAAAACAATTCCACTTTTTGAAATATTTTCAGCAATAAGTCATATATTTAGTTTTTAAAAATTATATTTTAAAGGTAAAATATAAATGAGAACATTGGCCTCTGGATTAGCAATCACTGTAGGGGCTCTCTTCCATTTTTTGTTTTTTCCTTCCTGTAGTCCTTTTTGCTACTTTTCTACATGATCAAGCAGTCATCACACTGTGATTTATGATCCTTCTCCTGTCAATTCAACCATCATTCCACTCTGTTCCATTAGTATTTCCTACTGTGAAAATCCCTGTAGAATCTTTGGTAAACTCTCAGATGTTTCCAGATTCCGCTTTGGAAAGCAGTGAACCACAATGTTATTAAAAGCCAGTGACTTACGAAGGGATTTGCTTCTCACTCCTAAGAGAAGGGGGAGTCTAGACATTGTCCTTCTAGTGACATTCATGCACAGCTTCCCTCTAATAGTAGTATTTTCTAAACTCAAATGAACTGTTCCAGCCATCAAATTTTACCTGAAGTATTTTGGGGATTTTTTTTAAAACAAAAAATGCCTAGCCTTGTATTTCAATAAGTATGCCATTCTAAGAGATGTGAGGCCAGAACCAGTTAGTTACTGTGAAGGTAGTTATCCTGTAATGCTGCAAGGCAAACACATTAAGTCTTTAGTCACATTTGTGGCACACACTTCAAAACTCCACACTTACAAAGGACGTACTGGAGCTAACATTCCAACTTAGCACTCGCCCAGTTAAAACAGAAGCCAGTAAGAAGCATGAAACCATATATCCTATATAAGAATTTTGGCAGAACACCACATGGACCAACCTTACACTAAAAAAAATCGTAATAGCATTAAATCATCTTAAACCTCTAACATCCATTCATAAGAATACATTCATTCTTTTATCAGAAACCACATATCATTCTGATTCATGTATAGTGTTAAAAATATAAATTTGACAGAATGTGTCTGAACCTGATCCAGCACTTAAATATTTCATAACTGCAGAAGCAAAAAAAACACAGGCAAAAATCTCTTCACTGTGCAATGCAGTCAGCTTTGAAAAAAATAGCCTGCATGTAAGCATAAAACAGTAAGTGGCAAAGTTAAAATAAAAATGCCAGTCCTAAATGAGAGCCCTTTCCTGCTGTTTTCAGTCTTTGCTAAAGATTAAAAAAATTAACACAAAAAAGTAAGAAATGTAAAAATACAACCTAAATGCTAAGAACTAAACAAACAAGCAAAAAAACTACAAAACATCACAAACACTGCATTTTTAGACCATAAGATGCCCCTAGGTTTTAGAGGAGGAAAACAGGAAAAAAAATTTGAAGCAAAAAATGTGGTAAAATATTTAATAACATAAATAACATAATATTTCACCAATGTAAATGTAAACAGAACTCAACAGAAGTATTCACAACCATTATTGTTCCCAAATTTGGTAGGGGGGTGGAGTGTGTCTTATAGTCCAAAAAATACAGTACTACTAAAATATATAATAAAGCACTGATTTTAAATCTGTTTTTTCAAGTGTGATCTATTTTAGAGAGGATTGCAGCAGGAATGCATTAGAAAACAATTAAGAAAAATTAGATTTCAGTTTGAATAGAGTAGCAAAATAATTTTTACTCAAGATAGAAGAAGAAATATTTATTTGGGGAAACATTATGAATTTCTTTTTGTAGTTACATATTAGAAAATATCTTCTTCAAACATACATAAAATTTAATGACAAAACAGGGGTCAGCATACTTTTTCTGTAAAAGGCCAAATAATAACACGTTTTAGGCTTCCAGGGCTGTATGGTCTCCGTGGCAACTACTGAGCTCTGCACAAAAGCAGCCACAGATGAAATGTAGATGGATGGGGCAATTCCAAGAAAGATTATTTATAAGCACTAAAATCTAAAATCTTACATTTTTCACTGCTCATGAAATCCTCTTCTTATTTTTTCAATCATTTAAAAATATAAAATAACCTTCTTAGTTTATGGATGACATACAGTGGAGTTAGATTTGGTTCAGGTTGTAATTGCCTGACTCCTAGACTAGGCTTTGATGATGCAAACTCTAAAAATTAAAAAATGAGAAGACAAAGCTCATCTTTCCTTCCTTTCTTCCTGTTATTTTATCTATTATCTACCTATCTATCTATCTATCTATCTATCTATCTATCTATCATCTTCGTACCTTCTATCTACCTACCTATCTGGCATCTGGCAGCACACAAAATATAGTGAGGCAGTCCCATGACAGTGGAAGGCAAGATTATCAGCCTCTCAGACTCAGCCAGAGTAGTACACTGTAATGGGCTAATCGACAGTTACTAGGCACTGAACCCACACAACTACTGTGAGTCTCTGTGGCTACAGGATCATTCATAATATTCAAAGTGAATACAGTTACACAGTATATTTGCATTCCAATACACCATCATGTAAGTTTTTCCTATGGCATCTTCTCTGACAACTTATGTCTTCATTGAATTCCCCTGAATTTTTCATGATTGTAGGGAAACCATAAGAATAGCTTGCCTTGTGGCAATGATTGGAGCATCATTATTTATTTATTACAGTGGGAGGGCTCTTTATTACTTGAGGATTTGACAACACCCAAGAAATATCATGTCCTTTCTATGACATTTGGATACAAAATGCTAAGAAGTCCTGGGAACAGTAACCTGTGCATTTCCCAAGTTCTAGTTCAGAAAAGTATTTTATTTATTTTTAGTAGCACATGAGCACTGAGAATTCTCTTTTAAAGAAATTTCACCAGCAATCCAAGAACTAGTTGGGCAGAAAATGTTTTATATGGATATACTGGTTGTTAGAATATCAGGTAAATTGAAATTACTGTTTTTGAGTCATAGTGTGGTATGATATGACCAGGAGGATAAGGTTTGTTGGTTAATTGAGTTACACTCCCTTCAGAAAAATGTTGCTGGGAAAATCACTGTTGTAGCACGCACTTGCCTATCAGAATCACCTTCAGGAGATTTGTGTCGCTTTGTAAGCAATCATTAGGGGAACTTCCCACTAACATTAAAAATGTATGCTTAAATACTGTTTTTTAATGTGACACAAATGTTTGAATACCAATGTAAAAAAGTATATGTAAAGGTGCCAGATACTTATGTGGTAAGAAAAGGCAAAGAACTTGTGTAAAAGCATATTTCTTACTGTCTTCTATCTGAATAAACACTGCTGCACAGTTTATAAAGACTTAAAAATTCCATTCATGAAATTTTCATTTACGATTTCATAAAAAACAGCATTATTATAACACCAGAGTCCATCAGTTAGGTTTCAAATGGGAAAAAATAAAAGTTTTTTTCTGAGTAATATAAAACATTAGGGAGAGGTGTGATTTAAAATTACTTTGGGAAAAAAATAAACTTTTTTTTCCAAATGCAAACTACACTGAATGATCTGAGTCAAGGAAAAAGCAACTCTGTAGTCATTAAAATAGAGGCTACATCTTAGGATAACACAGCCTATAAACAATGGTATTAGCTTTTGAACTCAGTTATGAATTTAATTACATGAGTAGCAGCAAGCTTAACAGGTACTGTGAATGGCTAGACAGAAAATATGTATCAAGGAGAAATAGCACCTTGAGAAGAATGTGTGACAAGAATACAAATATGGGAGACAGGATTAAGCATTGATTAGAAAATCTTAGCAGTGAATAAATTAAGTTTGAAGAATGATGTCTAAAATGTTAATGAATCATACAATTTGTGTTATCTAACAGTAAGTTGTAAATGCAAATACTGAGCTCAGGAAATGGCAATAACTAGAGATGTACATTTGGTATTTGTCTGCACAGAACAGATAATTAAAATCAAATGAATGAGAACAAAATTGGAGGAGTCACACTAATATCAAACTGTACTATAAGGGCATAGTAGTCAAAACATCATGGCACTGGCATAAAAAAACAAACACATAGATAATGAAACAGAATAGAGGACCCAGAAATAAACCCATACTTTTATAGTCAATTGATATTCAACAGAGGAAGCAAGCATATACAATGGACGAATGATAGTTTATTTAATAAATGATGTTGAGAAAATTGGACAGATACGTGCAGAAAAATGAAACTAGACCACCTTCTTACAACACACACAAGAATAAGTTCAAAGTGGATTAAAGACTTAAATGCTAGACCTGAAACCATAAAAATCCTAGAAGAAAATATAGGCCATAAAATCTCAGACATTGTTTGTAGCAATATTTTATCAGATATATATCCCCAGGCAATGAAAACAAAAGAAAAACAAATAAATGGGACTACATCAAAATTAAAGTTTTCATACAGCAAAGGAAATCATCAACACAGTAAAAAGACAACCCACAGAATGGGAGGATGTATTCACTAATACATCTAGTAAGGGGTTAATATTCAAAATTTACAAAGTACTTACAAAACAGAACACCAAAAAACCGCAAAGAACCCAATTAAAAAAATGGGCAAAGGCCTGAATAGACACTTTTCCAAACAGGACATACAGATGGACAACAGACACGAAAAGATGCTCAATGTTACTAATCATCAGAGAAATGCAAATGAAAACCACAGCAAGATGACAACTCACACCTGTCAGGATGGCTATCATCAATAAATCAACAAACAACAAGTTCTGGCAAGGATGTGAAGAAAGGGGGGCCCTTTTGCACTGTTGGTGGGAATGCAGATTGGTGCAGACACTGTGGAAAGCAGGCTGGAGATACCTCAGAACAATAAAAATGGATCTGCCTTTTGACCCAGTGACCCCACTTCTGGGAATTTATATGAAAGAACCCAAAACACTAATTCAAAAGAACATAAGCAACCTTATGTTCATTGCAGCATTATTTACAATCGCCAAGATATAGAAGCAGCCCAAGTGTCCATCAGTAGGTGAGTGGATAAAACAACTACAGGATATATACACAATGTAATATTATTTAGCCATAAAAAAGAAGAAAATTTTACCCTTTGGAACAGTATGGATGGACCTGGAGAACATTATTATGCTAAGTGAAATAAGCTAGTCAGAGAAAGATAAATGCCATGTGATTTCACTCATATGAGGAAGCTAATGAATGAACTTATTTAATAAACAAAACAGAGACAGACTCATAGATGGAGAGTATATAGCTAGTGGTGGTAGTGTGGGGGGCAGGTTAGGGGATGGAGGGATTGAGCAGAAAGGAAGACTCATGGACATGGACAACAGTGTGGTGATTGCTGAGGGAATGAGGGTTGTAAGGGGACTAAATGGCAATGTAAAAAAATATAATAAAGATTAAATTAAAAAATAAAATGTTTGGCTAAGCTAAGAAAATGAATAAGATGGCTAATGGATATGTAAAAAGAAGAGGACTTGGACAGAACCACAAGGCATCCACACACTCATGGGTTAGAGGAAGGCAGGCTAATGAGGGGAATTGAGAAGGAGCTTCCAGAGAAAAAGGAATTTCTGGGGCTTATGGATGAAGCAACAGGTAAAGAGAGACTCCACAATGCCCAATGATGCAAAGAGGAGATGGAGGTATTTCAATGGGTAAATGCCATTGAATTTTCTTATCATGGGAACACTGAAGACTCTGGCAAAACCAGTATTATGGCAGAGGTGGCAATGAGTGAAGGTTAGGTCTAGTTTCATGTCCTGTCATACGATTTTAAAGCCTAGAATGAAGTGGAGAATAAAATCTAATGAAAAATGAATTAGAATATAATTGATAAAGAATGGTCTTGGAAATATCAGGAGAAGATAAAATTAGAAGCAGAAGAGGAAACGGTTAGTCTGGGAAAGTAGGATTATTCCTCAGGTATGGGCCAAGCAAAGAGAGGACTAGTGAAAACAGATCTGTCCAAGCGAGGGAGAGGATGCCAAATAGTACATGTCAGATGCTTCTCAAGCTCAGCCCATTATAAATTGTAATTATATGAGAGTGAAAGATTCATATCTGAGGTTTATGTATAAGAATAAACAAGGGTAATATAAGAACTCCATAAGAAAAGCACACTTGGAAAATTGTATTTAGCCAAGAAAAAATATCCCCATCTTAAACTGATTGAAGTTTAGTGCAACTTATTCCTTAGCTCAGAATACATACACATTTCACCACTACGCATCTTACAGTGAGGTTTACAGACGCATTTTATATGCATTTCTTAAACTAGTAGAGAAACTGCCTAATTTCATGGACTAGTTCTAATATTACAACGAGACAAGTAAAGAGATTTTATCACTGCCTGCAAGGTAGTCAGGGATGTTAGAAAGATATTAATTACTGCCTGACAGTCAAACTAGTTTCTTTCTTTTGAGTAAGTGGTTCTCAAACTTCAGTGTGCAGTAGATTTACTGGAGAGCTTGTTAAAACACAGATGGCTGGCTCTCAGTCCTAGAGCTCCTGAGTCAGCGCCTCAGAATTTGCATTTCTAATAAGATCTTGGGTGATAATGATTTTGCTCTTCCAGTCTGGGGACCACACTTTGAAACCACCGCTACAAGGCTAGCCATTCAACAACATGTAGGTCTAGAAACAAGAGTATTTTCACTCAACTGTCTATTGAAGGAAATTGCCAAACCAGAGTTTGTAAATTAAAATCAACCAAAGTTTGTATATTAAAATAGTACCATTAATATTTTTTAAGAAACTATCTATATTTTTTAAAAACTATCTCTCTGATAGACAGAAGTACATATTTGGGACTTTTTGGTACCAGTATCACAGCCCTTACCCATTACACTCTTTTCTAAACATTAAAGTGTAGTTCAAGCTCAGATACTTACCTGTTCCGAGAAACAGGACGTTATATCTCCCATCAGCAGCATTCACTCGATCCACAGCTATCTTTGTGTACTTATAGTCAGTCCCTGTGCGAACAATCAGAGGCCTTTTGTGGATTGGGTAGATGGAATTGTACATGAAAGGGTGGTTCCGAATAAAAGTGACAACATCATCTGGGAACTCCTTGGTGGTTCGCATATTGGGTGTAAATGCTCCTCCTGGGCACTAAAAAATATTTTTTAAAATATAAAGTTAATAAAATATTTGCTTAATTTTAGTAATGATCAAAATACCTAGCTCAAGCTGTTTTATGTTTACTTCCTGTCCACTGACGGGCAAACAGCGTAATATATACAGTACTATATAATACTACCTGTAGAAAATGAATATATGAGGTGTATAAGTTCATCATTTAAATGAGTTTAAGTCCACTTATTCTACCCTATTTGTTTACAGAGAGGAGCTGACACCATTGTGTATGTAACTTTTTACTTTCCTCACCCATTACTTTTCTATTTCTTACTCTGTGCCAGATACAGTATTGCTAGCAAAAAAAAATATCATGTGGATATAATTGAATGCTGTTACTGGGTAAGATGAATTACAGTGTCATTATTAAATTCAATCAGAATTCTAATGTGCAGAAATTTTAGTCCATCTGATCTGTTTTCCCAAAGGAAGGATCTCTGAAGTCAGAACTTGGGTTGGATGTGGTAAATTAGAGCTGACAATTCCTCCCTGAAACCCCCTCTACCCCAGTGACTTCTATTAACCGTAGAATAAAATACCAACAGCTTAGCATGGCCTGCAAGTCCCTGGATGCTTGGCCTGCACCTATCACTCCCACAGCAATTCTTGCCGCTCTTAAGCCTCAAGCATGCTCCTGCTCACACCTTGGCACTTGCTGTTCCCCATCTGAAATACTATTCTTCACACAAGTCCATGGCTTTCTCTGTTACTTCATTCAGTTCTCAGTTGAAAAATTTCTTCGTTAAAGGTGAGGACACAAATAAAAATAGCTCTCCCTTTCCATTTCCACTGTGTCCTTAGCCTGCTTTATTTTGCCTTACAGTCCTATTTACCTAACTGTACATTATATTAGATGCTTTTATTTTTATTGTCTGTTTCTCCCTCTGGAATGTGAGTTGTGTATTGACATTAACTGGGTATATTTGGTTCATTGTTTCACTCTTAGACCTATAACAAAACTGACAAATAGTGGATATTTGACAAAGAGTAGTGAACTACTCTATTACATCTGGCATCCAATTTTGGTGCAGGGGCTGTATGAAACAGGGCCTCAGTTCTGGCCAAAGGAAGAAAGATTCAGAGCATCAAGTTCAAAGGGGTAGATAGAAAGCAAAAATGAGATCTGGAAAATGACTGCTGGATGGCTTCAACAGTTCTGGAAAGGAAGCATGACAAGGGCTTCTGAGGAGAAGATTCCATTTACAGGGCACCTGAGGCCAAACTCGAGGGTAGGCTGGGAGCCCTGGAGCTTGGAACTCACACACGCTCACTAATAGGATCCAAGTGTTAAGCGATACCAGCAAAGCTGTTGGGTATATTCTTTTAACACATATAAACGTTATTTGTCTAACCCTATTAAACATCTGTCAATATCTCTACTTCCAGAAAAAAAATAACTTGGTCAAATTTTTCTTGCAAATAGCACTTGTGTTCTGTTTTTCTTTTTTCTTCACTGAAGAGGTACAAGGTGAAAGGGAAGCGATGAAGCAAGCTTTCTAAATAATAGCAATGGGCACAGCACCTGTGGTAAACAGCAGGATGTAATAAGCACAGTAACAAACTGCAAAGGGATATTTTATCCAAAGGTGGAAATGAACCCTTATTTCTAGCTGATTGCTCCTATGCAGGAATATAAACCTAGTGTGGCCAGATTTGAACAGAAGATGGAAATGTGGAATTTTATGTGAAACCTGCCAAAATTTTAATGTGGACTCAATGAAAAAAAGATAAACAATTTTAGGGACCAAACAAAATGTGGAAACCTCTGGGTCAGTCCTTGCCACAGCTGTGGAAGAATGCCAGGGCCTCTGGGCCAGCACCGCCAGGCAGACCCACATTGGCACACCAGTCTCAGCGAATCCCTAAGGCAGCCGTGTTCACTGAGACTGAGTCCTGCTGAAAGCAACTTTTGGGCTAACTTTCACCAGTCAACATCATTAGAACTTTTTACAGGACTAGTAAATATAGTTCTCTTTTTGTAGAAAGGCATAAGGAGCAATTAAATGACTTCACTAAGGAGGGATAATGAGAAAGTAATAAAACAAAGCCTCTTATTTGTTATCCCATTAACTAGACTTTTGTCTGGGGTTCATATGTTTTGGTTTTTCCTTAAAAAAAGCATTATATTTAAATATACATGTCTATGAACTGCCCACACTGAAGACCAAATGAGGACAAAGCATTTCATTTGAGGGTGCTCTAAACTGATGAATGTGTTCCACACTTCTCAAAAGTATATGATTAGGGGTGTTTTCTGCCCTCATTCTTCATACAAGGTGGAAAAAGGGAAATACATTGCTCATGGAATAAAAACATGGAAAGAACAAATGCCTGGGCAATTTAAGTAGTTCCAGACTTTCATAAAACAACACTAATTATGGTTTGCTAAGCTGAGATGTCTCTTTAAAATATTTGCAAGCATTCTCATTTGTAAGTTCCTCAGAGATCCAAAGTTAGCACATATTACAACTTGTATAATTTCCAGTTAGTGATTATTTTCAAAGGCAATAAACTAATTAAATTATGTGCCTTATTTATGGGTTTTACTTGATGATCACTAAAATTCAGATAAGAACTTATGTTCGTAAAACCACAGTTATTAAATCAGTAATCAAACAAATCAACTAAAATCAGTTATTCTATATTTACTAAGATATCCTGCATTTGGGACTTCTGTTTATAATATTCACAATAAACTTCTTTCTTAGAAATAAGCATCTCCTAGTATGAGTTTATTTCAAAATCACAAAAATTTTGCTTTGACAATAATTAATTTTCCAATATTCATAGCAGAAACTATAGATAAATCAGAATAGATGATAACGATGGTGACAAGTACAAAAATTGATTACCCTTTTCAGACTGTTTGGATTTGAGTTTGCTCATTGTAACACTGCCAAGTATAAATAAGATGTGATTAACCTACACCTCACCTTGTGTATGTGAAAGCTTGTGTACTGAAGTCTAAAGGTAACCGTCCATCCATGTGCTACCATGAAACAAAGCCTCCGTTCCTTCATTAGGCTGGTGTCTCATTCCTCAGAAGGATAATTTTACTCCACAGTCATTAAGTAATTTGGGTTAAACTTTTTCTTTAAGTGTTTGTTTTTCTCCCATTCTAGTGTTCTGCTTATCATGCAGTGATAAGCACTCCTTCTCTGAGTAAAGACATTTTAAGTGTTTTGATTACTAAAGTGTTAAGTGAAATGCTAGGAACAATAACAAGGCCATGATAAAGAAGCGTCAGCAATGGTTGCCCTTAATTTCCTTCCTATTCTCAGGTATTCTCAAGCATCTGCTGACCTCTGATGCTCGTAAATGTTTTCCTAATTCTCACAGCCATTATGCTAGTTTTCATCACTAACATATTCATATATTATTAATTCATATGTCCATTCTCTGAACAGCTTTTGTCCAAAAAGCATTTTGATGTGCCCAGTGGAAAACCTAAAAATAAGAAGCTACAACTGTCTTCTATACATAAGTATTCTGTTTAGAAATATGGACATCGTCAAAGTAAAGTAAGACATAAATAATAATTTAAGAAAAATATAAAATAAATAACAGAGATTGGGTCATAATCAATGACCATATGTTTAAGAGTCAATATTCTTTTAAACAAATTTAGAATAGTGGTGAACACAAGGCTGCCAGGGTCAGTGAAGTGGTTTAGAAATAAGTAAACGAAGTTTGGAGTATTTAGAGAATTGTAATTTCTAGGGCATTATTGGATCAGAGAATACAAAGTGGAGGCAAGAGGTAACAGCCTAGGGTGAAAACAGCAGAAAATAAATGCAAATCCAGTCAGAGGAGTAACTGGCATGGTCAAGGGGAACTGGACTTGACACTTGAAAGATGAGTGGTAAACTGATAAAAAGGTAGACTCAGCAGTATTGCAGAATCAGGGCTAGTTTCTAGCACTGGCCTATAAAATACATATTTTGAAGAAACTAATCTTATGTTTAGACCCTTGGTAGTCTAGGCCCTTTATTTATTTAAAGCCCAAACAATTACATAATTGAAGTCTTGTATTTATACACCAGCTGGCCCTCTTTTTCTTCACATTTCCTCCCACTACCTAAAAGAACCCTCTGCTCCAATCCTGCCAGCCATTGCAGAGCTTCGAGTACTCACTTTTCTTTTCTTTCTTTGACTTGTAATGTGTATTGTAATCTTGTGCAAGTCTACTGTACATCCTTTCTTACCTATCCAACTTATTCACATCCAACTGCCCCTCAGGACCAGCTCAATCTCATATTTTTTATATGGTTTTCCAGTCAAGGCTGACATGCAGCAATCTCTCCTTCAGACTGCCATGTTCACTGTCTATTTTATTCACGCATTTTGAATGACCTGAAACAATATGCATTTTGAGTTTTCATGTCTCTGTGCCTCATGTGTTTAACATAATTCTAAACTTTACTAAGTATTTTCAAACAGCTAAGAGAAACAGAAATACTTCTAATGTGAGAACAATGGGAAGATACGTGTAATCAACAAAAGTGCTAGCAATCAACTTCTCTGTTTCTTGCCAACACTATGTGGATAATGGATTTTCTGTGTTCTTTTGCTCTACCAGGTACCAGACCTGTTCAAAGTAACATGGTTGAAGCCAAGGGTTCTGATCCACTTCTAAACTGGTATCAAAACTGAACACTTTTATTAGGTTCTGCCTTAACAGGATAGTATATGAAAACACAATCTACTACAGAAGCTTTATACACATTGCAACGGGATAGTGTAATATGTTAGCTCAGCCACAGAGAGAATCTGCAGCTTTTTGGCTGCCCTTTGCAACATACCAAAGGTGTCTTGTTTCTTCCACAAACTTGAATTACTTATGGAAAAACATTATGACACAATTGGCAGGCTTCTTCCTACCAACTTCGACTTGCTGGTTGGGGCAGTTTGCTCACACAACTATCAATCCTGCTTTAAGTGAAGCATCTACAGGGAGCATTACAATGAGGGTGTAAAATTTCTGCCCATGTAATTTCTTTAAGAATCAAGTCATATATTTATGAGGTTGACATGACAACTGGACTACTGTGCAGGGAAATAAAGGACAGCAATCACAATTGACCTTTCAGAGGAAATATTCTTAACCCTAGAGAAGAGGGAGTACTTTGGATCACTTGACTGTAGGTCTTCTGGACACATGAATGGGATATTAAATCCTGGAAGCCCAGGGAAGAGACAGACACTTCTGGCCACTGTGAGTCAGAGAGCTGACTTCATGATGTGTTGTACAGTAGAGGGTGGAGGGACCAAAGCTTCAGGGAGAAATGCTTTTCTAGGAGGAGTTCCAGAGGTCATTCTTCCACCCTGCCTCTTTTATTCCCTAAGGAGCACTCATTTGACTTTTTTGGGTCCTTTTTAACTTTAAAGGCGCTGCTCTTTTCTCAGCACCAGATGTAGGGAACCACATTACAGAAATGTGTCTCAAGTACTGATTATTCCCTTTTCTCATGGAGTCAGCTCCAGATGTGTGTCACTAAGTCCTGGCTTATTCCATGATGCTTTAGAACAGAAAAAAGAAAATGCTTATTCTTAGGAGCTCAGAAATGATGAAAATGGAACTGCTAGTAGAATTTTCTAGTTTAGCTTTGGTTTTATTGTTTTACTGAAAAGGGTTTATCTGTTCCCACATTTTATGTAGTGTAATTGCTGTTTGACATGAGTGGTTCTCTCATTGTGATTCTCAGAGTCCTTTTGAACCGAGTGAAGGGTTTGGTGGGCATTGGGACAAGTAGGCTTTCCATCAGGAAAAAATCCCTGATTTGTAATATGTGCCAATTTCTATGGTGTAAATACTTCCACTATGCTGATTTCAAGTTATTGGCTGATGTCCTTACTGGAGACAAGAGGCACACAATGTGCTCTCGTGAGCCATATAAGCTGGCTCCAGCATACACTCACTGAGGCTCTGCAGCCAGTAACCCTCATTCAGAGAGCCTGGCTCTCTTTTATCTGTTTTATTGATTTATCCAAGGGATTTCTCTTATGCTATTATTTAGGGGCAAATGAAATTTTGTTGAGTTTACAAATCAATTGCTCCTTTACTATATCCCATATATGTGTTACTCAAAGAATAATTGATAAAAGTATACACAACCACAACCACCCTTAATTTTCTGTATTACAGTGAAGCAATGACTTTGTCAACTTCAAATATCAGTACGTCTCAAAAATATTTATCTCTGAATATGTTATCAGTGAGTCATGAAATACACTGAATGAAAGAATGAGAGCTTTTGAGTTAAAATGGAATTTGAAAGTTGCTCAGTTTCCCCCTTCACTTTCTCTTCTCTTATGTAATCTCTGTTTTTTATCCAACACAGCCCAAACTGAGGTGCTTTAAGATGAATATATCTCCTGACTTCTTTTTCTTATGTTATACAAAATAATTATTTTTTACTTTCCCTTATTTTGTTGAGATATGAGCATCATAAAGATACCATTTAGAAGGTGATTATGAATTCTACGATAGGACTGTGTAGCCAGCCGTGATTAAGATTGTTTTAAATTTAATTCTTTCACGGGTAAGTAGAAATGCTGATCATCTTTCCAAAGTTAATTTAAAGTTAACTTACTAATAAAATACATATTAATGATTAATCTTTCAGCTTCCAAACAGGAAACCAAACTTTAATTTTGAATAAATAGGAACTCTTGGAGAATTAATTTTTCTGCTGTAAAAAATATTGACAACAGTGTAATTTAAGATGAGAAAATAAGAGAGTAAATAATACATTGTGAATAAACTCTAATAGTAACAAAAACACAAAGAGAATCTATAATTGGTTAAAATTATGTGGGATGAATATTTGAAAGAATATTGGCAAAGGACATTTCATATTCAAGTTAAAAGAAAAAAGAAACACTTTCAAATTTAATATTTTTTTACAACTCTATTGTAATTTTCCACACAATCATTCTTCTTTACTTACATGCACTTTATTTTATCATTTTAACCCTATTCTATGCATGCACAGACATTAGAAAATTATATTACTATTGATATCAGTTGTATGATATCTGTATCTCCTCTCAATCAGTGCACTGTATGATATTGTACAGAGACAGAAACTAGTCAATATTCTAGAATGCAAGGCAGCACTGTTATGGATAAAAAAAAAATCCAAATAGTGGGAGTGTGATCATTGTTGTCTAAAAGAATTTCAGATCCAATCTGCCAGTGTACACTCTGCAACTTCCCCTGAAAAAGTTAGTTTTCAATGTACCCTTTAATACTACTAATATTATAAGATACAGATTTATTTATATGCCTCAAACTTTATAGTTTATAAAAAGTTTGTTTGAATTGCAACATCACTTTCATTGCAGTTATTTGCTTCTAAGTACCTTCTTCCATCTTTGAGAAATAACAACATAATTTTTAAAATCAATATACCCCTTTAAATTGAAATATCACCATGTAATTTATCTCTAAATTAATTCTCTCACATGGTTATTTCTTCAAAAAAATAGATGAGGTTACTTAACACAAGGAAGAGTTGTGAAAAGCAACTAGCATCCAAAATCTTAGGTTGCCACCAAAAGGTTAACGCTGTCCAAGCTATGGCTTTTATGTTAATATAATTAAGAAAATATCTCTTCCCTATCTAATATACCTAGTGGCCTTGAGTCTAAATAAGATTTATTAGCAATAGCACTTAGAAAAAATGTAGAGAGTGATATATATATATAGTAAATCCTAAATCTAGGAAGTTGTGACCTAAAAAATTATAATAAATATACCAGTAGTTCTGTGGTTGTATTTAATAACCATCCAATTGATATTCATTTCTTTTGTATTTAATAACCATCAAATTGATATTAATTTCTTAAGTTGTATTTTTTAAAAAAGTAAAATAACAGGAAGTTTTCTGATACTTACAGTTCCAGGGCGAGGGTATGGAATTCTACCCTGATACGAAATCAGCTGATGGTTGGGCCCTTCTTTGTGGGCAAAAGGGCCATTAAACACAGTCTGTATATCAGATAAATGATACACACACACTGCTGACCCTTTAAACACTGAGCTAAAAGAAAGAGATATATTTTCTTATTATTGGAATTTAAATGCAATTTAAAAATAGATGGCAAAGCTTGTGACAAAAAAGTTGATGTAATTCATCATGGAAAAGTTCAATTTCATGGTACACCTTATAAAGCTAAAAAGTTTCTACTATTTTGAAATAAATCATTACTATATAAAGCATTAAATCATTCATGAATGTTGTAGACAATGAATGCTATAGAAAAGTTCTCAATATTTCTGAAATATAGTACAAATTGAAGAAGTTTCTAACTAGTTTATCTTAGCAACAAAAAGTGATTTGATGATTTCTTAAAAACATGATTTTGAATTCTATATCACTATCAATACTACTTATAATTTCACTCACAGAAACAAGTCTCATTAATAGGAAAACACCATCTCTTTGTCTTGATTTTAATATGAGTATTCTTATATATCATCCTAAATAGCATCACAGAAGTTTAAATTATTGTTACTTATGTTCTTTCATAAAAATGAAACTCAGAATAGAAGGGTTCAAAATAGATTCATTAAGTTACCTTTAGTCAGTAAAATCCCATTAAATTTGTTTGGATCCTTAATGGAAACTATTTCCATTATCATTAAGGTAGATTGACTGAAACCAACATTTCTCTGACTCTCACATATTTTTCTTTAATTAGATGCATAATGGAAAACTGATATGGCCAATGAAAAATTAGATGCCCATTAAAAAAACAAGCTGCATTAATCATTAGCATTAATAGTCAGAAATGACAATTTACATTTTTCAATATTGAAGCTATTGGTGATGGGAAAAACAGAAAACTGGAAAAATATATTTTTTGAAATGAATATATTCTTCTTAAGAATTTGGCACTGGCTGGTGTGGCTCAATGGATTGAGCACCAGTCTGAGAACCAAAGGGTCACTGGTTCGATTCCCAGTCAGGGCACCTGTCTGGGCTGCAGGCCAAACACCAGGAGCGGGTGCTTGGGAGGCAACCACACGTTAATGCTTCTCTTCCTCTCTTTCTCCTTTCCTTCCCCTCTGTCTAAAAATTAATGAATAAAACTTTAACAAAATAATTTAGTTATTTTTTTTCTTTGTTCAATTCTTTGTGAGTTAAATCAAGGCTACTTTCTTTGTAAGAACAGAAGTTAAACTTAATCCAAAGGACATCTTTTTAGACATCTTCTAGGGTAAATGTTAATATGATTTATAATCAAAATTCCTATGATTTTCTTTTTCATTAAATGGCTCATCATAGGTTAAAATCATACCATGTTTCCCTCACTAGAAAATAATGCTAAAATCTTTAAATTTAAATTTTGTAGTTGACTGTCTAATTGAAGGGACCCCTTACATTCTACATGGCTATGTCACAACTGGAATATTATATTGAATTCTGAGCAACATTCATGTAAAATAGAAAAATCATGTGCAGGAAAGGGTGAGAATATGGTGAATATCTTGAAATATATGATGATTGGGATTAGGTATTCCAGAGAAAGTAGAAAACATTAAATATATTTTGAAATGTATATGAAATATTGCCATATGGAACATAAAAATAGGTTCAGCATTTTGTTACTTTCTAACTAGTAATCATTTTCGATTGCTTTGGAAGTAAAAGTTACTTAATAGAAATGTCAAAAGTTCTGTCTGATCTGAATCATGAGTCTTCAAATTATTTCCTTAAAACAAAATATCTTACATACTTTATTCCTGGATTATAATGAACATTTTTCTTTCTTTGAGAACAATATCATATAATTATTATAAATTATCTATACAAACTATTTGGAAAACATTAAGTTCAACTTAAATATATTTTGGTAATAAAGCAAAAGTAATAAAACAGGAAGGTTAAATCCCAAATGTTATGTAAAATTAAGAGTTGAAAAGAGTGCTTTTGCAGTAATTACTATTACTCAATAAAGTTTATTGTTTAACTCATAAATTATAATTGTTTAATAATTACCTCGATGTTGTAAAAATGCCATACACTAGTGTTGTCCTTGGGTTATCCGTTTCAAGCAGGAACACATCCTCTATAAAAGGAAAATGTCATCATTCTTTTCAAGTTCCCAAATAGTAACTGTGTTTCTAAATTTTTACCTTAAGAAAATAACTTCAACTATGAAAAAGTATTATCAGCATCACTCCAAATTAAAAACTAAATGAACTAAATGATAGGCACCTGGTAAAATAAGTTAAATAAAATGTTGTACAAACACTAAAGTGATTTATGAAGACTATAACCTTACAGAAACCATGTTAATAAAATAATATTAAGTGGAAAAGGCACAATGGAATATGATATGAATGAGAACAATGTAAACCTTAAACTATACACCAGAATACAATAGGAAGATTGCCAGTGAGTGTCTTTGGTTAGCACAGCTTTAGAAGTTTTTCTGCTGCTGCTTTTTTCCTGCATTTTCTAAATATCCTTTAATGATAATATGCTTTTTTTTTATTTGAAAAGTTACAAATCTCAATTTCTTTTTCACCTAGGGTTAGAAGTTTTAACATAGAAGAGAATATTTTCTCAGTGACTTTTTTCTCTATACAAATTATGACTTTAGCTTATGGTCAAAGTTGCTAATCATATTTTTATTTAATCAACAATTCTCCTAAAAACAAGAAGTTGTATATTAAAGCAAAGACAATGGTATAACTCAGTGATTTTCAACTTTTCCCACCTCATGGCACACATAAACTCATTACTAAAATTCTGTAGCACAGCCAAAGATATATTACAAGTTTTGCTGAACTGGTAAAAAAATAGGTATAATTTTGATTCATTTATTATTGTGTTCGCTGTTGTTTTTTTTTTTAATTGACAGTCTCAGGGAAAAGAGGTCAGTGTCTCTGACTAAACAGTCAGATATTGATTGCGTGTGTTAAAATATCTTGTTGCACACCAGTGTGCTGGGGCCACTGGTTGAGAATCACTGGTGTGAATGATAAGGTATAGCAATACATAACAAAACCTAGAAGTAAATTTCTGATAGAAAACCCCAATTAATAAACAATTGTTATGAGTACAAGAAATGTCTGTTTTTAGTGACATTTTTGCAAAGAGATTCTTGCTCAGGAATACAAAGAAAGAGGTATTTATTTTAAATTCATAATAAGTTTAGGACCTCTTAAGCAATAAATTAATAACCACTAGCCTTTCTATATATGAACAAAGGCTGACACTATTTAGATATCTTTAAAAAAAAGAAAGATAAATATCCGGGGTCACTGAAACATAAACATACTTATAAAGAATCTGGGGGAAATAATGAATAACTAGGTTATAACAAAAGTGGTGCTTAGAACTTTTTTCTACAAAAGCTGACACAGAAACGTTTGTTTCTATGATCGACATGATGGTTTTTGAGGAGACCAACTATCTACTTTAGCTTTTATAATTGTTAGAAGCAGTACATTTTTTCATATTATAATATGTTTTTATTGCTTACCTCCTCCCTACCTCAAAATCTGAGTAAACTGAATAAATTTACTGATAATAACTAGCATGTTATATTTTAATGAATTAAAGTAAAAGTAATTTACAAATGGCACTTGGTGCACTATAATGTGTACCAGATTATTCTGATTAAAAAAGGAAAAAGTGTTCCTTGGTAGAAAGGAATCAGATTGTTAGTCCTTGTTTAATTTGGGAAATATATAGCTTTCCTCCTGTCACACATGCTGAAAAAACTTTGTCCCAGAGTCAGCAGAAAGAACCTAGATGGGAGCACAAGCCTCATTTCTATTCTAGCACTTTTTCATCTAACTGCTATTCTGTCCACTAACTGTAACAGTAAAAATATATAGCTGTATTCTCATATAAATTGATTTGAAAACAGAATATTAGATTTCAAATACATGGAGGGGATTGAGGTGGAGGTGGGTAGGGCAGGGGAGAGTAATGGGGGAAAAGTGGAGACAACTTTTATTGAACAATAAGAATTAAAAAATAATAAATATATATATGAAATACACATTCATTTTAGGAAAGCATGAATATATCATTATGTATATATAAAGTATACAAGCACTCTTCTTTCTCTCTCTCTCTCTCTCTCTCTCTCTCTCTCTCTCTCACACACACACACACACACACACACACACACTCATTCATATACCATGGTGAATTTAAGAACTAAATGTATGAGCAATGCATTCAGGGAAAAAACAGATTTAAAAAATACTTAGGGAAATTTATTAACAGAATCCAGACCATTAATTCAAATTGATATGTTGTTTAAAAATACTTAGAGAAATTTATTAACAGTATCCAGATCGTTAATTCAAATGGATACATTGTTTATGCTAAAGACATTCATGTAAAAGACATCTTCTGAGAGTTTATTAAATTTCATAAACATTACAAACTCTCTTTCAGACATTTTTCAAACTCACACCTCTGTACCTAATTCATCAAAGTGTGTTTCCGGGCCGTCTTCATCAGTCACAGAGCACACCAGCCTTGCTTTCAGGAAGGTGGTCCATTTGTTAACCAGGCTACGCAGTCCACCCGTGTCGTTCTGAAACCATTTTGTAAACACATTTCAGCTTGCTTAAATAAATACTGAATTCTATTAAAAATTCAGCTTGGGTTCTTATTACCTGGGGATTCATTATAATCAAAAGGATGGCTATGTTAAGCACATTCGAATATCAATAGTTAGAGAGGAATATTTAAGATATATAGTAGGTAATAAAATAGCCATAGGTTATACTGTACTATTATTATTCTATAGTATGACATTAACTGACAATATTTCAAAAAACAAATTTGATGTATATTTTCTCTAAAGCTTTACAAACTTAACAATAACTGTTACAGAACAATATATAATTTAGTTTGCCTTTGCTTTATAATGCTCTGTCTTCAATATGAATGGAACTATTGTATACAATGAAGTTTGTATATTCTACTGTGGTCAGGAGAGTTGGTTTAGACTTAACACCAAATGGTCCTCAAAAGTTCTTTTCTCCTTCATTTATCTGTGTTATCATTTACTCCTCAGTATTTCTTGTTGACCAGATGCTTTAATACACATATTTCTCCACACAGGATAGGGAAGATGGCTTTGGGATCATCCACAAATAATCTCTGTTGATAACATGATTTTTTTCTGTATGCCAAGAAGCCTTTGCCCCTTCTGCTCTCTTGGGGCAAATGATTAAGAAGCAGCTGAGCTCCACTATTAGTGGAATATTGTAATATTTAAAAATAAACTATTTTAAACACTAAGTGCTTTAAGAAATAATTCTGCACAAATGATGCTATTCATAAATGTCAGGACAAGCCTGTAAAACTACTATAAGAGCAGATATCATGAGGTTTTCTCTTAGCTGCTATATATGCTTGCCATTTATGTACAAGAATATTTTGGTTACTGTTTATAATTAAAACAGTATTTCATTAAAGCATTTCTTAATTTTCACTGTTGTAGATAGTTCCTCCATAAATATCTTTTCATAAGGTTTTGCTATATTTTATTTGCAAGAATTGTTCTCTTTCTGTAATATAAAATTTAGCTATGTTTTTAATACTACTATATTAAATAGAAAAGCAAAAATTAACCAAAATTGTTTATTTGTATGAAACCATAACCACAATATTTCCTTGAAGTGAGCTTTGTGTTGAAATAGGGTGTTTTTCTCTTATGGTTGATGTGAATTAACATTAAGTTCAAATGTCTCCAATCAGTATTTTATTAATTTATAACAGTAGGTAATAAGAGTAGAAAGACAAACCACTGCAAAAAATATTATATAAGTTAAAGTGCTTAGTCTTTTGCTTTGTTTGGTGTGGCTCAGTGGATTGAGTGCTGGCCTGTGAACCAAAGGGTTGCTGTTTGATTCCCAGTCAGGGAATATGCCTGGGTTGCAAGCCAGTTGCCCAGTAGAGGGTGCACAAGAGGCAACTACACTTTGATGTTTCTCGCTCTCTCTTTCTCCCTCCCTTCCCCTTTCTAAAGATAAATAAATACAATATTATTAAAAAATTAAAAAAGTTCTTAATCTTTCTTCAAATTAGAATAGCCACAGCAATCTTGAGAAAAAAAATAACAAAACTGCTTATTTTTTGTCACTCTCTTAGATTTTAAGCTACACTGCAAAGCTATAGTAATCAAAACATTATGGTAGTGGCATAAAACAGACACACTGATCAATGGAACAGAAAGGACAGCTCAGAAATAAACTCATACATATATGGTCAATTAACTTATGACAAAGGAGCCAAAAATATAAAATGGGGAAACAATAGACTGTTCAATAGATGGTGTTGGAAAAATTGACAACCACCGGCAAAAAGAAAAATAAAACTGGACCACTTTCTTATAGCATTCAAAAACAGTTAACTCAAATGGACCAAAGACTTGAATGTAAGACCTGAAACCATAAAACTCCTAGAAGAGAACAGGCAGTAAGCTCTTTGACATAGGTCTTGGAGATAATTTTCTGAATTTGACACCAAAATCAAAGTAACAAAAGCAAAAATAAACAAGTGTAACTACCTCAAACTAAAAAGTTTTTGCACAGCAATAAAAACTATAAACAAAATGAAAAGGCAACCTAATGAATGGAAAAAATAATTGTAAGTCATGTCTGATAAGGGGATATTATCCAAAATTTATACAGAACTCACATAGCCAAAAAAAGTCAATTAAAAATGGTCAAAAAATCTGAATAGAAATTTTCCAAAGAAGACTAATGGCCAACAGGTGCATAAAAAGATGGACCAAGGAAATACAAATCTAAAACAAAATGAAATACCACATCACACATGTTAGAATGGCTATTATTAACAAGATAAGAAATAATGAGTGTTGGCAAGGATGTGGAGAAAAGAGAACCCTTGTGCACTGTTGGTGGGAATATGAGTTGGCACAATTACTATGGAAAATAGTATGAAGGTTCTTCAAAAAATTAAAAATAGAACTATCACATGATCCAGCAATTCCACTTCCAATTATTTATCTGAAGAAAATGAAAACACTAGTGCAAAAAGATATATGTACCCCATGTTAATTGTGGCATTATTTATAATAGTTAATATGGTGAAACAACATCAGTGTCCACCAACAAATAAATGGATAAAGAAATGTGTATATACACAATGGAACACTATTTAGTCATAAAAATAAAATCTTGCTGTGTGTGACAACATGGATGGACATTATACTAACAGAAATAAGTCGTACAGAAAAAGGAAAGTACTGTATGATCTCTCTTATATGTGGAATTTAAAAAAAAGAAAAACACCTCATTGATATAGAGAACAGATCAGTGGTTGCGAGAGACAGGGTTAGAGTGGAAGAAATGGGTAAATTTTTTTTTGCTTTTTTAAAGTTTCAATAAATTGAATTTAAAAACAATGTTAATACTTACAGGACATATTCTAGCAATCATGGAATGAATCTGTTTTGTGCTCCTGCTATTGTCAGTGAGTTTCTCTTTGAAGAAGAAGTAAATCTTAGCATCATTTGGATCAGTTCCATCTGGGATGACATGTGCATCCACAAACATAGGTTCTAAAAGAAATACAGACTGTTTATAATATACACTCATGACAAAAAAAATCCATCTACTGTTCATCCAAGTAGACCACAGACACATGTCTTCTCCATCTTTGGTAAAAAAAAAATTTTGATGTTTATAGGCAAAAAGTCTAAAAGCAGCAATTGTATTCAGTCAATATACCACATTTGGAATGTCAAGTGCCACAATATACAGCTATAATGTGACACCTCAAACTATTTTTCTCTGTCTGCAATATACTCTGAAAGTTCAGTAAATGAAAAAAAATCTCTGTGTACTGATGAGTTTTAAAAATTGAGTAACTTTTCTGGCAGTTATTTTCCATGGAATCTGATAGTCATTTTACGGGGTGAAAAGTTTGTTTTTTAAAGTGTGGTTTTCAATCTAGTGCATATAAACTCAAATTCTTTGAAGCAGAATGAGGAGTCCAGAGTCCAAGATATAAAAAACACATTTTTCAGAAAATACAGTCTATGAAATGAAGGGGAAACTTTTCAAGGACAAAATGACGTCATTTGAAGACATAGAGGGATTCCTTATTTCAAGAACAAAATAACTTTTAGCATACTCTGTTTCCAGATGTACTGGAGAAATAATTTGAAGAAGTAAATGGACAATCAATGCTTTCTTGTGCTGCCCTATCAGTTGAAACAAGATGCTTAACTGTGGTAATTCATGCTTAACTGTGTAATGTTAAGTGAATTGCCAAATTTAGGGTAAGTTAGAAATTTTCCCCAGGGTGAAATGACAAAGAACTTAGTGGTTTCTTCCTCTGCTAAACAACAGAAGCTCATTGAACTTGTGCATTAAAGTCAAATGTGTACCTTTCCTGATGTGAATTCCATGTGATCCCAAGAACTGGAAGCAGCTGAGTACTGATAATCACAAAATTATTAGACTTGATTTCTATTAGGTATTAGTCAAATTATGAAAAATAACATATAGCATTTCTATAATTTGGAAATAGAAAACAAATTGGAAGTTTCTGAATATACCGTGTTCATTTTCTTAAATTTATAATTTATAATAAAGTTGTAAATTTAAAGAATTTTAAACTTTGACATTATTAAAATATACAAACTGTCTAAATGAATAAATATGTTATACTTAAACAACTGGAGAAGATTCTTATGTACAGGTATGTATGAAAAATATCAGTCATTTTAATTTATTCATATAGACTATGATAATTGTATGCTGTTTAATAGTTGGAATGTATCTATTTCAATTTTTTATCATAAAAATTTTAAATCATAAAGTACCGATTTATTGTTACTCATTACCTAGTACTGTAATTTTTTGACCACTTTTACCTAATTTTCATTATGGAGTTAAACAAATTGGTTTAAAGCATCATTTTGAAATGCATAAAATATTTTCTTATGATCTTGCCTTTAACAGGAACCTAAACAACAAAACAAAGAAACAAGTAAAATATAACAAAAGACACTGAAATAGAGGACAGGTTGTCAGTGACCAGAGGGGAGAGGGGAGGGAATTTCAGGGGAATTTCAGGGGAGAAGGGAAGGGTTTACAGGAACAAATATAGAGGACACATGAACAAAACTAGGGGGGTTGGAAAGGGGAGGGAGGAGGGGAGGAATGGGTGGGCGGGCTGGAATGGGAATAAAGGGTAGAAACTGTACTGAATAAACTAAAATAAAAAAATTAAAAAATATATTTTCTTACCACTTAGCCATTTGGAATTGTGTTGATCAGTTCTGACTGCATTCCTTTTAGTTAAACTTCGAAAAATAGCAGCATCTGTCCCCATGAAATCTATATACATTCCAGAGAAAAGTTCCTCATCTATAAGAAAGAAATTGTCAACACAATTGTAAATGTTTTTTAAGGCTATTTTAAAAATCAAGGAGAACTTGATTATTAGATCATCACACACATTACAGTGTTTATAATTGTTAACTGGTTTACATTGCCCATCAAATAAAAATTGGATAAAGTTTAATCTGGTTTCCTTATTGACTGTATGAATATCAAAACAACCTTTTTCTACATAGAAATAAAAATCCCTCTGCTTGTACTTAATTTGACTAAATACCTATGTTTATATACTGTATATGTATATAATATATGTATAGAAGATAACAAAATAGCTTAAGTGTGTGTCAGAAATGGCAAAAGTAATATATGTATAGAAGATAACAAAATAGCTTAAGTAATCATTACTTTGTTTTAATAAAAACACTGTAGGAGTCAGAAAACTTGGTTTCTGTTTTTGGTAGTAATTAACAAACTGGGAATTAGGGTCAATCATTTAGTGCCCTCAATCTTAATCTTCTCATCTGTAAAATATGGGAATTGAATTATAACCTTACAAGTTTTCACCACAGAGTGAGGAATTCTATAATTTTACTAAATGAATGAAAATATTATTATTATTATTAATGACATAGATGCAAGGCAACATTAAAAAATTTTAAAACACTATTAATGATACAATTTCATCATTAAAAGTATACATTTTGATTTTCCATGGTAGGTTTCTATAGAGTAAATAAAGTGCTATATTTTCATTCATAAAACAATATATTAACATTATGTTAATAATATAATATTATATTAATAAGCTATATATGGCTTAACATACTAAGCCATAAAAACCAGAATGTAGAGACAAGAGAGAAACGATACTTTAAAATTAAATTAAATTATCATTATTGATGGCAAAAACACATTTTAATCTGTCTTTACATAACATTTAACATTTAGTTTATCCATATTAATTTTTATGCTAGTAAAAAGAATAACTATTGGAAGGATATGTGTGACCCTAGAGAATAACACAGTAGTTAAATATCTGTTTAAAAACCAATAAAATGGGTCAGGTCTGTCCCACTGAACCACCACCATGCAGCTGTGCTCTTTCACTGATGTTCTGGAATTACTCCCTGGCTGTGGTCATTGTGGCAGGCCTGGAACATTTTGAAGCACTCTAAGCTCACTGTTTATTCACAATTCCAACTGGCCCAGGATAGACTGGAGAATGGAATGTTTTAATATGTGTTCATCAGGTCATGGACTGAACCCCTACCGATTAGCAAGGGGGTATGGCAGGAACTGTGTCACCCAGTTGTGCTTCCTTGTAGGGGGCTAAATCCTCTGGGAACAGATTAGAGGGAGATAACAAGAATGTGCAGGAAAGGATTTGAGCAGTGTAACCTCTCTAAAACTCTGAATATTTATAAGCATCTACACGAGTATTCTGTGGATACATTGGTTGTTAAACTGAGATAACTTTGTAATTATTTCACACTTTTGCTCTACACAATTACCCCCAGAACATTTAGGTTATAAAATCTTGTGTTTTTTTTTTCCACACAGTTATTACATCTGTATCCAGGTAGGAGAAAATAAGATACTGGAAGAGGGTATACGACTGAGAGGGCTGATTCTAACCCTATTACACATCTGATTAGTTATATCTTAAACATTACCAAAGCCCACACATCTGTCTTCATTTTCTGTCTTAAATTCTCAGTAATTGGGAACAATAAAGTAACTGTTTTATTTTGTATAAGGAATATTTAATTAACATCACTTAGGAAGAATTTTGAGAATAGGGTATTTATTGAAGAATTTCTTTGTAGGACATATGCAAAGATAAACTTGTGCCTTTTAACTTTAATGCAGAAATGTTTTGCTTTTCAACTGTACTTCCAGTAGTAGCCAGAAAAATTTCATGGGATTTATGACAGGTTCTTTAAAGGGTACATCTGGCTTTTGGTTGTGCTACAATGACTAAAAATAGCAAAAATACCTAAACTTGCACATTTGGTTAGATGCCACCGCTGCATTGTGAAAACTGGAATTCAAATGCCCAATATTTCTTGGCACTTTAATAGAAATATTTGAACCAATCTGTGTTATTTAGTGGACTGCAATTGAACAGAAGTATAAGGCACTGCGTGGCAGAAGAGCAGACTGAACAAATCTACTATGCAGTATTGGCGATGATATTGGAGATAATTTTAGGGGATAATCATCAGAACAAAGAAAATGATAAATACGAGCTTATAAAGCTTCCTGCTCATTTTGGTCTCAGTTTTTAAGTTAAGCAAATCATTTAATGACTTTCAGTTATAGTGTAAATTATAATGTTAATTGATATATTAAAAGGTAGTTTAGGAACACGTGCATAGGAATTGAAGACTCTGGTTATTCAAAATTGAAGACCAATACCTACATTCAATTTTGTAAAAAAAAAAAATCCAATTTTCTAAGGGCAAAACTATTTAATGGCTTATCACAATTTAACAATAAGATTAATTATGCCTTGTTCTCACCCTTATTGTTCTAAACAATATTTGATAAGATAAAACTATAGTATTAGTGTTAATGGACCTTTGAAGTTTATTTTCAAAGCATTTAACTTCAAATGAGTGAAAACTCCATATATTGAACTAGTAATATCTATGTATATTTTTATATATAATAGAATTTCTAAAGGTGAATAAAATTTCCTTCCTATTGATGAAAAGACTTTTTAAGATACTGCTCCTGAATATTTAGAAACTTATCTGAAAAGACTCTGCATCAGGCATATTTGGATATCTTGTAGTTAGTTTCAAAGATTTGTAATTTTTTTGTCCTAATGATTGATATACTTTCATTTCCTCCTTGCCCAGTTTGAATGACATATATATGGAAATAACTCATTGGATAACTTCCAAGTTTACATTTTAGTCAGAGCTAGATGTACCTGTTTTAATTTAGTTTCCAGATATGAGAAAGAAAGATGGATTGGTTGCCTCTTTAAATAAATCAAAGCAAAGCATTTTGACCACAAAAATTATTTTTCCACCTGTCCTATTGTCAAATGATGTAATTTTACCATTGGCAATACATACAGAAAGCAAACAGAAAAAACATCTACTGTGTACTCAATACTAAAATCCCAGATTCATCTTCACAGTCAACTCATGTTAAACCAGACATTCTAAACTGTCATAATTAACCAGAAGAGAATATCTTTTAATTGAGTTATGGAAAAGCGTTCGATGTTTGAGACTCAAAGACATTGATTTGATTTATCAGTGTGTGTAGTAGCAAACAATGGGGCCTGCTTCTTAGCTGATATATTTTATGGAAAATGAGAAAATGAAAAAGCAACTTTACCACCACCTCTCTTTTCCGTATAGCAATTTAACAATCCACAGGGAATATATTTGGGTAACATGTGCACTTTGGTAGCCTTTCATTAGAGAGTAGCACCCTTTTTAATCACTTGTAAAAGATCACTAAACATGAGGAAAAGTAGATATATTTAATACTAGAAAAATACTACATAAAACATTGAAAATTACTTTATAATATATAACAATATATAAATACATATACATGCTTTTTTGTAAATTGTTGACTTGTTTTAGGAATGACAGCCCTGTCATGTTAGAAGAAAAAAAATACATGCTTATCATAAATATTCTTGAAAATGAGAAACCAAAATTTCAGTTTGTCAGCACACATGTTTCTTAATGCATTTATCTCAATGGGCATACTCTCTCATGAATTATTTTCCCTTGATCCTTTTCCATTTCCTTCTCCTACTGTCCACTTACTGATCATAACAGATACTGTGTTCACATTGGGGTTGAAAGAGCAGCGTCCTTTTCCAGATTCACACTTGGAGTCAATCATGAAAACTTGGTCCTTTAGTGCAGACAAAATTGAAAAGTAATAATAAATAGCTTTAAATTTAGTTAATCAATTGTTTTTTAGTAAAAAAAAAAGCATTGTCATAAATAGTAAGCTTTCTACTTGGTTGCTTATGTCTTCCCAGTTTACTATATGAAGACTTTCTTAGCCTATGAAGAATCAATCCATCTATAAGTTAGAAGCTAACCTCAGCATTGACTCCTTTTACATCCCTTAACCAATAAGTTTTCTCCATAATCCTTATCCAAGACATTTTCTCCAAATCAACATTAGTAAAGCCCACTTGGAAATCAAGAATTATTATAAATCTGAGTAAGTTGAAAATTGACCAAAAGAAGAAAATTGCCCACAGAAGAACAATGTATATAGGATTATAATATTTCTAAAATAATCAAGACATTTTAAATATAAAATTTTGTTACCACCTAATTTTGTTATATAAAGCATTAGATTAAATATAATAATTTATAATTTAGATAAAATGTTTTATTTACTTATTTATTTAACAAAAATATGGCAGGCATCTACCCCATGCCAGGCACTGACAACACATTAGAGATACAGTAAACAAAATAGACAAGTATCTTTTCCTTCAAAGAGTTTGTAATATACTATAAAAATATAAATATGTAAGTATAAAATATAAAGACAATAAATACATAAAATGTAGAGTCCATTAGATGGTGCTCAGTGCTTAAAGTAAATATTAAGCAAGGAATGGGACTAGAAAAGCCCATGGACTGAGGACCATGGGCTCAATCTGAAATATAATGACCAGTGTAGCTTCACTGAGCAGGAACATTTTGTTGGGATATTTATCTTTTTCTTGTATGAGTTAGTAAAAGCTATGCCTTAAATTCTAAGAAAAAAGTATCAATTTTGTTGGTTGCATTAGATAATGAAGGTCCTTAATTGTCGAGCTAAGTTTTTCAAAATTATCCTGAGAGGAATGTAGCCGCACTGTTTTTGGGTATGCAAAGAAAAGGACCAAAGTGCTGCCTTAAGAAGATTGGGCCTTCCCTTGTGCTTTAAGAAGACTGAGAATGCCAGTTATAAAAACAGAGGATGGATTCAAGAAAATAGATTTGTTTTCAGTTGCAATAGTCAAGGACTCAGATAATAGTAAACTGGCATAACAATCTCAGTGGGCATGGTAAGAGCAGTAAGAATACCAGAGAATTTGTGAAGTGAAGATCAACAGAGCTTGGCATCCAATTATAAACTGGGTGAAGTTCAGGAAGATGACAAAAACAATGGTGATTCTGAAGTTTTGAATCCTTCAAGAAAATAAAATGAGTTCATTTTTGTTATATTGAGTTTGATATATTGGCAGAACATTCCTGAGGCCAGAGGGATGCATAGAGCTTAAAAACAATCACAGTCCTTTAGGCTGGAAAGGTCCTACAACATGACCCTCTTTGATGAATTAACTCTACAGTTGAGGAAAATATAACTTGCTCAAGATGCCGTACCTAAACAGCAACACAAGAAAAATTAACATTCAGCCTCCTGGCTCCTAAGCTACATCTTGTTTCCAAAAAGCCATCATTTATATAATGACTACACTAAATATATAAAGATAAACTTGAGGAAAAACAATAAAATTAGTAAGCCTGTTTGTGATTCCTTAGAGACGTACATAGATTAGACTAAAAAAAAATGAGTTGGCATTGCAGGAATTGGTGAGACTGTGTAGCTACCACTCGCACCCCACTGACCTACTCCACCACTGCGCAGTGCTTCTGGACTCATGTGCTTATAATCCAGACCTTGTCACGACCAGCAAGGGACACGGTCCACCTGAATATCACTAATTCAAGAACTCTGCAACAATTCTTCATACCCATCTCCCAAGATCTCTATTTTTTTCCAGTTCATCAGCCTTTTCTCTTCTTTATTGACCAGTTTAGATTCCATAATTCATCATTTTAATTTTTTTTTGAAAAAATCTGTGATTTTTTTTTCCATGGCATCCACAGCCTGGAAGGCCATGTCTACCCACATTCTCCATACTTGCCTTCAAACTTCTTAGCAGAAGGTGATCCAACAACGTATATTCAACATAGTATGTATTTGTGACCACCAACCCCGAATGGGCCCTCTATACTGCTCAGCAGCCTTTCAAGGATGCTCTTGTCAATGGTTCTCCTGTTAATAATTTCAAACCATTGCCACTTTAGTCAAATCTCCTAACTTATTCTCCACTCATATGATTAACAATCACATTCCTTAGAAAGTGAAAACCTTAAATGAGATGTATTCAACTTTAAACTACCAAACCCATAAATATATATATTCTCTAATATATCCAATAATGAGAGAACCTATTTCTCTTATTCTGGGGCCAATCCTTCCAGCAATTCTTTGGAACTCTTCCAGTCTTCTTAGGCAACTTTTAATTTTCATTATCTCTTTTCTCTGATCTTGTTACCTGGATCTTTTACATCATCATCTAAACAATCCCTTCAGCTCCTTCATATTTCTCTCTGTCAGAGTCACATTTTTTACAGAATAACATATACTCACCCTCATTTCCTGATTTTTTACTGTCTTGTCAACCACTTTATTTAGGCATCCAACCTCAATTGTTCTAGTGAAACTCTTTCTGTTAAGGTTCTTAATCACCGTCATGCTACACAATTCAGTGCTTATTTTTTTTCAAAATTTTTTAAATTTTAGTTTATTCAGTACAGTTTCTACCCTTTATTCCCATTCCGGCCCACCCACCCATCCCTCCCCTCCTCCCTCCCATTTCCAACCCCCCTAGTTTTGTCCATGTATCCTCTATATTCGTTCCTGTAAACCCTTCCCTTCTCCCCTGAAATTCCCCTGAAATTCCCTCCCCTCTCCCCTCTGGTCACTGACAACCTGTCCTCTATTTCAGTGTCTTTTGTTATATTTTACTTGTTTCTTTGTTTTGTTGTTTAGGTTCCTGTTAAAGGTGAGATCATATGGTATTTGTCTTTCAATGCCAGGTTTATTTCGCTTAGCATAATGCTTTCCAGCTCCATCCATGCTGTTGCAAAGGGTATGAGCTCCTTCTTTCTTTTGGCTGCATAGAATTCCATTGTGTAAATGTGCCATAGTTTTTTGATCCATTCATTTACTGATGGGCACCTAGGTTGTTTCCAGCACTTAGCTATTATAAATTGTGCTGCTATGAACATTGGGGTGCATAGGTTCTTTTGGATTGGTGTTTCAGGGTTCTTAGGATATAGTCCCAGCAGTGGAATTTTTTATACCTAATATTACTGGGACTCTCAGTGGTATTATAGATGGTTGCTCATTTCTTCCTTTTCAAAATGACTCATTTTTATTCCCAGAACCAACACACTCTTGTTTCCCGCCCTACTTCTCTGGCTATTTCTTGATGGTCCCCTTTTCTCCATCTGGCCATTAAAGTCAGGAGATCCTCACATCTGAGTTATAGTCACTCTTCTCTTTTTTTACACTATCCTCTCCCTGCATGATTCACCCCACTCTTTGGGCTTCAGCTACTCTAATAAACCAATGACACAAACATTTATATAGCCAACTTTATATTCAACTGCCTACTTGATATTTCAAATTGAAATATCAACTTTCAACAGCCTCTCACATTCAACAAAACCAAACTAAGGCTCATAATGTTAACCTCAAACATGGTCCTCTTCACTATTTCACATCTCAGTTCATGGTAACTATATAATTAAAGAGACCAAAAATAACAAATAATCAAAAAATAAGCAACAAAATTGTCAACATCTATATTATATTTCTTTTTTCTTAGCTAAACCCACCAATATCACTTATATTATTGTGCACTTTGTGCCTAATTCTCTTGTCTCATGGGTACCACCTGAGTATAATAATCCTTTTGCTGCCCTACTATACCAACTCTGTAATTTATCTTACCACGGGCCTCCCAAATACTCCCCACCATAAATTATTTGTAAGATACACAAGTGACAGTGCTGTTCAAGCCATTTTCAGCTTAAGATTGTTCCAGGCATGAGGTAAATGCAGTACTTGCCTCCTCCCACAACCACATCAAAATTACAACTAATCTACAGAACAACTGTCATTCAGAATCACCTGAAATGTGGCTGAACAGAAGTCCTACAACTATGAAGTTAAAGAAGAAGCCATCCTGAGACTATCGGAGGTGCAGAGATGAGGAACGGGCTGGTCCCGCACCCATGTGTGGCAGATAAAAACTGGGAGAGGTATCTTAGCTCCAGAGATTGTCTCTGAGGAGCAAGGAGTCTCAGCCCCACACCAGGCCCCCGGCCCAGGGTTCCAGTGCCGGGATGAGAAGTCCCCATAACTTCTGGCTATAAAAACCAGAGGGGATTGAGAATGAGGGAGACAAAGGGATTCTAGAGTCCCAGGCAATTCCTCTTCACAGGCCTACACACAGACTTATTCGGACTCACTCCCTTTGAGCTCCAGCACTGGGGCAGCAGCTTCAAAGGCACCAGAGACATACAGGGGGCACATGAAGTGTCTGGCATCAGGGCAGTTTTCTCACAGGAAGAAGTGCTGGTAGAGGAAATTGTTCCTTTGATGAGCCCTACCCTCACAGAGCCAGCAGGCAGGCACCGTATCTGAGACTCCATCAACAGGGCTCACCCTGTTTGCCCCACCCAGGTGATTCCATGAGGCTCTGCCCCTCCCAACTTTTAGGCCCATCCAAGCTGTTTTCAGTGGATTTTCCAAACGAAGGGCCTGTCTTGGCTCATGCTTCAGATTTTCCAAAAATCTCCAAACAAGCAGTATCTGGCCTTAACATGCCCCATAACTTTTGCTAAGCTGGCAACAGCTGGCTTTGTTTCACAGCTTGGCCTTGTGTGGACACCTCCAAGCCCAGCGCAAGTAGCAGCCATTTGCAGATTGCTTTGTAGGTCATGCTGGGTGGCTCCAGGCAGAACACAGCTGTGGCTGACTGTGGCCTATACCACCTGGGAGGCCCCAGAGCCAGTGCACCCTGTGGACAGCTTCAGACGATTTTGAGGTACCACTGCCCAACCACCACCACAAGCTACATACTTAAGGCGCAGACTCAGTGAATATTAGAGACCCATGGAAGTAAGTCCTGTAGGGTGCGCCTCTGCACAGCTGATCTTCCATGGTGGTCAGAGCTTGGTAGTTGTTGGTAAAAGCCAGTCCTTGTAGCTGACTATTCTGAGGGTAAATCCCTCCCATTGACATGCCAACAGCAATCAAGACTCAATTATAACAGCAGGGTATACTCAGCCCACACAGGGCCACACCTTAAGTGCTCAGCTTGGGTGATTGGAGAGGCAGTGCCACTGGCCCTTACTGAACACTTACTACATTAGGCCTCTCTACCAAGCCTGGGATATGTAGCAGCTCTACCTAATACTCATACATAGAAACAAACACAGGGAAGCTGCCAAAATGAGGAGACAAAGAAACATGTCCCAAATAAAAGAACAGAATAAAACTCCAAAAAAGGAACTAAATGTGGGCTAAATATGGGGACAAGCAATGTACTAGATACAGAGTTTAAAACATGGGTTATAAAGATGCTCAATGAACTTAGTGACAACATCACTGGAATAAATAAGGACCAGTCAGAAATGAAGGATACACTAACTGAAATAAAGAATAATTTATAGAGGATCAACAGAATACTACATGAAGCTGAGAATCAAATCAGCAATGTGCTAGATAAGGAAGGAGAAAACATCCAATCAGAACAGAAAAAAGAAAAAAATACAAAAACTAAGCACAGTTAAGGAGCTTCTGGGACAACTTTAAGCATGCAAAAATTTGCAGCATGGGGGTGATAGAAGGAGAAGAGAAAGAGCAAGAAATTGGAAATGTATTTGAAAAAATATTGATGGAAAAATGTCCTAACCTGCTGAAGAAAACAAACATACAAGTCTGGGAAGGACATAGAGTCCTAAACAAGATGAACCCAAAGAGGTCCACACCAAGACACATCATAATTAAAATGCAAGAGGTTAAAGACAAAAAGAGATTCTTAAAAGCAGCAAGAGAAAAGTGGTTAGTTGCCAACATGGGAGCTCCCATAAGACTGTCAGCTGACTTCACAACAGAAACCTTGCAGGCCAGAACGGATAAGGAACATTCAATGTGATGAGAAACAAGGCTTACAACCAAGATTATGTAGCAAAGCAATAATTTATGATCAGAGGACAGACAAAAATCTTCCCAGACAAGAAAAAGCTAAAGGAGTTAATTACCATTGAACCAATATTACATAAAATGTTAAGGAGTCTTCTTTAAGGAGAAGAAGAAGAAGAAAAATCCAAACAATAAAATGCCAATAAATACATATCTTTCAACAATCTAAAAAACAAAATAAACAGACAAGGTTGTCAGAAGAGAGGGGGATTTGATGGATGGATGAAAAAATTGAAGAGATTAAGAAGTACAAATTGGTTGTTACAGAATAGTCAAATATAGCATAAGGAATATAGTCAATAATATTCTAATAACTATCTATAGCATCAGATGGGTGTGAGATTAACTGGGATGATCACTTACTTAGTTATGTAATGTCTAATCAGTAAACACCCTAAATTAATATAATAATGTATATCAACTGTAATTGAAAAAGTAAAAATAATTTAAACATGAAAAAAAGTTTGCTACAGGAGCCTCTTCTTTGACGCAGCAGAAAGACCAATATCTTAAAAGTAGCTTGCAAGTTCTGACATGATTTTGTTTCTGCCATCACTCTTTTAAATTAATGTGTATTTGTAGTTTGAATCAACAAGAACAAACAATAGGACCAGAAGAGAGTCGAAGGGAATCAAGGGACGAAGGCACAGAAAAACATCGGATGTTTACATATGACAGTAAAGATGTTAAAAAATAGAGGGCAGGACCAACACGTTGTAGATTGGTCTAGGTGAAAGAATGCTGATTAGGGGAGTCAGTTTGGTTATTGATGTGAAAGTATAGCTTACTAGTCGGAGAGGTTTGTGTATAAGTAAAGAGAAAGGAGAAGAGTCCAAAAAAAGTTATGGATTCAAGATAACAATTTAAACAAGGAAAACATAATCTTATTTTTAAATAGAAAAAATGTAAATGCAAGGGAAAAGGAATGAAGACATAAGACAGGGTGATAAAGATTCTTCATCAAAGAAATTTCTTGATAAAAATGCACAGCTCTTCTTCTGACAAGAGGAAAGCTACAAAGATGCACAAACAGAATAGTTCGGTGATTGATTTACTTCAAAAGTACAAGAAATGATCTGGACACCTGTGATATTCTTGGTTTTCCGCGATATTCTTGGTCAGCCAAAGGTGAAGTTATCTGCTTGAGGACTGGCAGGGTCGTGGGCTTAGATGGTATTCAGTTGTTGGAACTGACGCCATGGACACCTCTGATAAAATCAACCAGAGATGTGTGGTGATAGCCCAACACGTGTTTTAGATTAATGTTTTATTTCTTATTTTAAATCATTAGTTATGTGTATTGCTTTACCTTTATCTAGGAACAGAAGACAGAAAACAAAGAGAGCAGATAAAAAAGAACTATATGTTTAGGAACTGATGTAGTGAAGACTGTAGGCTCTTGGGATGGACACTGTTGAAATGCTCTAGGAAAGCTCTGAATCAGTCTCACCAAATAACGGGGAAGGTAACAGGGTGTAAGGAGAGTGTGTGTTGTTCCAATTGTGAATTAGGCCCATAAGATATTCTCTGAGAACAAATGAATTGAAATTTAACAGGCAGACAGAAGGCGGTGGGTAGTGTGTCACTGAAATAAAGCTGAATATTTAATGAGTACTCTACTCTAACCTGGTTCACTTTCAAACTGGTTTCAAATCCATGAAAAAGGACATATCTTAGTGATAACACAGGATGGCAGCAGTAAGTAGTAGCTCTTGTCATTACAAAATACAATGTTAGTGATGAATAAGAAGGGAAATTCTTTCCAACTACAACTCTCTGCGTCATGTGGTAATTTTATGCTAGGGGACCTTTTATCCTAAAGAAAATAAATAGATGTTGGATAAAACTGCATTTTGTATTTACTACAAATATGTATATAAATATGATATTATAATAAAATCCTTTGACCTGACTACCAAAGAAAGCATTATAAAGCTTAAAATTCATAACCCTTTTCATACTGAAATTTACTCTTAACATGTTCATATATTATTACAGAGATGAATTAATGGAAATACATCCCCTTTGAAACATATCTTTAGAAGTGAGGCTAAAGTGGTTCATATTTAGTAAAGTAATTAAAATTTATTCCATGCAGGTTTTCCAAAGAAGATTATTATTTTTTGACTGACTTTCCAATTAAGTCTTGAACTGCATAGTGGGCGACTGTACATGGGAAAATGACTTCACTTGAATCAGTGCCCTGAAAACTGCGATGCTATCGTTGGCCTGCACAGTGACTGCGCGGCTTCGGCAGTGTGGGGCAGACTGCGGACGTCTGGGGCAGCGGTGTGTTTAATCGATTGATCACAGGCATGTGGTTCTAATGACAAGCCCAGTGCAGCCGACTGTACTCTTCCAAGAAGCATAGCTCTACATTTCTTTAAGAATTTTAATATTTTATATTATCTTGAACCACTCAGAAATGTCTCAGGATGGGTCAAATTGTAATTACTCAGTTATTTTTAAGTGACTTTTTATCACCAAAAGTTATATATGTATAAATTACATGTATGAAAAAATTAATAATAAAGGAATATAGAGAGATTGTTCAATTATATTCATACTAAAGTAGATTAATTTTGTTAAAGGAAAATAAGGTATATCAGTAGCAATATTTAATTTTTTTAAATTCTAATCTGTAAAATTGAATGAAAACATTATTTAAGAACTGGATTTTCTAGATTTAAGTTGCATAAAGAAACCAAAGTCAGATATTTTGAAAGAATTCAGTTTTTAAAATACTTACATAAAGTAAAGCAACACATTTGACTAACAGAATGAGGAAAGGCACTTTTGGGCTAATGACTAATTAGTCAATAATTATGAAGTGGCATAAACACAGTCTTAAACATCACAGGTGAGGCTGAACCAGCCATATAGTTGACTATTCATTAGCTATATATTTGGTCTTAAAAGATACTGTTGTTCATAAAACCCCAAATCATTTTAACCAATGTAAGAATAAGGCTAGAATATCCTAGCATAAGGCTAGTAGACTGCTGTTAGTCTAAAATCAAATTTTGTTTTATCAATTACATAAAGTTTTCCTCAGCAGGCACTGGCATCCTGTTTCATACATCTCTTACAAGTGTTTATCTCATAAAAGTTTACCAAGTTTGAAACATAAATAAGAAATTATTTAAAATAGATTGAGAAAGTGAATGTATAGTACAATATTTCTATAATTTGCAGTAAATACTATAAGCACTTTGTATTCTACTTAATTATGAAACCACATCATTTTTCTTTCTTTTTTGCAGTTTTCCCATTCTGAATATATATATAATTTAAAAGACAGTATTTTAAGTAACTTCATAAACACATACAAAAATGTAATATATTTTGTGTTTACAGGGCTTGGAACTATTTTATGACTATTGATGATATTTCTAAATTTTTACTCTAAAATGCAGTTTTAAGTAATCACTGACACTAACCAAAACTAAGAATGAAAAAAACATTACACTTACCTCCGACCTCCTCCCTCTGTTCAAATAAGTACAGACCGGGCTGAAAGCACCGCTCCCACAAACATACAAATGAGTGCGGTTGAAAGCCTGAATTACACGGACGAAGTTCCCACAGCCATGCTAAAAGAATAGGTAAATGTGCAGTTAGTAACCTAATGGTCTTATTGCTATTTTTAACTTTGTGAAACTTTGCTATAAGTTTTTCTTTCTGCTCGTACCTTTTTGTTGTTAAGAGATAATAAGAGGACTGCCTGGCTTTTACCGTTGCTCCATTTCAGGTGAAAGGGAGTCCAACTTAAATAATGAGTAAAATAGCATGACTCTCCTATTTCATTCTATATGCTGTGTACGTTTCTATATTCTTAAACTTTCTGAACTTAACCTTTACCTGAGATTACATACATCAAACTGTTTCTTCAAATTTTCTTCAAAACTTTATATGAACACATACGCACACCTATACACTTTATGAGTATAAACATGTACGAGTAGTAAGTGAAACTGTCTTTATGCAAGGCCCATGACACCACTAGTACCCAACGGCAAACACTATTGGCCTTTACAATTGTTGAATAGTACAAACCTTGAAGAAAATGCCAGCAATGTTGCCTTCTATGAAAAATGATGCAATTATTAGTCTTTGTCCATGATCCCCCAAAATACTTTCTTCTCCTCTAAAATCTCCTTTCTCACCTGCTCCCAGTACAATCGTTGGAAATTGTCATTCACTCACTGAGCATAATGAAAAATTACTATTGTAATCATAAGCTGAATACAGCCTTGCAGAAGTACATGCACTAGGCCATCACCAAAGGCAGACCTCTGTGACTGAAATAACACTGCATTCTCTACATTTACTAGGCTCTCTATCCTTTGCTGACTACAAATTAATTGAGCCTGAGATTGAATGTTGTTCTCTTCACAAAGTCATTCTTCTTTCACAGAACATTATTAAAAATAAAAGACAAATTTTTTAATAAAACATATATCAAAAGATAGTGGTTCTCCCAGGGGTGGTCAGAGACTATATGTGTTTTTTTCTTCTAGATATCATATATTTTTACCAATATTTTATAAGGTACATTATTATTTATATTATTAGAAAAGTAAACATAGAAATTTCGTTAAAATAGAAGTTATAAAGTCAATTATTTTATATTTTCCCATTATTTTTCCTTTTATGTTCATTACTACTTCACAGCAAATATGTACTTATTTTCATATGTAGTAATTTTATACATGTTTTTATAGGTTTTTACTATCAAATATTCAATCATTAACTCTGCTGTCAACAAATTAAACCTTACAGACCAGACTATACACATTATTTTTATTTTAAGACATTAAGGATTTTTGTTAAATATATAGTGTCACTGTATCCTGACACCTGTTTATAGAGGTTCTTGTAAGTTGACTACATAACTGCAGGTGATAATGTGTTTCTCTGGAGACACATCACAGATGAAGTATGGTGTGTATATAATACGTCTATGTTAAAGGTATCTGTGAGCAATGAGACTTGTGTTTATTTTTTCACATTCAAGTTTAGTCATTCTGGGATTGTATATATATTATTTTTTCATAAGATATGAATTCAGCCCAACTCTATTAATAATAGGTTATGCCTGTCTCCTCTTGAGTTTTACAGACCATTTACTGTCATGAATTACTGGTACTGGTTAAAAAAGAAAGAAAGAAAAAGGAAAAGAAGTCACTAGAATCTCTTTTATATTTCAAATACAGTTTATAATTATTTTATGTATGTTATATCTATATATTATATATCTTTATTATGGCTAATACTTGTTGAGGACTTATTATGTGCTGACATTGAAATAATAATTTTATATATTTAACTTCTTTTACTTCTCAGGACGTTGATTCTTTACTTTTATATCTCACCTTTATTTAGCATTATATAGGCACTTAACATTCACTCAGCTTTTTTTATAAATCACCCCCTTTTAGAAAAATAAAGCTTAGACCTTTTTTAGTTAATTTGCCTGAGGCCATTTAGCTAGAAAAGGGTAATGCAGATTTTCAAGCACAGATGTGTCTAACCCATCTTGCAGTGTTAACCATTTTATAATGTGTCATTGTGTGAGGAGCGCATAGTTATTAGAGGGGAGTTTTTATAACTGCTATGTTTATAGAGTTCCTCCTTTGATGTTAATTGTTTTTGATCTTCACAACAATGTTCCAATTAAAGTATTAGTCCCAATTTAGTGATGAGGAAATTGAATTTCAAAGAGGTTAAATGAAATGTGCTAGGTTTTATAAGTAACTAAGCTGCGTCTTGACCCATGGCCACCCTGCACCATCCAGCTTTTCCACAGGAAGGGGCTGATTAGCCATGAGACAGATTCCCATGCCATCTGATGATGCTCAGTGTACCCCTCCGAACTTCCCCACAGAGAAAAACACAAAAGAAAAACATCATTTGAGTTAATTATTGAAAAGCATGTTCTAGGTCCTTTCCATTTCCATTATACAGCCTTAGTTTCTGTCCACATTATTTCTGACCTAGACCATTGCAATTCTACCAATTTCATTCAGCAAATATTTATGAACCCAGTGCAAGCACTGCATATGTGCTAGCAACACTGCAATGAGTAGATTCAAGTCCTACTTTCAGAGAAAGGAAGGCATCATATATCAGGCTGTGGTAGATGCTATAATAGGGTAGTATTTTTCAAAATGTGCTATAGAAGGAAAGAAGAGAATGAGCAATGGTGAATTGAGTTTAAAGGTTTGAAAAGGGTATCACTGGAGCTGGAACTTGTAGAATGAGCTACAGATTTTGACAGGCAAAAGCACAAGGACAAACTATTCCAACAGAAAACAGAGCATGAACTAAAGAATGGAAGCATGGCATGCAGGATTTACTTAGGGAATAGTGCCTAGAGGGGATAGAGGATTATCGTCAGCTGGAACAAACGAGGCAATTAGCCTTGGTCTGTCATTGTGCTGTAGTCCTCAGATGGGCATAGAGAATGGATTCAAGTATATAAATTCAGAGCCATTGAAAATGTGGATTTATCTTTTACTACCTGTTTGAACTTGAGACATTTAATTTCTCTGTGCTTCATCTTTTTGTCTGTGAATGGTGATGATAATATTTGCTGTGAGCAATACAGGGTGGGGGCAAAAGTAGGTTTACAATCATTGGTGTGGAAGATAATACAATGATTAATAAATGATAATATAAGAATAAACTGTTTTGTATACTTATAACTGTAAACCTACTTTAAAGCACTTGGAACAGTGTCTGGCACATAAAAAATACATATTGGGTTAGATATTGGATCCTTTCATATGCATTTTCAGTTTCAATTGTCAGTACAAACCTGTGGAGTGAACAGGGCATGTGACCTGCACAGGCGCTGACCAGAGCAGACAGCCACGAAAGGTTTGGGGAACAAGGCTGCAGTGAAATTCAGCACCATGGATGTTTCTGTTCATTGTGTGACTCTATTTTGAATGTATTTCCTCGTATAATGCTAAATGTAAAAATCAAAATGCTAACCTTATGCAGAATATTTTATTTAATACCATGTATGTCATATAATAAAATGCTAGAATAACATAGCCCCAATTTTTAAGTTACTATGTTTGGATAGTGTAATTTATTTTATTTACTTGACAGTATTACAGCATTTACTGTGTGCTATGCTTTATTCTAAGCTCTCTGCAAATATTAACTCATTAATCCTCTTAACAACCCAATGATACTAGGCATATACTATGAATATGCCCATTACACAGATAAAGCACAGAGAGGTTAAGTTTCCAGGGTCAAAGAGCTAATAAGAGATTGCTTTCCGTTGCTTTCTACATGTTTTTCTGGGCCTTGAAAGATGTCTATATTGAAGAATAGTTATTTATATAATTAAAAAATAGATGTTTTGAAAAGCAATTCTACTGTTGGGACTATATCCTAAGAATGCTGTAACTCCATTCCAAAAGAACTTATGCACCCCAATGTTCATAGCAGCACAATTTACAATAGCTAAGTGCTGGAAACAACCTAGGTGCCCATCAGTAAATGAATGGATCAAAAAACTATGGTACATTTACACAATGGAATTCTATGCAGCTGAAAGAAAGAAGGAGC
>CM052549.1:37541362-37557943 GCA_028533065.1 Trachops cirrhosus | reverse complement strand
GAGGGAATTCCAGGGGAGAAGGGAAGGGTTTACAGGAACAAATATAGAGGACACATGGACAAACCTAGGGGGGTTGGAAAGGGGAGGGAGGAGGGGAGGAATGGGTGGATGGGCTGGAATGGGAATAAAGGGTAGAGACTGGAATGAATAAACTAAAATAAAAAATTTTAAAAAATAAAAATGAAGTTCCTGAGGGGGGAAAAAAAAAAGAAAATATATCCTGGAGCACAGGTGAATAAGACTAAAAATATTATCTCTTCATGGCCCACACCATGCAATAGTGTGTGTAAGAGTGTTACTAAAGAAACATATTTTCCAGTAGTTTAGGATACTCTGGTCACAGAAATAGGGAAACAAATACTCTACAATTAATAAATCAAGTTTGACATTGTGTGCATGTAATGCATAGATGTCTAATTATATGGAATCCTGCTTAATTTTCAAGGAACTCTTTCAGTATTTACTTAGCAAATTATTATGCCCTATCTCATTGAGTATGTTTGACAGAACGTGCTATTGTTTAGTTCAATTTATTTAGAATGAGTAAAATATTAACATTTAGAAAGGAATGGAGCATGTAAGAATGTGCATACATAGGGCAGAAAGGGAAATAGGAGATAGGTTACACTTTTCTTAGCTGAGGCAAAAAAAATTAGCTATTTTCCCACCATGACCATTTATTTTCTTTACAAACATTAGGTTATTGTAGCATTATGATATATTATTACCTGGGGTAGAATTTTAAATTACAATGAATTATTTTTAATAACTTTAAATTTTGATATAAGCAAAAATCCTCAAGGAATAAGGAAAATTTATTATGGGTTTTATTTTTCCTTTTGATTACTACAGCAATATGAATTTTAATTGTCATTAGTTTGCTTAGTAGGTGATTTAATACTTAAAAGCAAAATGTTTAATTTAATCAAAATGTCCTTCTAAAGTATGTGCAACACAATTTACAATAAACATTTTTAATGTAAGGGCATTAATAAAGTCATTATTCATTGTGTGGATCCACCAACTTCTAACAACCACTTGGAAGATTCCCACGCTTGCTTTCTTCCATCTATATTTCCAGATCTTGTTTAAATGTTATGAAGTAGCCAGATCCAGATCTGGGCACTGTGAATAATGACACTTACTACAAGGTGTTTCCAACCACGAGGGGAGAGTTAAAGATAAAAACGCAGTGAAAAAAAGTTCGAGCATGTTTCAGGTGTGCACATTGTGGGGGCAGCTAGCCCAGTCCTACATGGGGAGAGAAGACTCTCCGGAGATGTGACATCTGCACTGTTTCTTGAAGGGAGGAGTAGATGATCCCCAGTTAAAATGACGAGAAGATAACTAAACATGAATAGAATTACACATAACATGTACCAAAGGCTGAAAAAAGGAAAAGATCAGTATCACTGAAATAGAACAAGGGGACAGATTTACATAAGACAACATAGTTGCCACTGTGGCTGTCCAGTCTTTCCTAAACATCCCAGCTGCAGTGTGTTTTTTCTTCATCTTTTGGGTGTGTCCTTAGCATTTACCATACTCTTCCCAGTGAGGTGGCATGTTTTATTAGCTAAAGGTGCAGGATCTAGAGCCACATGTGCCTGAGTCAACAAGTGGCTTCCCACTTGCTAGTAGTGCACCTTCTGGTAAGCTCCTCACTCACTTTACCTTGAAAATGTAGATGATAATACTGTCCTTCTTGTGACTATTATTGCTTGATAATTATTGCATGTATGTCTCATCAGCTCTAGTATGTTGTAAAGACTCTTTAAAGTAGGACTATATACTTATGCGACTCTGTTTTCTTCACAATAATGAATTTGTGCCAATTAAATATTCAATTTCCACATTTAAAAAGATGAAATATAAAGCAATTAGATGATTTGTATTCCAACAAAGTTTAAAAATCTTTAATATTTGTTTTTTATCGGAAAACTACACAACACTGAAGAAGGAAATTAAGGAAGACACAAACAAATGGAAGCATATACTGTGTTCATGGGTGTTCATGGATTAGAAGAATTAACATAATCAAAATGTCTATACCTATACAACCCAAAGCAATGTATAGACTCAGTGCAATCCCTATTAAAATACCAATGACATATTTCACAAATATAGAACAAACATTTCAAAAATTTATATGGAACAACGAATGACCCCAAATTGCTACACCAATTTTGAGAAAGAAGAACAAAATAGGAGGGATCACAATACCTAACATCAAACTATATTACAATGCCACAGTAATCAAAACAGTCTGGTACTAGCATAAGAACAGACACATAGATCAATGGAAGAGAATTGAGAGCCCAGAAATAAATCCATGCCTTTATGGTCATTTAATGTTTGACAAAGGGGTCAGAAGCATAAAATGGAGTAAAAGTAGTCTCTTCAACATATGGTGTTGGGAGATATGGACAGCTATATGCAAAAAAAAAAAAATGAGACTTGACCACCAACTTACACCATACACAAAAATAAACTCAAGATGGATAAAAGACTTAAATATAAGTCGTGACACCATAAAAGTCCTAGAGGAGAACATAGGCAGGAAAATCTCAGATATTCACACAGCAATATTTTCACTAACATGTCCCCTAGAGCAAGGGACATAAAAGAAACAATAAGAAAAAGGGACTTCATCAAAATAAAAAGCTTCTGCATGGCTAAAGAAAACATCAGCAAAATCAAAAAGGAACCAATCGTATGGGAAAATAGATTTGCCAATGATGCGTCAGACAAGGGTTTGATCTCTAAAATATATAAAGAACTCACACACCTCCACTCCAGGAAGACAAACAACCCAATTAAAAAATAGTCAAAGAACCTGAACAGACCCTTCTTCAAGGAGGACATACAGAGGATCCAGAGACACATGAAAAGATGCTCAGTATCACTAGCTATCAGAGAGATGCAAATTAAAACCACAATGAGACACCACTTCCCACCAGTTAGAATGGCCATCATAAACAAATCAACAGACAACACAGGCTGGTGAGGTTGTGGAGAAAAGGGAACCCTAGTGCACTATTGGTGGGAATGCAGTCTGGTGTAGCCACTGTGGAAAACAATATGGAATATCCTCAGAAAACTAAAAATGTAACTGCCTTTTGATCCAGCAATTCCACTGCTGGGATTATACCATAAGAATCCTGAAACACCAATTCAAAGAACCTATACACTCCAATGTTCATAGCAGCACAATTTACAATAGCCAAGCATTGGAAGCAACTTAAGAGCCCATCAGTAAATGAGTGGATCAAAAAACTGTGGTACATTTATACAATGGAACACTACACAGCAGAAAGAAAGAAGGATCTTCTATCTTTCATGACAGCATGGATGGATCTGGAGAGCTTTATGCTAAGTGAAATAAGCCAGGCAGTGAAAGACAAATACCATATGATCTCACCTATAAGTGGAACCTAATCAACAAAACAAATAAGCAAGCAAAATATAACCAAAGACACTGAAACAAAGAACAAACTGACAGTAATCAGAGGGGAGGGGAGATGGGGATAATGGGGAAAAGATGGGGAACGGTCATCAAGGAACATGTATAAAGGACACACAGACAAAGCCAAAGGTGGGTTGGATCGTGGGTGGGAGGTAGGGGTGGATGGGGCAGGGGGAACTGGTAGGGGGACAATGGAGATAATGGTATTGTACTTGAACAACAATAAAATAAAAAATGTATACAAAATACAAAAAACTATTTTGTAAAGAAAATTTTAAAAAGTTTAATAAAAACACATTGTTTTGCAATATTCTAAAGGGTTATTTACCATCATTTTTTTACACTGTCCCTTTTTCTAAGGCCAGATTAAATGACACTTCTCTATAAGTATCTTACATGTATGAAGTGAGACAGATTCATCACAAATTCTTGTCTCTTCCATAGACAAAACATTTATTTGAGTTAGTTTGATTGTTGTTTCCCAGGACCCAACAATTTGGCTGTAATAGAGCAGAACCCTCCACCAGTTACTTATTTTGTATATATGAACTAGCTGTATAGCAGAATTTAAAGATATCCATGAATGATATTACAGTATGATGAAACTATGGGAAAACAAAAGCATGTATTGAAGATTTTATCTAATGACTTTTAATTATAAGAAAGCAAATGACAGAACATTTCTATTTTGCCAAAGTGAGAAAGAAATCTAAAGACTTGGCTAAGATTCTTTAGAAAATCAACAGGAAGTTTTGAAACAAGGATGTGCAAAGGTATCCAAATCCTACATATTCTGACTATATGAATGAGAAATAAAAATCATTTTGAACAAAGGACAATTAAATCCAGTAATTATGCCCACAGGATATTATTGTGGTAAAAAGCAAGTCATGATCGGATACACATCAGTGGGAAAAGTCTCTACATTAGAGAATAAAAGAAAGTAGTTTAACTCATGCACAATTATTGAAATAATAGTTTCAGGGTACAAAAAACAAGCATACTCTACAAAATTATATTTTATTCTACTATTGGCTCCCTAGAAGGCAATAGTAATATTCTCTCAAATGTTGCTTCCACATTTTTCTGCATTTCTCCCTCCAGATAGTGGTGCAAAAGATCCTGTGGGTAGCAAATATGCTGCAAGCTCTATTTGCCCATTTTTAAATTTCTCTTACAAGGTGAATTATGAACCTGAAAAAGCGAGACCCATTGCTGAGTCACTCCTGGTGAGTTCTCTTGCCAAAAACACCCTCCAGCGAGACCTGGAGATTCAACACTCCAGAGACTTCCATGGCCCTGCACTGAGGCTGACCTTTTCAGAACCTTAAACTTGAGACTGTTAAGAGTCTATGAAAATAAAAGTTTTATTTCCACACTTTCGTATTCCACAAGGATTGATCTGTTCTTTGTTTGAACCAATCTGATGAATCTCTGAAATACTACCAAGGCTCAGCACATAGTCTTCTCTTCTGAAGTCACAATTTCTTACCTCTGCACTTTTAATGGTAAGTATTTAGTTAACACTAAATCTAGGCTGTCCTGACCTCAGTTCTTATTGTGTGTGTGTATGTTTGCACATTTACTGGTTTTGTTATCCAATCACCATATGACTCTCATACCTGCATTAGCAACTATCCCCACGCTTACTTGATTAATGCTGACTTCTCCAACAAGATAATAAAGCTGATGAGAGCCAAAAACATCTATATTGGCACAAAATTGTATCTCTAGCAATTAACCCTATGCCAGATACACAATACATGCTCAATCAATATTTATTGAATGAATGATTGAAAGAATGAAGAAACTTTTTTAGCAAATTATGAGGGATTTTGATACTTGAATTCATTATGATATTTTTCATGATTTTAGATAAGAAGGTGAAATGACATATGCTTCATTATAAACATTAAATGACTTGTGTACATTAAAGATCTGCCCCATGTGTTTCTTTTGTAATATTCAAGAATACTCTGCCAGTTTCAGCAAGTCATTAGAAGAAATCAATATAGATGTATTCCTTGACTCTATATGAAATCAGACCTAAAGGAACTCAATTTGTACAAGTGCTGTGGACTGAAAATTTATTGATATTTATACCTTCTTTAATTTTTGTTTCTATGGTTATTTTTAATTAACAAAGATATCAGTCATCACTGTGATTTATGTCTCTGAAAGGTGCTTGCTAGCCATAACCTTTTTGCTGAGAATCTTTCTTTGGAAAAGCCCACATGGTATCTGGGAGTTGATCCAGATTCTTGCATTATCATTATTTCGGCAGCCTGCTGAGAATTCCACAGGTTGGATCCACTTGGAACAGGGATTATTACTGAAATCCATCATGAAAAGTGTCAGGGTACAATAACAAAAGCAAGTCAGGAAATTTTTACCCAGTCAGGCATTCCTAAATCACAGTGTTTAAGAGTTCCACTCTCTTTGTATTTACATTTTTTACCATGTGTCTAGCAGAGGATTTGAAACACCGACACCCGTTGTCTCACTCTTGGCTGCACTCAAGGTACATGGATTCAAAGACCAAATATTTAAGTTTGTTTTTTTTTTCTTTTTTAAATCACTCACTGTGGGATCTTTGCCAGCCATTTTGCACTCTTCAACTTTGATTGTAGATGCCGGCCAGAAAACCTGCTCAGAAAGGAAAATAAAGATTGTATAAATCTCACAGTGCATATGACAACTCAATGTTCTTCATTTATATTATGGTAACAGATTTCTTTAAGGTATTTCTATATTTATTTTTCAATAGTCTATTTTTTATTTTATAAACTTAAATTAATATTTTATTATTTTATTCTCAAACTTATGATTTTATTTCTTCCATCAATTTTTCTTTTCACAAAAACCTTTCAATGTGTGCCATTTACTAATAGTTCAATATTTTATAAAATGAGATCATTATTAATGTGCACAATGTAATGTATATTTCCCCTTTTTTGATTTATAGTACACTTCTCCCAACTGCTTATATCACAACGAATTTACATTTAAATTGCAATTTCAGTTTAATATTATTTTGAGTAAAACACACAATCAGGCTGGTAGATTTACTTAGAATGGGCCCCTAGGTACATCAACAGTTAAAATAACTGGGATAACATCCAAGAGATTCCTGCTCTGAAACACTGTATTAGCATTCCAAGTCACTGTAGCCTTGGGTCAGGTCTGGTGGTGATGATTATTTTTTAATTATCCATTGCCCATTCTTAAAATAACAAGTTCAGAAATCTCCTTGTTGTAATAAATTTATAATTAATCTATTTTTATTTCTTTACACCAGTGAAGCTCAATTTATTTCCTTGTTGTAAAAGAGAATGATAAATATGGGCCACACTTGTTTGAAGAACAGTATATTTAATAATTGTGTTTCTTCCAAGGCCTTCTTGAATTACATCAGATGACAAGGAAGGTCTTCATTTAATCTGATCATTTTTTCATGCTATACTCTATACTTCTCTTTTTTTCTTTTAATATTCATATACACAGGAAGTGTTTTCTCATTGAACTTTGGGTTTTACCTTGTTAAAACCTATGAAACTAGACAAAGAGAATTGAATTGATTATATTTTCAGTCCATTAAAGAAGTACCAACCTCCAATTATTTATTAGCATGCAGCTAGTATTTTCTATTGTTCTAATGAAATATATAATTTTTTCATGTATTTGAAAGTTTTAAAGAAAAAAAGCATATAGGGAGGTCAACATTGCCCACATGAAAGTATTAAACTTACACTCAAAGCTTCTTGACTTATATTGTTAATATTCAAGGAAAGAATGTGATCTTTGCTGCCCACATATATCCGGTCCTGATCTTCATCCATTAATAATATCCTATAGTCTAAAGGGTGGTGGGAGAGGCTGAAGTATTCAGACGTCTTGGTTTCTCGAAGCTCTGAAATAGTGAACAGCACAGTGAAAGTAGAGCGCTGTATATTGGTTCTATGATTCTATTATTTTAATAAAATTTATTTTACAGAAAAACTTGCCAAGAAAGTAAAGGTGCATATTCTTCCTAAAATAATAAGTTAATTTTAAAATAGAGGTGTGTCAGTGGATATTTTTATTTAATGCTTCAGAAGTAAAACATAAATCAATAAGTTCAATGTTAAAGTTTATGGTGATGATATTTGATTACAAAATTATTCACATTTTGCAAGAATCTCAATTCAGTTTTATTTTTGGCTGTCATCCACTCAAGACTAGTGGATTTAAAAAAGATTAACCAAAAAACACACACACACACACACACACAGTAAAATAGTGGATTGAACAATAAAAAAGCCCAACGAACAAACAAACAATGGCAGTGTGAGCATCTTCCCTGTCTGTCCTAATGTTTTATTGTTGGACTCACTACATCATTTCAGGATTATTATCTACTCTAAATATTTCCCTTACTTCTTCAACATAATTCTTGCCAGTTTAACATATTTTTCTATAAATTACTTTAAAAGAAACCTATTTTTTCCCATTAGACCTCATTCAGAAGGCAATGCCATTTAAATGTTTATGTATATATTACAAGGAAAAATAATGAATCGTCAATTGTTCTGAGTTTTTGGATTTCAATTTGTCAGTGATCAGTGACTCATGTTCTTTTAACGTCTTTTACATAAAATATGTGCCTGTATACCTGAACTTTGAAGATAATGAATACACTATAACAATACAAAAATCAGGAACAGTTATAGCATATTCAATTTTCTTTCCAGTCAAAATGCTGTTTTGTACAACTTAAGACTTTTCCATTCAAATAGTTCAGGTTTTCTTTGTTCTTTAGATTATGACTGTAAGAGTGAAAAACTGTACAAGAGTTTGCTGTCTGGGATTACTGTTTCAATGATAAACTATTTCTTTTAGTCACTGAAACACAACTACCTTTCTAGAAATTCTGATAGGGCTGCAATTTGACTTAAACCAAAACTGGAAATTTTAAGAATTCTTGTAGGAGGCCATGAATTACATTCTGTGAGCACGTGGGCCACATCTTCTATGTGAAAATGGAGAAGTCACACATTTAACCTGTTTTCTAGGCACACTGGTTCAGAAGGTCTGCCATAACATCCTTCAGGTAGTTTTATATCTAGCCGATAACCTGAAAATGCTATGAGCGTAAAATAGCGATTATGAAGCCAGGCTGTGGAGTCTAACTTTCTATGACATTGCACAAGTCACCTAACTTCTCCATTCCTCATTTTTAAGAAAGAACAATAAGTACCTTCTGCCAAGGGTTTTCATAAAAATTGATTGATTTTATACATGTAAACATTTGAATGATTGGCAGAGAAAGTATTCAACAAACTCTAATTATTACTGTTAGTATTATCAAGTTTCAATCATTAGTTGTAAGATGGGGATATAGAATTAAATAAAAATAAATATTTTCCTACTTTTTCCTTTGGTTTTTCAATTTAAGTATCTAGATCCCTAAACTTACTAACACGTGGCCTTAAGATATATGCTCTAATACTCTTGCCATATGACGATAAAGTACAGAACTTTTTATGTGAAAGGAATTATTAAAAAGTTAGAAAAAATATTTCAGAAGAATCTTGAGAAGTCGATCATGAAAGTATACAAGAACAAAAGACGTTGAAAGATCACTGAAACAAGAGACTAGACCACAGATCTTTGGAAGTAGGGGGTTTGAGCTGTTGAGCGCTGTGCAGGCGTGCCAGCCCAGTTACCCAGCTCTGCCAGGTAACACAGACAGGTGATGCAGTTGGCGGTAGTTGTGCCACTGGCCCAGAAACTGGAAAAGCTTCCTTCAGGAGGAGAGCTGGAAAGTGAGGTGGGATGTCATCAGGAAAAATGTCAGCCCCTGCTAGACCAGAGGTTATTACTGAAATAGGAAAAAAATCCAAGAGCTCAGAACACGACAGTGAATGTAGAATCTAACAAATGTCCCTCAAAAGTTGGATAAATCACAGGTTTCCTTGACTTTGCCTAAAAATCCAGGGTATTTTAAAGACTTGCTTTTCATCCTATGGAGCAGATTCATGGTTGTGTAATTTTTCTGTAAAGCATCAGGTAGATTATAGCTTACAGTACAGAGTAGATGGTCACTAAATACTTCTTCAATAAATGACTCTCCAGTAAAATACATAGACTAAAGAAGTAAAACATGACTGAGTTCAAGGCCTGGGGACCAACCACTGTGGTCAGAATCCTGGCTCTGCTATTTCATTTCTATATGTGCTTGGCAAGTGCCTTTATCCCTCTGCTCTAGTGACTTCATTAGTAAGGTCAAGATGGTAACTATACCTACATCATAGAGGTGTTGTGAGGTACAATTGTTAATACACATCAAATGCTTTAAAAAGTGCCTGTTCTCAAATGACATAGGTTATCTGTTATTATGTCTTGGCACAAGACATCAAACTTCTGCCAGCAAAATAAGAATAATAATTCCTTACACAGGGAGAAAATATGGAGGACAGTTTGATGACTTATATTTATTAATATATTTAATATTTCATATATTTTACATGAATGACCTACTCAAATTATTTGAGCAAGAGAGTAAAATAATGAAGTCAGTTTTAAAGGAAGTAATTTTTTTTCATTTGCAGGACAATTTTGGAGTATGTGATACTGAAAAACAAATAGATGCTGTTCCAGGTATGATGTGGATAAAGACCTGATATACTAGAAGTGAAAAGAAAGAGTTGATGTGAGGAACACTTAAAAGATTAGAAATGATTTTATATGAAGTTGGCTTGGGGGTAAATGGAAGATATAAATGCCCACCCCCAAAGCTGCAAACAAAAAAGAGGAGAAATATATGAACATGACTTTACTATATTTGGGGGATGCAAAATTTCCTTGGTAGAGAGATCACTTGAGTGTTGATAGTTTACACTTAAATCAAAACAGACCTGTTCTATGAACATGTAAAATTAGATGACCAATTTGCCATAAAAATATCAAATCTGCAGGTAGAGATTTTCAATCCTTCTCATGAATTATATGAAGCCCTGAGAGTAACTAGATTGGTCTGAAGACCTATCTGAAGACCTTATCTGAAGTGAAAAGCAAAGCATAGAGATGTATTGATTGTTAGATCCAAAGACAGAAGCTCTGTAATTGAACCTGAAAGTGAGTCATGAGTAGAGGCAACAATGTGATATTGTGGAGAGATTACAGATTTGAGCCAAATAATTCTGAGTTGAAATCCCAGCTTCATCACTTACTAAGTACACAACTTTAAGAAAGCTACCTCACTTTTCCCAGTTTCAATTTCCTCCTCTATACATTGGTTGTATTAAAAGATGTCTCAAAGGACAGCCCACCAGCACACAGTGGAGGATCAATGTGTGCTCCCCTCAGCAGGAGACACTGTTGACCCTTTGTCTGACAATATCACCCTTTTCTGCCTTGTCAGCAGAGCTGGTCTGGGCCCCCTAGCCAGCGAATGGTTTAAATGTGGCCCTGTGACCAGTTACAGTAAGATTTAAAGAGAAGCCTTCTGCAGGGGTATAGAAGAGGTTTCTGAGGTTTTAAAAAGGGGCACAAAACAAAGGTGTTTTTTTCTACCCCTGGATATTGGTATGTAAGCATATTGTACTTGTAGCTACCAAGAAGGCTGCTAGCTCAGAAGAAAGCTCAGTTCTTTAAGGAATCATTTAGGTTCTGAATTATCTCTTTAATTGCTCCACAACTGGACTACTTCTGTTATGGAGTATTAAAAAAATCCTTGCATTTCTTAGAAACTTTGAATTGAAGTTTTCATTTTCTCTTCCTGAAACCCTTACTAACTGATACATCTTTGGGTGTTCACAGCTCCCAGTTACCATCTTCTCACCCATTCTACCATGATTTGGTTACTTTGGACGTTAAAAAAAATACTTCTTTCTTTTTTCCTTTTCTTTCTAATCTATAATGAAGTAAAACCAAGAATGTGATCTTAGCAGGGGAAATAGCCTCAACTGAATTTTACTTGCAAGTAACAAACAATTGCAGTTCTCCTCTTTATCTGTTTCATTAGAAAATAATCAATTTCTTGCATTAATTCAAATACTACAGGGAACAATAACTGCATTAACTTAAGACCTTTCTGGTGCAAGGATTTTTGTCTATTTTCCTGAGCCATAAAGCTATCTTCAATTTAATTACCTTTAGCTCATTGACAGTTGACAGCTGTTAACCAAGGAAGATTTACTTTAGAAGTGCCCCTGTTGGAAGCCTAGAAGCCAAAGCTGTTTAGTTAAAATGCTATTTAAATTGCTGTTAGTTAGCCATAATTGAACTTTGGGGCTTGGGAAAAGAAACAAAACATTTTTTTAAGAATTAAGAGACAAGTTCAAAGCATTGAGAATTTTTAACTCTCTATAAAAAGAATAACTAAAGAATCCATCATTTTCGGTTGTAGATCCAACTTAAGTCAATGAATGAGTCAATGATTTGGCCTCGGTTAGAGAAAATGACTGATTTAATGAGGTGGCCACAGTGAGAGAAGGAAATCCCAATGACTGGTTTCTCATCTAGACAAGTAAAAAGACTGGTGTTGTGGTGCAGTTCTTTAAATGTTAGTGATGATGTCAATTTTTTTACAGCATTGGAAGTACAACTAGTTGTGTTGTTTCTCAGGACATGCTCAGCTGATTGGAAGGAACTTTGGCTGAGAGTGTGTGGTATTAGAAAACGTAGTGGCCCCAAAAGGGCAGTGTAGGTCTCTAAGTCCCTGGGAAAATCTCCTGGTAACCATAATTAAAAAAATACTGCATGCTTCTATCTTGAAATCTACATTTTTGTAGACTTCTATGATGGAAAATTACGGCAATGCTTCCCATGCCAAAGATCCCCGAGGGAAAATCTGCAGCTCAATATGCTTACCTGAAATTCAAGTATTGACATGGATTTTTCTTTGTGATAGAAATTATTGTGAGCCTTGAGAATTTAACCAAGCTAGGACAACAATACGTTTTCCCAAAATATAGCAATATGAGCTTTGGGGTCCAACTGAAGGTAGTCAATGTGTTGCTGTAGCAATTACAACACAGTTTAATATATACTCATATATGTTATCTGAAAATCGCTCTTTATCCCTAACCACATTAAAAACTAACCTTTGTTCTCTGTTAAATCAGTCAGATTTAATGTTTGAGGTGACTTAAGTCAAAAGATCTCATTCACATGCTCAGAAAAGTGATCTTGGTGAAGGAGGGTGAAGAGCCTAAGATTCTCTTTTTATGAATTATATATATATCTCAAACTACTGAGAAGGGGAGCTCATTTGCTCTGAATACTAAATTATCTTTAGCCTTTTATAAATTTGAAAAATAGATAAAAGATTACTTGATTGAAAATCAACTCCCAGCAGTCTCTCTATTAGAAAAATATGCAATAGTAACTCATTAATACTTAAAATTCATGATGTTCTATTAATTTATGTATTCAATACACATTTATTGAACTCTTGTCATAGCAGGCTAGATACTTTGCCCAAATAAGAGGACACAAATATGAAAATACCAAGACTTCATGATAATTTCAAATCTTGCCTTACTTTCTGTTACAGTCATGCTTTATTTAATAATGGACATAAGTTCTGAGAAATGATTATAGGTGATTTTGCCATTGTGCAAACACCATGGAGTGGTTACACAAACTAGACGGTATAGCCTATTCCACACATGGCTATATGGTATAGCCTAGCATACCTAGGCTACAAACGTGTACAACAGATTACTGTACTGAATACTATAGGCAATTGAAATATGATAGCATCTGTGCATCTAAACAGAAAAGACACAGTAAAAGCTGTGCAAGCCCACTCACAAACACTGCTGGTGCAAGGGGAGGGCTGAGGAGGCAGGCACCCTGGGAGGGAGAGTAGATGTCAGGAGGGAAGGAGAAAGAAAACAAAGGAGGAAAAGAAGGGGAGAGAAAGGGAGAGCTGAGGTCCAAACAGACCCAGAGAGGTAAAGCTTGAGATGAGAAATAAAGCAAAAGAGAAGGGGAGGAGAGAGAACATAGAAAAGGAGCGAAGGGAGGGAAAGAGGAAGGAAGAGAAATGATTTTGAGCACAGAAATGATTTTGAGTGCGGTGCATGTGATGAGTGTGCATGTGGACCCAGCCTTTTCTTTCAAAATCACAAAGATTTGTTTATAAACCATTATAATCTTATGGGAACACCGTGATATGTGATGTGTCTTTGACTGAAACTTCCACCATTATATGTCACATGACTGCATTCTGTTTGCCCAGACCCCCGTGAAGTTCTCAACATGACCCTCAGTTCTCTCTCAGGCAGAATGTGCATTTACAGATTTCAAAATTAATCCTTAGGATATCTTTTATTTTAGACATATCACTACCCACCAAATAATTTCCTCTTCGGGATGTCTTATCTCAGAAGAATCTTAAGTAGGGTGCGCTGAAATGACCCATCCTCTCCCTGAGGCTCACTATTTTCAAACTGGGTTAAAAACTGAACTTCACCTGACCTTTTAGGGCAAACAGGCAGATAAAAACAAAAACGGTGAAACTTCAAGAGACTGAAACAACAGCTCCTAATTCCTAAGGCAAAGAGTGCCCAGAAGGCATGTTGTTAAAACCATATTGTTTAAAAAAATATAGTTCCAAATAGCTACCACTTGTGGGGTTTCCATTAGGAGTAACTGTTCTAAGTACCTTATAAAAATATTTTATTTCATTTATAGTCAAAGCTTTGGTGTTAGGCCTTAACACTATTCCTGTGCTACACACAAAGGAAATCAAATTCAACTAATTTGAACAATGTAACAAAGATTGCACAGTAATGCCAGAAGGAAGTGGCTAGATCCAGGATTCAAAGCAAGGTGAGTTTCTCAAACTGTGAGCTCAGTTGGACAAGACAACTTCTATACTTAATTGTTGGGTTTCTACCATGTTCTTTCCCTGCACATGAGTCTATGCAGTGTCAAATGTAGCATAAAAGTGTCTGGGCCTTTCAAATTTTCTTTGTCAGCTTGTGGGCTGAGGCAAGGGCGGCTAGGGAGACTACACTCCAACAACTTAATGATAAAATTCTCAGGGATGCTGCTCTCACTAAACCATCATAACAAGTCTGAGAAGGGCTACATGAGTGTGAGATCGGATAGTTGGGCAGAGCTTCATGGACAAGCTAAAAGGTTTCACTTTTCTATGATTTTTTTCATGTACGTGTACAATTAGTGAGGTGGAAGTCAAATGCCAAATGGATAAAAGAAAGAATAAGGGAAACAGTTCTATTCAGTGAGTCTGGCCAGGGAAAGGCAACAGTGAACACAGAATGTACCTGCCAAGCACTGCGTCAGAGGGAAAATTAGCCTTCTATGCAGAAGCTTAAAGAAGGGTGACTCTCATCCTGCTGTGTCCCAGACAGCCCCATTTGTGGCTGTTTTCCCAGCAAACAGTGCCGCCTTTGCACTCAGAAGATTCATGGCTTGGATGTTAGATAATCACTCTACTTTAAAGCTCCCTTGTCTTGTCTTGAACGGCTTTTCATTATTTTTAGAACACAATTTGAAGTTCTTAACATGGTCTTTAAGGCCTGCCATGATCTGATTTGAAATGATAGAAAATCTCAATCAATGCTGGAATATTTGCTTATTTTCTTTGTGTTCTCACCTGTCTGGTTTTCTTTTCACATCTTCAAACTACCTGCCTTCCTCATTTCTGTCTCAAGGCCTTTGTGCATGTTATTTCTCCTGCTGAAAGAATTCTTCCTGCTTCTAACTCCTACTCATTACATCAGTGCAATTCAAATCCGACTGCTTCATAAAGACTTCCTTGATTTTCTAGGTGAGGTCAGCTCTCAGGTCTGCTGATATTTGCTCAATTTCCCTTTGTGGTCTTCTCTTCTCTTAAAGACTGTCTGAAAGGGGAAGATCATTTGAAATGACCTAAAACGCCATAGATGCGGCAGTGGGGAAATACCCTGCCTTACTTGCCAAGACCCACTCTCCCTTCTGTGAAGTTTTGCAGTTGAACTGTCTCTGAATACGAGATGAAGTTTTTGTTCATTCTACCTTTTTTCTGCTATATTGTTTTATAATGTTTTAATCTTGGTAGATTAAAAATTATGAGCATGAGCCAATAAAATGAGAAAAAAATGCTATCAAGTTTCAAAAATGGGGGAGTTTATGATAATATTTTATTACTATTAAAAGATGAAGTGGGGAGCCCTATTTTGGAATTAGCCATCTGGGGGTGAAGTCCTATCATCATCATTTGCTGATATAGGACTTTGTCCACCCCTTCCTGCCATCACTCCCTTCCACCCTCCATCCCCCCTTTAGATTTTCAATGTATAAAACGAGAGGAAGAATGAGATTATGTATTAACTAGAATGACTGCTAATGTCCCCTGCAGCAATAGAAGTGTCCATGAAAATAGCTCCTCTTTCATACTTTATAAGTATTATCTACTGTTACAGAATATCTATCTGTAAACTACTATAATCCTCCACATTACTATAAACCTGATAGGAAGAAAGGGTCTGTTTAAAAACCGACCTTAGAAATATGACCACAGTAATATAACTGTGTCTTTTCTGGAAAAAAAAAATTGAAGCTAAGCCAAAAACCAGTTTTTCTGCCCCCGTACCTGAAAGTATTCTATTTGTGTTGTGTGGTTCAATAAACTAGACAATTACAAATTCTAACTCCCATCCTCTAAACTCACCTGGGATGCCTGAAAGCAGGCGTCAGAAATGTCTGGTGCCAATGTTTGGCACCTTATGAGGGAAGTGGTGTTGGATTCTGTCTCAGAGTGTGAATAACATACAACTGGGGAATATAGCAAAATGTCTTGAGAGTCTCAGAAGTGGAAGTAAATTCTAGAAAGTAGAACCAAATTTGAACCTATTGCTAAGCTGTAGAGGACAGCATGGGTGAGTGTCCCTACTGTTAGGAAGGCCTCTGTTTCAGAGTGTCCATTTGACATGTAAAGAAGGGAGATAAACTTGTAGAGGAGAAAACACTTCACCTGACATCTCTAGAGCTCTTGACATTTCTGGAAAAGCTGCTTTGGGGCAAAGTGATCAAAACAGTGTGTCAAAGGTAAGAACAGTAGTTCCAAGGCTGTCAGCAAAATAAAAGAAGAAACATAACAGAAAGGCCAAAAAAAGGAG
>CM052549.1:37509520-37540862 GCA_028533065.1 Trachops cirrhosus | reverse complement strand
AGGGAGTGGAAAGGGCTTGTGTAGAAATCCTTATGTGGAAGATTCAAGGATGATTAGTTTCATAGTTGATAAAGAAACAGATTTGAGTGATCTTTTCTAAGCAGAAGAAGTCAACCAACATGCAAAACCGCAAACTTTCTGAACTGTACACCAGCCACATGCAAGAGTGCAAACTCCTTGTATCACACACCAAAGTGGCTGGATTTTTCCACAGTTGCCTGAGGTACCATCAAAAAATTATGAGCAAGTGCATGGTATCACTTAAAAGTTTGTTAGAAAAAAATCTGCTAACGACATGGTCTCAAGGGTGTTATTTTATGATACAGCAGTAAGTGAATAAAGTAGAATAAAATATTTGTATAACTAAACTATAAGATGTCTGTAAAAGAATAAGTATGAATAGACAAAAATCTTGGCAAAAATGAAACTCAACATTCTCCTTCACAATGTGTTCAAATAAAAGTAACAGTCTGATAATACTTATGGCTCCATTCAATATTCTGTCAGTTATAAAACTTATTATTACTCTTTAACCAAGAATCAGGCAGTGCAAACTTTCTCAACAGGACTTTATGACTTAAATATAGTCTCATACAGGAGTCTGTTGCACTGCACCTAACCAAATGCTGAACTAGACAAGAAAAGAAATACCAGTGATCACTAACTGAAAAACAGCTATATATTGCCAATATTTTTTGATCACTAGATTCTTTTGCAAGGATGGGAGGCCACCCACAACTTTCAGTAAGACAGACTATTTGGAATTTAACTCTGTTCCTCCCCAACCAAAATTCTTGAACTCTGCTTTTGCTTGATACATTCTTAAACCCCTTTTCATTTGCACACAGGAAAAATATAATAAACTATATACCATAAAATCTCAAATCTAAAGAACCAGGCTTTATGCACAAAGCAATACAGAAATGTTTTCTTAAAGAGACAGCTATTTTATCTAAACATTTTTTAAGTCAACATAACTCATTGTTTAGCCTAGTTATTGCATTTGGCTTCAAAACAAAGAAACAAGTTTGGGGAAACGTAGGGGACAGTGGAGACATGTTCGTTTTACTTGAAGCACTTCGTCAGTTATTCAATGCAGAAGCCCCCTTTTGTTCTCTTTTCTTGTCTCTCTCTCCCCTCACATTGTCTAAACTACAAGGTCAGTGACTCTGCCCTGCTCAGCTGCTGGAGAGGAGATTTAAACAGAGCCATCGGAGTGTGCCCCTCTACATAGTATTAGAGCTTCCCTTTGATTCTTTCAAGAAAAGCACAAAGGATCCAGCCATGTTTTCTTCAGTTTTGAAAAGCCCAAGACTCATCCTATATACAATGGCTTTCAATGCATATGCAAGCCATTTTTCTTCTTCTTCTTCTTTTTTATACTGGGTTGGGAAACCATTTGTTTCCAAATATCACATGATGATATTTTAAAATGGAGTGGCTGCAGCAACACTCAATCTTTCAAATGGGGATATCAGTGCTGCACATTTCTGCCCTTGCTCTGGAAACATAGTATTTATCATTCTTGCATGCACTTCAAGGAGAATAGCAGAATATGAACTCAAAGCTTACTTATTTTACAAAATGCTATTGCCTCCATGAGGTAAGTGTTTGCCAAGACTTTCTTTAATGTACCAGGTTAAAATAAAATCTTTTGGTGGGAATACAGTGTACCTAAAAGAGGAAGTGACATGCTACTAGGAACCAAAGTTTGACCTGAGTATTAACAGCTCCCAGTTGCCTTTTTAACATGGAAGGAAGTTTCATTCTACTGATTTATAGCCATATTAATCCTTGAATCTCAAAAAAGCAAAACATACTTTATGAGGCAAAATGACAGGTGTAGATAGTTGGGATGGTGTTATTTGAGGATTTCATATTACACAATTCAAGTGACTTAGCAAGATTAACTGAAGTCAAACAAGTCACTTTATGCCCTAAACCCAGGAGAACAGATAACAGGTTTCTAGTTAGGAATTTGCTTTTGTTTTCTCTTCATCAAAGAAGCATACAAGTTGTATTTCCCTAATTTTAAAACTTTGTAAACTTTCTTACTTATAATATTAAATGTAAAAATGGCCAAGATTGTCTTTTAATATCCAAATAGAAAATCAATTTAAGCTAGTATAATTCAAGTCCAAAAATCATTTTCACCCAACACTTATAGGTAATTAAAATGAAACTTTGTAGCTGACTTTTAACCTAATGAATTTTTCTAAAATATAGTTTGGTGTTTGACGACAGAGAGATTTATGCTCAAATCTGGGCACTGCATCTAACTAGCTATGTGGCTTTAGGCAAATTACTTAAATTATTAATGCCTAAGTTCCCTTACCTGAATGATGGAAATAATACCTTTCTCATGATACAATCATGCTAATTAAAGAGAAAATCAGTGAGAAACACCTGGAGAATAGAGGCTATTGTTCATAATTTTTAGTCTCCTTGTCAAGATGGGTACTTCAATTTTAAACAGGATATCTGTGCGCTGTCATAGCTTTAGGGCACCATTCTGCAATTGTTTGTTGAGCTAATCCGGCTAAATAAAGTCTGTTGAATTGATGTCTCACTTGTATTGAAATACAATCTAGGTACCAATAAAAATAGTTAATGATGTTTTAAAATACTAGCAAGAAATAATTTTTATTTCAAACACAAAAGAAAATAATTTAAAAAAATATAACTCCCCTTAATCTTTACCCCGTCTCTCTTAAATTACTACTTGTACTTTCTAATAGTTCTTGAGAATATAAAGTACCTATCAATTTACTAAGATAGTAAATTAATCTCATACCCATCCTATACACTAGATCCTATTGTTTTCTGCTTTAAGAATGTGAAAAAACTGAAGAGCAATCTTAGGCAACTTTCCCTAGTTTTGAATGTAAGTCTGTGTGACCTGAAGTTCATGCTCTCAAGCCCTTTGTGGGGTATGAGAACACATTCAGCGGGAGGACTTGGTCTCCTTCACTTTTTCCTGAGTGTAATAGTGGTTTCCAAAGGTGAACACACATAAGAAATATGTGAATTTCTTATTAAAAACAAAAATACCTAGGAATAAAAATAGTTCCTTCCAGAAACACTTACTCAGAAGGTCTTCTCAAATTTGTCTGCTGAACACACCAAACTTGCTTCAGCACCAGGGCAGCTGCCGAGGAAATTAACCTACGCTGCCTCCTACTTAGGATTCAGATCTCAGTGGCACTTCGTCCAGGAGGATATCCTCGTCCACCTTCTCTAGCAGAGCCCCTCCCTTATTATTCCCTACATCATCACCCTATTTTATGATCATAAAGGCTTTAGCATTGTTTTGGGTTTTAAGGCTAAAATTTATTTTAAATATGCAGTTTGGGGTAGAATAAATATCAATGTGTGATTAGTAGAATGTTTTCAAATATATACATTAATGTATCAATTTTGATATTGATTTTTATTTGAAACCATCTGACAAAAATTTCAAGAGCCTACAAAAGATGGACTTGTTTTTCTTTACGAAGTATTGTAAAGATAAAAGATTATACATATATACTTTTGCCCAATTCTTCTCTTTCTACAAAAAATGTAGAGTCTCAGAAATGTATGAGACAGAAACAGGGAGAGGGACTGAAGTCCTATACACAGCTGTAACACTTGTGTACAAAAGCTTTCTCCCCAGTTTTTGGTACAGGTGATCCCTAACTTGTACATAAACATGATCCAAAAATTCATAAGCAAGTCAAAAATTTGAGGTTCAAAACTAACTTTTCCTTTTAAAAAAAACCAACATTATAAGTTGTCCTGAGTCCCATTTTCCCCACACAACCTTAGCTGACTGTCATGTTGCTTATCATTAATGATGATATTAAATAAAATGTTTGTCCAATTTTACTTTATAAATTTTACATAAATTATCATTTATCTTCATTATAGTCCTACAAGGTCTGTAGTAGTTCACAGCATGGGCCCTGGGGCCAGAGTAAATGCTCTACTTGCTACTTTCTCCTGTGTTATCTAGCAGTGCTACATAATTCTTTGGAGCCTTGGTTTACTAATCCATGAAATGGAGATAATATTATCTATCTCATGGGTTTGTTGTTAAGTAAAGTAAGGTAATATATTAAAGCAATTAGAGCAGTTACAGGCATATTATATTGTGCAGAATATATTAGCTATTATCATTATTCCTATTTTCAAAAATTAAAGGTAATATTCCTCAGAGAGGTGAGACATCTTTCTCAAGGTCATATAATTAAAAATGACCAAAGGGAGAAAACTGAAATTAGGTCTTTCTGGCTCTAGCACCACTGTCCTTTCCAATACACCACACCATCTTTCTCCATTGTCAGGACCCATCCAACCATCAGTGGACCACCTTTTTGAGAAATGAATGTAATGTGTTAATTTAGCACATTGTTGAAGTGATAGTCAACATACATAACACAGCCACCATGAAAATATCCCTCTAAATCTATCTGGTTTGTGAAAACATATTTCTCTTTTTTCAGAGAGTTTAATTTCCTCTCTGATAGAGAAGTAGAACTTTCCAAATGAATCCAAAACTCAAAATGTAAAACAGATCAGTGAGAAACTGCTCTTGTTAAATCTCCAGTAGGAGCTCCCAAACTTTGTCTGTCCAGCTTCTCTCCCTTCACTGTGTGCAAAGTGCAGCCATACCCCTCTGCTTTTCATTCCCAGTCTATAAGGCATTCCTGGTCCCTCCTGTTCCCTCGCAGAAATGGAAAAGTACTGTGAGGCAAAAACTATCAGGAAGTTTGAAAATGGGAGATGAAAGCTCATCATTTCAGAGGATACTAGAAATTTGACTACACTCTCTGTGGCATCTTTAGATCTTTTTGAATTTACATTAGCTGGATATCACTAATCTAACTGCTGTGGAGAATACCATAAAAATTAAAAAATAAAACATGTCTTCCAGAAACCTAGCAGATAGATATAGTATGTTTATGGTAATATAATACATGTGGTATGTTTATGATAATATGATACAAGGCAGTATAAGATAACTACTCTTAAAGAGACGTACAGAATGGCACTGGCCTCCATCATCAAACCTATAAAACAGTAAATCATTCTCAATTCCTCCTTCACAGGCAATCAATCAGTTGCTGATTCTTACTGATTTACCTCTAAACTGTCTCTCAAGATACGAATTTCTTCTGCATCCCACGCAAACATCACTCTTTAATTGTAGACACTCATCATCTCTGACCGGATAATTGCAGGAGCTAGGTAACTGCTCTTCCTGCCTGCAGTCTCTTCCTTTGTTCAAACACTTACCGAGTGTTGTGTAAACACAGGCTCTGTGCTGTGAGGCAACCTGTGTGTGGGGAGCTGGGGATCCAAAGACTCTGACCTTACTCTACAGTCAGGTGGAATTCTCTCACAGCTTCATGCTTCTACGTGAGTTAACTACCATCCAGAAGCTCAGCGTGACCATGTCTTTTACACACACACTTCTGTCACACTTTAAATCTATGCAGTCAATTCCTACTTCCTAAACTGCTAGTTCGGTGCTTGTTAGAAGCCATGGGGCACTTTAAGAATCTAGCAAATGTATGGACTTCCTTTTCCTCAAAAATGTTACTGATGATAATAATCATAAAATGTTTATGCAACTTCAGGGTGTCACTGATACTCCAGAATTCATTCAACTCTCCCTCCATGTTCAATGAGCGGGCCCATGCCTCCAGGCGATAAATGTCCCAACTACGAGGACAATTCCACGCTTACAAGTATGTCAAGAAGTGCCCTTCGGGCCCTTTTACTTATTTCTTCAGCCCTGACACCTGATGTTTCCTCCTTGATCTTTATGCTCCTGCAGTACGGCTACACCTGTAATGTCTAAAATCATCTTACTACCTCATGCTTCTCAGCTATGTTCATACTAGTCTTTGCCTTACCTGTCTTGCTAACTTTTCCATGTTTTTAATTCTTAACCAGTAATATAATTTCTGTAGTCTTTCACACTTCACACTGTCTCCTGTGAGAAATGAAAATAAGGACTTAACCTTTATTAATATACTATTTTACTGGCACTGAGATGTGTTTTAATTTTATAAATGCAATCTTTGCACTATGAGGTTTACATATATATTCATAAATAAATATTTATGTTTCTTTAAAAATGTATTATTTATTTTAGAATCTTCCAGGATGCATTAAAAAACTAGAAGACTGTACCTATTCAATGAAAATTGTTTAAGTTGATGGGCAAAGTCTTCAATTTTCAACCCAATTGTGGTTGAGAAAAACAATTTTTTTCAAAAAAACCCCCCAGAATCGACTAGTTGTTTTTTTCCCCCCTTTTCTGAAAGTAACAAAAGCAAATTCAATTGGCATCTTCATTTTGCTTGTGGAGCATTTAGGATAGTGAATTAACAATGCAATTAGTCAGAAAGTCTTCTAATACCTAGCAACCTATACTTGGCTTCCTGAGGCAGCAGGCTTGAGAGCTTCTGTGACTGCAAAGGGCAAGATCGAGGTGTGGAAAGCATTCACTAGACAGAGAGTCAGTAGCAGAAACACAACAACAATCTCTTTCTTGTAGTCAGCTTTTTACTCTTGACCATATTGTCTCACTTAGCCTTGATGTTCGCATCTGTAAATAAAAGGTTTGGACTAAATACCAATAAGATCCTGTCTAGTATTGTTTTTTCCCACTTTAAAATTTTATGAAACTACCCTGTACTCCTACCCCTACATAAACTAAAATCTTCCCAATTTTATCTATAATTTGCTCTTGCTTCTTTCCTGATATGATTTCCATTGCTCAGCGTGCAACTAATTCTCACGCCTATGAAATTGTTACATAATTTCTGAACAGCGGTTAAGCACATATACCTAAATAAATTTTGACTTGCATATTTCTAGTTTGCTCTAAATTGAAACTCAGAATAAAAATTAACACAGATAACTAAATTTTGGAGGAGGGAAACTGTTTCAAGCAATATTTTCTTTTGGATTTCAATTAGAACTATGTCCATTTTCTAGTGTCATAACTAAACTTGAAGCTATATTTTTTGATATTAGGAGGATCATGCAGTCTCCTGATTAAAATCCTCTGTCTCTAAAGAGTACAATAGTAAATACCTCCCTTTCTTATCTAGCACTGGTATGTTAAATCAAGCAATTAAATTATTATTTATTAGATAATAAACTTACTACCTCCATGTCTCCATACCCTGGACATACAATAGCATTCAAAGTCAGCTCATGGGCCACTGCCAAATATTTCTTTTCTTAATATATTTAGGGGGGGAAATAGTATTTTTTGAGATAAGTTTAAAACAACTTCTTAGCTCTATAGTTTTTGATGTTTGTTTTTAATTCTTCAAAGAATTTCTACTCTTTCCATTTCTCTGTTAAGAATATTTAGAGAACATAGGTAAAACAATTTGAGCCCAAAGCTTTCTTCAAATCCAACATTTTTCTCATCTCCTCTCCTTTATCTATTTTAATTTAGTGTTTGTTTCTTACTTATAATTTATGCAGCCTATGTATTTTATAGAAGGTAGTCATTTTCATTCCATGTTTTCTTCTCATTTAACCTATAATAGGTCTGTTTATGAGCTTCTGTTGTAGAATCTAGATAAAAAAATTCTGTTTTTTTCTAACTCTGGAAACCCCTCTCTTTTATATGGGGAGATGATAAAATCACTCCTAAGCCCACATTGGCACCCTTCACCTTATCATGTTTTACAGCAAGTTTCTTAACATAAGACATTTTACTGCCTCTTCAATCCAGCTTTTGAATGCTATGCAAAATATAATTTTGCAGCTAAGTTTCTAAATTTAACCTCAAGAATGTCTACCTAATTCTACCATGAGTGGTAACTGCTTAATTTTCTACAGTTACTGTTTTGTATAAAAAATAATAGAAGAATATTTATTTAGCCTTCATTTTGTATAATTTATAAACAGCTTTTCTACCTAGTATTTCAAACCAGAGGTGAAGTACCAAGACTAAGTTTTAGCAATGGTGACAATTAAAGAACTTTTGATGCTTTTGCTGAATAGATACATAAAAAATTAGCATTGCTAATAGAATATTTTTCCCTGATTTTAAAGTCATAATGTATATTTTTGAACTGACAGACTGTATCAGTTATGGTCTCTGCTTCATGTATAATGAAAAAGCCATATGCATAAAAATACATTTTCCTAAAAGTGGAGTGCTACTGAATATAGTACTTTGCTTTCTTTAAATTTTTTATTGTTGTGCAATTACAGTGGTCCCCACTTTTCTCCCATTACTCCCCTGCCCTGCCCACCCCTCTCTGCCACATTCAATCCTCCCCCACCATTGTCTTTGTCCATGGGTCCTTTATACTTGTTCCTTGAATTCATCCTTCCTTTTCATAACAGTTTTATAAAGGAAAAGAAAACAAACACTATAGGTAAGGGTACAGAGTAACAAATACTATACTGGTGCAAGTATAACTTTGTATGTTGTTTCTGGAAGGTGCATCTATTATAGATTGAAAAGCTATACAACAAGCCCCACAGAGACTGGGCTTTATGGCTTCAGGATAGGTAAAGTTTTCTTAAATAGGGAAAAAAACATAAAGAAAGAAATAATTAATTGGAATGTTCATTTATACATCATCATTAATTGTGTGAAAAAGCAAGCCAAATAGTGAGAGGTTTGTAAACTCAGATAACTTATACAGGGCTGATATTCAGAACATAAAAATAACACCTAGAAATCAATGAGAAAAAAGTAAATGAAAATAAAAATGGGCAATACTTTGAAATAATTGTAGAAGTTATCCAAGTGACCAAAAAACATTTGAAAGAGTGTTCAAAATCCTTGGCAATCCAGATGATACAAATTAAAATGACAATGATATACTACTGTATAGCTGCCAGATTGCCTAAATTTTTGGTTATTTCCAATATTAGGCAAGGATATAGAACAACTAGAATTTTCATATACTGCTAGAAGAAAAATAAATTAATATAACCACTTTAAAAATAATTTGCTTTTATCTGCTCAGTTTGAACATATGTATACTGTATTACCCAGCAACTAAATTCCTAGGTATATGCTAAAAATATATGTACAAGAATGGTCATAGAAGCTTTATTTGTGATAGCACACAACTGGAGATGACACCAATGTCTATCAACAAGAGAATGGATAAATACATTATGGTGCTTTTCTATAATGGGTACTACTCAGCAATTAAAAAGAATGAACCACTTCTATTTATTACAATGTCAATGAATCTCGCAAACAAAATATTAAGCAAAATAAGTCAGACAAAAATAAAATGTACTATACGATTCCATTTATAGAAAGTTCAAAATCAGGATAAATATTAATCTACTGTGTTAGAAGCCACGAGAGTGGCTACCTTCAGGGAGAAGAGAGAGGACAGTCATTGAGAGGGACAAAAGGGGACTACAGTAACTTTTAACCTGGTTGAAAATACAGTCTCTTTGTGCTAACTCAGGTGATGATTTACTTTTACAGAAGGTTTTTGAACTTTTTCATGTATCTATGTTTGATTTGTTAAAAAATTCTATTAAAAAAGGGATATTTAATTCTATACATATATAGTTTGTGAATCGAGAGTTGTTAGTTTCTGTGTTGCTCTAACAAGTTACTACGAGCTTTGTTGCTTAAAAACAACAGAAATTTATTCTTTCACAAGCTCGGAGGCCAGAAGTCCAAACTCAGTATCACTGGGCTGAAACTGAGGTGTCAACAGGACCACATGCCCTCTGGGTGCTCTAGGGAGAAGCTGTTTTTGCCTCTTCCTCTGGGGCTAGGAACATTCCTTGGCTCAAAACCACCTCACTCCAACCTATCCCTCTGTCTCATTGCCTTCTCCTCCTCTTCTGTGTCAATTTTTTTCTCTCTCTTTCATATAAGCAAATTTGTGGTTATATTTAGAGCTCACATGGATAATCCAGGTATAATCTCCTGATCTCAAGAGCTGAAATTTATTCATGCCAGTGAAGACTATTCTGCCATATAAAGGGACAATCACAAGTTCCGGGGATTAGGATGTGGATGTGTTCAGGGAGCTATTTTTCAATCTACCCCACATAGTGTCATTGAGTTCAGGGAGGAAAAAATAACTGAGTACTGGAGTCAGCTGAGAAGGCCTCCTGCAGCAGGAGGCTCAGGAAAACTGCATTTTTATGGGTCATGGTCTCAGAACATGTAGAGAACAGGCAGACACAGTACAAAATGGCTGCAAAAGATGCCAAGCAATAAAGAAAAAATTATTTATATAATCCACTACTAGTAAAAACAAATTGAAATGTACCTTAAATGTGGTACATGTTCATGAAAAGAGAGAATATTAATTTTAGTTGTATTTACATATCAGATACTTCACCAGTAAAAATATTCATTTTATTATGATAAAAATATGATTGAAAGGTAAAAATCATTAACAATTTTTGTTTGTTTTGGGCGTTTTCCACACTCCTGAAGCCCTGTGTCTTCTCTAAAAGCCTGCGCTTACTACTTTTATGCAGTCACTCAGACTGCAAATGCAGGAGAGACTGGCCTAGTGTTGTTGGAGATAAAGCACTAAAGCAAGACTGGGGCCCAATGTGCTGGAAACGGAAGAGCCCCTTTGTTGTGCTTCCCAGTTGGGTCTCTGAGAACAGTCCCTGTGGAGAGTCAAGATCCTCTCATGGCCTGCTCCTCGCTGTATTGCTGTGTTATTGTTACACATGCAGCTTAGTCCCTGACCTTACCAACATCACTGGTTTGAAAAGTATGTCTGTCCCCTCGGAACAGTAGCTGGTGTCACTTGTTATTCACAATTCTTTTCAAAAGAAAAGAAGATTCTGTTCCAACATCTTTTCAAAGAAAATGAAATAATTTCATTGACATAGTTGCCATAATGAGAGCTCAGGTTATTATGCAAATAAAAATGATTTCGCTCTACCATAGTATGATTATAAATTAGACATTAAAATAATTCTGAAAAATAAGTTATGTGTTTTAAGTGAGGTAACTGAAGAAAAAAATGTTTTTTTCATTCTGGAAAACCTTATGCTCCCCCAAAAATGCTATCAAAGAAAATGAGAGAAAGCATTTCCAAGGGTTCCATCTGTCCTTTTTGCTTGAAGTGACCTTAAGAGTAGATTCTACATGAACTTGCACAAGAAGTGAGCTTCTGAATTTACATGGTGAGTGGAGACTTACTGCTCCTTTAACCGATCACACTTTGAAACAATCTTCCCATGCCATCCGCTTAGGGGGGCTATTACGGGAACAGCACAGGTACCTCCCATTAGAAAGATCTCAACCTTAAGATGGAGCACAGTCCTGAGGACCTGCTGCTGGGCTGGAAAGGAACCTCTTAGTTGTTAGATCCTGGGTGAGACCAAGGTCCTTGGGTAGGGCTGAGGTGACTGAAGTGGAAAAGAGTCACCTGGGGTTTTTCAATATTTTAATATCGGTAGAGGTGTATTGATGCTTATCACCTGAATATCAGACCTCCATTCGTTGTATTAACAGTTGGCTATCTGTTCTCTTTTATATTTTATGGAGAGGGTATTTACATAACAATGAAAACCAGTTACATTAGGACTAATACATAACATATTATTTGACAAAAATAATTATCTTCTTGAGAGACCAAGACTGACATCCACGTTTTCTACCAATAACATAATTTTCTATTTTTGCATTTTCTTATTCTTGTGGCTTGAAATTTTTGAAATGGGGACCCCCTGATATAACTGCACTGTTTTGGAATTTGTATATGAGACAAGACACAACAATGTTTTTTGAAAACAGACATTTTGGAAGTCAATGCTACTCGTTGTCCCCTGTGTTAACTGCCTAGGGCATGGGCAGCGTTTTTGGATTTTTCTGCCAATTGTTTCTCTACACTGGAATTATAATAAACAAGAAATATAATAATCTCATATTTATCAGTAAAATTTCTCTAAGCCCTTTCCATAATTATGGATCACTTTATATAATCTTCATAATAGCCAAATTAGAAAAAAGCCTGTATAATTTATCATCTAAAATGGGACATTTCTGAGTTTGAACAGGAAGCTCGTGATAATTACCTCTGAACAACTGGAGTAAATGGGGACCATCCTTGGCAAACTAAGATGGATGGTTACCATACAAATGAGAGTTATTTTTATCTTAATACAGTTGAGAAAACTGCAGTAGAGATGTTTAAATAATATACCCACATTCACAGCATCTACTAAACTGGCAGAATCGGGCCTGGCTCCCTGGGCAGTCTGACTCAGAGGCTTTGATCTTAATCACAGGCCTGGATGGCTATAGTGGAATCAACACAATGAAAACTCAAGGGCCCTGATATCTATAAAAAGAGATTATAATGTTAACAGTTTACCTTCTTAGAAATATTCAGTTGTAACACCAGTTTGTGCTGGGGAGATAACTTCTTCCCTGTGTTTAGATGTCACTTCACCATGAAGCTATTTTAAAAAATAAACTTTTCTCAATCACTCACATTATGTTTTAACTAGACTTGGCACATATTTAGTGGTCTAGTTACCATGTATTTATACAAAAGATAAGCTTTTATGAATTTATTTCTTGCTTCTGAAATGGGTTGTGTGTGAGGAGAGATTTGGATTAAATGTATTCAGATAACACACTTATTAACAGTCTTACATAAATTAGCAAAGGAATTTTAATCAAGTGTCATTACCAATGTTTTTAGAGTTTACAAATTATTATTATTATTTCTTGGAGGAATCTCTATGGATATGCAGGTAGAAACTCATTGTTGTTCCAATTTCCTAAAGTGACAGGATAACAATGGGTTTTACAGATAACCTGAACTTAAAAAGTGACCCCTCTAAGCCTGCAATTTTGGACATTCACTGTTTTCTGTCCATTCAGAAGCATGTCTATTTCTGATATACGACAAAGCACCTACACTCACATAAAAGAGAAACATAACTATGAATTCATCGAGAACTAACAAAATGATCACCTGGAGAGAACAAGGATTAGCAAAAACAGGGAGAGGTTGGCACTGTGTACAGCATTCAGAATAATGAGGACACGCCAACCAGACATTTTCCGAGGTCACAAAATCCTGCAATGGTGGAAAAAGTAGGTCAGGAAAGGAATTTATGCCCATACAAACTGTATTTCAGCCTTAGAGGTTAAGGATTAACAACCAAAGAAGCACTGTGGATATACATTATGAATATTGTCTTATTGTCTTGCTGGCACTTCTGTTACTGGGGAAACTCATCCACTTACACCTCTCTACTGATGAAGGAGCCAGAACTGACCGGAAAATGGACCAGGTCCTTTATCTGGGCCTATGGTCCTTAGTGGAAAGACCAAGAGGACACCCCACCCCCGCCAAGCCATCAAGTGTGGCAGAAATTCGAGGTGTTAGCAACTTAAATGGTGACTCCATTTGCCTCCCCTATACTTTGGAATGAAAATTACAGCCCTGGAGATTGAGCTTGAAGCAAAAATCAACATTAGCCCCATCCTCCCTTTCCTCCCCTCTTCCTCCCTCTTATTTCATTCTAACAACCACATGCCACTAGATAATGGGATGGGAAGGGGCAGTCACTGAGGCCCTAGCCTCACAAATTTCATCAATATATATTTTTTTAAGTTTCTCTTTACCTCCACTTACACTTTTCATTAAATTAATTTGTGAATTTAATCAATTTTTTGTTTCTTTTCCCCTTCTTTATATGTATCCATTTTCCTTGATTTAGAGTTAAATTTCGGACTTCCAACAAGACATAAATGTTTCAAACGATGAAGATTTTGGTGTTGGTAATGTGGTCACCCTTTAGGGAAGGAAATTCAAATTCAAGACATGCTCATGTGCCATATTTTGAAACCCAATAATTACTCAACAAAATAATAATTTCATAAATGTTCAGGGAAAGAAAAAAGGCATGAAAAGACCAAAAAACGCAAAAAATGCAAACAGCTAAATTTCAAGATTCCTTGCTAAATCAGCCAGGACATCTCAGAATTATTTATGAATAGATAAAATATTTGCTTAATGTATATATATTTTTGGCTTAAGGTATATTAAAATTTAAAAACCTGATACAAAGAGGTCTCCATCCAAGATTATGTCATAATAAATTAAAATCATATCCTTATGAGCATTTAAATTTATCAAAAATTTATTTGATAGATTTTGATAGATGGCCAGTTCTTCCCTTTCCCTAGACCCCTGACCACTTGACAATAATACTGAGGGAAATATTTTAATCATGCCAGTTACAGCTTAGAATGAGCGTGAAAATGTGAAAAGGAACTAAAACATTCTTTGCTCAGCAAACTAAGAATTTTTACAAATGTTACTCATGTCTGAGTTGCATGACATTTATTAATATCTTGTTATTAAACTTGATGTTTCTAAATATGACCAAAGATATCTATGTTCACAAAGCAGAAAACTGAATGAAGTAGCTTGAAAATATTTTCTTCTCTCCTAAAAGTTCAGTAATATACAGATGTTAAATTCTGACATGGGGAGTTTTGTTGTATTATCTAAGATATTGCTTTAATTTCACCTTATTTTTTTATGCATTTAAATGACTGAACTGCATTTACAGTGCTGACACATTAAAAATACCACTAGGCATTTGCTACCCTAGATGGTGTAGACTTCTAAATGTCTGCATATGAGAAAGGCTTTCAGGAGAGTCTTATAAGGTTATGTGTCCTGGACCCCATTGTTAACCACTGGATCACAATCTCTTTGGCTGGAGCTCAGGATGCACACTTGAAATAAATCTTCCTGACAACACTGATGTTTAAGTGAGTGTAAGGCCCAGTGATCTATACCATGACAGAGCAAAGGTGTTTTGCCTGTAGGGCTCTCATCTGGTTTAACTGATGAGCCCACACTGGACCACAGAAGAAAACGTTTAATTATGTAGATGTCCAGATATATTGCAAACTGAAAAACCTTCATGAGTAATGCACAGCAAAGTATAGAGTCTTGCTCTCAAGATAGTTTGAGACTAGAGCTTTACATTGCAAATTCATAACACCACAGAAATTATGAGGAAGAATTCCAGTCCCTGTTTTTACAGACAAGGAAAACATTAAATAAAGTAAATTATGGCATAAATATTGGTGTTTACATATCATACATACTTAAATGAGTACACAAAATGAATAGGACATTTTTTAAATGCCTGAGAAAATAGAAAATAAAGAAGGTTCAGTTACATCAGGTTGAGCTATACAAGTTCATGAAGTTGCGAAGTGTAGGTCAGAGACCATCGTTTTACATCCTCTCGCACCGCCCTGGAATGTTTAATCAGATCGAATGCATTTTAGCCCAGACAGCCTCCAGTTTTAAATAGAGCAAGTAAGAGTTATACGTAGCTTTCCATTGTCTTTTTCCATTTATTTTAGTGGCCTTAGTTTAGAAGGAAATAAATCTCTCCACTCCAACTTGAACTTCAGTGTAACTGAATCCTAGATATGTAGAGGTAAATGGCATCTAAAGAGGATGACATCTGAACTCCTTACTTAGAGTTACATTATTTGTCCCCATCACTGCAACACACAGACTTTACAAGAGCTTTTGAATTTTCAGGCTTTTTTGTCTTTTCATTTTTTACCATTTGAAATTTTTGTCTAAAATTCCTTCCTGAAATAGGCATTCATTGTATTTTAGTTCCTAGACCATAACTTCAAGAGAAATACACAGTGGGAAAAACTCATGATAATTCTCCCCCCCCCTCTTTTTTTTGTATGTGAAAGGAACTACATCTATTTTAACTACATAGAGAAAGCATTATAATGTTGTACACACACACATTTATACATCTTTTTTCCCCTTTAACCACTAGAAATCACTTCCTTTGCTACTTATCACAAGTGTATTGCCAAGTTTTGGTATGCCTGTCTTGGAGCTTTAGGTTATTTCGGAAAATCACCCAGCATGTTCCCCAGGAAGGATACCTGATCTTTTGCTCTATCATTTCCAAGTTAATCCTAAAGATTCACATCAAGCTTTAGGTGCATTCAGTAAGCTTACAAATGCTTAAGGACCTTCTCTAAGTCAGGGTACTAACTAGTCCTCTCAATCATGGGCCTACGACTGCATGAACTGAATTCGTATATTGAAAATGAAGAACCAATAGGGAGGTTTAAATAAAATGTACAGCTGATACAATTTTAGGTGTCTGTGTTTTCTATGTTAACAAATATTTAGGGGCACATATTTGAAACTCAGCACCCTACTATTGCCACAGTATGCTGACAGTCTCCTGATTCCACCGGACGGTAAGCTCCTCTCTGAGATGAGGCATAAGGCCTTATTTGGTGATGATAGCTTGGCTTCCAGCTCAGTGGCTGGCACAGAAAATGATTCTGAACTGCAGCTTAGAAATTTGCAACATATTTTACATATGTTTCGGTTTAGGAGCCCCTTTGTAAGTCTGTCAAATAATTTAAAGTAACGTGTTTTTAAGACTGTCTCATCAGTTGGGCTACAAACTCATATTTAAATTTGAAAAACAATTTTTAATATAGAGGTGTAAAATATAAAAGGATACTTATATAATACCTACTTAGTTTTTATTCAAATAAGCCCTAATTCCTATGAAATAATCTTGTGGCTGTTACCTAGCAAATGCATATAGACTACTGTTTTTATGCCACATTCCATTCAGCAATACTACTATTTCCTAGGAGAAATTAATTAATGTGTAGTTGTAGCTGAATAAAGCTAAAACTATGACCATGGTCCAGCAGCTTAAATTTATAATAATAAAAAGTTTTTTAAAAAGATTATGAATCTTCCCAGATGGTCAACTATTTTCTATTTTCTTCATTAAGATTTTGGGAATATATGAACGCTGTTATTGCCTCCCTAAGATACTTCACTATTTGTATTATGGCTGCTTTTCGGAGTGGAGCACCATCCGCCATGAGCTCATGGAGCACCATGAGCTTGGACATACAGTAGGTCCATCTGTGCCCCTTGAAATATTGCTGCAACATGGCCGAGAGAACGGACTTAATCCAACAAAACCTGTGTATAGTCTGAGCTCTGCTCAACAATATGAGTGCTAGAGCAACATTATTCTTTTTACACTTGATAGTATTGAATAATCTCAATCAGGAAGCAAAATGTAAGATTAATTGACAGAAACCTCAAGTGGGGGTTTGAGATTCAAAACTGCAGAGGTCAAGGGCCCATGGTCATTATTCATCCAGCAGTGGCAGAAACAGAGCTGGCAAGTACGTTCAGTCAAAGGGGATAAACAGTGAGTAGGAGGCCACCCACACAAACCTTTGCTTGTTTGCTTGGTTGTTTTCATAGAATACCATGAAGACACGTGTTCTTGGGCTTGAACCATTCTGTCTGGGGAGACCTACTGCTTGGTTAGTGGTTTTTCTTCCTTAGGTACCTCTGAAGCATACTTCTGCATTTCTTCTTTAATTGATGTTTGTTTATTTAGTGTCAGAAATGTTGACATAGCTTTATGTATGACTTTAAGTCAAAGATATTGGGATGAAATAATGGGGATTTTCACTTAATTAACAAAGACCTTTATCCAGTTGACCAAACATGAGAAAATGAGAAAACACCAACGTGAGCATTCCTTTGCCATTTTATTTTCTGACAACAAAAGAGCAGATTATTTCTGACAAGTACTACAGAGCAGATTATGACTCTAGGGCACATGAAAAGGTTATTTCTTCCTATATTCAGCAAAACTTTGATTTTTTAAATCTATTCATCCATCCACTATTCCTAAACTACAGGAGTGTCTGTCCTTAAAATATATATGTATATAAAGTTTCCAAAGGATGCTATTTCTAGATCAATTAGTTCTGAAAACTTAGTATAAATATGTTATAAAATGCAATTATTTGTAATAATATAATTTACAATTAAACTTGTCACTGAGTAGCATGATGTCACATACTTACTTGCAATGTTTTCAGTATTATGGGCCTGCTTTGAATATCCAATAAAATACCTAAATTTTAGAAGTTCCTGAATTTTATGGCTATTTCACATTTAAAAGAAGTATTTGTGGCAATATATCAAGTCAAATATATACTGAGTCAGAATCTAGCTCTGTTCACACAAATTAAATAGCTGTTACTTTAAATGCTCAAAACCTTAATGAAATTATCTCAAAATTTTTAAAAAAGTAACTATTATTGAAATAACAACATTTATTCTTCAAAGAATAATCCTGAATAAGCTATCAACCACTAGGCTTTGAGAATACAACATTGATTAAACATTATATCTCTCTCTTCATGGAGTTTTATTCAATGTTTAATTTAATACTGCAAAGGTTATTTATGTTGTTACTAAAGTCATCTTCAGTTATCTAGTGTTAGAGAAAATATCAAAGAGAGATTGGATATGATGCAGAAGATCAAACATAATAAAAAAGGAAAAACAAAGAAACCCCACCAATACCTTACAGCCTCCAAAACATTTAGCCAGATGAAATAGTTTTTATTCCCATAGTTCCACAAAGATGGAGATGGTCCTTAAATCTATCACTCTAGATTCTACTAATTTCCTGACCTCAAAAATGTTATCTTCCCAAATGCCTCTTCTTGAATGTCTAACTGTAATTACAACTCAGTATGAGTTGAAGAACCCATCATCTTATCTTCTAACCAGCTCTTCACCTTGTTCGCCCTCTGCTGATAAAGTGGCTATGCTTTTCCCAGACAACTTGAATCAACACCTCTCATTCCTTCTCATTGTTTCCCCAGCTTTCACCATATCCTTTCTTCTGGATTTGATACTACCCTACATCACCTATTAAATCGTTTTTTTCATCACCTGAACATTGAAATGACTTCTTAAATGTTTTTACCATCTTAATCAATTGTGGCATTTACATATGCTCTGGGGCAATATTAATTTTTCTAATATAGTATCTCTTTAAAACCTTTTATTATTAATTAGCTTTAAGAACTTAAAACAGGTCATTTAAACTCCCTGAGACATGAATGTATGAAATTAATGATGTCTAAACCCTCCTTATCTTTTAAAAATTAATGATACTATATCAGAGACACAAAAATATTTTTGTTTAAAGGTTCCATTTCCACATGTATTAAATATGTATTCAGAATCTATAATATTTAATTCATCTTTCTTGTCATATCATCCATGATGCCTCTAAACATATCTTCCACTCTGGCCTATTGGTCTATTTAACATGCCAAAAACTTATTCCAATCATTTTATATCCATGTGTTGGCTTTTGTTGTCCCTTTTGCCTAGACTATTACTTCAGAAAATTCACCTTTCTATATTTAATAATGCAGATTAAGCATCTAGATTTTCCTAATCTTCCTCCTTTCCATGTCCATAGCACTTAGTTTATACTGCTTTTACTTTACTTGATCTGCAAGGATACAATTTCTTACATTATTGTTTCTATTATAAGTATATTAAAATACTGAAACTATATTTTGCTTCCCTTGTTATCTCTTACACTGCCTATTTCAGTGTTTTTTACATAGAATTAAATAAGTGTATTTTGAATAGAATATTCAAATAGAATATTCAAAATGTACATAGAATTTGAATAAAAATTAAATAACATCTAACAATTTAAATGAAAAAAATTACATTATTATAGTGGGTTAAAAATTCCGAAGTCCTTTTAGATATATTTCCTCCATTAGTTTGCATAAAACTGCATCATGTGGATCATAGATTCAATTTGCCTATAAGGAGATTGATTCTCAGGTAAGGTTAATTTGTTAAGAATATATGTTGATGTTGACACTTGGGCCTGAGATTAAAAGAAAGACTGTCTTCTGAGAAGTTTAGTGCTTTTTCCTATGGGATTATATTCAAACTTCAAATGAAAAGAAATGTATTTGCAAGGTGAAAATCACACTTTAAGAAAGGTACTGGTTTTAAAAAAGATCTAGAATTAAATCTTCTAACACAATTATTTTACTTCTACATGTTTTTCTAGTTATTTAAGAAGTTCTGTCAGTGCCTGTTTACTCTGTCTACTGAGTAAAGCCTGGTTTATCAGTGAGCTCCATGATGATGGTTCCCCAGAAGTATTACAGGTGCTCCTGGAAAGTGCCAGGGTGGCTGGGAAAGGTGTTTGGTTAGCTGAAAACTGGGTATTCTGAAGAGAAATATATTAATTTGATGTTAAAGAAACTCATTCTTAGAGGTTCTGTAACACAATAATAATTTTAAATAAGCACTAAAAATATGAAGCATTTAAAATATATGAAATATTTATTTGCATTTACAGACATTGTGTTAACATGAGATTTCTATGGTAGAAAAATTAAACAAGAATGAGCTTCCCATGGACTTCTAGTCAAGATGGAACCAAGATAAATAAGGCTTGCCTCCTTGCACAACCACATCAAAATGACTGAAATATAGAACAACCATCACTCCGAACCATCAGAAATTGGGTTGAATGGAAACCTGACATCTACAGAATTAAAGAAACCACATCCAGCCAGACTTGCAGGAGGGGCAGAGATGAGGAACAGGCTGGCCCCACATCTCAATGTGGTGGATAAAATTTTGGGAGGGATATCTCAGGAGCAAGGAGTTCCAGCTGCATACCAGGCTCTTCAGCCCAGGGTTCCAGTGCCAGGAAGATAAGTCCCCATAACTTCTGGCTGCAAAAACCAGTGGGAAATGGTAGAAGAAACTTCTGGAGTCCCAAGCAGTTCCTCTTAAAGAACTTACTCAGGCTCACTCTCGCTGAGCTCCAGCACCAGGGTAGTAGATGGAAACATACCAGTGGCATACAGGGAGGAACTAAAGTGTCTGGCACCAATAAGGGAAGTGGGGAATAGCTTTTTCCCAGTCAGAAAGGCAGGCAGAGGCCATTGACCCTTTTCTGAACTCTCCACCCACAAAGCCACAGAGCCGGCAGGTGGATGCCATACCTGAATCTCCATCAACCTCACTAACATTTTGCCCTAGTGTTTGCCCTGCCTGCCCTGGAGATCCCCTGAGACTCTACTCCACCCAAGATGTTAACAATAACTTTTCCATATTAATGGTTGGTCTTGGCTCATGCTTCACAACTTCCTAAATACTACCAAAAAAGCAATGGCTGGTCTCAGTAAGCCTCCAGCCCCCTTACCTCTTGCTAAGTGGCCCCAGGCCACTTAGGTAATAGAGCAGCCAGTCTAGATTCACAGCTTGATTTTGCCTGGGAAACTCCAAGCCCAGCACAAGTAGCAGCCATCTCCAGTTGCTTTATAGCTCATGCAGGGTAGCCTTGGGCAGAATACAGGTGGAGGCTGACCTTGGCCTACACCACCCAGGAAACCATAGAGCTTGCACACCCAGTAGACAGCCACTGACCAAGTCAGAACACCACCACCCTGCCCCACAGATGATCCTCCATGCTAAGGATGCTAAGTGGTTATAGCAAGTCCTTGCAGCTGACTGGCCTCAGTAAAATCCCTCCCATTGACCTGTCAACAGCAACCAAGGCTCAACTACAAGAGGAGTGTGTCCTCAGCCCACACAAAAGGTATACCTCTAGTATCTGGATTGAGTGATAGGGGAGGCTGTGCCACTGGACCTTACAGGACACCTACTACATTAGGTCATGCTACCAAGACGTGAAGTCATAGCAGCTCTACTTAATACATACAAACAAACACAGGGAGGCTGCCAAAATGAGAAGAACAAAAAAACATGGCCCAAATGAAAGAACAGATCAAAACTCCATGGAAAGAACTAAACAAAATGGAGATAAACAATCTACCAGACGCAGAGTTCAAAACACTGGTAATAAGAATGCTCAGGGAACTTAGTGAGGACCTTAACAGCATAAAAAGATCCAGTCAGAAATGAAGAATACACTAATGGAAATAAAAAACAATTTACAGGGAAACAACAGTAGAATGGATAAAGCTGAGAGTCAAATCAATGATTTGGAACATAAGGAAGCAAAAAACAACCACTTGGGACAACAAGAAGAAAAAAGATCCCCCCCCCCCGAAAAAAAAAGGATAGTGTAAACAACCTCTGGGACAACTTCAAGCATTCCAACATTCACATAATAGGGATGCCAGAGGGAGAAGAGCAAGAGCAAGAAATTGGAAAACTATATGAAAAAATAATGAAAGAAAACATCCCTAATTTGGTGAAGGAAATAGACATACAAGTCCAGGAAGCACAGATAATCCCAAAGGAGACGCAAAAAGGTTCACTCCAAAACACATCAAAATTAAAATGTCAAAGGCTGAAGATAAAGAGAGAATCTTAAGAGCAGCAAGAGAAAAGCAGTTAGTTACCTACAGGGGAGTTCCCATAAGACTGTCAGCTGGTTTTTCAAAAGAAACTTTGCAGGATAGAAGGGATGGCAAGAAATATTTAAAATCATGAAAAGTAGGGACCTATAGCCAAGATTGCTCTACCCAGAAAAACTATCATTTAGAATTGAAGGGCAGATATAGAGCTTCCCAGACAAGAAAAAAAAACTACAGGAGTTCATCATCACCAAACCATTATTATATGAAATGTTAAATGGATTTTTTTAAGAAAAAGAAGATCAAAACTGTGAACAATAAAAGGGCAATAAATACATAATCTATCAACAATTGAATCTAAAAAGCAAACTAAACAAACAAGAAGAGAAACAGTATCTAGACTACAGAGAGCATTTTGATTGTTGTCAGATGGGAGAGGGGTGTGGAGGAATGGGTGAAGAGGTGAGGGGATTAAGAAGTAAAAATAGGTAGTTACAGAATAGCCATGGGGATGTAAAGTACAGTATAGGAAATGGAGTAGCCAAAGAATTTATATGGATGACCCATGGACATGAACAATGATGTGGGGATTGCCTGAGGGAGTGGGGGTTGCTGGATGGAGGGGGCAAAGGGGAAAAATTGGAACTACAGTAATAGCATAATCAATAAAATATAATTTTAAAAAAGAATAATTTTCCCACAAAAGGAAGTTCTTAAGCGTATAAAGCTTCAAAGCTGACATGTTTGCTAACTAGATTCCTAGAGAGAATGCAGAGAGCAATGTGAGGCTGAAATTGTGAGAACAATGAAACTTGTGCATCAGCAAACGTAAGCAGGCTTCAGATAAGCAGCAAAAAGTGGGAGAGAATTCCAGGAAAGGGGTTATGTTCAAATGCCTATTACAGGAATCTCTACTTGGAAAGCATGTATTTGTTAATAAACAACAAATTACCAATTTATATGCCATTATAGAAATTCATAATATTTTTAATTCAATCATTGTAAGAAAGTATTTTTAGATCATTAGATTATACATTTTCAAACATAGAGAAAATGCATTTATTTTGGTAAAACATAGGTCATTTTTTGATATTGGGACCCACATCCTAATAAAAGTACCAGTATTTTAAAGTATTATAGTTAGGAAATCACTAATAAATAATGATGCCATAAAGTTAGTGCTGTTTTCCCTTTTGTCAACAGTACTGAGTCCATTGACCTCCCTGTTTTGCTTTGTTGTTCCAGGTGCTTTGTGGAATTATATGAATTGCTAGTACAGGCAGAAGGAATGTGATAAATATGCTAGGAGCATAGATACACTTCTGGCATATTTATTATTTCTTCATATATCCATGTGCATAAACACACACAGAAACATACACACAAGCTAGTTAACCTTCTCTCTGTAGAAGACATCATGAGAAGGAAGCACTGAACACCTTTAGAGACCAAATGCATAACGCAAATTAATCAAGCAGTTCAGAAAATAGTATAAACTGATGACACATAGAACTGAGTCAAGCCCTCTCTGGTGTGGCTCAGTGAATTGACTGCTGGCCTGCAACCCAAAGGGTCACTGGTTTGATTCCCAATCAGGGCACATGGCCAGGTTGCAGGCCAGGTCCCCAGTAGAGGGTGCGTCAGAGGCAACCACAAATTGATGTTTCTCTCCCTCTCTTTCTCCCTCCTTTCCCCTCTCTCTAAAAATAAATAAAAACAATCTTTAAAAAAATGATTATTAAAAAAAAGAACTGAGATGAGGTCTTAGTGTTAGGATACAGTAAGGCATGATGAGGGCAGTAGAGGTAGGACAGTGCATGCCCTGTCTAGAGGTGTGGGCATCTTTAGCTACTATTGTCTCTGTACTGACAGATTTTCTAATTTCTCAAGAGAAACAATTTTGTTTTTATTATGAAACCTTGTAGTTTAAAAATATTGACAACTGAGTCATTTTTTAACAGTGTGGAGGTGAAGCTACACGTCTGGGGTCAATCTGACCTGTAGGCAGCAATTTGTGACTTCTAGAATACAGAACACTGCTCTCTCTCCCGGTGAAGACAAAACAAATGGCAGATCTGAGGCAGCACCCGAAACTGCAAATATTCATTCTTTTTTCTATCTCTAACACTTATATTTTAAAATAGGACTTTCATTATTAATATAGATCTTCATTAGTAATATATTTTTCACCAGCTAATGACCATATATACTCCTTTCCCCGGAAGTAAAGATTATTCATGAAATTCATATGATGATGTGAAAACTTGTTCTTTGGGGTAGGGAGAGGGGAGATGATTATAGTTTGCAGAAATTCCACAAGTTTCAGGCTGTAGGATTCCAGTTAATGTCCCTGTGGTGCTATGGCATCCTACTGTGGCTATACCAGGTGTCACAAAAGGAAGTGGGGCAAACAACCAAGAACATTTGGAAAACAACTTATCTGTAAATCAGGAATTGTCTGTATTATATGCATTATAAGCTTGCTTTGTTAAAACAAAAGCTGTATAACACTAAAATACACATTTAAAATTAGATATATCAGGAAAGGTTAATTTACCATTTCTAAGTGCATAAAATGCCTCATGTATGTTAATGGAATGCCTTATGAGTAACTACAATGAGAACAGTGGAGATTTTTCTGTTTCTTTTTTTAAAGATTTTATTTATTTATGTTTAGAGAGAGGGTAAGGGAGGGATAAAGAGAGGGAGAGAAACATCAATGTGTGGTTGCCTTTGATGCACCCTCTACTGGGGACCTGGCCCCCAACCCAGGCATGTGCCCTGACTGGGAATAGAACCAGTGACCTTTTGGTTCACAGGCCAGCAGTCAACCCACTGAGCCACACTAGCCAGGGCGAGATTTTTCAAGAGGGTATTTTTATATGAAATCCTGATATTGCAACTGAGTGCAATTTTTAGTAACTCGAGTGAATGGAACTTGAATGCCCCCTCCCCCTCTCATACACACGGGTTTGGTAATGCTATTAAGTAATCACATATGAATTTAGTGTTCATAATTAGCTAGCAAAATGATAATGAAAGTGTGTACTTCGGCAGCAAGGGAAATTAGCATCTCATCACAAGACTAGCAGAGGTTGCTTGATATATAAACCTACTTATTCATAGGTCCATTCTTAAACATTAAAAGCACACATTTTCTGTTACTTTTAACATTTATAGCCTCATAAAAACTATCAAAGATGTAGTAAAAATGTGTGGTGGGTGATGTTTTTCTACATAGCCCCACCCCCATTTCTACATTCTTTTCCTTTCCAGACTTCACACCAGAGCCCTGCCATCAAGGCTGAGTTCTAGAGACTGATGCTCTCCATGCCAGGCACTGTGGGCAAGTGAATCAGAGGAGCCATGAGCACCTCAACTATGTTTTTGGTTAATATGTTTTCCTCCTGTTGGTATTGAGAATCACATGATTTATTGCAAGGTGTATTATTTTCTTCCCCAAACCAGCATCTCCTTTTCCCAAGAGCACTATTATTTAATATCATCTTACCAGTTTCTGGGATTCAGACTTCAGTATCATCCTTTGCCCTTTTCTGAAACCACAAGTCCCTCATTTCTGAAACCAGAAATGGTTTTGTGTTCCATGGGTTCTAATTCACATCTTGAACTCCAATTTTAGGTCCCTCACCTTCCTGGTTTCTTTCTCAGACATTACCCTCTCTTCTCACCAATTCTTTCTTTGCCTTATTATCAAAGCTTATTTTCTTATAACAGATGATCAAAAATTCTGATGCTCAAAAAGTTTCCAAGTCTGTCTCTCTCTCGCAATGTAAAAGTTCAGCCTAAAACTTGTAGAGTTCAGTGTTCACCATGGTGTTTTTGTACTTTCTCTAGTATTACATTTATACTACACCTCTTATTGAATACTAAGCACTGTGCACTCCTCATTATAGAACAGGCTCAATCAGTGCTTCATTTGCCATCTTGAATGAGCTTGTCCCACCTGAGTAGCCTGCCAACAGCCTCCTAAAGTGTCCCAAGTCCATCTGAAAAGCCCCTTTCTCTGCCATGTCTTATCTCATGCCACTAATCAAAATCGGCACCTTCCTCTTCCATGATTCCACAGCATCTTGTCAATGCCTCCATTAAAGTTGTCTGCAGAGTCTATATTAGTTCCTTCCCCACTAAACTATAAACTTCCTGAGACCAAGAGCCATATAAACTTTTTAAAGTTATATATTCTTTTCACTCAGCACATTCATTTGTTAAATATATTTTCTCCATTTTAACTGAATTGTAGCCAGTCTTTTCTTCTGTTATCAAAGGTTGACATGCTAAATTACTTAATTAGGATTCTTGTCCATTTCATCTTCCTTGACATTCAGCCTCTATGCTACCCACTATGTAGCATAACAATAAATATAACACTGCAGGAGGATGTACTGTGTGTCAGAGAATGTTCTTATTTTTGTGTTAATTCTCTCATCAACTCTATAGCAATCTCTATTTTACAAATGTATAAGTTGAACCATAGTGACCTTCGATGGGTTTCCTAAGACAATGAATGCAGCTAACGTAACATGGAGTTTGATACCAGAGCCCAAATTCTTAATGTTCTCTATGGGATTTGTATTTAAAAAGAGCACAGCAGAGACACTTTAAAGAATGGCTTTCTAAAGGTAGAGTTTAGACACTTGTGCCCCCTGGGTGGGAGGAAGAAAGACCTCCCCTGGAGTCCTTCAAATCACACCACAGATGCAACACCTCCTTGCTTTATATTAACTGCTTGACTTGGAAGAATATGTGTATTTTTCCTGAATGAGTTCAGGCTTTAACACTGGCCACCGTTAATTTATGTTCCTCTATAAAAGTCAATGTGAGTTTCTGGCTGTAAATTTGTCATGCCTTACTAAGGAACTAAATTGTGCTTTGTGTCAGTGTTCCATTTAAATTGATGTGACCTCATTCATTAGCACATATGTATTTATAGCTGCAAGAAATGCACAAAGGTTTCAAAAGCTTCTGCCCACTCAAAAAGTCAAAGGGAGGAGTGGGTTGAGGAGTGAGTTGAAGAGTTGGTAAAGATGTGTGGGAAAAAATTAAAGATAATTTTATTTTATGACTTTCACTATATAACAATCTCTCTTATATGCCACTTTTACTGTTACTTCCCCATTTGAAGACCTGTAATTTTTTTGCATTAATTGCATGATCAGTTTCACAATCACTGCCCTGTGTGCAAAGGTTCCTACAGAGCTAGCTCAGACTTACCCTTGTAAACATAACTCTCATTCAGATGGTTCATGTTTTCACTTACTAATGTACTTACTCCACGTTTACTGAGTGGGTGTTTAGTTTCAGGCACTGTTCTAGGTGCCGCTGGCTGCTGAAGTGGTGGTGAAAACAACAAAGCCCCTGTCTGTCCACGGGACACTTAATTTTGGTAAAAGAAACAAATCAGAGAGATAATTTCAGTGTGTGATGTATATCTACAAAAATAGAATTCTCAAAATTTTTGGTCTCAAGATTCTTTTGCACTCAAAAATTATAATGTACCTCAAAATCTTGTGTTAAGTCTATGTTTATTGGTATTTATAATAATAGAAATTGAGAAAAAGTTCAAATATGTATAAATGTATTAGAAATAAACAAAAACCCACTGTATATTAATATAAATAATATAATTTTATAAAAGTAACCATATTTTCAAAGCAGAAAATGAGTGAGAGGAATGGCAATGTTTTACACTTTTTTCCAGATCTCTCTAATGTTTGGCCTAATAGATGAGAGCTGAATTTTCATATCTGCTTCTGGATTCAGTCTACTGCAATACCACCTGTCATATAGCTTCTAGAACACTCCACTACATAGTCATAAAAGAATGAGAGAAAAATAAACCTACTACATTGAAACTAGTCTTGGCCTCATAAGCTCCCAGAGAGGACCTTGGGGGTCTTCGGTGGTTTCTAGGCCACACTCAGAGAACGACCAGTACAAGAGGAAAAATCAAAGGGCAAAGGGTGGGGCAGTAATTTTAGATAGGGGTCAGGAAATACCACTCTGAGGAAGTGAAAGCCGAACTGAGGTTCGAAGGAGAACGACCCCAAACAACCATGGGCACAGAAAACAAGAAGCACAAATAACTCAGAGTACAGAAGAGCTCCAAAAATTTGAGAAGCTAAAAGGAGGCCAATGTGGTGACAGTGTGGTGAGCAAGGGAACGAGAAGCGGGAACTGTGGTTACAGAGCAAGGCAGAGCCAGACTGAGCAGGGCAGAGGTCGTATGGTAGTGCCCTATGGTTCTGATTTGGACATCTGTCTTGCAGATGTATTTTGTCTGCACAGTGCTTTTCCCCTCTATTCTTACTGAACCAAGTACTTTTAAATAAAAATTTTGCATAAAAATCTGGATTTCTGGATTCTCTTAAACAGATCAGAACACTAGTAGGGTTACTTCTGAGTGGAGCAACTAGAGCTAAATAGCACTCCAATGCATCAGAGGGACCCATAGTCTCCATGGCCTGTTTTACTTATTAAAGTCACTTTTCTGCCCTACCGGTGTGGCTCAGTTGGTTGGGCATCATCCTGCAAAGGGAAAGGTCGCTGGTTCAATTCCCAGTCAGGGCACATTCCTGGGTTGGGGGTTCGGAGCCCAGTAGGATTCGGTCCATAGTTCAGGTGCATGAGAAAGGCAACCTATCAGTATTGATATTTCTCTCTCTAACATCAATGTTTCTCTCCCTCTCTCCTTTCTTTCCCCTCTCTTTAAAAAAACATAATATAATCTTTAAAGTCACTTTCCTCACCTCACAGACATGTTCTATTGTAAGCCCTTTAAGGAGGGACTCATTGGCCTGTGTTGCATTTGGTTTCCATTCCAAGTGAAGTGGAAAATCCTTGAACTGTGGCATGTAACATACTCTCATACATGTTTTTAAAAGACAACCAGTGGTTGTATGAAAGGAGACTGTAAGGGCAAGAGTAGGAGCTCCCTGTTAAAACTATGCTGTATTTCCTCCAGCCCTCAAGTGCATCATGAACTTTATTGTTGTGCCTGCCCTTCCTGATCAGAATGACCCTTCTCCCACTCGTGCCTTACCTTTTCTGCCACTAGGATCCCATCACAGCCTCTTCCTCTAAGTGGAGATAGATGGGAAGTATCTCCAGAGCACAACTGTTTTCTGAGGCTCTTATGGTACAGGTTGTTTTGAATAGTGCATGGTTTGAGAAATTTGTGCAGTAATATCTCACCAACTATCCCTTGAATTAGTACTCTTACTACCTGGACCTGACTGCTTCTGCCAGTCCATTGAGAAAAATCACAGCTAACACTGGTTTTTAAAGCACAATTTCTTAGGTGCTTTCCTTATACACACTCTAAGCTCTCAGTACCCCCTTGCTTGTTGATTAACTAATCAGAATAGGCAGATCTTTGGCAGATTATAAAAATTATGTCTACATTATTAGAAGTTGCTTCTACAGTACAGGTGCTACCTGCTCTATATATCATTTAAAAGATCATGGGTGCGTAATTTAACTTCTGTCTCAGTTGGTTCATCTGTGAAATGAAGTTGTAATACAGACCACCTCCCTCATGAGCTGTGCGAAGATTACATGAGACAATACATACATAGTGCTCAGCCTTAACTATTATCAGCAGCATGGACTTCAGAAGCTTACCTCACATTCAAGAGAAATGTCTGTGTTATTCATAAATAAGAAAAATGTTTTTATAAAGTCTATACACTAAAAGGCATATGGAAGCATACCTCTGTGTTATATTAATTTTGTTGTAATAAAAAATTTTTCAGTTCCCTTGGAGTGTGAGTATGTGTGTGTTTATATATGTGAACTTAAGGATGCCTTTCTTGGGAGATATTTATGTTCAATCAATTAATATATGAATAATTTCTCTAATGATGAATTTTTTAGTTATCTTTGGAATTTTAGATTTTTCTTTTACATCATGTTAACATTACCAATCTCCATAATCCATGCTACACAGGCAGTCGAGCATCTTAAAGAAGCATAGAAGGCACCAAACAGAAGTAAAGTGGTTAAGAACAGGGACTCTGGAACCAAATGCCTTGGTTTGGGCCCTGGATCTACCACGCATCTTGTGTCATAACCAACTTCTCAGTGCCTCATTCATTTCATCTGTAAATTGAAGCTAATAACAATATCGAACTTACAAGATTATTTTAAATATTACATAAGTTTTGATGGTAATTTACAATTTATGTCCCAAAATATGAGAGCATTATTAAATAATTTAGCAAACACTGACATACAAATGATACTGCTTTGTAATCGTTAAACATGTTTTCACAATTATTTTGATCATTGAATAGTTCCTTGGGCAATATAAACAAAAGCTATTTGATAATACACAAGTTAGGCCACACTGAAAGCCCCACACATTTTTCAATTCTTTGTCGATTTCATTCATCACATGCAAGATACTTATTCTGAGGCAGTGTGAAAATACTTGTCACTAAAATGAAGTTGTTGCTGGTCTCAAAGAGCTCCCACTCCTTTGCTCTTTCCATCACCACTTTGCTCCCAGCAGTGCCTGGGGAATTGCTTTCAGGGTCACACCGAACTGGACCCAAGAGATTGCAATAATTACATCCCAGTGGTGTTGACACTCAGCTTTGTCCCGCAAGCTGCCGAGGACAGGCTGGGTGCCATCTGTCATGTTAGATGGCCACAGACCTAGCTGTAAGTGGTGATTACTTTTCTGACAGTTTGGCTACAGTCTGTTTCTGAGCCAACCTTCTGAAGCCTGAAACAGTTAGAATTATCTTTGGAAAAAGATCATGGTGAGATTCTAAGTATATACAGACCATATACAGTTACAAAATTTAAACCATAATATCATAGGAAACATGCACAAGTCACTTGTAATTAAAACTTGTGCATTTTTAACATGTATCCTTATTATGTATTCCTACTTATAACATTTTGTTACTCAGACCCTACTGAATTCTTCTTCAAATTTGGAAAGTTTTGCCTCATTGTCTTCCAACTGCCAAGCTCTTTGTAACCTAAAGTTCTTTTACTTTGGCAGAAATTCTCCTTTATACTAAAAAAATTATATTTTAAATCTCTATAAAGACTTGTGTGTAACTTTAATTACCATATACTTCCTTACCTAATCTTGTCTCAATG
>CM052549.1:37463935-37509020 GCA_028533065.1 Trachops cirrhosus | reverse complement strand
ACTGAACAGAAGACAGGTAGGTGCTGCTAGAAAACTGGACCTAGGAAGGAATTTTAAAATGATGGCAGACATCTCAGTATATATTCAGAGACATTGAAATAAAGAACAAGCTGACAGTAACCAGAGGGGAGGGTGGAGGGGGATAACAGGGAAAAGAAGGGGAAGGGTCCATCAAGGAACATGTACAAAGGACCCATGGACAGAGCCAAAGGGGGGTTTGATTAAGGGTGGGAGGTAGGGGTGAGTGGGATGGGGGAGAGTGTTAGAAGGAAAAATGGAGACAACTGTACTTGAACAACAATAAAAAAAATAACAACAAAATAAATAAATAAACAGAACTTGTTGGAGACACAGGAAAGGGAACTAAGTCCTTCTGTAGACAAAGGATGTAGAACTCCAAAGTTCAAGAAAGGCAAATAGCCTTAGGAAGGACATTGGTTGTTTCCACTCAGGAGGGCAAGAGGCAAAGAGATATGGCTGCAGCAAGAGAGCGGGCACCTGATGTGCTCTTAAGATGCTTCAGGAGAAAGGGGAGACAAAGGGACACAGATTTCAATTACATATATATATGTATTTATATATTTAGCTCATATATATATGAGCTAAAACCATAGTGTCAAACACCAATATGGAGTAAGAATATTAAGAGGCAAACCACAAAGACGTTAGCTGGTAGTATTTAAAATGAGTTTAGACACATAGCCAGATGAAATTCAGTGTGACCCTGAGCCAAAATACTTATAAGGCTTCTCTATCCAATTTACATAATATTCCAGTTCTCTTTGTGGGAAGCTAATCATAGTACATCCCTAATGAAATCTGCACCAACCCTATACCCAATACCATTTTTTCTTTATCCCCTATCACTCCATTTCTCACTCACTCCACTTCAGCTCCATGGGCCTTCTTCCTATAATATTCCAAGAATGTTCCCTCACACCTTTGGACCTTTGCTCTGGGTCTTTGCTCTGACTGAAATGCTCTTCCCACAGAGAGTCCCTTGATTTTACCTCATCTCCTTCAACTCCACCCAAATCTCACCATCTCAGAGGCCTACCCTGACTACCAGTTCATTACTGCAGCCTTACTTCCCCTACAGAACACCATTATCCTACTTTTTCTTTCCCATAGTATTTATCACTGTCTAAGATACTGATATTTTACTTACTCAGTCTTTTATGTTTATCTGTCACCTTCCACAAAAATATACGGTCTATCAAAGTAGGAGCATTTGTTCTCTTCATTGACGTATGAGTATTCTGTGTCTATAAGAGTATCGGGTACATAATAAGTGCTAAATAATATTTGTTAAATGAATTTGAATGATGTGATGATTTATTGCATTTGAAAATCATGGTGGTTGCTTATATTAGAAATACATGTTACATAATTTGCAGAAATCTTTCAAAAGATCTATGCCTTTCAGTGTATTTTGGGGGAATGCAATTGAAATGTTTGCTTTCATCTCTACTTATAAACAATAACCTCATCCAAAAGTAGAACATACTACAGTGAGAAATAAATTAGCATGTCCTCTAGGGAAGTCTCCTGCATCATAAATATTCAACAACAAAAATTATTCTTATGGAATTATAACTTTGGGGATAAAAAATTAAACTTAATTTGATCACTAGGAAGTATAGTGATATTTCTGATTTTTAAAAATGGCCATCCACTATAAAACTTCATGCCTGAGCATTTTGCTGTTGTTGTTGCCTGGGGAAGGAAACACACATACACACACATCACACAACTTCACACACCTCATCTCAAGACTATCATTCTACCCAGGAAGTCAAAACAACATGATGGTTCTTCTGAAGGAAACTCAGACATTGCTCTACCCATACTTTCTTAGCTAACCTTGTACCATTTTAACATATTCAAAAACAACTTGTAAGATATAGGAAAAATCTGAAATGTGCTTTATGATGAAGTCATTTTTTTTTACCACTAACATAGCAGTACCAGCTTCCAAGAAAATGCATTCACACTTCCTTCAAATGTGCTCTGACTTTTATACACTACTTACAAGAATAATGGACAAGTTTTGGCATCACCGGAGGAGTTTTGCATGTGTAATTCATTAGGAAACTGAATGCCAAAACTGCTACGTTCTTCCAGAGCTTATCTCTTGTAGTATGGAAAAATCAAACCCCTCCTACATGTGGTGTTTGTCTTAGTAATCATGGAGTCAAGTGTCTGCATTTACAATTGGCTTCACAGCAGCAGCAGCAATGAGTTCAATTAAGGTTAGAAAATTGGATTCATATTGTTCCTTGTGGAGATAACCAATCAGTAGGGCTAAAAACCACTAATCAGCCAGTGCATTAACATGAAGACAGTGTGAAGGAAAAATGTTAAGCCATATTAAACTTGCTGAGAAAGTTCATTCATATATGGATACAAATGCTGATTATTAGAAAAAATCATGAAATAAACTACTCATGTGATTTTGTTGATTTAATCTAATGCTAAATATTTTGAAATGCCTCATATTTAAATAAAGCATAAATGTACCAGTAAGAGAAAAACATAGCATATAGAAACATTTAGGCAAACAAGAAGTGTCTGTGTTCTTTTGAAGGTCATGTGCATGGTACAAATTTACTGTGACCATATGAAAAAGAATCGCAATCACAATTGACTTTTGACATTATATCTGATAGTACAGATTAGTAAACCTAGTTTCCAAAATGCTACTGATTCAATACTATATGTCCTGGACCACTAAAATGGGCCCCTTAAAGTCTCAAATCATCTCAATTTGCAAAATGAGCTGTGCTAATCATGTCTATGAACACAGTCATCATTTTCTGGACAAAACTTTATTGGTTTGAAATACAGTATACTTTCTGGCATTTTCATTTTCTTAGATGCTGGACTGTAGCAGGAAATGTGAATCACTGTACAGCATTGAGTGGAAGCTCAAAACACATTCTAGATTTTTTAGGAAATGCAGTTTTCAGGAAACGCACGGTCAACTATGCCTCATACAATTTACATATTTGCTAAAACAGTCATATTTTTACAAAGGCCATTTAATAGAGGCTCTGACTCATGGTAGGTAGTCATTGAACTCTTGGTGATTTGTTCAGTACTGACTCCAGTGGAACAGTTCATCTCAAACAGGCACACTAGAAGCCAGATTAGTGTTGGCTTCCCTCTTGTGGAGTCAGGATTACCTCATGTCTCACTTCAAACAATTTATTTTTCTTGTATGCATGGCTGAGTTCAAGAGTTCTTTCCTTGTTTTAATTGGATATATTCTTTCTTCCTTTCTTTTTGTCCAAGTCTTATAGTATAGAGTAGACATCCAAAAGAACTCTGTGAGAGATATCTGGAAAACTTTGATACATAAATGTTTAATTTAGACAGTTTCCACATAAAAATGGATATACACATATAAAAATTAAACACAAAAAAGGTCCCAAAGAAGAGACTCCAATCAGTAAGTGATGTTTACCTAAACTCATTTATATAAGAAGAAATGATGGGAAACACACTTGAAATAAAAGAGCGAGGATTCTATGGCATGACACTCCATGACACAGACTCTCAGAGAAAACAAGAAGTTCTCTTCCAAAATTGGTTTACATGACTTCTTTCACGTTTTACTATGATAATACTTATATATTTTTTCTCTCAGGTGTTATTTAATATGCAAAATACACCCTATAGCAGGGGTGTCAAACTCATTTTCACTGGGGGCCACATCAGCCTCATGATTGCCTTCAAAGGGCCGAAAGTAATTTTAGAACTGTATTAATGTAACTACTCCTAAACTGTTATGTGAGAGCTTGGCACTGCCACCAGGTAGAAATAAGGTGCCAGGCCAGATAAAACAAGGTGGAAGGCTGGTCTCGGCATGCGGGCCTTGTGTTTGCCACCTGTGCCCTATAGGTGTCTCTTGTATTTAGCAACCAGTACAAAATGCACCTATTAATAAATGTTAATTCTTACCAATCAACAGCATCTTTCCAAAATTAAAGAAAACAGCCTGAAAAAGTTGATTCCGCCTAAGCACATCATGGTATACCTGACATTTAGATCCTGTTTCAAATCTCAGAGGGCAGAAGCACACACCTTAGCATGCCCCCTTGTTCCAAATCACAAAATGCAGGACTACGCCCAGGAAAATCTGTGTTTGGACTCTGCCTGATCTGGGATAGTTTCCCATTGAATCAGAGGTAATGCATTTGGAATATCAAATAAAAGTAATTGTGTAATACAATGGCATAAAAAATTGGTTTTACCCTAATTATATGAACTTTTGAGAAACAGGCTACTTACTTCCCCAATTCAATTTTGCATACTCAGACATAAGGTCACCACCCTCTCTTTGGAATGCCATTTTGTGTTTTTACGCTATGACTCATGCATGCTTTTTGTTGTTCCTCCTATCCTGGACACAAAAAAAGGCTCCCATTTTGCCTTAAGACATGCTTCAAAAGCAGTTTTACAGTGATTCACTGCTCTGCAGTCCTTCACAGTATCAAAGCACATCTTTTAAATCATGAGGAAAAGACCCAGTGTTAGAATAAAGGGTTAAAGTCAGTGTCATGGCCATTTTACAAGCAGAAATTTCATTTCAGCAGAAATATCATTTTCTATGTTAAATTAGAATGCTTCATTTAAATTTTATTATAAGTGAGGCGAAGAGATAACCACTACACTACTAAATGTGGTTAAATTTTATTATTAGTTTTAAAATTTAATTCCAATCTATTAGTAAGCTTATTTTCATTCTAGTCACAAAAATTATAATTAAAATAATTTAGCCCTAATTTCACATATATTAACATACTTAATACAATGATTTCTCTTTTAAAAGATGTGAAATATTTTAAATACATGATCCATTTGAATTTCTATATTTTATAGGCAAAATATTGAGATTGGTCCAAGTTTTTCATAAGGCTGTGAGTGAATTAAGATAAAGATTTTTGACTCTACTGCAGAAGAATCAAAACTATATAGCTAGCTTCTTTTAATTATATAACTTTTAATTATATAACTAGCCTCTATCTAATTGCTACAAAATTAGAGCCCCATTAACCAAGTTTTCAAACATGAGATAAGCTGTTGAGAATATCTGATTAAAAAAAATACCACTATGCTCTAACATGGTAAAGAAATGAATGGAACCTGTGTTTTACGACTTTTGATGAGCAGTAAATATTTTGCAACCATCTAATCAGGCAGGCCAGGCAGAGAGAAACTGCAGCCTGGACAGGAAAGCTGACAAGAGAACGGAAGCATCCTTTCCTACAGTGTCATTGCTTTTCCCTGAAGCCTGTCAAGGTAACCAAGATGTAAACTGTAACCACATGTTCAGCAGAAATAGTGAAGCAACTGTTTCTCTGGAGAAGAATTTCTTTATGTGTTTATTACTGCTTTGATGTACGCCATAAATTTCTGCATAAAGGTCACTAGATTGTGATGACACATCACAAGCCAAGTTGTTGGAATACATTGACCGTACAGGAAAACTGTGTTCAGAACTGGAGGATAATAAACATTAAGGCCAGTGTGTGAATTAGAGAAACAAAGAGTAGATGCCCTTAGAAATTAAAAAAAACAAACCTTGGTTCCCACAAGGTAAAAGTCAAATGTTGTACTGTTGAGCTGAAGTCATTTCCGTTGCCACCTTTCACAGGATTACAGTTTTGAGATAACACTTATCTTTACTTATCTTTAGAATGAGACAAATAAAAAGGATTCTCATAATTAAATCTGTCAAATCTTTTAACATTTTACAACTGAGGATTTTCTCTTATATACTATTTCTGAAGCAGAGTATCACTGATGTCTGAAGTATAGTGTTTTGTTTTCAGACATTTGGAAAACACATCTTTTTCCCCTCTTTCATCCCCAAGTCAATTGTGTAAAGAATAATTTCTGCCTGCTTATAAAACCTGTAAATTGGTGAATTCATATAAAAAGTAAAATTGCTTAAAGTAAAAATTTTAAGAGCTCTGATGAGTTTTAAATGCATGCATCAGTTCAAAGTGATTGTTACAGCCATACATATTTGTTATCTTTAAAATCTTCACAGTCATGTAAATTTGCTATGTTTGAAATCTGTTATCATTACTGTCTCCCAGCTAGGCACCTGTGAACTCCGGCCTACACCCCGCATCCCCCTGCCCCAATACTGCACTTACAGATTTGCATGCCTGGCTGCCCCAGTGATTCTGCCTGTGCAGTCCTTTCATCTAAGTGTCTTGTCATTGCATAGTGAGCCATCAGTTTACACAAACCTGCTGTGCTAAGCATCTATTACAGCAAACCTTCTGGTGATATATTGATTTTTTAGTTTCAGTTGTCCCCCTTGAGACATTAGAGCAGCTGTGTTTTTTTTTTTATAAGATTCCACTGAGTCTAGTGCAAACACATTATCTATTTAAACTAATTCAAACAGAAGGATGGTCAATCACTAGTGAAAGTATCTCAAGATCTCCCACAGCAAATATGAGAGGTTCCTTGGTGAGCAAGGATTCCGTATTCTAGAAATTAGTTAACTGTAATTTCCTAAAATTCATTAAACCTGACTTGCACTAAAATGTCACCAGCATTTAGTCTAGTCCTTAATGCTGAATAATATGGTTGAATTTATATTAGTATTTAAAAATTTCACTAAGGCCATATTTTCTTTTTATAAGACAACAACAACAGAAAGAACTAGAATATTTGTAGGTAATAAATACTGATCATTTTTTCTCTTATTCTGACATTGACCAGTTAGACTTTTTTTAAACATATGTTTTATAACAACATATGTCAATGTGGTTTAGTCTTAAAACTTTCTTTAAATTTTACTTTTTAATTATGGTTTCAACATTATTTTGTATTAGTTTCAGGGATACAGCATAGCAGTTAGGCAAACATATACTTTTCAAAAAACCACCAAGATCTTTAAGTGTGTGTGGGTATGTATGTAAAGTCAGTGACGGATTAAGTTAAATTGTAGTATATACTTCTAGCCTCTAAGTGCTTGGCTTACACATACAATTACTAGATATTTAAACTAAAATAGCTCATAAAAAGATTTCTATTTACAGTAGTTATATAATTTTATAGAACAGTTCTAAAATTTAAGGCATGATACATCAAATAAATTAAAATTTTCTCACATGAAATATTTATTTTAAATGGTCACAAAGTTTTAAATGGACAGTGATTAAATATCAGTTTCCAAAACAATTATGTAAATTTTGTATAACAGACAGTATGAGGAAATAAAAGTCACAAAATAGAATAGAATGACTCATTGAAACTTTGTAACAGTTTCAAATATCTCTCACTATGGTTCTATCTTCTGTAAATTTACTAAACATAGAATAAAGCAGAAAGATTAAATTGATGATTCACCTCCCTAAACCAAGATTAAGTGGATGAATCAAATCCCCCATCAAAGCACTGGCAACATGTCTAACAAGTTACAGTGTTAAACAGTACAGTAGCGTCAAGCAAAAGTTAAAGACTGTCACCTTCAATCTGTCAAAATGCCAGTAATTATTACATAGATTTGTTATATGAATTGAAAGTACTGTTCACACTAAATAAGAGTAAATGAGATTTGATACCTACTAGCAATTGCATATCATGGAAAAAAATTCTTAAAAGACTTCAAATATATTTATCTCTCTAAAGCAATATTTGTATGTTTAACATAGTCTACTGTAGAAGCTTTTTATGTCATCTTAGACCATGAATGGGGATAATTTTGACTTTAATATACTAGCATAATAGTAGATAGTCTATATAAAGAATGTATTTTGGAGGATGGAATTAGAGAGTAATACAATTTGTCTGCAGAAGTCTCCTTACATGTTTTAAAGATTAACAAATTTATACATTTTGAAATTTAAAAAATCATTTTTGAAAGATGTCTTCTACCATTTTCCTCCTTTAAACCACTTAAATTCAGAGATGGTTCCTGAGATGACCACTAGAACACTTAAATAATTTTGTAGTCAATATGAGATTACTGACATGAACACTAAGTTTATAATATCATTGCAGTGAAGAGACATCTGAAAGAAGGGAGCTATACATTGGGCATCTATATTATAATTATCAAAGAATGAAGAAGATCTGACATCATTATTACGTGTCTCTATGACACTAATTCTGTTTTATGCCTTTAAAGTATAAGGATCCTTGAATTGGTTTAGATTATACTTAGACATAAAAACATTTAAAATATGTATAACAATTATTAAAGAAATATATTAAGTCCAATTAAGGAGATAAATTATGCAGTATTTTTATCATAGTTTAATGTTAAAACTAATTTTGATTTGATCTTATATTTGAAATATGTTTTGAATTTCATATTACAAAAATAAAATAAATGTCCTTTTTTATTTGATCTCATAATGCCATGTTTGAGAAAGGGTATTTATTTCTACTTTCATTTACAGATGAGAGAAAGATTGTGAAATGTTAAGAAATAAGACATAACCAAATTAAAACTGGAATATAGGTCTCAGTGTTACCAGTCTTGTATACTTTCTGTAACATACAATCACACATGTATGATCACCTTTTTGAGGTATGAATAAATACAACAAATGATGACTTATTATTCACAATTTCTTTTTAATATAGAAAGTATCATTTTCCTCTTTCTTTTATTAGCACACATCCCTGTGATTAACTTAAAACATCTGTTACACAGTTTAAAATTATAATTTAGTTTAACCCTTAAAATGTATTCATCTCAAAGAGGTATGATTACAAATGTATTATTCATTAATAGCATTATTAGTAAAATATATATTACTTTATACAACATAAACACAAATCAGAGTAATTATACACATTTCCAAGTTGAAGGTAATATTTTAAAGGCAGAGATGTAGTTATTTTAAGCATAAATATGGTGATAAAAATGAGGATACTTCATATATTGTAGAAAGTAAAAATGATTCATTTGTAGCACACTCCTGAATACTACCCAACAGGATAAATATTTTTTCATCTATGACAATTTTTAATAACACAATCACAAATAACTAATTTAGTCAAATCAAGCAGATGGAGTTGGGAGTGGTTAAACAATCATTCAATTATACCTCTGGCAACTTTAAGCAAATTTAGCAGCCATATTATGAGGTGTTTGCTTTTTTTATACATAGTCTAGTGTTCTCATAATTTGAAAAACTAATTAGAATGTACAGAAGTGAATCATTTGAATGTGTGTTAAGGAAAACGTTTTGCTTTCAGAAGTCCAACACATTGAAGGTACTCACATTGTGGTTAAAGAGTCTGTTGTCTGACAACCTGGGAACTTGTTCAATTTAATCTACCATATTTTCAGTATATAAATCTGTATCGTTTGTTGCTGTCACTTTCAGATAAAATTTCACCATGGCTCAATCAAGGACAGAAAGAAAAATAAAGCTTGTTTTTATTTTAATCTCCTCAGTGGCTGATATGGACAACGTTTCCTGAACAAAGCTGAGGGTCTTCCCAGGGTCTAAAGGTACCGCTCCCTTTACTCGAAGTATTCTTTCAACACAGACCATAAAACTCAATAAACAAATTAATTACAAGGTTAAAAAGCATATAAAGAAAGATGAAAGTAAGTAAAGACAACAAAATCTTGAAAGGGTACTTGGTAAAATAAACTTTGGAAACCACTTCTAAATAACCAAATCTAACGGCTCAAAAATGACCAAAGTTGCTTTACACTTGAGGTTTGGCTGAGTTATTTTATTACATATACTTTCTGCTTTTTAAATCTGGCTAAAATACACATGTTCAGTGGTGACTGAACTTTGCCCAACCAGCTTGGCACATACCAGCTACATAGTTCATGCAGTTCCAAAGATGGCAAAGAAGAACCAGGAGCTCAGCATCAGAGAAACATCTCCACAGAGAAAGTTCAGATTTTGCAACTTTTTTAATAGTGTTCTAGACCATATGATATTATTAGTATATTTTCACTTTCTCCAACACCCAACAGTCAAAATCCTATGCATCAAATGGATGCATTATACAGATACAACACTATTATTTTATGACCTTTGCAGTTTTGTGTTTTAGAGTGTTTCTTGAAGCACATGAACATGTAACCTGTATGTTACCAGAGGCCCCCTACATGAACAAGATTTAATGAATCTTGCTTCAGATCCTGGGCCTGATACAATTAAAAGTCTCCCAGGAATTCCATGTCTAACTCCCTGGTGCTTTTCTGTGTTTTGCCTCTTGTTTCAAAGCAGTATGTGTGCTTCTGCCCCATGTGAGGTAGTGCTTCGATGTTCCACTCTGGTTTCCACTGCTACTTCGAACACAGTATTCTTTGATGCTTAGCTAATGTACAGATGGTTCATGAGTGAGACACCAGAAATCTCATGGTTCATTGAAGCCCTTCTGCTATCTTTCCCAGCACCCCTTTTTGAGACCAAACTCCTGATATGTGTCCCACCTCACTGTGCACAGCCTTTTGCAGGGCAACTCCAAACCCTCCTTAATTTCCATTCCCCATGACACCTCCACTATTTCTGTAGTAGCAATAGCCTGTAGGTCCAGCTTATCTCCTCCAGCCTCCCTTAAACTCTGATAAATGGACTTCATCTGTTACGTTACACACACACACACACACACACACACACACACACAATCTTCAAATAATTTGGGATCCATACAGAGAAATAGGAATGAGGAAAAGAGAAAAAATAACACAAAGAAACTTGGAAGACATAAATGTGTTTTCTTTTGACACTTATTTTTTCTTGTTTTAAATGATAAATCATTTTAATGTATAAGACTAATTATAATTAATAAAATATTTCCAAAAGGGAAATATAACATTTCTTTAAAGAACAAACAAAATATGCAAGTTCCTTTTTTGAGTCCTGGGAAAAATACTGTATGTTTTCTGCTGAATATAAGGGTCAAAATTAAATTAGAAAATACAAAACTTTGAGGATTAGTAATTTCATCCTCTTCTCTAAAATATATTCTACAGATTATTGAATGATTATCCTTTCCCTAAATTAAGATTATTCTGTCTATGCTAACTAGAATGGTATTACTATGACATTTACTCTTGAATGTAAAAGCCATTAGAAACTATGGAATTCAATAAGAATGATCAACTAGGAAAAATTATTTTTTTCTCTGATCTTCTAAAAGTACCATGCTTAGGTAATAACATCCCCAAAAGTCTGAAATAGTAAATGTCTTAAGAAACCATATATTCCTCCATTTATTTTTCTATTAGTTATAGGCTGCTTTGTTTAGAAATAGTTTTGCAATCACTGTTTGCATAATGGTAGAATCTTAGGACCACACACAAAATCATGGACTTCTGTAAACAGTGTCTTTACAGTAGACAATGATCTATTGCTTTACAAATTGACTAAGATCACTTTGACATTTAATTTAACTTGCAGTTCTCTATGTCCTGCAGAGAGTTATATAGATGCTTTTCTTGGCAGTATATGAACAATATTCCAAAGATAGTCATGATATTTCCTTCCTTCATATGATTTTCTATTTACTATTATAGACCTAACTGCAATTAAGTGAAGTGTGTGCATGTCTAAAAAAAGGAGACAGAAGTAGGCCCTTAGACATTGTAGGGAAATGATGTGCTAAAGAGCTTTAAAAACAAGGGGGAAAAAAAGAGCAAAACAGAGCATCTTACACATAATAGACACTGTAGACACTGGTATTTGTTGAATTGAGAATATAAGCCACTATATCATTTCTGACAAATATAGATTCTTCAAAATTATGTTATCTAACATGCATTAAAAAGATATTTCTAAAGTTTCAGGAAATATTTTGCTCTCCATCTACTAAAGTTCCTAAGTAAACTCTCACTCTGAATAACTGACTCCTCTGTTAAAGTTTGGAATGTGTGGTTGTAGTATGATCACTTTTTTCTCCATTTTTCATTGCTTTACCAAGAAATGATTGTATTTCTTGTGATTTTATTTTAAAGAAGTATAGGCACTGACTATTCTTAGAGCATTTTTGTATTCTTCAAAAAAGAATGGAAGCTATAAACCGTGCTGCAATGGTGCCTAAAGTTGTATTTCAACCTCAAGATGTCTGTCTCTGAATTCCTTCATCAGAGGATGACGGGAAGGGGCAGAAAATGTTATACCCAGAGAGTTGCTACTTATTTTTAAGTAATAATCATCCCCTTTCACTAGCTGATTTATATTGGTTTCTGTGTCTAGCCTTCCCTTTTTTCTCAATGTTATACCTTGAACTCCAACCAACTGCCTTGCCATGGCAACTTGACTCATTATTATCTGAACAACATGTTAGCCAGGTTAGTTTTTTAAATTCCATTTCATCCTAATTCCTGTGATAAGCATTGCTTAAATTCATCACATGATGTCTTAGACTCAAACAGAACCAGGGGGAAATTGATGTCTGTATCATTGCTTTATTACAGATACACTCGCTACCTTCTTTCTAATCTATATATTCTTAAACTGCTCTCTCTTCAAATACAACTCAGATTTTCTTACACCTCCACTGTCATTTTTTACTTATCTTATTAGCCTTTAGCAGTAACCATGAGCAGTGTCATCTGTTGTATAGTTATTATTCTCTTCATCTCCTTAATGTGATTGGAAATTCTGGAAAGCAGGAAATCAATTAGTCACTGAGGTTCTGCTCAATACAGGAAATAATGCCTTAAATGTAGTAAGTACTCAATCAAAATTTTTATGATTAGAAACTATCTTGAAAGGCTGAGAGGAGTGTTATATTGATGTAGACCACTGTGTATTCTGTGTTCGTTTTCACCCTGTGTTTATGTAGGCAGTAGAGCTGAGATACATGACTAATTTAGAGAACTACATTAAAGATATGTCCAAAGGTATATCAATTTCTGAGAAAAAAGGAAAGCCCATCCTATCAAAAAATTAAACTTTCAGCAATTAACTTACATTGTTCCCTGCATCCAATGTAAAACAGGTAAGAATTTAGAAATGAAAACAAAACCTTAAAAAGTTACACAAGTATTTTAATGCTGTATCATGACTGAAAAGTGACTAAAAATTAACTGAAGACATTTGTCTACTTTGAAAACTATTTTTATAACTTATTTGAATTTTAACCATTGTCACACGTGGTTGCTGAGAAAACTAACCCTACCTTCCAAAAATAACCTTTTGTCATTGTTATGAATAAACATACAGTTTATAGTTCAGCAAAATGATTCTTCCCTTGGTAGACAATACAAATACTTCAGCCTAGTTCCTAAATATTGTGAATTACAATTTCAATTATGGCAGTTGCATAAAAAAGTGTTAGATTATGCTGTTTTTTCCTTATTTAAATATAGTGGCCTCTATTAATAAAAAATAAAAAAAAGTGAATTCGACTTGCATGTGTACAGTTTAAAGATACACAACTTGTGCCTCTCTAGTAAAGCAGAATATAAATTATTCTTCATGTGTTGTATGTAGAGTTATTATTTCACATTGTCATTTAAGTTGGATGTTTATTAGAATTCAATCTTTCATAACTTTTTCCACAATAATTATGGACATTTTTTGGAATGTAAGTTATGGATACATGTTTCTACCAACATATTTTTTCTTTAAAACAAAATTCATATTCTTCCCTAAAGTGCATGCTTCCAAATTAGAGGGTTTGGCACCCTCTCTCATACTGGCTATTTAGCACTTACTGAGTTTTTGGAGGCAGATGACTATGTTTTATTTTCTTCTCTGTATAGATGTTAATTGCAACAGTAAGTGTTTTATAAAACCTACTGATTGTTCGGGGGTTTTTTTGATCCAAAAACTTTCCTAATTCACAGGTCTCAATTTACTTTATATGCTTGTATCTTTTAAAAGACTGACTGTATTTGCTCTTATCATCCTTCACACTGAATTTCCAATTTGTCCATATACCCATTAACTGGACAGCTAGAGAAGAGAGTGATGATGATGTGGAAACGCCAAGGACAAGTGACAGGTATAGCCAAGCTCCAGTTATTCTGCCTAGTGGCCAAGACACTTTCTTTCTATGAGCCTCAGCTAAAAGGGCAAGATAAAATGATGTCCATTTTTTCTTTCAGCAATAAAATTCTGATTCTAAATATAGAAAAGTGACACATATTCTTCCTGGCCACCAGGATGCCACTTAGCATTTCACTACAATTAAACGGTTTGAAATAAGACTGCAACATAAAACATGTCTCAACACTAATCCATGCAACCCAACTGCCGTGACCTGATGGCTTCCTTATTGATTCATCTCAGCACACGCGCGCGCACACACACACACACATGCTCTCCATATACACATTCTTTTTGAAAGTGCTATTTATTTTAGTTAAAACTTTTCCTAAACTGGTCTTTAGCAATGCTGCTTAATCGTTATGTGGCTTAAAGTAACAAACCAAGGAGTCTGTGTGTGGTGAGCATGTGGTCATGAACAAGAGGAAATCTGAATTTAAAGGGCAGAAAGCAATGGAAAATGGAAGCCAGCCGACTAACTTGTTTTTCCAGCTGTTTCACTGGTTTAAAAAATTCTAATAAAACAGATAGTATTTCTTTATAGCCTCATTAGTTTCCCTATGTAAATTGACAACGTAGGGCAGTGTTCCCTGTATCCCATGTTCAGATACAGCAACCTTTTAATCTTTTATATATATTTCTTGACCAAGCTGAACAAAGTGGCAAACTTTCATAAAGGTATTTTTTTAAATCTGCAGAAATTCTAATTCCTAACATGTACATCAAATTATACATTAGCACAGAATTAGAAAATAATAGATTATTAAGTTTAAACATAAAAGGAGCTCAGTAATATATGTGATCTACTAATTATATAGGTAGAAATAATTCTGAACTTTAAAAAATACACAGAGGACAATGGCTCAAAAATCTCTTGGCAAACATCCAAACAGTTGTCTCATTTTCTAAAATACCTTTGTCATCTGGAAAAATTAATGTAATGATTCAACTTAAGGCTGAGAGGAAGTTTATCCTACAGAAATTATGTCAATTGTTCTCATTTTGAAAGTTTTCTTCTACAATTCACCCTAAACATTGACTGATCTTTAGACATATGTATTAGTATATGAATGAAGTTTGCAGGCACAAACTTAATGTTTTTCATAATAATTTCTTAAATGCTATAAAATAAAAAGAGAATACAGTTATGTGAATATAGATTTGTGTTTAGTTTACTTATTCATGTAGATCATAGTCAGTATTCCCACACTACTTTTAGCATAATCACAATATTCACATCACAATATGTTTAAATTGTTTTCATTTTTTATTTACTAATATCACTGAGCTCACTGTCCTTTAAAAGTTCTATAACTATAAACACTGTATTCATTTTTTAATTTATAATAATAATGGAATTGTACAAAACTTTAAAATACTTCAAACCTCAATAAAATCAGAATCATAAAGTGGTTATTCTAAGGTACCCATTGGTATAATCATCTGCATCAAATCAAGGTAACAGTAAAAACTCGTAGTGTCTTTCCTTTAGTCACTGCAACTATGGAAGTTCTTCCTCATTTCACTAACCCCAGACACTGTCATTTCAGGAGGCCTCTGTCATATACTTACCATCAAGAACATGTACATCTCGGGTTACCTTTTGTAAAAGGTCTACATTAAAAAATATAGAAAGGGAAACAAAAGAGCAAAAGTCATCTTAGTAGCCACCTAGGCCAGCCTAGTAGTGAACTGGAACCTCAGTCAGACTACACTAATATCTCTAATTGTTAGGATCTCTTACGACCCTGCATCAACTCTAGTGGTCATTCTTCAGAAGTGGCTAGCACAAGGTTCTGTTGGGCCCTAGTCTAGTCTTGACATCCTGTGACCATCTTAGTTTCTCTTCTTTCTGTGCCAAGTTTTTTTTATCCTGTTTCTTCTTGAATCAAGCTCCCAATAAAGGAGAGCTGATGAGACTGTGTGTGGAGGGGTGGCAGGACTTGATGAGCACCACTGGGAGAGGGAGATGGGGGTTGGCCAGGCTCAGAGGTATACAGACCCTTTGGGCAGTGTGGTGCTAGGGAACTGTCCAGCAGCTCTCACTGCCTGACTAATCCACATTCTAAAAGTTAGTATTGTAATTCTATTCACTTCCCCCTCTAATCTCCCTTTTAGTAATTACTACAAAAATAAAGATCTAAAATGAACTAAAGCTAAGCAAAGTGATTCATTTTCTCTTTCCTGGATAGTGGGGCAATGTATGGGGCAGTGAATGAGAATATTAAATGTAGGAATTTACATCAAAACATAAAATATATTGAATAAAAAACAAAACAGCCATTAAAAAGTCAACATTCTTTTCTTTTGTTCCTTGTGGGATCAGACATTACTCCAGAGAGAAATAATGTCTCCTTTTTGAAGCGGGGAGGGGGTGGAAACTACAGCAGATGTTTAGAAGCAAAAAGGCGGTTTAGATAAGCTTTCAATCACAATCTTCAGACTCGCCTACATGCCCAGGTCAATTCAGGCCTCCCTTCCCAAACACTAGACAAGAAATTTGAAGGATAGTGAGAATGAGAGGAAAATGGCAGGGCACTCAGGTAGAAAAGAATGCTCAGAGGTAAATAAGAGGGAAAATGAGAATCATGAAAATTGAAGAGTAGAAAGATAACTAGCTGAAGAAAAACACTGGAAAACAGTTGAAAGCTGTTTAATTGATTGCAAGATTTGATATGGGGAAAAACAAGGAACTGAATAGAAATTCAGGCTAAGAAGGTTAAGAAGCTTGCATTTGCAGTTTTAAGATTAAACTTACTATGCTACTTTTTTAAACTGTAAACTTTTGAATTAATAATTGTCTTTAGTTTGTAAGGAATTACCTTTCTTAGGTCAGATAGTACAAAAAAATCATAAATTTTTTGGAATGAACACATCATAAAACCTTCTAAACTATTCATAAACTTGGAAATTATCATCTTTCCTGTGTAGTTACAGCCTGACATGCCTTTGTTAAAAGTCTGGTCAATTATCTTAAATAATAACAAGAGAGTTCAGACATAGTTTATTTTGACCATTTCCAAAAGAATTATTTTTTCTAAATAATTTTCCAGATTAAAAAGTAAAAATTATATAAACTCAAGTACTGAATAATAGAAACAAAGACAAGTATAATTATTATTATAATTACTATATAACTATAATAAAACAAGAATTATTGTGTGTATTAGGATATATATGCTCTAGGCAATGTTTTTTGTCTGTTAACATTTAGTAAAATAAGGGCAGAACCAAATCACACCAGTCCTGCAACTCGAAGGACTTGGGAATCAGACTTCATTGTACTGAGTAGCGAGACACTTATGTAAGATACCACTTTCCTTAAATAAATCTGCGTGAAGCTAGGATATCTGACAATAGATTTGCACTGAAATATCTGCATAAAAGTTTTATAAACTCTTTAGATGCAAAACAATAACCCATATTACTACATCATTAGCCATCCTGCTCATAACTTCTCTGAGGAAAACCAAACAGCAAAAAACAAAAGACAAAAAACCTAGGCCTGATTATAAGAGTGGTGGCATGGTAAATTCCATCTCAAAAACTGTCAACAGCACAAATTATTTTATAGGTGGTTTGTGTCTTCATGCCAACCTCAATACATGCACCTGTATATTTATGAAAAATATGCTATTGATTCAAGTAAATGTATCATTTTGGCATAGTGAATATGACATATATCCATACATTTATATTTGTATTTTTAGGAAGATATGATACAAACCTTGTTTAATGATTTTTATTCCTTTTTCTCTATTTTCCTTGCAGGAAAGAGTGCTATACTGCTTTCACGCCCCAATACCACCACGGAGACAGCATTTTTATAAGATCTATAGTTTTACCTAGAAATTATTTTTTTGTCCTTGTGCCATTTCCTAGACCAAGAGTAGAAAACTCCATGTTAGTAAGATTCAGAAAGGTAACACAGGAAACCATGATAGAAGGAGACAGCCCTGCATAGCCCCCATATATGCTTCCTAGATCCTCTCACTTTTCAAGAAAAAAGAGAAATAAACATCATCAGATGAAATCTCCTACCACTTAAATGTTAGCAGGTAATTAGTTTTTAAATATTATGGGAGCTGAGCACATCCTTTTCTAGGCCTGTGACCCACAAGTTTCACCACATCTAGAAAAATATTTCTTAATATAACTAAACAATACATTTCTAAGGATAGAGAATATATTATTTTAATTCACTCAATAAATACACAATAATATTAATAATAACTAACATTTATTATAGTGTTACCGTGTGTCATGCAAATAATTTTACATCAGTTACCTCATTTAACATTCACAATGATATGACCAGGTAGGAATTAATTTAAGATTATTTTATAGCCTAGTCAATAAAATTTAGGAAGTTGAGGAAATTTCCATGAGTTACAAGGCTCCTATGTGGCAGAGCAAAGTTTCAAACCCAGACAATCTGCTCCTGGGCCTGACCTAGGGTTATGCATTTGCCTTAGCAAGGGTAGGTTGTGCAAAACAAAATCAATTATTTCCGTTTTGTTTTAAATAGGAAAAATAGTGAAGAGGGCCTATTCACTATTGTCCTGCAAACTGTCCATTAAATTTAAGAAAAGAAAGCCCCTCTATGTAACAGATTAATTTATAAAATATAGTTCTTCCAAGATTAGTTTATTGCACTGTACGATAAATACTCTATCACTCTTTTCCTCTTAACTACTGAGACAACAGGGGGACAAGAATGAAGTATGGAGAACGCGTAATTTGTACTTTTGTGTGTGTTTCTTAGAATAGAAGATGCTAGATGTAGTGCCTGAGTGACTTAACAAGATCTTTGGAAACATTGCGCTGTAACACCTTATTTGTACATTGTGCTAAACAGTTCTGACGTAATTGGGTGGGGGAGATGAGTCACAGTGTTGCCTGCTGAATGGGGTGGTACAAGGAATTACTGTACTTCATTTTGGGAGGAAAACTCCAGAAATGAATTACAAACCTAAATATTATTAAAAAGTCAAGCACTTTTTTTCTAATTGTCAATTTAGAATTCAATGACGACTTAGACTTCATCAATGACACTCTAAAACAAATAAATGATCCATGAAAAATAAAAACTACCTTTGACTCATAACCCTGTAATTTACTAATGTGGCTATTTTACAAAAGTAATTTCATTCAACAAAGCATTTTTCCTCACCATTCAGGACAGTACACTTGTAAAATTTGCATTTTTACATACATGGAAAATGCATGTCTGCTAAGTCAGATATTGGTATTTTACTCCTGGAAATATTTTCAGTATTTGATTCTCACTTGTCAGTTCCTCATTTACTTTACTTTGTCTATGAACTTTGCAAGACTTGCTATCAAGTTCTAAATATTTAATAATAGCAGTTCTTAATCATGGCCAAGTCCAGTTTTTAATTCACGTTATCTTAATATGCACAAAATATGACTCTCCTTTATAGCCCAAAGCACTCAATTTGTGTTCTGTTTATTATTTACCTGCCCATAATATTGCATACTTTACCTCAACAACATAACCCAGATGCACGGTGTTCTCCAGAAATTCTTCCATTTTAAGTATGCAGATATGTTTCATAAGCTAATGAAAGCCATTGGCCCATGGCTTTCCTGCCCACATGACAGTAATATAATCATAGTACAAAGGACAGAGACCTAAACCAACAGAAGAAGCTTAAAGGCATATTAAAAAAGAACTCTCTGAGTTAGTGGCACTTTATAATCCTGGAACATGGCGCTAACCCAGGACTGATACACTACTTTTGTGCTTTCTGACCTACTTCTGCTCCCCTCCAATATGCAGGTATAATTCATTCATTCTTTTATTTTTAAGTATTTATTAAACATCTACTATGTATTATACATTATTAAATAGGTTGAAAAAACAATGATATACAAAAAAGGACGAGAGCCTGTTCCCTTTGCCACAGGTGACACTTTTTCTGAGTATGAAGAAACCTTGCCTGTCTTGCATCTACTCCTACTCCCTCCACCACTATCACCACTCTATACAACCTCTTCACCTTCTACAGAGTCTGTTACCCACAATTAGACACAAGATACATACAAATGAATTGCCTATGAGAGACTATTCATTGCACAAACCTGTTTTTTCAATCCTGTTAGCACCAAGCTCTACACTAGGCCTGATGACATTGCCTAAATCAAAACCCAGGTTAGGTTGTCAAGAATCTCAGGTATCACAGATTTCAAAATATAAAGGAAATAGATAATAGAAAATGATTTTCTAGGCCATGGCTTTGAAATGGATCTTATCATTTCACACAGAAGTGAAGGGTATGTGTTCACTCTTAAAGGCTGTCAACACTCAAGCTTCATTTTGCCTTCACTGATAGTGATTTCTCTGGCACTGAAGATCTCAATTGTTGAGGAGAGGAGCTAAATTTTAAAGTTTAGTAAAGAGTTTATCCTGGAACATATTAGAGCAATAGACTGAATAGAGGTCTATTTTGTTGTTAAAAGGGGTTACTTGCAGATTTCATGTTCTCTAACAGATACTACACTTCAGGCATTTGGGAGTGGTGGTTCCTAAATGTGACTGCAGAACAGAATCACCTGGGGCAGCTTAAAAACACTAGGGGTTTAAAACTCTCTACATGTACTGACTTAATTGGTCTGGGTGTGGCCTTGGCATTGGAATGTTACAGCTCCCAGGTGAATGTAATGTGCAGCCAACACTGATAGTCACTGTTCTACGGTCTTGGGTTTAACCATATCAGTCATTCAAAAAACTCAGCATATTGATTTTTTCTTGACCTAATTTCCTTTGTGTTATAAACTCATGATGGAGTTGTATATTGCTAATGAGAATGAAAGTCCAGAAAAAGGTGTCTCTGACCTCTGGTAAGGAACTGATTTTGGAGCATTAAAGATGTCTCTGAAGACCTAATTATTTTGAAACATATTTAAGGCAGGCTCCTTCATACCTTTACTCTGTTCCTCAAATATGGCCAAGATTGTGCATGCATGCGTGTGTGTGTGTATGTGAGAGAGAGAGAGAGAGAGAGAGAGAGAGAGAGAGAGAGAGAGAGAGAGAGAGAGAGAGACATACAAGCAACAGATTCAGATATCAGAGAAATGGAGAGGACTCTAAAAACAATTCCTGATCCCTACTACTACTATAGGCAGTTTAGAATTTCCGACGGGCATTTGAAGGCAGTCTGGCACACTGGAGCCGAACTGTTTGGCAACTTATCAGGCAGACAGCCACAAGGATGTGCACAGTTAGAGGCACTGCTGGGAATTTGGAGGTAAGTAGGAAAACAAAGCTAAGCCCAGCAAAGCTGCTTTGCCTCAGAGCCTTGGAGAAACCTCGGTTAAGTGCAATAAGATCTCTTCCTGGCATTTCAACTGAACACCCCTCTCAATTTAGTTTATAACCATGATAAAACATAAATGTAATTCCTGCTAGCAGAATGATTAATGCCCACAATGGGTTTAAAGCCAATATTCTAAACCGATTTAAGATAACGTTTTTATTCTAAAACTGGCCTCTTCAATAAATTGATTGTGCCTCTTTTATGGCACACACCCTGGTGTGCCTGGTGTAATAGTTATGTAGTTCGCTTGTCCTGCTGCCTAAAACAATTGCTCACTGAGAAAGAGGACTCATACCACACATTTCTTTGTACTTAATAGCTGTAGCAGGCAACACTTCACAAGGTCGGCATTCTAAAATATCCGGGAAATTCAATGCAGTTTTGGGTACTTTTCTTTTAGTTGGATAATGTATTAAAGGAATCTCTCTAAAGTAGGGTGGGTGAGTGGGAATGAAAAGAATAAGAGACAGATGGACACAACATTTTTTATAAAAGCCTAAAAACTTTTCCTCATATTGACCCATAATTTGCCAACAATCAATTCTGATCAGATTTTTCAATTTCTACTTTAAGGTGAACATAGTTTGTGCTGTTGGAGCTTAATTCAGATACTATATAACCTTGAAAAATGTCTATGCTACTAATAGACGTGAGAAAATTTATCTTTAGTTATTAAAAATCTAATATTTTCACCCAGAAGCTATTTAGAAAGGTTTTTAGAATTCTGCCTTATTATCACTATTCACTGTAAAATCTGGAAATCAAAGATGGATATTTGTTTTAAAGGTGATTTCCCCTAAGTGCTATGGTGCTGAATTTCATTTCCAAAGCACAGAGAGATGATGCATCTTAACTCTAGGACACCTTTAAATCAATTCCTGCTACACATTCCATCAGCACCTGGGCTCTGAGTCTTTCTTTCTCCATTTCATGAATAATTCCAGGCTAAGCTTGATAATCTTTGTTTTTCTCACTCACTTCAATTAAAAAAGAAGAACCAAAGAGGGGATGTGAGGAAAACAAATTCAATGTGAAAAACTGCTAGATAAATATATTTCACACATTAAATTTCTAATGTAATATCTGAAATATTGATACATACTGCATGTATGAAAAAGTATCAAATACATAGCAGAAAATTAAAAAGACAGGAGATGAATTAAACCAATGTACATCATTATAAGATTCCATAAAGATAAACAGTTAAAAATGAACACATTATAAGAGACATAGCTATTACAGATATAGGAAGGAAAGAGAAGCAATCACTTCCTCTCCCCTAAAATCAGAATATTTCACCGTTCTGCAGCGGAGCAACATGTGCTTTTTCCTTCAACAAAATATAGCCTATCACATGTTCTTTATCTCCCGTAATGGAAAATGACTTGTAATACTGTAGATGATATGACTGAACGAATAACCAGAGTTTATCATACGAGCACAAAGATCTCTTTGCTTGTCCTACTATGGATATCAAAATAAAAAATACAACTGCATAGAACATATGCATTATCAGATCCCCTGAAAAACTGACATAATTATATTTTCACACAAAGGTTTTAAAACTCCAGTCACATCAGCAGGGTTTGAGTACTAATGGAAAATGGAATTGATGCAATTATGTAGAACAGTGGCAGGAAGGATGGCTTTTAAGAGAATCAGCTTAAAGAAAAAAATCCCAGTTGCATGTGCATTAAAGCTGTCAAGATGCTAAACTAAAGACCTTCTCTTTGTGCCAGCTACAGCCCTACCCGATTCCGGAAAGTAACTTTCTGAAGCCATGCCAAGCCCTTTGCTTGAAAATAACATCTTAATCGGTTTCTTCTAATAAAATTCAAAATGCTCTTTAGATAACAATAATACACTCATTGTTTTATTCCAGCTTAATGTTCTGATCTCTTGGAATGTTCTGAGTATTACTATTTAAAGAAAAAAAAATAATCCCTGAGCCTGAATTTATGGAGCAACAGTCTGGCTGGGTGGACCAACAAAATTTGGAAGCTTTTAATGCCAGAAAGACTGCTTCTATTTGAAACCCAGATTTGTACATAATGGCAATGAGACTCCAATCTTTTGCCATTTTTTGCATATTATTCTTAAATAATAACATTTAGGTGTGAATACAGAACTAGGTTGATAATGTTTAAGGAATGCTTAAGGCTCTTATTGACAACTGACACAAAATAAATTATCCAGTAAGTCTTTTCATACCAAGGGGTAACTTAAGACATGAGGTTTTGTTTTTGCTTGAATTATGACACTAGTGTATATTAAAGAGGCTGGAAAAGTTATAAAAATAACTCTAAAAATAATCACCACATCCTACTGTCAAAACTAATACATGGCTGGCCATCATCTCAAGTATCTTCATTAAAAGTTTGAAAAAGATTGAAATCCAGTCTACTGTGTGATGTGTGCACTTACATTGTCTAGTTCAATAATGAAATCCAATAAAAATATCACTTATTTTATATAAGCCAATTTTATAATTACTTTGCTACTATTCACCTACTCATTAAACTAGAGGTCCATGGGTTAAGATTACAGGTCTGGCCTTGGCCGGTGTAGCCAAGTTGGCTGGAGTGTTGTACAGTAAACTGAAAGGTCACGTGGGTTCATTTATCCGTCAGGGCGCATACCTGGGATGTAGGTCCCATTCCCAGCTGGGGTGTGCAAGGGGCAGCCCATCCACGTTTCTCTCTCACATCAATATTACTCTTCCTCTCATCACCTTCCCTTGCCCTCTCCCTAAAATTAATAAGCATGTCCTCAGGTGAGGATTATAAAAAAGAATTATAGTTCTGTTGGAATTGCATTTTTACATGTAATAGTCTCTACCATTTAAAAGAAGCTGTGGCCACACAAACTGCTATACCCAATCCTAAGTCCCTTTACTCTGTTTCTAATTTTGTTAGTGCTGTCTTAAAATCTTTAGACCCATCGTGTTATCCAGTTTCAGTCTCAGTAATGAATAAAGTGCCAATGCAATGCACCTCACACAGTTTACACAGAGTTATGCCTACTGACGAAAGAGAAGAAGACTTTTCTAATGTAAATTTTATGAAATGAAGATTTTAGAAACAGAAGCATACAATAAAAGATTATGTTTCACATGCTATAATTGGGACTTTCAATTAATGCTAACTATAGTAACAGTGGCAACTTGAGTTGCAAGACTTCACTGACTACAAAAGAAGCAAGTATAGTGAAATAAATTTAGGGATTTATTTATGATTCCTTTACATTTGCATTCTTGTTATCTGTACTAAAAATGGATTACCCACTTCTGGCAGGTTCTTAATCAGCAAGTCATTTTGTTCTCACTATTACTAGTCATCAAGTAATAGTGCAGCAAGACTCAAATACGTAAGTCACCGCAGTTTCTTGTTCCCTCCAAGCTGTTCACTATACATTCAAGCGTTACAGTAACATTTTAAGTACTAAAGTGTTTGTGAAGCTAATTATTATATAGTTATTATATAATTATAAATGTGGGTATTTGAAACTTTAAAGTAAGAAAAAATAATATCAGAATCACAATAGATTTCTCCCTGACTTCTCAGTTTTCGTTATATGCATTTACAAGGCAGTGTCCACTTAGGAACGACTGAATTCACTGAAATATAACGGATCTTACTCCTGCAGTATGTGTCTGTATGTGTGCATACAGGTGATGCATTTATTTTTACCAGATATATATGCCCTCTCCCTAATTATTCTGACCTTAGCAAGAGAAATTCTATACTAAGAAAAGATGTTTTCCATGAAAGAACTTAGCAACAGCTTCTTTAGTGCTCTAACTCCTACAGGGACTCAAGGATTTCCTTCTGTGAGATCAGCAATCTAATCTACTTAAAGAAAAAGTGGTGGGGGAGGTGTGGGATGGAGACAACTGTACTTGAACAACCAAAAAAAAGAAAAGAAAGAAAAAGCCATTTATAGTATAAACACTAAAGGACAAAAAAAGGAAAAGAAAAAGCAATTATCTATTGTGAAGCTATATTGCTTTGAGTCCTTTGGTTTATTAATTCCATAGAGGCTAGAGACTTGACATTAGCCATCTCACTATATATAAAATTAAATATAAGCAATCTTATCATCACAGTCTAGTATCTGTTCATTTTTTATAATAAAATAGTTTCAGGGAGGTAATAATTTAGAAATTAACTAGGTAGAATTTTCATACTTTTATTATCAATAATCCTAAATGCTAGCAAGTTGTAAAGTTGAGAAAGGCAAGGATATTAGGCACTTTTACTGACGTTACGTCAAATTAGAGCATACGATTTTATTAACTGTTTTCTTTCTAAAGCAATATATAAATGAGCTGAGTAGAATACTTTATTCTAGAGATAGATGAAGGGAAGATGGGATCCTGATACACATTCCACATCAAATGTAAATCTTAATTACAAGAGAAGTCACTTGGGAAAGGCAAGAAAATTATGTTCATTAATTTACATGAATTAGCTACAAATAAAAATGTAAATTTTGGGTATTTATGTATTGGCTCAATTTTTTCAAAGAGAATTTAAAGACATTCTAACGTGGTGTTAAATATATTTAAAGTCTGACAAATAATAATCCATAAATTATTGCTAAAAATAAGCAGTTAGTTTAAAACTTGAGGTATGTTCAAGCTACACTGTTGTGCATACTTTGGAAAACAAATTTGTTAATATTCATATTAATGGCCTAGCATTTCTGCACATATTATAATATACATTTTCAAAAGGTCTCTGATTCCCTACAAGCACAGTTCATAATTAATTTCCTTTTTTTTTCTGTTTCCTTCTTCTAGTTTTGTCTCTGCCACCATGAAACTAGAGGTCCTTAGCCAAGATATTTACTCTCCCTGGGCTTCCATGCCTAGCTACTTAATAGGCAATCTGTAATAAATGAGATATCAGGTGGAAATTTTCCAAAAAGTAAAAGGCACTCTGAAGAAGTAACATGACTATTTGGTTCCAAGAGGCATTTAATTCCCACTGAATGATGGAGGGTTGAAATGATTGTTTTTGAAAGGCATGCACCTTGGAAATTAGAATATACTTGCCATCTATTACAGCTCAGCACATTGTTTCACGGCTAGTGCTGCCCTAAAATAGCACATGGCTTAGCACTGAGCTCTGCCTCGTATGTGTCCTTCTTGCCAACTGATACTCTGTTCCCTGTGTTTAAATTTGTTTTCATTAACAACACAGGTCTTCAAGAACACATAAATGAAAATGCAGAAGGCAAACAGTGCTGGAATTTGCTCAACGCTTGCAGCTCTTTTTCTCAATACTTTTATTATTTGACAGTAATGGAGCTAAAAAATGATAGTTTTTTTTACTCAGTATATATTTAGTTGATGCTACAAAGGTAGCCATTAAAAAAGAACATTTGAATCATTTTTTAAGAGAAAGTAGACTATATTGATTTCATAGAAACACTCTGATAAATCTGTACAGAAGAGAGGAAAGAGAATAATAAATTTTTCTACAGCTATCCTTTGAGGTCAGACTTGCTCCCACAGCCAAAATGGAGATCTTTCCTACAGCAACTAAATAAACATGTTCCAGAGGGGTAATTCCTTCACCCTCATCCTAATGAATTCAAAATTGAAGGGGGAATTAGGGATGCTGTAAAGAATGAATTTTATTTCCTTCATTTCCAGGAAGATATGTCTTAAAAGAAAAGCAAAAGTTTACTGTGATACCTTGAATATGATAAAATGAGTTTATAGAACGCTTTCTTAAGAGTATGTTCTTTTCTTTTAATTGTGACTTTTGTGGACCTTAAAACTTACTCTAGCCAAGTCTACAGATGTGGCTCCAACTCTGCAGTTTGACTGTGTTATATTCATGTCCCTTTGCATCCCTGTGACCTCAGGCAGCTACTTTCTCTACTTCTCCATTTATGAGGCTAAAAATGCTGTTAGAGAGTTCAATGAGATTAATTAACATGTATAACATATACTTTTCTCCTCATATGTGAACATATCAATGTTTCATCAACATGTGAACAGATTTAAAATAAGTTATCTAGCATCACTTAAACAATATACATTTGAAAGTTTAATCATAAATATTTACACATATTTATGAATAATCATGGAATATGACACATTTTTTTCATGAAACTGCCTTGGTTGGATGACTGAATAAACATAGCATATAAGCTCATTCTTCTGGCTTCAGATCACTGAAGCATCCGTTTTTGGTTTCCAGTTGTTGGAACATTGTACCTTCAGGAATGGCTTAACATCACATAATCTTTTGGCAACACAAGCTAATTAGAATGTAAGAAAATTCACCTTGGACAAGAATCACTTTTTTATGACAGGGTTTCTAACTTTTTACTAAATATCTTTTGAAAAAGAGATACACAGCATATCATTATAACACAGTCTACCTAATATTTCCCAAGACTTTCTTTTCCCTACTTAAAACTTCCCTCCTCCAATGTAAGGCTATGAAAGATTATTTGACTGCTAGATTCCTATATAAATATATATTATAAGCAAAATAGACATATGAAATTCCTTGGTAATTTTTTCTCATCTTCTATTCCCATTGTATTTGATAACAATTTTAATTTTCTCTTTACGTCAAACTTAGTGCTACTCTACTTAAGACTACGGTTCAGCAATGCTCAGCACACCCTTGGATTCCATTTATCAGTTCCTTCCTGGTTTCAGTGACATTCTCACAGAGGGAAAACACAGAGAGCTTCTTATTTACACAGCGCCCCTTACTGAGTTTGGGTTTATCAAAACGTGCAGGTGCTATTTAAGATGTTTAACTGACACTGAATTGAGACCATCAGAAGGGGGTTTAAAAGAAACTGCAGTTAACACAAGTTAGTTCCCAAGAACTAAATATTTCAGAAGATTCAATACAACCAGAGTGAGCTTTCTTCAAGATTAATGGAGAAATCAAGAATAATTGCCTTTATTTTTATCTCTTGGGCAACCATAAGACAAACTGTTTTCAACAAATGTGCCTTGAAAGGTTAATGCTACCAAAGTTCATAAAGAGGCAATTTATTATTTTGAGTTTATTGTGTAATAACAATTCATCAGCTTTTGGGGTTAGCTCACTAGTTCACAGGGGTCCTTTTATTTGTCATTTATTTAACTAAGCTTCTTGTCAAATGAAGCAGATATTACAAGATAAAAGATGTTTTGTAAAATTCCATCCTCTTTCACTCATATACTATCAATGACCTGCAGACTTTTGTAACTGTATTAATAAAAATACAGCACTGAAAGAAGGCAAAAGGAATCACAAAGTAAATAACTTAAAGAACTGAAAATCCTATGCAAGCCTAGACTTTACACTTAATATACCTGTTGCCCAATAAAACTCCCTGTGACATTTTTATGCTTTTAAAGCACTGTCATCCAAATGTAAATGTAAAACCCAAACCTGGTCTGGAAAATTGGCCAATATAAGCTAAGGAAAAATGTATCTAAACAGTAGAAAGCTTTATGAAGTTTCAGTCTTTTGATTGTCATTTTCCTTTTGAGTTTTAGGCGATTATTCCAGCCTTCAAAGGTAAACTGTGAGGAACAGTTTAGTAGTAGGATATCTTTACTGTTCTAGAGAATACAAGCAAAAAATTAATAAGACTAATAATTGACTTTCTGCCATACATTTAACTATCGATGAATTTATTTTTGAGATTTCAAAGCTTAATAAGTGTTTTAAGATATATATTTCAATTGGCACCTTAATAACTCATAAGAGTTTCAGCCAAAAGAAAAACTGAAGTGGAGCCAGACTGCCACCGACTCAGTAAAATAATATTCAGGCTTTGGGAAGCTATGGGATATTGAAAACACCTTAGTTCTATCCTACTTCTTTAATTCAAAATATTACCTTTCTGTACCTAAACACTAAAAGATGATAATCTATTATTCATCACAATTACTTACAAAAGTAATGCCTGAGCCCTGTCCGGGTGGTTCAGTTGGTTAGAACATCGTCCCATACACCAAAAAGGTTGCAAGCTTGATTCCCGATCAGGGCCCATACCTAAGGTGCAGATTTGATCCCCACTCAGGGAGGTTGTAGGAGGCAACCCATCCATATTTCTCTCTCACGTGTGTCTGTCTCTGTCTGTCTGTCTATCCCTCTCTCTTTGTCTCTCCCTCTCCACCCTTTAAAATCATTTAAATATATATACATACATTATATGTATGTGTATGTATAGACATATACGTGTGTGTGTGTGCATTTGATCTCCTTGGATGAGGAGTAAAAAAAAACAGTAATGCCTGATAACTCAGAGGCTTGTACTAGAAAGACAAAACAACAAACCTCCATGTGACTGAATGATTGCTTCTTTGGTAACAGAGGTGGAGCTACTGTGCATCTTGGTTGAGTTAACTTCCGAACTGCAGTTAATATCCAATCTTAAAAATAAAAAAGGAACTTTGCTATTTCAGTAGCAATAATACATATACTTGTTACCTTATATAAGATTAACAAATCCAGTAACCAAGTCTTAATTAAAGTGATGAATTTAATTATGGTCTATTAATTTCTTTATACACAAAGTATTCCAAAGAGCAAATATTCCTGAATAAATTTCAATGTAATCATCAAAAGTATGAAAGAAATCTGATATACTATATAATAGCCATTGCTTTAGGTATAGAATATGACCTATATTTGGTATTTATATGAATATAGTCATACTTTATTTATACATTTCTATGGATATATTTACACAGATATATTTCACTTCATACTACAGAAATTATTCCACATGCCTTTCTTCCTGGGATTCCCTGGTAGTCTTAAATGCTTCAAGTTCAAGGCACTTTCTATCTTATGACAATAACTAGACATCAACTAAGGAAACTTGGTTGAACTTAATAAATTGAGTTCTTATTAAGCTTATCATTAAAACCTGGTCTTTAAAATGAACTTAAATTCTTATTAAGTTCAAGCTTATTAAAAAATGGACTTAAAAAATAGAATCCTCAAAAATTCTTCTCTCATTTTTTTTATATTTTATTGCAATAATGAAGAAGTGGATACCTGCTGCTTTCTACCTGCTGTCTGTCATTGTTTTAAATTATCCAAGATTCACTAAAGGGTGGCTGCAGTGTACCAAGGCTCTACTGGCTGGGGAGGTATAGTGATAAGGTATAGTGGTAAGGGGTATTAAACTTGATGTTAATTCAACATTTATTGAGCAATATATCAGTCTCTGTGTAAGTGGAGGGGAAGTACTTAAGAGTGCAACTGAAGACCATATCTCTGGCATAAAGGAATTTATAAATTCCAATTCTAATGCAAGTGTGTGTATTGTGCTGTAATGGGATATATTCTATATAGCCCCCAAAATATTTTACAAACTTAATTCATTTAATTTTTGAAAAGTTATATGAAGTATGTATTATTTCCATTTTACAGAGAATAAAATTCTGCATTAGAGAGAATAAGTAATTACCCCAATGTGGCATACCCAGAAAGTAGCAGACAATCATGATTTAAAACCAGTTTTGTGTGACTTAAAATCCCTGAATTTTTCAAAATGGCTTGTTTTGTTTTCTTCCCTTGCAAAGGTCATTTACACAAAATATTCTCAAAAGTATTAAAGAGATTATTCTAGAAGGAGGTAGTATTTTAAAAACAAAACTAAGCTTAAATATCACATAATTATAGGGCAACAAGGAGTATTAGAAATAATTTTGTACAATTTTTTTAACTGGTCAGGGAACTGAGGTTCTCATAAGGTTTCAGAATTTATTAGTAAACAATCAAAGATTAAAAACCCTGATATTTTGGTTTCTATGTATACGCTGTTCTTACTATACCACATTGCAAATCAAACATTCATACATTTATGTATATAAAAAATTAGTCCATTTAAATATATTTCCTAATACTTTAATTTAAAAACATTGTAGAGGCCAAAGGAATCATGGTAAACATTTACCCTACTTTATTACAACTAAAATTTTGTCATTATTTTTCAGTATACAAAAAAAAAGCATTATACATATACATAATACATTTCAGAATAAGGATTATTACCAGGAATAATCAGGATATTTAATAATGGAAAAGAGGGCAATTCATCCGGAGACATAATATTCCTAAATATGTCAGTACCTAATAATAAAAATTAAAAAGCATGAAGCAAAAATTGATGGAACTGAAAAGAGAAACAAACAAATCCATAATTATAGTTGGAGAGTTCAACTTCTTCTGTCAGTAATTAAAAGATCATGTAGACAGAAAATCAGTAATGATATAGAGAACATAACAAACCATCAACTGATTGAACCTAATTGGTATTAAAAGAACATTGCAGCTAAAGCAGAATACACTTTTTTTTATATAGACTGTCTTTCATGTTATAAAATGAGTTTAAATAGAGTTTAAAGAATTGGAAGCACATGATGTATGTTCTTTGACAAAAACAAATTAAGCCAGATATCTATAACAGGTATCTATCTATCTATCTATCTATCTATTTATGGATAGCTAGACATATAGATATAATACTCCAATATTTATAAATTATAAAAAATATTTCTAAATTACCCAAGGGTAAAAGAAAACACAATGAGGGAATTAGAAGACATATTAAACTCACTGAAAATCAAAACACATTTATCAAAATATGTGGGCACTGTTAAAGCAATGTTTCAAGGGAAATTGATAGCATAACCAGTTATATTTAAAAAAACTGTTCATAACCCTGATTTAAATCTCCATAAAAAAGAACAAATAATACATAAAGCAAGATGAAATAAGATAATTAAATTTTAGACCATAAATCAAGGAAATGTTAGAAAGAAAAATAATAGAAAAGACCCAAAAGTTGACTATTTAAAGAGATCAATAAAATGGAAAAATTGATCTCTACACAGATCAGTCAGAACATAAAGAAAGCAGACATGAAATGAAATGAAAGAACATTACTACAGATCCTACAGACATAATGAGGAAAATAAGATAATAGGAAAACTTTGTGTCAGTAAATTGAACATCCTAGATTTATAATCTGAATTATTATCTGAGAAAGTCATCTTATTATAAGAACTTTTCCAATTTTTAAATAGAAACAATATTTAATACATTTAACTCAGTAATCACATTTTATATCTATTCAAATGTAGACAGTATTTTCATTTTTCCAAAGCTCAGAAACTTTTATTAAAATTACATGCAACTGATTCCTTTTATCGAATTATTTTGTATTTACTCCTGATTTTATAGAGCACTATATCTAAAATATCTATTGGATAAATGCAATGCTTTCCCACAATTTTGTCTCCTGTACATCTGTATCCTTGCCTTTCCATGTGACCTTTATAGATTCCATAGATATAGAATACAGTGGGAATAATGCTATAAAATATAAATGTTAAACTAGTAGAAAATTCAACTTAAAAACATTTGCATAAACTTTATATTCATTTGAAGAGCTTTTTGGCATAAAATAATATTTATAAAAATTACAAAATATGATATCTACGAGTCTCTCTTAACATGCAAGATTTAGCTAGCAGAAATTCAACTAATTAATAACATCTGAAGTGCATTCCCCCAAAGGACAGATGACCCTCTGGCTGACCTTGCACTAGATCAATAGAGACAGCAAACCTGCAAATCATTTCTTAAGTGTTATCAGTCTATCGTCCACCACCAGAAGAAAGGATGGAACTTGGAGGGAGAAGGGATGTCTCGTCTCACATACCTTTAAATCAATTGTGATTCTTAATTTGACTATCAATAAGACAAGACTATGAGAATTCTCCTAAAGTTACCCCCAGAAAGAGACGGACAGAGGACCAAGTTATAGTAAAGATTCCAAGACAAAAGAGCCAGGAGGCAATGTGATTATGAGAGACTATATAGATCAAAAGACCTCTGCCTGATGTAACTTGAAATTATTTAAATTTCCTCAAACGCCTCTTCCAAGTCCTGATTTTTGGTTGTGAAGTAGTTACAGAAATATGGAAATATGAAATAAATGAAAGAAAACATATATCTATATGTATTTAAATTAATATATATTTCTATACAGGATGGGGCAAGAGTAAGTCTACAGTTGTGAGAACATGTAACAGAGTTTATTCTTTTATTATTATTTATCATATTATTTTCCATGTGAACTGTAAACCTACTCTTGCCCCACCCTATATATGTCAAACCTATACAAAATTCTATATTTTGATGTCAAGACTAAACCAGTTTGGAAGAAACTGAGTAACATACTCATTGTTATACTCAGATAAACCATCATAAAATCAATGAGAAATTTTAAATAATAAGAAATTTGGAACAGGCATCTAAAGCAGGTATGCTATTAAGAAAGTAACTACAAATTTATGATTGAAATTTAAACATTTTAACAATTGTTTTTGCCCAAGGTACTTTTCCTATGATACTTTACCTAATATACAGTATATTTTAGGAGATATTTTGCATTTAATTTAGAAATTATGGAATTTTCATTAAGTGTGTTTTCCCTATTGATGTATCTCTTTACAACAGTGTCTAAATTAAGTGATATTTTATCTCTCTGATTATTTCCTATTAAGACTCTTGGGAAGAATAAAATATCAGGAATTATAAAACTTTCAGATCAATAGCTTATTTTATCATATCATATTCTATATATATTAAAAATTAAGGTACATCTTATTTTGCTAGAATCTGTTTGGAGTTTGAGAGCATTTAAAATATTAGAGATGCAGTATTTTTAAAAGCCCATCATAACTTCTAGTCACTCTGTGCATAGCAGTTACTATCCTACATATCATTGAAATGTGGTTTTAAATGATTATATTACAGAACTTCCTTAAACAACAAATTGTAATGGTCTCTTCAAGTATAGACTTGATGAACCCCTGGTGACATGAATGTTTTTAATATTTACCTATATTGGATTAAGTTTAGGTTAAAAAATTTTGGTTAATTTTTATGTAAAAGAAAAAACAGGTTTGGAGACCCAATCTGTAAGAGCACTCCATCTTTCCTATAGAGAGAGAAATACAGAAAATAGGGGAGAAACAGTACCGCCCCTTAATGCCTTTTGGTATGTTATTAGATATTTCATAGCTCTCAATTTAGGAGAAAAGGTGTAAGCAGACTGTGAGATGCTTTAGTAATTTTTAAAAAAGGGTACTTCAAAGGGTCTGTTTTTCTTTCTTCACAACCAAGGGTAATGCCTGGCTTAGAAGATAAGGAAGCAATTAGAAGCTTACATACTCTAAGTTTTAAATAAGTCTCCTCCAGAGTTTATGATGACCTTGGATAAAGTACTTGGTGACAAGGGAGGAAGGGAGGAAGGAAGGAAGGAAAGAAAGAAAGAAGGAAGGAAGGAAGGAACAGTGAGGGAGCCATTTGACTAATGTCGGTCATACTGCTACTTGAAATTCAACATAACAGAGTTTCAGAGACATCCTGCTGTAGGAAGATCTTAGAGTATGTTTTTTTTAATGAAAATAAAAATATGCTCAATGACACTGAGGTTTATGCAGAGACAGACTTGAAAGAAGTAAATATATATATATATGGATATATGTATTTTATATATATATAGGGAGCTATATAGGGAGATTATATATATAATCTAGCTCAGCATAGTTCTTTCTGCTGATGAGGATAAGCACATAGGTGTTTCTCAACCAAACAAGGTGAATATTAAGATCAGACATCTAGGCTTTTTGAGTCCTTCACCTTGCCACACCCCCCTCCCCCTTATAAACAGAAGAAACTTAAAAAGAAGTAGAATATACTTAAATAATTTTCATAGATAAATGCAATAAAGTGCTTTTGTCTATTAACCAATAATTTTAAGTAACCACATCATCCCAAAACCAGTCCCATCAATATTTTTTAATGTGAATACTAAATTTTTTTAATGAATACTCAATAATATTTTACTGTCTTTAATTTTTTAATCTGGATAAGAAAAAAAGTAAGTAACATTCTCCCAGAGTATTTATCAACTTTCTTACCATTAAATGTTAAATAAACTCTTGCTTGGGGCTGAGAAGATCCTTTTACACAGACAGAACAAACAAATACTCCAACCAACATGCAAATTGCCTGGAATGCCATTTCTTCAGATTTTCAAGTTAATATCCACAGGAAAATACCTTGAAAAAAGATAAGTTTCTTACATTTCATTTCACATTTTAGGAGCACACCCACACCCACACAAACAAAATCAGCAATCTAAACAGAGCTCCCATTTACAAGACATTTCTGAACTTTTATAGTCATGCAAACAGTAGGAGGTGCTGTGACTTTGCTTCATAGATGTGAAAATTTGGATTCGTCTCATTTGGTCTGGAAGTATTTGCAAAATAGGAACTATTTCATCCTCCAAAACATAATGCTAATGATATTAAAGCAGAATGAAGCAACAAGGAAAAAGTTATTGATTCCCAAAGGAAAACCCAATTATTTCATTTTGATCTTCTCTCTAAAAATCACATTATGTTCAAATAACTTGAGAATGGTACTAATAGGTGTTAGTGGATGAAAACATCCTTTTCTACCATAAATACAGTAGTAGCATGAAAATCCTACATGAACATTCCCACTCACTTCCATAGCATTAACTCTTTTGGAGCAAATCGTCTCTAAAATGATGTTTCTATACATAAATTTACATCTGCTCAATTCCTGACAACTAAAATCACTTGAAACAGTTATTGGCCAATATATACGGATGGCCATGCAGCTGTTAAACGATGCAGATGAGGTAACCATGGACTGGTGCCAAATTCAAAAGAGTGACCTAGTGGTGAGCAATCCAGTGAACCAGGTATCCCTCAATACTCATTTAAAATAAATCACAGAAAGTGGCTGTCAAAATTTCAAAAGATAAATCAGAGAGACAAGGACTGTTTGAAACTGTAGCTATAAAATGAATACATGCTATTAACTAATATCTGAATACCGAGGAAGATCAGGTAATGTGTAACTACAGGTCTGTAAGAGCTCCAGTGGCCACATATGCAAAATAAACTCAGGACCATAAAAAATATCCCATCATTTTGAGTCTAGCATAATGATACACTCAAATGGCATGACACAATTTCATCTGGAAAGCAATTTGTATAGTTTACAGCAATTCTAATCCTCAATATTATATGGCTTTTTAATTAAAATCGTATCACTAATTTTATTCAATAAAAATGCCCCTAAGATTTGTAAAGATGACTTCATTAATACAGAAGACAGATCACAAGGAAATTCAACATGCCATTTTAAACAAAAATTTTAAGTTGACTTCCTAGGTGGTACATCATGTTACGAGAGTTGGAAACAAAAATTGTGTGCCTCTTTTATCCCACAGATGGAGGAAACCCTAGAGATGTTTGTGTTGGTAATTTTCAAAAGAAACAGTGTCTTCCTGCTTCCACAACCTCTTCACCCTGTCATCCCTAAATTAATTTAGAAGAAAATTGATTTTACGGAGTGACTTTCCCTTAGTAATTTGCTCCCTGGTACAAAGCCATAAATATGCCTAACCTTTGTGTCTTTATTTAAAAGACTGGTAATATTTACATCTTTTTACATATTGCTATTATCAGTATTTTATCTGGTATGTCTTCCCAAAAGTGACCCATGCCACAAATGGCAAAATAATAATTAATACTACTAATAAGAATAGAGATGAAACGGCAGGTCAGATGAAGCGACTATACAGTGCACTGCGATTTCAAGCCTACTTAGAGAAAAGTGACTCGAGCCAAGTGTCTTACACATGCTCACACCCCCTATGTTATAACTTCTCCCCTTTAACTCAGACACTTCGGTTGGTTGTTGTTTACACTTCTTATAGAAACACCAATAACATGAAAGAAAAAGACTCTTTTATGCCCTTCCAGCAATTTTGCCTCAGAAGTCACTGAAATTCTCAACTTTAACTCTCCGCAGGTGTCACAACCTAGAGAAACAACTCAAGCCGGGCTCTCAGCAAGGGAACAGTTCCCTGACAAACTGCATGTGCCCCTAAGAAAACGTGGAGACTTGAGCACAGCGACGTGTGAAAAGTCGAGACACGGACGCAAAAGTTATATTTTGGTAAATCTGTAATTCTGAAAATAAGGAATCCAGCTTACCGAGGTGGGAAGAGATCCGCAAGGAAAAATCAATTTGCTACCGGTTTGGCTCCGCGTGTGTTTCTAGCCCGTTTCCCAGAAGACCTGAATTTCTAGAGCGTCCCAGGGGCCAAATTCTTTCTTCCCAGTCCTCTGAGTTTCTTTGTAAAGGAATCCTCAGCGTTGCGGGGCTGTGGCACCCGGAACCCTTCTCCGCGTCGCTCAATCAAGCGCCTCGGAGTGAATGGAAACTGGCCGGGCGTCGGGGGCAAGCGCTCGGTGTCCGATTACAGCGACGCGGCGCGCGGCTCCCGCGGCCCCGGCGCGCCGCCCAGCCGGCTCGCCTCTGCAGCCCAGCACGCCCGGCTGCCTCTCCGCCGGCGGCCGCGAGGCCCCACCCAGGGCGCGCCCGCGGGAGGGTGGAGGGGAGCCTCGAGGGCGGGGCGGCCCGCGAGACTAGCGGCCGGGAGAAGCTGGAATGCGCTGCAGCTGGCTGGAGGACCGGCGGAGCGGCTCCACTCCTTCTCAGTTCGCGCTGGAATCACCAACTTAACCGGAGGTGCTCGAAGGTTTTTGTTTGTTACCGGCGACTCTTGGAAGACAACGGCCATAAATATCAAGTGCAAAGCAGTCTTCTTCTTCTTTTTTTTTCCCCCCCAGAAAAAGATCATTGCATCCTTTTAAGGCAAAGAGATGCGTCTTTAAAAGAGCATGAGTCTTGTCTTTTTCCTGCAGCAAATTTTCTAAAATCTGTCATTAAACCAACAGCCTCGTCACAGAAGTTTATACTCTTCAATAGGCATTGTTTTCTATTGCGTTTCCTTAATCTTTAGAATTCTGTTGACCTCTCCACACTGGCTCATTTCCAGTACTTTGCCTCCAAGATACTACCAGAACATAATTACAAAAAATTACTATACAATTTTGTATAAGAAGGCTGTTCTGAAACATGCCAACGAGTAGAGGTTTACAAATCTAGACATCAGGGGTATATTTCTAGATCTATTTCCAGGTAAACTTGTTAAACTGTGGGACTGACTTTGATGTTTAAGTGACAATTATTTCTCCGGACCGTAATGAACTACATATTGAAACAGCAGGGGAAATGAGCTTCCACCCCCATAAAGTGAGCAGGTACTTGCTTAAAAATCACTGTGGGCTGCAGCCCAGCAGATGTCACTATACAAAGGAACTATGGAGTGCAATTTCTTCACCTTGTTTTTTTTTAAATCATTTTCTTTATGAAATAAAGCAAGTCACTTCATTCTTATAAATTGTATCATAGAAAATACTTCTGTGAGTGCAAAATCATTGCTGGAGTGGGAGAGTTGACTTAAATCTCAGGTAGGAAGACGTGAAGAGGTGATTAAGATAGTTTTCTCGTGTCTAAGCCCCACCTGTTACGTCCAGTCTACATAAAACTGCCTCTAACTCCCTGTACAGCTGAAATATGAAGGGATCATAAGAATTAAATTAAATATGAATGCAAATTTAAGAGTGCAAAAGTTATATTCTAGGGCCAATGTCATCTTTATATGTCTGTTTATGGGGGGACCTCTTCATCTAATGGATGTATTATTTAAAAAATTTTAATACAGTTAAACTTTTTGTGATATTTAGTGCAATGAAAATGTGAGCGGTTCTTGACAAAAGTTTGTAATATTGAATCTAACCCACCAAACATCTGATAGTATTAAAAACCAGAGGCAAACATGTAAGCAAAATGTACATTTCTCTGAAATACTTCTGAAATACTCTGAAACTGATTGAAGCCCAAGTTATATATTGACCATTATTATCTTCCTTCTGATGTCTGTGTCAACATTAACTTAATGAGGGGGAAGAAAAAAATAATTAGAAAGAAGACTGCTGTGAGCATTAATAAATTATATAATTATTAATTTAGAAATTTGTAGCCATTCGACACTGATTAATCTGTAATTCCACATAAGGTAGAATATATTATATACTTTATTTTTAAATTTCAGGAAACCAAGACTAAAAAAATGTAAGGTGACATGCATGCCAACTTGTATATTTACAAGGGAATTTACTCAATTTACAAAAGTCTAAAGAATTAGCTCAATATCTCACAAGGGTATTGAGGCTATGTGACAAATGGTTTAATTTAATCACACTCTTTGAAACTTGTGCAGCAATTCCCATCTTGCCTGAATAAACTTTCCAGTGTATTTAACTGAATGGTATTTGCTTAATACTGAGCCATTTAATGTTATTTGCTTAGTACAGAGACATTTACCATAGACCAGGCCTCAAACTGAGTCCTGAGAATATTGCTAGGCATTAGCCAAGGCAGATTCCAGCACAAGGACACAAGTAGTGCTCATGGTTGTCTGAAGCTTAGGCCACATAGTGACATTTTAAGAGTGGCAAAATGTGTCCTCAATAAGATGTATCTTGCCCTGTTTCTCCAAACTGCTCAGGAGCCTAAAACACCTTAACAAATCAGGACTTATATCAGAAACATTGGTGGCCAGTGCCACTTTTCTAGGATGCAGTACTTGCCTCTGTCCTTAGAGGTGGAAAATGATATTAGCTAACTGAATAAGCTAGATCAGGAAAGAGGGACACCAAATCTATCTACAAGAGTAATAACCACAATTAAAATTTAGAGACTAGTAATTATACAGTTTTCCCTGATCAAATGTCTTGGGGGGAAAAAAGTTAAAATTCTTAGAATCAGTCTCATTCAGATGTTATAGAAATAGCAACACCTTTACACAGAAGTTTTCTGCTGAAGTACAGTGGCCTTATTTTTAATTTTGATATTTTTGGTGGTCCTTAAAAAAAGTCATATAACTTAACTTCAACTCAGACTGATTTTGAGTGATGTACCTATATCTTCTTTGTGAGTTGTGCAGCTAAGAATCTCTTATTCCAAATTTAAAGAAAATAAATTGGTTTCAGGTTTTTTTCCCATCGTACAGAAAAGCTATATGAATAACCTTTAACTAGAGAATCTCAATTCTGCAGAGATTGAAAATTGTGTTTTTATTAGTCATAGACATAGCAAATAAAATTATTTGTCATGGGAGACCATGTATATGCCAGGCACTTTGTAATTATCTGAACAACATTTTTAATGAAGTTACTATTTTACAATCGGGAACATTGAAGGTTTTCCCAAAGTCACATGGATAGTAAATATTGAAATAGAAAAACAAACTCAAGCATGACTGACTCACCATCTCATATTTTTCAATATGAATCTGAGCAGTTGTTACACTGGTTTCCTCCCCTCTCCTCTTCTCTTTAACTCTCCTCCCTCCTATCTTCCTCCTTTTTCAACTTCTATATGCCTGACCTTTAAATTTCCTGAACTGTATCTTCAGAAAGTCTGTGCTTCAAATGGTTCTTTACTTTGTTTACCAGAGCCTTACTTTTCCTTGGCTTCCCTTAGCTACTCTGAGGCCAAACCGGTCAAACAGGTCTGGTCTAGAAATCTGTGTGTGGAATTGTTATCTACACAGTTAATAGGCTTTAGTATTTCCTCCATTAAAATTGTTCTTTATTTTTTTAATAAGGCAAGTGTATCTCTACTTTTCTTGTTAAACCATTGATGATCTATATCCCTGACTCTTGATCTCTTTCTCTGTTGACATGTACTAGACTATGAATCCCAAATTGTAGGGTCTTTGGCATTGAACAAAATAAACCGAGAACAGTGGTTTCCTCTGGAGAGGAAAACTGGCCAAAAAGATAATTTTCATTGTTTGTGTTTTTTAACTTTAGTAATTTTAAACCAAGTGAATGTATAAGCTTTTACCAAATTCTAAGTTTAATTCTTCAACATTTCTTTGAATACCTTTAAATATCTCAAACACAATAAAGTAAGAATTTCTCGACTCAACCAAAATAAGAGCATGTCCCATTATTTCAGATGTAAAAGTAGAATAGTAAGAAGATTCAGTGGTTAGAGCCTGTTAGTGATTTTATTTCTTTAGTATGTACATGTGACAAATTTGTAAACAAGTGTGCTGATCAACTCACACTTTCATCATGGGTAAAATGTCAATTCTATATTTGTTTTTTTCCTTATTGGAATATTTCACATGAAAACTCAACGAGGGGAGATTAACTATATACAACTGCAGTTGCAAAGTAACCAACAGCATTTAATAAATAATATTTGTTAGTAGAACATAACGCATACACACCCACAGTAATATTTTTAAGAAAAGAAAGCTGCTTTTATGGATCTATTGCATCCAAAGGTCTCTTTCTTTTCACCTGGGAGTACAAAACACTTTCCCATACCTCCTCTCATAGGAGAGCCCTGAGAGGCCTGTGTAAGTGCCTCTGATTGTCAGATGTGTGTAATGAAGCTCAAAAATAACAACCAGCTGGAGCAATGAATTTGGGACTGTTAGTTACGGCTAATTGACCCCCTCTAAGCCCTTCAACTTGGCCAAAGGCCTTTTCCATGTAATCTTGAGATTTTACTATTTTCTCCTTTTCATGGACTTTAAATAGTTGACTAGAAAATAGAGTACTATTCAATTGAGTAAGCAACAATTTTCATATCCTAACAGAGGCATTCTCCACACCAAAAGTGTACCAGAAGGCATAATGGTTTAAAGAGTATGCATTATTTACTAATTTTAAAACAGCATTTTTTTAAATCTCCGTAAGAGTCCTCTAAAAATAAGATATTAGTGTCTCCATTACGCAAACAAAATGTCAGTTCAGAAACCTGAGGCACCTTTTCCTAGACAATGAGTTCAGATCTCCCTGTTCCAGAGTGATACACTTCCTGCTTCCCACTACCCTTGGTGTGTTTCTCTAACAGTTCCGTAAGTAGGAAAGGGAAGTGGAAACCTTTCCCTTTTCTCCTAGCCTCTTTAAGTCCCAAAGAAGGTGGTTTGTTTTTTTTTGTTGTTGTTGTTGTTTTTGTTATCCCACAGATTTAAATTATGAATGCAGGCATCTTATCTTTATAATGAAATTATGAACCATTTGAGAGCAGAATCACCGTGTAATTTCCTTTGTATCTTTTAGAATAGCTAGAAGATGATTAATAAGCAGCCTTGACATATGGATGAAGAAAGATTTCAGGAAATGTGAGTGGAACAGAAGAAGGAATCAATAATAAATTGGCCAGGTAAAAGGCCACACACTCACTAATAAAAAATTCATGCAAATTCTTTGATTGTCCATCCAGTTATATTTATAGTTTTGTAAATTGGTTCTATTCCCTTCAAATTACCAGTTTGTTACTTATGTAAATACAGTAAATGCCAATCCATAAATAAATTTCATAGTGATTCAACCTAGTAACATGAAGTTCATTAATATCAAGAAAGGTCAAGTCTGATTTTATTTTATTTTATTTTTTTAATTTACTGATTTTTAGAGAGAGAAAGGGAGATAGAGAAAGAAAGAGAGAACATTGATTTATTGTTCCACTTATTTATGCATTCATTGGCTGACTCTTGTAAATGCTCTGACCCAGGATAGAACCTGAAACCTTGGTGTATTGGGAAGATGCACTACCAACTGAGCTAGCCAGTCAGGGCCAGGTCAAGTCTGACTTTAAAATTACTAGTCTCAGGTTACTGTTATGACAATTGTCACCAGAGTTACTGAAAAATCTTTTGTTCATTCATTGAAGGATAAAGTTCCAGTTTATTTTCATGGCTCATACATTCCCTTTCACTGCTTGGTCAGGGTTAATCCCTCATCTCCTCTCACCCATTACTTCCCCAGCTAGCTTGAGATTCATATGCATCAAATGCTTTACTCTACTCTTCTTTGATCACATCATGCATCCTCACACTTATGTGGTTTTGCACATGCTATTTCTTCTGTTTTTCCCCACCTCACCCAACTAGCAAAGTCTTTCTCATTCATTGAGACTAACCACAAATAAAATCTTCTATAATCCAAGGCAAAATCAGTCAAGTACTGGATGTTATATTTAGATTCATAACTTTGACAATTTTGATGTGAAATATATTTTGAGCTAAATCTCTGATAAGTAACTTACTAACTATAGCATTTTGAGTATTACTTGATTTCCAGTTTTAGTGTTATTTATAAAATCAGAATTATAACAAGCACCAGGTTGATTGGTTATACTATAATTTGTGTTAAAACCTTCTCTCCCACTTCTATATTCTGATATATTTGTTTATCTCATCCTGGAAGGGTGACTTAGTTGGTTGGAATGTCCTCCTATACATAAAAAAAAGGTTGCAGCCAGCCAAGATGGAGGCTTGGTAGATACACTGTGCCTCTCACACAACCAAAAGAAGAATAGCAACAAATTTAAAAACAAAAAATAATCAGAACTGCCAGAAAACTGAACTGTATGGAAGTCTGACAACCAAGAAGTTAAAGAAGAAATATTCATTCAGACTGGTAGGAGGAGCAGAGATGGGCAGTTGGGCAGAGAGAACTTGCAGCAAGGCTGTGGCTAGTGGATCAGACGGTCCCACATTTGCATGCAGATAAACTGGCAGGAACAATTGGGGAGCAAGACAGACTGCACAACCCAGGGTTCCAGTGCAGGGAAATAAAGCTTCAAAACCTCTGACTATAAAAATCTGTGGGGGTTGTAGCGGGGGGAGAAACTACTAGCACAGGAGAATTTGTTGGAGAGAACCCCAGGATGCTAGAATGTACACAAGCCCACCGACCAGAAAATCAGCATCAGACGGGCACAATTTGCTTGTGGGTAGTGGAGCAAGTGACTGAAAGCCAGCTGAGAGCCGAGTAAGGGGCATTGTTCCCTCTCACACCCTTCCCCCATGTGCAGTGCCACAATGCAGTGACATGGGTTGGCCTACCTTGGTGAATACCTTAGACTCTGCCCCTTACAATAACAGGTAACAGGTGCACCAAGACTAAAAAATATGGCCCAAATGAAAGAACAGATCAAAGCTCTAAAAACAGAAATAAGCCATGAAGAGATAACCAACCTATCAGATACAGAGGAGTTCAAAACACTGGTAATTGGGATAGTCAAAGAAATGGCTGAGTATGGTCACAAAATAGAGGGAAAAGTGAAAGCTATGAAAAGTGAAATAAAGGAAAATATGCAGGGAACCAACAGTGATGGGAAGGAAACAGACACAAATCCGCAATACTGAGAAGGAAGAAATAAACATTCATCCAGAAGAGAATGAAGAAATGAGAATGCAACAAAATGAGGAGAGGCTTAGGAACGTCCAGGGCAACTTTAAACGTTCCAACATTTGAATCATAGGGGTGCCAGAAGAAGAAGAGGAAGAGCAAGAAATTGAAAACTTATTTGAAAAAATAATGGAGAACTTCCCCAATCTGACAAAGAAAATAGACTTCCAAGAAGCCCAGGAAGTTCAGAGAGTCCCAAAGAAGTTGGACCCAAAGAAGCACACACCAAGGCACATCATAATTACATTACCCAAGAGTGAAGATAGGAGAGAATCTTAAAAGCAGCATGAGACAAGGAGACAATTACCTACAAAGGAGTTCCCGTAAGACTATCAGTTGATCTCTCAAAAGAAACCTCGTAGGCAAGAAGGGGCTGGAAAGAAGTATTCCAAGTCATGAAAATCAAGGACCTACATCCAAGATTACTCTATCCAGCAAAGCTTTCATTTAGAATGGAAGAGCAGATAAAGTGCTTCCCAGATAAGGAAAAGTTAAAGGAGTTCATCATCACCAAG
>CM052549.1:37437001-37463435 GCA_028533065.1 Trachops cirrhosus | reverse complement strand
TTGTTCGAGGAGGCACAGTGCGTCCACCTGTGCCTCCATCTTGGCTGGAAGTAAATTTTGGTAATATTTTGAAGCAATGAGTGGTTAAGCAATACACTGGTTAACACAATGAAGCTTTGCATGTGCCATGTTTTCATCAGATTTTGAACGGCAAGTATCCTTTGCTTTTAATTAACATTTTCCCCCTTTTTACAGTTGAAAAAAATAATGTCTTCACTGCTCAATTTCACCATTTTTAAGTTAAGATAAAAAAGCCCACAGATTTACACAAACTTAAGTTTAAATATACTTTCCTCCAATGTCACAACCTGGTAACTAATCAAGCCACATTGATGATCCATATGTTACTGAACTTGCCAATTTATGTAATAATTTAACCCAAACAAGTCTCTCTCCTAGTATAATTACACTTCTCAAAATGTTTCTTACATGCTTTTACAAATAAATACAGTCAGCTACCCTGGTGCCTACTGTCCCTTTCTTCTACTCCTCACCCTGGTCTCTGAGTCCAAACCCCCATGCCCACTGTTAAATATGAATGTCTTTAAGAAAATAATATTTTGCTCTGTACAATGCCAAAGAGGGTTGAAGGTAGAGGGAAATACTTTATCCATTTCTGATACTTTCTAACAGAGAGCTATTAGCTCAGTTTGCATCTTATGTCCTAAGAAATTTTGCAAGGAATAGCTCTGTTAGCATGCCCAGCTTGTATTTTCAGCATATTTTATGTCCCACCCCTCAACAAAGATTTGAAAATAAGGAAATCTTAGTAAGATAATAGATCTAAATGAAACATAGGAGAAAGACAGAATGCTGTACTCACAATCTTCATTCCTCTACACCCCTTTTACATCATCACCATCTGTAGCTCTGCTACTGCACCCTCTGGGGGATGTACTTTCTCCAAGCAAGTCATGGCCTCATTGCCTTGACTGCACGTTCAGTGGCTTTCTGAATTATGTCAGCATCACCCAGGAGGAACTGTGGATTGAATTGTGTCCCTCAAAAAGATATGTTGCAATCCCAACACCTCATACCTGTGATTGTGACTTTATATTGGAAAATAGGGTTCTTACAGAGATAATCAAGTTAGAAGCAGGCCATTACAATGGGCCCTTAATCCAATATGACTGGTGTCATTTAAAGGAGAATGACATGTGAATAAGGTGATAGAGTTTGGTATGATTCTCCCATAAGTCAAGGAGCATCTGGGGTTACTGGAAGCTGGAAAGACAAAGAAGGATTCTCCCACAAAGGGTTCAGAGAGAGCATGGCTCTGTTTACACCTTGAATTTGGACTTCTAACCTCAAAACTTTGAGAGAAAAAACTTTGTCTTAAAGCCACCCAGTGTGTGGTGCTTTGTTGCAGCAAACTAGGAACTTAACTAATATTAAGTAATTTTCTGTTCCTGCTCCCTGTACTGTACTATCTTCTTTTCCCTGGATCATAAACTCTTTGTAAACTACGATTCTATGAAAACTTGTACAAGTTTTCTAACCTTTCTGAGCTCCAGATTCCTGACTCATCTAATGTTATGATGTTCCTCTCCCACAAATGTGTAACTTAAGTCAAATAAAAAATATAAAATATCTGGCATGTATTAGGAGTCATCAATTATATCTCTGCTTCACTAATTTCAAACATTTTCTGACTATATATAATTTAAAATTCTCAATTTTATATTTATTAGTGAAAATAAAGTTTCATGTCAAATATTTAATTGAAAAAATAAAGACACATTTGCAAAAATAGTATTGAGATTGGATTAGAGTCTGAGACAGTATGAATTCATGTTTAGCTTAATGTATAAATATCTATGCAAACAGAAATGGTTAGAGATGTATATGTGTGATGGTTACTTTTATGTGTCAGCTTGGCTGAGCCACACTGCTCAGATATTTGGTCAAACATTATTCTGGATGTTTCTATGAGAATATTTTTGGATGAGATTAACATTTAAATTAGTCGACTTTGAGTAAAGTGAATTGCTTTCCAAATGTGGGTGGGTCTCATCCAATTAGATGTAAGCCCATATAAAACAAAAAGACTGCCCTCACTTGAGCAAGATATTCAGGAATATCTTGAGCAGGAATTCTTCAGCAGATATCCTTTGGACATTAACTGCTACTTCAGCTTTTCTCTGGGTCTCCCACCTGCTGGCCCATCCTGCAGATTTTGTATATGTCAGTCTGCATAACTGCATGAGCCAATTCATTAAAATAAATCTCTTTCTATAATACACATATCCTGTTACTTCTATATTTATGAAGAATCATGTTATAGGATGAATACATGGGTTAGTATACATATATTTATTACTTATCTATATACATTGAGAGATCCTATAAGTAATGACACCATATAGTAGCAACAAGCATAATACCTACACCTTGGTTTCTAAATAGTTTTCTCCAATAAAAGAAACCAGGTTCTTTGGAAAAATGACTGATTCTAGGACCAGGGAACAAAAAGTAAAAAGATGAGCCTGGATCACCTTGTAGTTCCTAAAAGTAGGGAAATGCTCAAAAATAAATAAATAGAGACAGTTCAAAAAGACACAACTAACTTGAAAGGGTTCTTCCTGGCCAATGCTGGAATAATTTGAGCAACAAAATAAATAATATAGTACTGAATTATAACCTAAAGTATAAAAAAGTACACATGAGTAAGTTTAAATAAGTAATTGGAGGAGAAAGACAAATTTCTCTTCCCAGAAGAATTCCAAACAAGATGTGTAGATACTCCCCACTAGAAGAGGTAGAGATTAATTTCTGTCTCCACCCAGCTGGAGGGTGGTGGCCTAGAATTAATGACTCTCTTCCAAAGAATAGATAAAAAAAATGATATAGCAGCTACACAGTGGGGGGAGGGGGATGGAAAACACTATCTCAACCAGGTAAGTTTAAAATCATGAATGAAGCAATCTAGATAGTGTGTACTTTGGATATGACATGAAGGGAAGGGCATTTTACCTGTGCTGTAATTCTTTTCCAAACCCATAATCACAGTCAAATAGTGGGGCAACAACAGACTGACATTCGAAACCACTATGCAGAATACCTGTCTAGTGCTCCTCCAGATTTTCAAGGTGACAGAAAACAAGGGAAGCCAGAAAAGCTGCCACAGACCAGAGAAGACTGGGGAGGCCTGGCAACTAAATTACAATCTGCTCCCTGGGTTAGGTCTGAAACGTAAAGACAGTATTAGTGAAAAATTTAGTGAAATCTAAGTAAACTCTGAAGTTCAGTTAGTAGTAATGTACTGATGTCAGTTTCTTAGCTCTGATAAATGTGCAATGCTAATGTAAAATGTTAACAATGAAAGAAACTGAGCAAGGTTACCTGATAACTCTGTACATTTGCCACTTTTCTGTAAGTGTAAAATTATTAGAAAATTGGAAATGTATTTTTTAAAAGTAGCTCCAATTTTGAAAAGTAAATAGTAGAGATGGACTTTCAATGAAAAGTAATAATTTTTGGTCAATTCCTCTTTTCCTCTAATCTGTCCCACCCTTCACTGTTAAATAGTATAAAGCCCTAAGCTAATATTTTTTGCTAATATGGGTGTTTTTCATTTATGTCCATCTAAACAGCATTTACCATGGAATCATGTTATGTTGTGGTAATGTTGTTTTCTATCTAGTTTTATTTATTTATTCATTCATCTGTTCATACCATCCTTTATATCTTTTCTGGAGTTTAAGCTTACTTTTTAGGGAATTACCCTTAATTATGTTTTATGTTCTTCAATATTCTCAAATAACAAACATGATACACTATTTTTTGCTCATGCAGTAATTCCTTTCTCTAACCTATTTTGCTGCTCCAATCTGAGCTGATCAGTCTCTAAAACATTCCAGTGCATATTTATATGACTCTCAAGGGTTGACTTCTCTATTTCCAATATTCCATATACCCATCTTCCCTTTCTGTTTGTTTGTTTATTCCTTTTTTCCACCTGAAACTCACACTTAGAAAACTTTTTTTAAAAGGCTATGTGACAAGTAACATCCTGGCACTGTAATTGTGTGACAGTGACTTTACTCTGTCCACGATTCTCTCCTCATGGCCCAGGACGAAGACTGGTCAAGTGTGCCACATTCCTCCAGGGTCCAATTGTGTTGTTAAGAAGTCTGATGTCAGTTTCGTTATTACTTCTTTGGAATTAGCCAGCTTGGCCTCCTTGTTCCTTTTAGGAACTCCTTGTTGTCCTTGCTATATTGAAACTGTACAGTACTTTTCTAAATGTTTTTCTTTTTCACACACTCTGGCAAAAACTCGATTAGCCCTTTTAATTTGTAGACTTACATTTCTCAGAAGCGATTGTTTATTAATTTTCTCTTAATTCTATTTCTTTTATTTTTTCTCTTCATTCTTTCTAGAAATTCTTATTAGTTTGATGTTCAATCCCCAGGATTGATTTTTTTATGTCTTTTATCTTATTTATCTTTTTGAGAATTTTTTTAACTTTATCTTCTAAATGTCTTAATGAATTATGTTTGGGGCAATAAATTATAAGTTGTGAAGAGATCTAATTTGTTCTCCAATTATTCCTTTGTAAAATACATAGAATCCTGTTCTTATGGGTATGGTGTATTCTTTATAAAAATCTAATGACTTTATTATATTTTTGATGTTTTATTCTCTTTGGTGAATTATCTGTTTTCTTAGGGTCATTTTTTTTGCTCACTTTGGCTTTTTCATAATTCATAATTTTCTATACTTACCTGTAAACTTTGATTATCCATTTATGAGGACACACAACTACCAGGTTTTCCAATGTGTGAAGTGTTTGTTGATTGCCAGGCTGCTTAGTATAAGGTCAGACAGTTGGATTGTTTCATATTTGGATCCCAAAATATCAGACTATAGGATGATCTTACTATAGGGTAGCTATTTCCACACATGCTATCCCCCTTAAAGAGCTATTTTTTGATCTTGGAATTTAACAAGCTAGTTGCCAAGTGTTCTATATTCATTTGTGAAAAATAGAGTAGATAAATTATTCCCTCTATCTACTTTAATCTTCCACCTTTTATGGTAACTGGTTCTTCCAGTTCTGAATCTTCCTGTAGGTTTGCAGTATATATTGAGTCTCTCCTTACCAGCTGCTGCCTTCTCCTATTGTCTAAGTTACAGATTTTTCTACCCTTTTGAAATAGTACCACTTTACCATCTGCTTTCTGTCTTCTAGAAATGTGTCAAAAATCATGAATAGCCCCATTTTGTTTACCTTGTTACATATCCCTTTAATATCACTTTAAAGTTAAGTGGGAAATTATATGAATACAAATGTTCTCTCTGCCCTTTTGAACAAAACTTCCCTTCTCACTCTGCTTTTTGTTTGGAATTACTGTTTCTGCATCTCACCTCAACACTGGAAAAAACTCTGTTCTTCATTGGAAGATTTATTCTCTAAGAAAAACAGAATGCCCTTATAATTGCTTTCAATATTCCTTTCTGATCAGACTTTAGCTGTTCTAAGAATTTACTACACACTAGAAACTAAACAATTCTCAAATTGAAATATATTATGTGTGGTATAGAGAAGACTGATTATCTTCTCTCATTTAATTCCTGGCCTCAGTTCCTCATTTACTGAATTAAAAAATATATATATTTGTGCTCCATTCTGATTTGAATATCATCAAATTTTATATATCAAGACTCTATTAGAGATTATTTTTGATAATTTAAATGACACCCTAATAGTATAACCAAGCAATAATATTTTTAGCACTTTCAAGGCATTCTATAAAATATTCACAGAAATAGTTTTGGTCAATGAAAGGAAAGAGTATCTTGGAATTTTTCCACATAAGTCTTTCTATATAAGTTTGCATGTGAACTTAAATAGGGCTGCATTGTATACTATGCCTTCTAATTTAATTAATATATAAGTAATAAATATGTAAGAATATACATACTAAAAACATTCATGTAAAATGTTTCATGCATTCTCTAGTCACGAAGACTATGCAAGTCTCTTTACATCTTTGTAAGCATATTTTTCTTTATTGCCAGACACTACAATTACCTCCTCATATGGAATGGAGCTATGACTTCAATGACATTTTAATGGGTTTTAAGTGGATCCTTACCATGACCTTATCTTATTTGTATGGAACTTTCTGTAAACCATTAGGTCTGTGTCTTTTATTCAGTTAAATTGTGTGAAACAATGCTGGTACAGTCCTTATTTGCCATTCTTTTTTTTTATGTGATGAAACAATATTTGTAAATCACTTTTACTCATATAATGAATTTGTGATAAAATTGGATAGCTATTTTTAATTATGGTGTAAAATAAGGTGAGCCAGTTTTGGATCAGTGCACTTGAGCTAAGCATTCCATATGATGCCACTTCTAATGTCAGCAATGGCCTCTGACTAATTTATGGCCGTTTCAACGAGGTCTCGGCCACTTTGTCTTTCTCTGCTGGCAGCATGTATTTATAGAATTTCCTTATGTGACTGCTTGGTCTCTTTGAACTATTTATTGTAAAAGCTTGGCCATCTTTATTTATGTATGTAAAGTTAAAGTTAAAAGCAAATGCATTAAAACAGATAGTTTATAATCATTGTATTTTGGTTATAATATTTAATATACTTTTATTAAATTATCAATAGATACTTTCCTTAATTCAGAAGATTTCTTTAGGTTTTGTTTTGGGTATCAATCAGTACTATCTTCTAAAAACCAGTTATATACTTAATTAACCTAAAATATGGTCAAACCATGTTTTATTCCTAAATTATCTGTGCTATTTAGATTCCTAGAAATAGAAAGGCTCTTTGAGATCATGTCTAATCCCCTGCTTGATACCTATGGAAACTAAAGCTTGGGTAGTTGGTGAATTGTTCTAATAACGAAACGAATAAGCAGCCAGGCCTCAGATAGAACCAATATCTGTTGGTCACCAATGTAGGGTTCCTTCTATTGCCAATTTGTGCCCACCATACTCTCATACCTAAACAAATCAGATATTTGTGGCTCATTGGTTAGGAGAACTAACATGACAGAGTAAATATTTCAAAAGCTATTTGTCATTTGCCATTGTACAGTAATGCAGAGTTCTGTATCGTAGAATATGAAAGATCTTAGAGGTCATCCATTCTATGATACTGACACCTTCTGTACCCTGAGTGTGTATCTGTGTGTGTAATATCACATAGGCTTAATATATGTACATAATCCTATGTATATCTTATGTATACATTTAAATCTTGATTTTTATTTAAACTATGTATTGTTTACTTACCATGTAAAAGGCATAATTATTAGCACTTTACATATATTAACTAATTTAATCTTTACAATTATCCTGAGATGTTTTCTTATCCCTAATTATAGATGAAGAAGCAGTGTTAAAATAAGTCTTTGAGAGAGAGAATGTGTCACTTTGTAACTGAAAAAGCAGGAATTAAAATTCAAGTCCAATTCTCTCCATGGTCTGTATTATTAACCAAATTTTTCTTTGGCTCTTTACACTCAGGTTCTGCAAAACTGCCAGCCGTGTTCTTTCTCACTTCAGGATCTTCAACCTAATGGTATCTCTGGCTGAAAATGCCCTCCCTTCTATCTGTGCATGGATCACAACTTCATGTCACTGAGTTCTTACTTAAAATGTCAGGTCTTCAGAAAAGTTATTTCTTTTTATTTATTTATGTTTACTTATCCTATTTTAGTTACTCAATATTTAATTATTCAGACATTTATTTATTTTATATTCTTAATTTTATGCTTAAATTTTCATAAGTTTCTATCAGTCTATCTATCTTCTATTGTCCTTCCTCTTTATTAGTGTGTAAATTAAAGGAAGTGGGGTAGGGAGCAAGGGAGAGCAATGGATTAAAAGGTGTGACAACTGTAACTAAACAACAATAAAATAAAGTAAACAAAACAAAACTCATAAATACAGACAACAGTATGGTGATTATCAGAAGGAAATTGGGCTGGGGAGAGGAAGAACAAGGTAAAGGGGGGATAAATGATGATGGAAGGAGACTCAACTTGAGGTGGTGAACACACAATACAGTACACAGGTGATGTATTATAGAATTTACACTTGAAACATTTATAATTTTATTAACCAATGTCACCCCAATATATTCAATAATTTTTTAAGTTAAAAAATAGAAATCAATACATTCATCTATTGCACAACTATAGTCTTCCTAATCCAATGCCTGGCATGTAGCTCTCAAAAATTATCATTTAAATGAATAAACTAAATTTTGTGATTTACAGCATCTCAACATTTTTATGTTATAATATTCCAGTAAGAGTCAATGAATAATTTTTAAAAATAAGTTACTTTCAGTTATAGCACATGATCTAACAAATACATTATAATTTACTTACTCAATTTTCTACTTTTAATTTTTAAAAATATTTAGTTTAATTTCAACTTTTTTTTTTACTCCATTTTGAAGTTTCTTAACCTTGGCACTATTGACATTTTGGTCCAAATATTTATTTGTGGAGGGTGGAAGAGGGCTGCTGCCTCCTTCATGGTGGGGTGCACAGCAGCATCTTTGGCCTTTGCTAACTGGTAACTAGCAGTTTCCCCATTCTCAAGTTGTGAAAACAAAAATGTTTCCAGATATGGCCAAATGTGCCCTGGGAACACAGTCACCATAGTTGTGAACCACATCTCTAAATTATGTTGCAATAAATACCTTTAGGTATAAAGCTTCCTTTCATGTATAAAATTATTTCTAAGGATTAACATCTCAGATTCATTTTATAAGTGGAAAAGTAGAGGCTTAGAGAATAAATTACCTTGGTTAAAAAAAGGTTACACAGTCATGCAGTGCAGCATTGGAATTTTATCCTCAATCAGCATGAGTTCAGAGCTTTGTGTTTAACCAACGTGTTTCAGTACCCCAAAATGAGGGTCTCCTAATAGTGGTCCCAGACTACAGTATCTTGCTTTTTGATCCCCTCTTTCACCCTACTTGCAGCCCTTTTTCCCAGATTCCCTTACTCTCTCCCATCCTGGCTTCTGGTAATCTATTTTCCTATCTCACACACAGAGATTCCTATTCTCACTATTTCACCCCTTTCACTCACCTCTCCCTTTGTCTTGGTCAGGTTCCAAAGAAGCAGATCCTGAGCCAAGGACATATGTGTAAGTGATTTATTAAGGAAGTGTCCGTAGAGGATACTGTTTAGGGTGTTGAAGGAAATGGGAGAGAGAAAGGGCGAAAGCCAAGCAGCAGTGCAGATGCTCTCTCAGACCTAAGTCCTGCAGAAGGTAACTTAAGCCTGATTCTGCAAGGAGCTCTGAGGCATGTGTTATGCCTTAGAGGTACCTCAAAACTGGAGGCTAGAGAGCTGGTTTTCATAGAACCTGAGAGTTTTCCATCATTGTTAAAGGGTTGGAGAAAGGTTGTTGAATACACATGAAACCATTAACACTCCACTGCCCCTACACATAATGGTAAAAAAGAATCCATATGTGGCTTCGATGACCCCCTACACTGTCCACTACATACTGCTCAGGAATTGAGTCAACCCTACCATGAAATTTACCATCCGCTCACTGTTTTCTGTTGTTGTGACCACTCTACTTGGTCCTGGCTAATAAACCAGAAATAGTTAAGTTGGCTGTAAGCAATGGTTCTGGGACTAGGAGTTCTGGCATAGTCTGTTCTCGGATTCTTTGATCTTAGACACAAAAGAAAAAAAATGAGTGTACTCAGGTGTGGAAATTCATTGACACACTGATAAGAGGTCCTTGGATCAAAGTGACTTTCTTGGGGACTCCCATTTCAAGGCACTGTCTTAGGCAGAACTGGAATTTTGGGCCCAAGGAAAATGTCAGTTCTCTTACTTAGGGACAGCTGCTCTCTTAATGAGGGCTTAAATTTAACTTCATAAGTATAAACTAGTCATCTTTTGATTTATAAATATGAATTCCCTGTTATAAGGAGGACAAGGAGGGCAGGCAGAATGGACACAGCAAGGAAATTACCATCTCATTTCAGTCAGAAAAAAGCTGTCACATGAGTCTTGACAAAAAAAATTAAAAAACTGAGGATTATGCAACTATTGCCCAATAAAGTTAAACAGAATGATCGCACTTAGTCTTAGTTGTGATTTCCATCATAGAAATAAAACACAGAATAACATAATGATACATAACAGAGAGAGAATTTTTTCAGTTTCTTTATATCAGAGACTGTGAATATAAATTTGATATAAGTATCAAACTACCAAAACCCCAATGTAATATCATTTCCAAGGAAAATTTACACAGTTGATATCATACAAGTGCCATTTACTGGACACTGCTGTTCAACAGTCTCTTTCATTCTCTCTACTGTTGCTTGGTCGCTTTCCTTCTCTCTCCTGTCTTTCTTCTCCCCTTTCCTTCATGTAAAATATAGTGTTTCCTTCTTAAGAAAAAAGTTTGTTTATCCCTTATTTATCTCTTGCCAAGAAACTTTTTCACTTTCCAACTGTAGACGGCCAGGTATTTTTCTAATGAATCCATTCCAAAGAGTTCTGATGTCCACTGATTAAATATAATTACTTTCAAACCAGTTTCAAATATACTGATAATATTTGAGAAAAGTATTGTAAGCAAATAGAAAACTTCTCTTCTTAATAATGTGGTTCTAATAAAAAACTCAAAGTGAGTTTGTAAAATCAGATTGCTATTTGAAAGACCTAATTTGAATAAAAGGCTCGGTTTTCTCATGTACATCCAGGAAACAGTGCTGGTCTACAGCTCTTGCCAGCACTCTCATAACTGACAGCTGCCCCAGACAGCCAGTTGCAGAAACTCTGGCTGAGTCATGTGTCTGCTCAGCTACTCAGTAATGAGCCATCTCCAGGGACATTCCTGAGAAGTGCCGAAGTTGTATTTCTGGTCTCCACCTATTTCTCTGTCATGCCCCAGGCCATGCCCACGTTAATGGAATTTCCAGTATATTGCCTACTTTGTAGGACAAAGGAAAAGTCTCCAGAATTGCTACTTACTCTTACTCAATAAATCACTAACAGAAGCAATGAATGGAATGGAATGCAAAATTCTTGGCTGTTAGCCCTAGATGGAACCACTTCCTTCCTCTGAGCAAATAGTAGTTAATAGAATGGCTTGAGGGGCTACGTGAAAGGGATAGTGTTTAAGTAGTTAATTTTACTCTGAGAATATAGAAAACATCATTTTCAAGGGGAGGGACTACTCTCCCTCTTTGTCTATTCTCTTTTTTTTTCTCTTGGAGTAATGAGTGTGTACCCAGGTAATAAAGAGTCAGTGAACAAATGTTTGCTGATTTTCATAATTAAATGATATGATTCAAAAGAGTTACTGAACAAACATTTGCTGATTTAATGAATAATATTATGATTCATATATGCAATATATTACTTACATTCTACAAATTCTATACTCTTTCCTTTCAAACATTATCCTATTTCTCAGGAGAGCCTCTAAAAGAAAATTGCTGCTGGCATACTAGAAAGACAGCCATCTGAAAATGAAAAGTAATAAGTTAATAAAATATAATGAAAAGATGTTGGAGAGAGCAAAATGTAGAGAGAATGCAGAAGCAACTCTTCTTTTCATCCCTATTTTATTAACAGTCCCATCTGTGCTAAAACCAAAGTATAGTAATGAACAAATTTTCTTTCAGCCTCAAGGAAACTGCTTATCACTGTTTCTTAATTATCTTTCTAAAAAAGATTTTATTTATTTATTTTTAGAGAGGGGAAGGGAGGGAGAAAGAGAGGGAGAGAAACATTGATGTGTGGTTGCCTCTCCCGTGGCCCCCACTGGGGATCTGGCCTGCAACCCAGGCATGTGCCCTGAGTGGGAATCGAACCTGCGACCCTTTGGTTCACAGCCTGCACTCAATCCACTGAGCTACACCAGACAGGGCTGTTTCCTAACTATCTTTTTCAAGATGCCATTCTCCTGTTAACTTCTCAAATATCTCTTTTCTACAAGCACTCTATTCAGCACCACTGCAAATGTCTCAGTGCTATCGGCTCTACTCCCTTTCTCCCAAACCTCACCCCCTCACAAATGTCTTGAAATTCCTGTACTCATGCAACATGCCCTTCCCCACATATGGCAGACATCACTGTTGGATCAACAACATTTTCTGCAGAAATTTCATTTTGAGAAATGTATCTAGATGATTATGATTTACAGGAATGGGCAAAAAAAAAAAGATAAAATCTATTTGTGCTAGTAACTGTTGGCATTGATCCTTTTAGTCCATGCTGCAAAACACCACCAAGGTTTCTTTTTATAAAAATAATTCTGAGTATTCCATCTGTCTGGATAAATCTTGCATGGCACACAATTTCCAAGAAGATAAAAGGTAAACCTTTTAGCACGGTAAAGTGCTTTCCAGTGTGACCTTAGCCAGCCTCTTCCACACCCTGTTATATTTTGAGTTCCAAGCTCAGTGTGCTCTACATCATTCATTATTATTAATAATTCTTTCCCTTGCAAGTCTCTATGTCTTCACATTTGCTCTTCCTTTTAGCTAGAAGACTTCCCCTCTCACATTACCACTTCGTCTCTTTTATGATTTGGTTTAAATGATATAACATCTGTAATGTCTTCTGCAAGTCTCCCAGACAGACATAATTATTTACTCACTTGACACTTCAGAAACCAACAAAAGCCTTCTATCTAAATTGTGTTAGTTTGCTGTACTGAAGATAAGACATGGTTGTTGTTTCACTAAAGATCATGAAATGTAGGGTCTATGAAAATATTTCAGTTATAACTTTTGTATTTAATCTATATTTCACTTGTTTTTGTGTAATCCTTGCTGAAATATGAGATCTTTCAAGAGTTTATTGTCAGGGTTCATTTTGAAGTGTAGGCAGAAGTTACTAGAAGGCATATACAAATTGGTGTCAAGAGGGAAGCAGAAAGGATGTGAGAGCCTTACAGGACCTTCCCATTACTAGTTGAGTATTGGTCAGCACATTAAAGCTAAACATTTCCTGTGACACCAGCTTTCCAATCAGGCATTAGTTTTTAAATTTGCCAAGATGTAGTGACAGCTGCAGGTCTTCCTGGAGATGAGCTATAAAGGAAGTGGATTAAGGATATAATTTTAGAAGAAAGCCAAATCATTAGAGTTATTCCCTTAATAAAACAAATTCTCTTAGAAGGGATAACACATGAATAAGCACCTTAGTATGTATTTATTTCTTTAACAAATGCTTATTGATTACCTTCTCTGTGTTAAAGATTTGCTATGTATAGGTGACATAAGGGATGCATATAATCTCATACAGAGTTTACATTCTGAGAGTAAAGAAAGACAACAAATAACTGATGTGCTGTAATGTGAATTATAAATAATCAGTTAATTATTTCATTATAATTTTGAGACAGAGGTAAAGGAAGCAGAGAATTGAATAATATAATATAACCTGTTGGGTTAGACAAATTTTCTATGAGGAACTAATGCTTAAGCCATGCTATGAAGAGTGACAGGGGGTAGGTGAAAAGGGGGTGGCAGGGCATCCTGTGCCAATTCCCCATGGTTGTATGGTATAGAAGTCATTCAAGGAAGTGAAGAAAGCAGATGTAGCTGGGAAGCAGGAACCTAAGACAACATGCATTAAGCTGAGCAGGTAAGATGTAGGGAGTAATCAGATTTTTGTAGATTATAGTCAGAATTTTAAACTTTGTTATAAAAGCAAAGGATAGGCATTTTCTCTTTTCTTTAAGAGGAAGGGATTTGAGCCTAACATTGATTTCTTGAGATTTCTTGACTAAAGGATCATAGATTAGAGATGGGTAATATTCATATGGTGAGTCCAATTACCATGTCAGAATATTTGAAAATATTTGACATAGAATGGACTTGATGCTGGATTGGATATAAAGTTTAAGGGAGAGGAAAATGTCAAAGCTTTCTGGTGTAAGCAACTAGGTGGTTACCGAAGTCACTCTCTGCCAGTGGAACACAGGAGGGGACCTGCTTACTATGAGGAAAGCATGCGTTCAGGTATAGATACAGTGAATGAGACATAACTAGAGCTCAGATGATAGGGTTGCCTTCTGCACATGCCTGGACTGGAGATTGTGTGTGCCCTGACCAGGGACTGAATCTGAAACCCTTTAGTTACAGGGATGATGCTCCAACCAACTGAGTCACACTGGCCAAGGCTCACATTTCTATTTTAGAATCTTCCACATAAAGATTGCAAATGAGGTCATTGGAGAAGATAGTAAAGGCCAGGTAAAAAGTCTGGAGTAGTAATGGAAGCAGGCCTAGGAGATAGTCTTGAGGAACTTCAGCATTTAAAAGTTTAATGAACAAGGAGGTGTGAGTTGAGCAGACTAAAAACATAGGTGAAGTAGTTTACCAATTATTAGCAAGCAAACAATTTTAGAGGACAAAGTAATATTACCAAGAAGTTTGCAAAAGGCTTAGATAATTTCTTGGCAAAATAAATTTTACAAAAGACCAAAAAATGTCTTGTTTCACATTCTATTAATTTAAGAACAGAAAGAAATTATTATAGATATTTAATGGTTGTAAAAATGATATGGTACAAATAGTATAAATTCTAAAATGGGTGGATCAGACTTAAGGTCAAGATGGAGGCGTAGGTAAACACTGCTCACCTCCTCACATAACCATAACAAAATTACAACCAAAATACAGAACAACCATCACTCAACACCATCAGAAATCATGTTGAATGGAAGTCTGACAACTACAGAATTAAAGCAACCATACCCATCCAGACTGGTAGGAGTGGTGGATATACAGAATGGGCTGGTCCCACATCCCTGTATGGTGGATAAAAATTCAGGAGGGGTATCTTGGGAGCAAGGAGTCCCAGCCCCATATCAGGGCCCCCACCCCAGGGTTCCAGTGCCAAGAAGATAAGTCCTCATAATTTCTGGATGAAAAAGAAGTGGGGATTGAATCAGTGGAAGAAACTTCTGGACTACCAAGCAGTTCCCCTTAAAGAATCCATCCTTGAACTTACTCATATTCACCCCCTCTGAGTTCCAGCACTGGGGTAGCAGCTTGAAGTCACCAGTGGTATACAGGGAGAAACTGAAGTGTCTAGCATCATGGTGAGAGCTGGGGGAGAGCTTATTCCCAGACAGAAAAGTGGGCAGAGGCCATTGTTCCTTTCTGAGCTCTCCTTGCTCAGAGCCACAGAGCCACAGAGCCAGATGGTGGGTGCCACATCTGAGACTCCATCAACCTGGCTATAATTGTTTACCCTGCCCTTGAGATCCCATGAGACTCCCTCCCACCCAACTTATAGGCCCACCCAAACTATTAACTATGACTTTTCTGTATGAATGGCTGGTTTTGGCTCATGCTTCACAACTTCCTAAATCCTCTCAAACAAGCAATAGTCAGCCTCAGGAGGCCCCCAGTCCATATACCTCTAGTTAAGTGGCCCCAGGCCCAGCACTAGCAGCAGCCAGACTAGATTCACAGCTTGGATTCATCTGGGAATCTCTAATCCCAGCACAAGTAGCAACCACATCAGATGGCTTTATAGCTCACACAGAGTGACCCTGGGCAGAACACAGGTGGGGGCTGAATTTGGCCTGCACAACCTGGAAAATCCCAGAGCCTGTGCACTCAGTGGACAGCTACAGACCACCTCAGAACACCACCACACTACCCCCCACACCTCATCCTTCACGGAGGGTGGAGGTTGGTGTTCAGAGGTCAGAGACAATCCTTGCCGCTGACTGTCCTGGGTAAATCCCTCCCAGCCAAGAGCAAGCAAGGCTCAACTATAAGAAAAGGGTATACTCAGCCCACACAAAGGGTACATCTCTAGTATCCTTGGGTGATAGGGGAAGCTATACCACTGGACCCTACAGGACACCTACTATATTAGGCCATGCTACCAAGATGGGGAATCATATCAGCTCTACCTAATATGTAGAAACAAAAACAGGGAGGCTGTCAAAATGAGGAGACAAAGAAACATGGCCCAAATGAAAGAAGAGATCAAAAACTCCAGAAAAAAATAAACAAAAGGGAGATAAGCAATCTATAAGATGTAGAGTTCAAAACACTGGTTTTAAAGATGCTCAGGGAACTTAGTGAGGACCTCAACAGCAAAAAAACATAGTCAGAAATGAAGGATACATTAACTGAAATAAAGAACAATTTACAGGAAAACAACAGCAGAGTGAATGAAGCTGAGAATCAAATCAATGATTTGGAACATAAGGAGGCAAAAAACAACCAATCAGAACAAGAATTAAAAAGAATCCAAAGAAATGTTAGGATAGAGTAAGCAGCCTCTGGGACAACTTCAAGCATTCCAACATTCATGTAATAGAGGTACCAGAAAGAGAAAAGAAAGAGCAAGTAATTGAAAATGTATTTGAAAAAAATAAGGAAAGAAAACTTCCCTAATTTGGTGAAGGAGATAGACATGCAAGTCCAGGAAGCATAGAGAGTCCCAAACAAGATGGATGCAAAGAGGCCCAATCTAGGACATATCATCATTAAAATGCCAAAGGTTAAAGATAAAGAGAATCTTAAAAGTAGCAAGAAAAAAGCAGTGAGTTACCCACAGGGAGTTCCCTTAAGACTGTCAACTGATTTCTCAAAAGAAACTTTTCAGGCTAGAAGGGATTGGTGAGAAATATACAAAGTCATGAAAAGCAGGGACCTACAGCCAAGATAACTCTATTCAGCAAAGATATCATTGGGAGGGCAGATAAAGAGCTGCTCAGATAAGGAAAAGCTAAAGGTGTTCACCATCACCAAACCATTATTATATGAAATGTTAAAGGGACTTATTTAAGAAAAAGATCAAAACTGTGAATAATAAAAAGGATAATAAATACATGTTTATCAACAATTGAATCTAAAAAAACAAACTAAGCAAACAACAAGAACAGAGACAGATCACAGATACGAAAAGCATTTTGATTGTTGCCAGATTGGAAGGGTGTGTGTGGTAATGGGTGAAGGGGAGAGAGGATTAAGAAGTACAAATAGGTAGTTCCAGAATAACTGGTGAGATATAAAGCACAGTATAGGAAATGGAGTAGCCAGAGAAGTTTACACATTACCCATGAACACAAACAATGGAATGAGGATGGTCCGAGGGAGTGGGATTGGTAGGTGGAAGGGGAAAAAGGAGAAAAACCAGGACAACTGCAATAGCATTATCAATAAAATATAATTTAAAAAATGAAGTAAAATTGATGGATCATGTTTTATTATTATTTTTTAAAGCAAAGCAAAACCATTTTTAGAGTGAATTATTCATGTGAATTTCAGCATTATGTTATAAACATAATATAATAATTTAAGATTATCAGAAGAATTAAAAAGTATAAAAGTATCAGTGTTAACCTTGGAAGGATTTTTATTTCATGTATAGAATCTCTAGGCTAAACATCAAACCTCTATGCTATGTCACCATTTTGACATTCTCCATTATTTTTAGATAATTCAGTTGATTTTATTTACTAAATAGCACCTTTATAAGTTATCTAATTTGCCAAAAAGCAATAGTTGCCTTTTTAATTTGTCTCCCTATAATGAGATAATAGTTTTTTCTGAGAACATAGTAATGGGTTGGTCTTGGAATTCCCTGCCAGAGCAGTGAACTAACATGGATAAGCGTACTTAAAAATTTTTTAATATAAAAATAACATGATGACACCTAAGTTAGATATTCTTTTTTACATTTTTATGACAGAATTTAGTCATTTAGTTGATCAAGTAATTCTTAATAAAAATCTAATTTTTGACTCCATGAATTCCTTTCTAATAAAAAAAATACCTTGGAAGAATAATTTTTCCTTTTCAAAGACAAGTTAAATAGTCTGAAGGTGTGGCATTGTCACTATTTCCTATTAGCACCACAGAAAAAGAGATTTAGACTAGGGAGTAAACTTGGCATATTTCTCTAAAGCCAAACTAAATATCCTGGACTTTTGGAAAGCATTTATAACAATTCTTGAAACAGAGGATAATGCAAAAGCAGAGTAGACAAGTACAAATTAATTGCTCCAAGTCAAGAGTTAAGAGGTCTTCTGAAATATTCAAGCAATGAGAAAGGATAACATTTGCTGTTAGAATCATGACAACATTATTGCTAAACCTTTTATTTACTAGTAAGTGGTTTGAATATTTGAGAGGCAGGCAGTTTGAAAAATTCACTTCTCAAAGAATTAGCATTTGACACATACTTGGAAAAATGAGGATTTCTACAGGCGGAGAATGACTGGAAAATTGTGGTATCTGAGAAAAGATATTAACAATTGGATGAAAATAAAAACGTTTGAAGGAACCAGCTAGTGTGATGGTATGTCTAGAGCATAAAGCACTTAAAAGGAAGTAGCAAGAATGCAGGGTAACACAGCCATTTTTCGGTCTGTCTAGCGTCTTTCCCTCCTTCTCAGAAAACCCATTCTTTTTTTCAATTATACCTTTGTTTTTTTATCTGACTCAAAATATGTAATCCTGTTTGGGGCCACCAATTATGATATACTGACTGGCTTCCAATCCTCTCTTTATTGCAAGGATGGTAGGTGGCCCTTGGAATTCTTATCCTTAAATGTATGAGAAAAGCAAAAGAGGAGATTGAAGAAATAAATATCAGTTTATTCAGGAACTTTGAGAAACTGTATGGTCCTCAAGTAAGTTAGAATTTCAATTTCCCATTCTCCCTTACATTTTGTGCATCCTGGTTCATATATTCTCCCTTGGTGTCTTTGTTTATACAGAGGTTAATGTACCATGTGACATAGCCTTGTGACATAAACTTTTTATTTTATTTTAAAATATTTGGTAATTTTGGTTGCATTGTATAATCAACATGAACATATTGATTTATATGTTCATACAAATCAATTTCATATAAATCAATAATATGTAAAAGGTATTTTAACATAATACAAATCATGCTTCTATTTTTTCTTGAACGTTCTTCTCAAATCAAATGTGTCTATGATTGATAATATCTTAGAATTGATGATATGAATTAATTAATGCCATTTCCATGAGGTTTAACTGAGTTAGTACATGTAAAGCATTCAGAAGAGTACTTAGTATATAAGTACCACTCAACAAATGTCAGTCATTATCATAAACATCATCATGATTACTCTAGGCAGGAATGTGTAATCATTAGAAATATAGTTTATGAACCTTGAGTCAAATCTTACTCTGCTATTTATTATCTGAAGATCCTGGAGAGTTATGTAATTTTTCTAAACTTTGGTTTACTCTTATTAAAACTGAAAATATAAGACTTCATTTAAAAAATAGTGAGATTAAATGAGAACATCTATTTTATGAGCCTATCAGTGTCTGGAACAGAACAAAATCATAGTTGAGGAAATATCAATCTGCTCCCAATTAGCTCTAGCCAATCATTAGAGCATTTATCATTCTGAATGATAAATGTTCATAAGACCACCCTTTGTCAGCAGGTGTTTTTAGGAAATGGAGAGACAAGTGAGATCAGATATATCTGATGTGACAGGTTTTGGCTTGCATCCCTTTTCCTATGCTCCACATCATTACTTTGGGATTTCAACTTAATGATATCTCTGGGCTGAAAATGACGGATAATAACAGCTTTGTTGTTGTTTGTAGAAATGAATGAAAATGTCATGGGATGTCCTGATAGTGACCTTAGGTATAAGTCTTGGCAGATTCACACAATGACCCTTTGGCTTCTCTCTGTGTAGACATCTCTGTCTGCTGTGTGATTCCAAGTGTTTCCATTGCTGTCATATAACTGAAGAGGGGCTCAGGATGGTAAAAGTTAGTGGGATGCTCAGTGGGCTTGAATTGGTCATGCAGAACTGATTGTTAAATTTTCAGGGGTTTTCCAGGTTAGTCAAATGGTCATTATAAAAAATTAAATTATATAAATTTATAATTAGATTATATTAAAAGCCTAGGTAATAAATATCCAAAACTCATCACTCCCTAAATATTTCACTACATATCACTATAATTTATATTGTGAGGCTATTTAAATCTATTGTCTTCATATGGTGAAATTGTTACCTAATGATGAGCTGTACTGTGCATCACTTTTCAGCTCTGCTTACTGACAGCATTGGCAATTTTAAATCAGCCATGATGGTAATATACTGTACAGAAGAGGGCCCCCCTGTCCAAGATGCTTCCTAAACGTTCACTCTGGTACCACTTGAGTTAGCATGTAGTTGCACTCATTAAAACATAGTTTAAATGCTGTTAAGCAATCATTACATATAAGAGCTCATCACTAGATCTCCATGAATTCAATTTATATCAAAATAATTGTAGTTTTAAAACTCTGTGTGTGTCTCCTTTTTTTAAAAAGACAAACTAGTGAGTTCAGGTGGATACACCTTGTGCCCAGTAGGACATAATTATTAAATATTCAGGAATTTCAATGGTTAGTTGATAAATGGTTGATAAATGGTTCAATGCTTGAAATTGTTGATGGTGTGAGAATATTTGCACTACAACCCAGGGTGGTGTAGTTGTCATTTTTAAGAACTGGTTTACCAATACCACACCAAAAATTCTTATCTTTCCTAGAGTGCCAGCCAAAGGTTTTCTGGTTTGCCATTGTGTTCAGTCATTTTACAGTCATTCTTATTCAGACCTTGTACAATATATATTCTCAATCTATAAATGGTATAAGGATAAACTCTATCAAACATTCAGAAAATACATTAGAAATGAACCAACAAAACCCAGTAAAATTATGTATTCACATAATACTTATGTTGTATATAGTCCAAATTTATATATTTTTCTGTTTAAAAATATTGTTCTCTGAACTCCTCTAGCATTTATATCATTTGAATTCTGTCCCCTTTTATGCAAAGGAAAATATACTGAAATTGCTTTTCTCTTGTTAATTATTTTAGTCAACAGGAAACTTTCTTTAGTAGGAGTAAAAAGATACAATGAAAAGCTTTTGCTTAATTTTCTAGAAACTCCTACTAAATCTACATTTTATGGAGTTACACATAGAACTAGTTATATATATATACAAACAAACAAGGGTCAAATTCTAGAAAATAATTATAAAAATAAGTGCTCATTCATTGACTGATAAAAGTTTTTGCTTGGTTGTGTTTGTCTTGGGTGATTAACTAATGATTTATTAATTTGTAGAGACCTAAACATTCACTAATGGCAAGTCTAGAGGTAAAAAATAATTGACCCTTCTTTAATTACTACTTCCTTATAACACTGAAAATGCTAAAATTAGTTATCATAGAAACATTGTTAATTCCAATGACTTTTATTTTACCTGATGTAAACTTGACAATAAAAATGTCACTTACCAAAAAGTATTTTTACAGGGCTTTACAGAGAACTATCTCTTAGAGTAGTTAAGAGGATGGAGATAGAGTTTGATAATACAGAGGTCATCCTAACTCTAGTGTTGTTATCTTTTAAAGAATCCAGTACAACTGCTTCTGGCATCCTATTTTGAGTGTGGTGCATCATTGCCAGAAATTGCATGAGCATGCCTGAGGCTTTTGAAACTTCATCTTCAAATTCCAAGGGTCTATCACATCACAAAACTCTCTTTGATTTTGTAGATCTACTAATCCAGTGCCAGCCAGATGATGTTCCAAGGATAGAAGGGGGGGCATAATTTGGCACTCAGTTCATATGACATGGCTTAAAGAATCATAAAAGACAGCAAAGCTATATGACATTATCTATAAGAATTAACTGAACTTATTTCAATGTCAAAATGAATATGATTCCTAAATTGTAGACATCTCATGTGATTTTAGGACTCTCTCTATTTTTGACATCAACTTTTATTTTAAGAGTGAAGAGTCAGTGCCTACCTGAGTAGTTGAGCTAATTTTAAGTGATAAAGCAAAACTATGCAAAATTATGAAAATGCTAATTTATTTTTCATGTTAGCCTATTTATTCAATATTTGTTTATTCATTTACCTAGAATGTGTTGGATATTGAATAGACTCTAGGGAACAGTGATTTTTTTAAAAGAAGACATATTTTTTGTTCTCAAGGCATTATGGGGTATTGTGGAGAAGATGGCCTTAAAGAAGATTCCAAGTGCATTGTAAGTGTTACAAGAAGCCCAAGGGTAATGTAGGGATCAATAACACAGGATTTAACATAATTTTGGGAATTCAGGAGACAATTTCCAGAGAAAGTGATGTTTCCACTCAAGTTGAAGGAAAATCAAAGGATTTAATTAACCAAAGAAGTAGGGAAGCATTACTAATTGACAGGCGTCTCTCTTTCTCATCTGTATTCTATGCAGTTGTACTCTTATTACTTGTCTTTATCTATTCAAAGCAATGCAACAAAATACCATAGAAGAGGTGGCGTATAAACAACCGACATTTATATCTCACAGTTACGGAGGCTGAGAAATTCAAGATCAAGGCGCATGCTGATATGGTGTCTGGTGAGATCCTGCTTCTTGGTCAGTCTTTTTCTTGTGTCCTCACATGGCAGAAGGTGAAGGGAGATCTCTGGGGTCTTTTTTGTAAGGGCTCCAATCCTCATGACATAGTCACCTCTCAAGGGCCCCACTTCCTAATGTCAACACATTAGGGGACAAGATTTCATTGTATAAGTTTCGGCAGGTCCCATTTAGTTTATAATACCATTTTTTGAACTATTCTGGAGAATATGGCTGTTGAGGGAACATGAAGACAATACACCTATAATGATACCTAACAGTCCCCTTTCTCCCACCCCCACCACCTCATAACCATAACCTTCTCATCTTCTATGATCCCAAAATTTAGGCAGGATTTAATTTAATTTGGGGATCTCATGGAACTGAAACAGATAGAATAAAATATCCCCTAAAATTTCTCCATTGAGTCAAGCTCTAACAGATGATTGCAGTTATCAATAAGTAGCTATAAAACAATGGTTCATAAACTAGCCTAATTTCTTTTAAGTTTCCCCGCCCTGACCCGCTGCCCCAGATCTAAAGCCAAACCACAGATCACAGAGACAAATTCAATAACTGGTTAGAAAAAGCCCTTTTCTGCATTCCATAACTGCTGCACAATCCGGGAATGGTTATGTTCGCTGATGTATACTTGGGCATCAGTGTTCCCATACCCGGACACCTGTGTTCCAGAAAAGGAAAGTCCTGTTAACCTACACCCTGACTGGTTAACCCAAGCAACTTCTGTGTTTTCAAGCCATAAAACACCTAGGCCCCACTTTGGGAGAGCAGAACCTGGGCCCCTATCTCAGTGTTCTCACCTGCTGCAGAGCCTCGATAACCTGCCTGTGCTTTTATCAGTGTCCCTGGTCTAAATTCTTCTCTATCAGGAGACAAGAACCCAAACACACTGCTAACAGGGCTACGTAAAAGACAATTTTACCTCTGTGGGATGGAAAGGGAGCCATCATACACGACTTACAACTTCTCTTTACCCTCTACACGTTTATTGCCTCCTCAATGTTTATGAATTATCTGTAATTATACACAGGGTTTCCTATGTATGTACACATATATGTTTCCTTTCCTCTCCCAGAGAGAGTTTTTATAATCATTCACTTAACTTTCAAATGGATCTGACCCTAAAATAATAGAATTGTCAAAAGTAAATGTTCTAACTCACTAACATCAGTTAAACATTTACTTGTATTATTATTTTGTGATTTAATTTTGAATTTAATTATTTAAATACACATAATTTAATTTGGAATACACCATAGTATAAAATCTCAATTTTTCTATTCCATATATTAAATAATAAATGCTCCTATCATCAATTTGCAAAGCATCTTTTATTATGTATTATGTTCCCATATGTTATAAGGTCTATTTCAGAGCTATTCATAATCTTTTAACTTATGTGCTGCCTTTTTATGCAAACTCCTTGGAGTTTAAATTCTTGTAATTTTATACTAAACTTACATGTCTGAACTGATTATTTTTATTTTACATTTTCTTTATTTTAACTGTATACTTTAAAAGTACTCACACCGGCTGGTGTGGTTCAGTGGACTAAGTGTAGGGTTGTGAACCAAAGGGTTGCTGGTTCCATTCCCAGTCAGAGCATATCCCTGGGTTGTGGAGCAGCCCCCAGTTGTGGGGGGGCACTCTTTTTTTTTTAAGTGCTTTTTCAAGTTACCAAAACCAGTCCATTGAGGTAGTGATTTGGAGACCATTAAACCTATACAGTCATCAAGAAAACAAATTGCTTTACAAAATCAGTCTTTTCATTCAGTGAGCTAGCATCTCTTTCTCTTTTTTGATACATCTACTTTTTTATGTATTCTGTATGTTTCTTTTTAAAATTATTTCTAACACTGTTACTTAGATGCTAATACATTAAGATGCTAACATATTTAAATGTTATTACAAATGCAGTCTTTCCTGATTACCATTCTAAAAGATTAGTGTTGGCTTGTTTTTTTCTTTCTCTAGTTTACCAAATTCATCTATTCATTCTAAAAGATATAAGGTTTATTCCTTTGGGTTTTCTATATAACATACAAATAATGCAAATATAGATTATTTTTTCTAAATCTTTTATTGTTTTGTTTTACTTTACTTTTTATCATTATAGTTTCTACAATATCTAGTGTAATAATAATGGCCCTGGGAACAATGGACATCCTTGCTTTTGTCTGGATTTTAAAGGAAACTAACACATAAGTATTTGAATAATTGTGAATAATTTTCTACTTTTGATTCAAAAAAATGATATTCCCATTTGAGAGGGAACACTTCCCTGAGGGTCATCTAACAATCTGTGTATACTAGGGAGATTAAAATATTCATTTCAGCATAGAATCACATTCTGTGCTTTTTAATAAGTCATCCGGTGTACTCAATGACCCCCAACACAGTTTCATTTATCCTTATTCAATTTTTGCTTTTTATATATTTCCAAGAAATTCTGCATCTTATCTAAAACACTTCAACTCATGAGTAACTGTTATGCAAGTTTTAAATAAGGTGATTTGAATATATGTGTGTGTAGGGAGGGTGGGTGTACAAATTACCATCTACAATATTGGCAACAGATCAGAAATGTAGTTTAAATTTCACTTCCTCTCTGAATCCTCTCTTGATCTCTTGGTTATAAATAATTCTTCCCTCCTCAACTTGTAAAATATTTTATTTCAAACACTCATGTAACACTTATCACATACAGTTAGAGTATGTTGTACTTCGTTTTTTGTTTTTTAGTAAATTATTCTGATGTCATTCACAAGGTCAGAAGTTAGACTGTTTCAAATCTCAACTCTGCTTCTTAACTTGATATGTTACCTTCAACAGCTTTCTAGAGCAAATTACTTGACCTTCATACCACAATTTTCTCATATGAAAAATGAGAGTAAATAATATTTACAATTCATTTAAAACTTTGGAGTGTTTTTCTAAAAATTTAAGAAATACATTAAAGTGCCTAGAATAGTTCTTGGCACATAAAGCATGTTCAATTAATTACAATGAATAGATAATGACAATAGTTATTTAAGGTTGCCTTTGTGTTAGACACTTTTTTAATGTTTAGGTATTACATATATATGCACACACACATATATATTTATATCTCTAAACATTTAGAAATAAGGAATGTTTAAACCTGTAGAGAATTTTTCTGAGTTTATTTGACCCAAACTTATGATAATTGATGGGAAACAAAATCTCAATGGATTCAGAAAATGCTTCAGAGAATGGCAGTTTTGAGCCGAATTTTATACATTATAATCAAAGGGGACAACGTAAAGGGGTTACATTGGTGATAAATTAGGGAGCAGGAGAAGGCAAAGGAGGGAATCAGATAAAAAGCAAAAGAAATAGACACATCCTTCTTTTACACTGGGTAACAATTAACAATGAATAGTTAACAATTAACATGATAACGGTAACAAGGAGGGGCTCTGTGGTCTCCTGCTCTTGTGGGAGATTGTGCTCTGAGGGGTCTGACAAAATGAAATTGCCCTGATAGTCCAAAGGTATACAATCTTCAATGCAAAAGGACAAGAAACATGTTCAGTTATGGTAAAGATTGACCTTTATCACAGAAGGTAAGGGCCTAGTACATGACTACCCATCATAACTTGCTTTTAGTTGGGAAACTTTATTTTCAGATCATCCTGTGTGGCTACTTTAGCAATCTGAGTTTGTAAGCCCCTCCCACCTCCACATGCAGGCCTCCACTGAGCTTGTCAGTTTATTATGCAACCCTTTTTCATCCACACATCTCATTTCCCGATACATTTAGAAAAAGTTGAAGATTGCAGAGATTAAATTTCTTGTCCAAAGGTGGATCCTTAGTAAGTCAGAGAGTTGCTATTTCAATTCAGCTGGTCTCTTGGAAAAGCCTATGCTCTTTAGCAGGACACAATTCAGGTCTCCAAACAGTGCCATGAGAACAGGGGCCTCTATTCTGTACAAATCTATATTTTCCCATAGAGTATGAACAACTCAAATATGGACTGACACATATA
>CM052549.1:37398531-37436901 GCA_028533065.1 Trachops cirrhosus | reverse complement strand
TAAACCCTTCCCTTCTCCCCTGAAATTCCCTCCCCTCCCCCTCTGGTCACTGACTACCTGTCCTCTATTTCAGTGTCTTTTGTTATATTTTATTTGTTTCTTTGTTTTGTTGTTTAGGTTCCTGTTAAAGGTGAGATCATATGGTATTTGTCTTTCACTGCCTGGCTTATTTCACTTAGCATAATGCTTTCCAGCTCCAGCCATGCTGTTGCAAAGGGTATGAGCTCCTTCTTTCTTTCAGCTGCATAGAATTCCATTGTGTAAATGTACCATAGTTTTGGGATCCATTCATTTACTGGTGGGTACCTAGGTTGTTTCCAGCACTTAGCTATTGTAAATTGTGCTGCTATGAACATTGAGGTGCATAAATTCTTTTGGATGGGTATTTCAGGATTCTTAGGATATAGTCCCAGCAATGGAATTGCTGGATCAAAGGGCAGGTCCATTTTTAGTTTTCTGAGGAAGTTCCATACTGTTTTCCACAGTGGTCGTACCAGTCTGCAATCCCACCAATAGTGCACTAGGGTCCCTTTTTCTCCACAACCTCTCCAATACTTGTTGTCTGTTGTTTTATTTATGATGGTCAATCTGACTGGAAGTGGTATCTCATTGTGGTTTTAGTTTGCATCTCTCTGATAGCTAGTGATATTGAGTATCTTTTCATGTGTTTCTGGATCCTCTATGTGTCCTCCTTGGAGAAATGCCTATTCAAGTCCTTTGCCCATTTTTTAATTGGGTTTCTTGTCTTCTTCGAGTGGAGTCGTGTAAGCTCTAATTGGAGTTAATTAGAATTTAGAGGAATAAAGTCCCAAGTCTTTCAAATGGGTCAGGGAGGTCTTCAGAGAAGAGGTCATTCTTTTTTGTTGTTGTTGCATTTTTATTTATGTTTCTGCATTTTTATTGTTGTTCAAGTACAGTTGACTCCATTTCCCCTGCCACTGCTCCCCCCAACCCCAGCCATCCCTACTCCTCCGCTTGACCCTACCCACTTTGGTTTTGTCCATGTGTCCTTTACAAATGTTCCTGGAAATCTTGACCTGACTTTTAAAGGAGAAAAAATTGCCAGAAATAATGGAGAAAAGAAGGAGTAAGGAAGGGGTATAAATATGAATGTATAGAATGTGCAAATGCACAACAAAACAGAAGCATTACATGTATGCTGGGGCAATTGCCAGAATTCTGCACACCTGGCCATCTTGTACCATCCCCTGGAGATCTTGTTTGAAGAATAATATTTGTAATTCACAATTTATAATCTCCATCTTTTATTCCAAAAATAAGGCTTTCTTAGCTTCATCCTTTCCATACCCTCTCTGGCAAGCCATTTATGTGATATTTTCTTTGACTATACAAATGAATTTCATTCTGGTTACTATTTATATTCTATTTATCATTTATCCAGCTTTAACTAAAGTGTTTATTATAACATTTAATTTTTGTAGTCAGTTTATATTAAATATTAGATGATGTATCTATTATATTAGGTTGTGCAAACTTCCAATATGGGGTCATTATTTTTTGTTATATGTCCTATGATTCTATATGCAGTATGTGCACAATAATTATTTTTCCTAAAATAGTGTTTTTCTATTGTGTAATTTGTTGCACATAACCTGAGTATTTATTTTTTCTTTTGAAGAATTTAATTATTATTGTCTGTGCTTCTATATTTCATATTTTATAATTATTAAGTATCTTATTGAAAAGAAGAATAGAAATTTTAATAACTTAAAATTATATGTGTATAAATATGTATATGAAATAAGTATAAGATGAAGTACTAGGTAGAAAATAACTGGTATTTTTGAAAGTATATTGAAACTCAAGTCTATGACAAGAAGACAGTTTATTTAAATAATTCATTCATGTACCTCTAGCTGCCTGATTAATTAAAAAGTCAAAGATTTTAAAAAAGGTTACAGATGGGATAACAAGTTGGGTATAATAGGGATTTTTTAAAAACATATTATTTTGCTTCAAACCATGTGCAAATGACTTCCAGTAATCAATTGGTCAGAATGCAATTTGAGTCACAATTTAAAATTTCAAGGCAAACAATCACAAAAACAAATTAAATGTGTGATAATTAAATTAAATGTGTGATAATTGCTATGGGGAGGGAGAGTATAACGGGACTAAGTAGTAGTGGAAAGAATACAATAAAAGTAAAATAATAAATTCTATGTAAGTCTAAATGAAATAAAACTGTTTACTACAAATCTGAAGTAGAAAATCTAAATGTAAAGAATTAATACATATCCTTTTGAATGAAATTGGTAGCAAACTACAACATATGGTTTGAAATTACATTGCTGACAGTTTTTGGAAACTACTCAATGGTTTCCAAAATGAAACCAAAAGTGAAATATCATACTATCTTTAAAACATAATAAGCTAATGTGTGTCTGAACCATTTACTGAAATCATGCAATGTTAACTGTCTGTGAGAGAAACAACGTATATGTGAAATGGATAGATTAGAAAGTTAATTGACTGATTTGAATTTGTATCTTCATAGTCATATTGCTGCTGTCCATTGATTTGACACTTCAGCTACTAAGATAAATTTTATAGGCCCTTAGAAAATGCACATGAAGCTTTGGAATCATCCTTTAGATGAAAGTATTGGAGCATTTGTGTAGCAATTGCTCTGAAACAGTATTCCCTGGGACCATAACCAGTAGTGGCCAAATCCATTGTAATCCAGATATCCTGTTCTACAGAAAAACACAGTCAAGCAAACAATTGTGATTTTTACCCCCATAATATGTTTTCCTATCTAGGTCAAAAACTAGAAATTTAGGTTATGACAAATATATCTGTCATATAAAGTGGTCCCACCAATAGAAAACACAATTTCTTAAGACTTCCAAAATCATGCCAACTTCACAAATAGCCCTCTAGAAGTCTACCAGATTGTAGTAACATTAAGAGATGACTCAAGCATTTTAATTTTTTCTTTATATATTTTTTATTATGTTTAATCTTTACTGTATTTTTTCATTATCTTTTAGTCTTCTTATTCCTCCCTCTCCCCAGCAATCACCACACTGTGGTGTATGACCATGAGTCCTTTTACTTTTTCCCAAATCCTTTCACCCCAAACCTCCACCAACACTAGCTGTCATCCTGCTATCCATCTATGAGTCTGTTCCCATTGTCCTCATTAGTTCAGTTTGTTCATTTAGATTTCACATATGAGTGAAATCATATCGTATTTCTTTTTCTCTGACAGGCCTATTTCACTTAGCATAATGTTCTCCAGGTCCATCCATACTCTCACTAAGAATAACATTTTCTTCTTTTTTATGGCCAAGTAGTATTCCGTGTGTAAATGTCCTATAGTTGTTTTCTCCACTCATCTACTGATGGACACTTAGACAGCTTCCATATCTCTGCGATTGTGAATAACACTGCAGTGAATATAGGGATGCTTATGTTCTTTCAAATTAGTGTTTTGGGTTCCTTGGGATATATTCCCAGAAGTGTAATCACTGGGTAAAAGGGCAGATCCATTTTTAATATTTTTGAAGTACCTCCATATTGCTCTCCACAGTGGCTACACCAACCTTCACTCCTACCAACAGTGCAAAAGGGTTCCCCTTTCTCCACATCCTCACGAGCACTTGTTGTTTCCTGATTTATTGATGATAGCCATTCTGACAGGTGGAAAATGATATCTCATTGAGGTTTTCATTTGCATTTTTCTGATGCTTAGTGATGAGCATCTTTTCATACATATTTGTCTTTTGGCCCTCTGTATGTCTTCTTTGGAGAAATGCCTATTCAGGTCCTTTGTCAATTTTTTAATTGTGTTATTTGTTCTTTTGGTGTTGAGTTTTGTAACTACTTTGTAAGTTTTGGATATTAACCCCTTATCAGATGTATCAGTGGATATGTTCTTCCATTCCATGGGGTTGTCTTTTTATTTTGTTGATGATTTACTTTGTGGTGCAAAAACATGTTAGTTTTGTGTAGTCTCATTTATTTATTTATTTGCTTATTTTGTTTCTCTTGCCTGAGGAGACATATTTGATAAAAAATTGCTACAGACCATTTCTGAGATTTTGCTGCCTATGTTTTCTTCAATGTTTTATATGGTTTTGGGTCTAACACTTTGGCCTTTGATCCATTTTGAATTTATTCTTGTGTGTGTTATAAGAAGGTGATCTAGTATCATTTTTCTGCATGTGTCTGTTAAATTTTTCCAACATTGTTTATTGAATAAACTATCTTGAGCTCATTGTATTGCTTGCTTCCTCTGTTGAATATTAATTGACCATAAAGGCATAGGTTTATTTCTAGGCTCTCTATTCTGTTTCATTGATCATTGTGTCTATTTTTATGCCAGTACCATGCTGTTTCTATTTCTATGTTCTTACAGTACAGTTTGATATTAGGTAACAGGTTGCCTCCAACTTTGTTCTTCTTTCCTTGGATTATTATTGCTATGCTAGGCCTTCTGTTATTCCACATAATTTTTTGGAATATTTACTCTAGTTCTGTGAAATTTGTCATTGGAATCTTGATAGAATTGCTTTGAAACTATAGATTGCTTTTGATAGTATGAACATTTTAATGATGTTAATTCTTCCAATCCATGAACACAGTATATGCTTCCATTTATTTGTATCTTCAGTATTTTTTCTTCAGTGTCTTATAATTTTCCAAGTGCAAGGCCTTTTCATCCTTGATTAGGTTTATTCTTAGGTGTTTTGTTCTCTTTGAATCAATTGTGAATGGGATTGTTTTCTTGATTTCCCTTTTTGTTAGTTTGCTATTGGCATATAAACATGTAAGTGATTTCTCAATATTAATTTTATATACTGCTATTTTACTGAATGACTTATTAGTTTTAATAGTTTCTTTGAATCTTTGGGTTCTCTATATACAGAATCATGTCATCTGTGAATAAAGGCAGTTTTACTACTTCCTTTCCAATTCAGATGCCTTTTATTTCTTCTTGTCTGATTGCTGTGGCTAGGACTTCCAGTACTATGCTGAATAAGAGAGGTGAAAGCAGACATCCTCATCTTATTCCTGACCTTAAAGGGGAATGATTGTAGTTTTTGCAAGTTGAACATGATGATGACAGTGGGCTTGTCATGTATGGCCTTTATTATGTCTAGGTATGTTCCCTCAATTCCCACTTTGCTGAGAGCTTTTATCATAAATGGTTGCTGAATTTTATAAAATGCTTTTTCTGCATCATTGATATGATCATGTGATTTTAATCCTTTATTTTATTTATGTGGTGCATCACATGTTTTGATTTGCAAATGTTGTACAAACTTTGCATTCCTAGAATAAATCCCACTTTATCATGTTATATGATCTTTTTGATGCATTGCTCTATCTGGTTTGCTAATATTTTACTGAGGATTTTAGCATCTATGTTTATTAGGGATATTGAACTATAATTTTCTTTCCTCATAGTGTCTTTATTTGGCTTTGGAATTAGGATAATACTGGCCTTGTAAAATCAGTTTGGGAGCCTTCCCTCCTCTTGTATTTTATGAAATAGTTTGAGAAGCACAGGTGTTATTTCTTCTCAGAATGTTTGGTAAAATTCACCTGTGAAGTCATCTGGTCCATGGCTTTGTTTGTTGGGAGTATTTTGATTACCACTTCGATTTCATTGGGTACAATCTGTCTACTTAGATTCTCTCTTCCTGATTTAGTTATGGAAGGTTGTATGTTTCTAGGAATTTATCCATTTCATTCAGGTTGTCCAGTTTATTGGCATATAGTTGTTCATAATACTTTCTTACAATATTTTGTAATTCTTTGGTGTCAGTTCTTATTTCTACTCTTTCATTTCTAATTTTGTTTATTTTGGTCCATTTTCTTCTTTTCTAGATGAGTTGGGTTAAAGGTTTTTCAATCTTGTTTGTCTTTTCAAAGAATCTGCTTTTGGGTTCATTGATCTTTTATGTTGTTTTTTTTTTTAGACTCTATTTTGTTTCTTTCTGCTCTGATCTTTATTATTTCCTGCCTTCCACTTACTTTGGACTTTGTTTTGTTGTTTTTTTCAAGTTCTTTTACGTGTGAAATTAGATTGTTTATTTGAACTTTCTCTTGTTTTTTGAGATAGGCCTATTTTCTATGAATTTCCCTTTCAGGGGTGTTTTCCCAGTGTCACACCGATTTTGTATCGTTGTGTCCTCATTTTCATTTGTTTCAAGGTATCTTTTGATTTCTTCCTTGATCCCGTTGTTGACCCATGCATTGTTTAATAACATGTTATTTAGTTTCCACATCTTTGAGTTTTTCTCAGTGTCCTTCTTGTGATTGATTTCTAGTTTCATCACATTTTGCTCAGAGAAGATGCTTGATATTATTTAAGTCATCTTAAATTTATTGAGACTTGTTTTGTATCCTAACATGTGGTCTATCCTAGAGAACATTCCATGTGCACTTGAAAAGTATGTATATTCTGTTGCTTTGGGGTGAAATACACTGATGATATCAATTAAATCCATTTGACCTAGTGTGTCATTTAAGGCCAGTGTCTCCTTGTTGATTATCTGCCTGGAAGATCTATCCATTGAAGTCAATGGTGTGTTAAAATCCCTGACTATGACACTATTTCTGTTGATCTCTCCCTTTATGTCCATTAATATTTGCTTCACATATTTAGGCACTCTTATGTTGGCTGTGTCAGTGTTAACTAGGGTTATATCCTCTTGTGGATTGTTCTCTTTATGATGATGTAGTGTTTTTATCTCTGCTATAGCCTTGGTTTTACAGTCTATTTTGTCAGATACAAGTACTGCTACCCCAGCATTTTTTCTTCTCCATTTATGTGAAATATCTTTTTCTATCCCTTTACTTTTAATCTGTGTGTATCTTTCAATCTGAGATGGGTATCTTGGAGACAAAATATATATGGGACTTGTTTCTAATCATTCAGCTACCCTCTGTCTTTTGGTTGGAGCATTTAAGCCATTTACATTTAGGGTCATTATATTGGTGATATGTATAGTGACATTTTATTGTTAAAAATGTTTTCTTTCTTCTTCTTCTCCTCCTCTTTCTCCTCCTCCTTCTTCTAGCAAGCCCTTTAACATTTGTTGTATACTAGTTTGGTGTTAACAAAGTCCTTTAGCTTTTTTTTGTCTGGGAAGCTCCTTATTTCTCCTTCAATTTTAAACTATAGCCTTGCTGGGTAAGTAGGCTTAGTTGTAGGTATTTGCTTTTTATCACCTTGAATATTTCATGCCACTCCCTTCTGGCCTGAAATGTTTCTGTTGAGTAACCAGATGCCAGTGTAGTTGGTGCTCTCTCATAAATAACTACCTGCTTTTCTCTTGTGGCTTTTAGGACTCTCCCCTTATTTCTAAGCTGTGTCATTTTAATTATGATGTGTCTGGGTGTAGGCCTCTTTGGGTCCAACTTGTTTGGGACTCTCTGAGCTTCCTGGACTTGATTATCTTTTTTCTTCACCAGATTAGAACAGTTTTCAGTTATTGTTTTTTTAAATATGTTCTCGATCCATTGCTTGCTCTTTTCTCCTTCTGACAGTCCCATGATGTGTTACGCTTCATGTTGTCCAAAAGTTTAAGCTCCCCTCAGTTTTTAAAATTCTTTTTTCTTTTTGTTGTTTTGCCTGTTTTTTTTTCTACTTTGTCTTCCAAGTCACTGATGTGATCCTCTGCTTCATCTAACCTACTGTTTATTCCTTCCAGTGTATTGTTTATATTGTATTCTTTAGTTCTGACTGCTTCTTTTTATGGTTTCTATGTCTTTCTTCATGCTTTTGAGTATTCTTATAATTATTACTCTGAACTCTCTATCTGATAATTTTCTTGCCTCCATTTCATCTAGTTGTTCTTCTGGATAATTCTCTTGTTCTTTCATTTGGATTCTGTATCTTTGTCTTCCCATTTTGGCTGCTTTGTATTTTTAGCCTTAGTAGTTAAACTGATCAGCTGTCAAACTGATCAGTTGCTAAATTAATTAAGCTGTAATCAGCAGACAGGCTTAAGCTTCACAGGGTGGGGCAGAGTAATTCCAGTGGGCTGGGCTCTTCCTTCCTCTCAGGATGATGGCACTTGGAGAGGAGTGCTCTGCCTGAGAAAGATGGCTCCTGCAGTATGAACAATGACTCAGCACAGGGAATCTGGAAGCTGTTCTTTCAGTTTGTTCCCCAGAGCCCCCAACCCCAGACTCTCCTCAGGCATCTCTAGTCCACTCTGCCCTCCCTCTGCTGGAGCCCAGGGTAAGTGGCTGCAAAACAAATTGTGTGTGTTGGCCCTTTAAGAGGCTCCAGCAGAGGGAGAGCAGAGTGTACTAAATTTTGGGTGTCTCTGTGCTTCCAGTATTTCTGCCTATTTTCAATAGATTATTGATTTAACCCTTTTAACTAAAATAATAGAGATTCTGAATTTCTCCCAGGATAAATACAAAACACCTTATCATGAAATTCACAACACACACATACACACATGCATATATACACAGAGTTCTGCCATCTAATTCACTAATGTTGTTAGTGTAAGCCCACTGTTGCATGTGTATATAGCCATCTCCTCACTGTATGTTTCATCTATTCTCTCCTCTTAAAAATTCTTGAGTTTTGCATAGGTTTAGAAAGATATATTGCCCCCATTTCAATAGAATTTTATATTTTTAATAGTAATGAGGGATTCTTATTTCATTGTAATATTTTATTTTCTATTTATTTATTCTAATTTTATTTCTTTTCTGCAGGTGTGGTAATTACACCTGAGAAGTAACTTCGGCTTTGTTGATTTTGCTTCCCAGTGCATTTTTTTCCCACAAACTCACTGCATTGTTATTTCATGATAAGTGAAATATAAAGCAATGTTTTGTTTATATAAAGCAATGTTACTGGTTGCCCATTTACAACCAGTAACAGAATATAAGACAAATGATGTGAGAGAAATTGAAGTTAGTTGTATTGGTTTGAAGTTACCTTAAATGATGACTTGGTAAATATCAAACTCAAATGTAATTTACTCACACATACCAAATGATTTCTGTAATGACATTCAATTACTTACTTCCCTGGAACTCATTTGTTCAACAAATACTCACTGTGCACTGTTCTGGGTGCTAACGATATAATGATGAACAAAAAAGATCCAGCCCCCTACTCTCCCAGAGCTTAGCTTTTAGTGGGGCAGAAAGGCAATAACCCATAACAACCCAAAAACCAGCGGATAAAGAGGTCCTGTAAGAGCTTACAATAGGGCATTGACCTAGGGAGGAATCTCAGGGAACTTTCCCTGAGGGAGTGCTCTTGCACTGAACTCTGAAGCAGGAGCAGACAGTAATTTGTTAAAGAAGGAAGGAAGAGTGGGCTGTTCTAGCAAGAGCAACAGTGCGGTTAAAGATCTTTCCGAAGAAGATAGCATGCCTGGTTCAGGACTTGAAAGAAGAACAGAGTGGTTGAAAAAGAGTAAGTGTGGGGAATGTGCAGGAAGATGAGCCTGGAGAAAGAGACAGAGGCATGGCTAAACTGGTGTTAATCCCCTATAATGAGATTTTTTAAATCACTTTAAGAGCTTAAGGAAGCCAAAGAGGGGCTTTCTATAGGGAGAATGATACAGGTAGAAAAATATTCAATTCTAATTGGCAAGTAAGAATATGGGATTTGTAGATTTTAAACACTCACAATAAAACACTTAGGAATTGTTAAAAGGCACATTCAGTGCTATGCAATTTTGTTTATATAAAGCAGTTAAAGTTACAAATTCAAAAGCTTATTGTTTGTACTGATATGATTGATACAATGGCAACCCAGTGCCCTTTTACAAATGGTCCATTGATTATGGTCTAGGATAACCCAATGTTTTTAAATTAAAATGCTGAAATTGAGTAAGTGACCAAAATGTTTATGTAATAGACAATAATATAGCTATAGATTATTAAAAAAAATTTACTACTATACCCCTGGTTTGCTTCCAACTTAGGTTAAAGATGACATGAAATTGTTACCACCTGACAGCTGCTGACACATTTGAAATTAATCATTCCTCAGTTTAGCTCCTAGCAGGAGTCTACCTGATAAAACCAACAGTCCCAGCTGCCACCAGTTGGTTTCTTTTTCAGCAAAGTTAGTTAAAAGCCAGGATCAAGTTGTTTAATCACATCAGTAAGAAATGAAAAAGACCACTAAGTTTCCTCTTCCCTTGAGGCCACAGCAAATCTGCTCTGTATCATTTCTAAGTATTTTACCCATTCAGATATAAATATATCAAATAAATGAATTCTCTGCTTCCCCTTTCCAGTTATTCTCCCCTTCGTTGCTTGGTAAACATCTTAAAGAATTCCTGCTTTTTCTCTGTAGCCACGGAATTCAGATTGTAAACTGAGATGTCCACTTAAGTCATAAGGAAAGAATGAACTGGAAACCTGAATTGCCTAATTACCTCAGTGGGTGGTCTCTGAATTTGGGAATAAATTATATCCAAAGGAAGGGACTGTAGTAACTATGAGCTATCCACAATACAATAACATATACCTAATACTTATTTGATAGTATAATCAAACATTGGCCAAGAAAGAAAATCACTATAAATTCTAAAAAAATAAAATATGTTAAACTCTGGAGTGAAAAATGGGAATCAGTGATTCAGATTATTCTATTTATTTTTTAAGACTGAGTAGAATATAAGAAATGCTCATTTTCAACTTTCAAGTGTGGTAGTTGGCAGTGTTGCAAGGAGTTATCATAAGTGCTGAATGTTGTCCCCCCCCCCAAATTCATGTGTTAAATCTAACTCTGAATTTGGAGGTGGAGCCTTTGGGTGGTAATTAGGCTATGAGAGATGAGCCCTCATGGATGGGATGTTGTCCTTTATAGTAGAGATCCCAGAGAGCTCCCATTTTCCTTCCCATTTCACCATGTGAAGACACAGAGAGAACACTGCTATATGTAAACTAAGAAGCAGGGGTTTTTTTTATGTTTCATTGTTTATACTATTACACTTGCCCAATTGTTCCTCCTTCTCCCTTCTCCACTCAGCTTGCCACCCACTTCCATAGTCAATCTCCACACCATTGTCCATGTCCATGGGTCCTTCATCTGTGTATTTTGACCAATCTCTTTGCCTTCCTTCAGTCAGTCCCAACTCCCTTCTCTCCTCTTACAGCTGTCAGTCTGTTCCATGATTCTATGCCTCTAGTTCTATTTTGCTCATTAGATTCCTCATATAAGTAAGATCATATGATATGTGTCTTTCACTGACTGTATTTCATTTAGCTTAATAGTCTCCAGTTCCATTCATGCTGTTGCAAAAGGTAGGAGCTCCTTCTTTCTTTCTGCTGCATACCATTCCATTGTGTAAATGTACCACAGTTTTTTAATCCACTCATTTACTGATGGGCACTTAGGCTGTTTTCAAATCTTGGCTATTGTAAATAGTACTGCTATGAAGATAGGGGTGCATAAGTTCTTTTTAATTCGTATTTTGGTATTCTTAGGGTATATTCCCAGCAATGGAATCACTGCATCAAAAGGCAGTTCCATTTTTAATCTTCTGAGGAAATTCCATACTGTTTTCCAGAGTGGCTGCACCAGTCTGCATTCCCACCAACAGTGCACTAGGGTTCCTTTTTGTCCACATTCTCTCCAACACTTGTCTGTTGGTTTATTAATGATAGTAGTATTAGCAGGTGTGTAGGCTCTTACACACTGAATGTGCTGGTGACTTGATGTTAGGCTTCCCAGGTTCCAGAACTGTTAGAAATAAATTTCTGTTGTTTTTAAACCACCCAGTCTATGGTATTCTATTGTAGCAGTGGCATAGACTAAGACGTTTGAAATTATCAGAGAAAGCATTTCTGTAGTTCGTATGGATTCTTTTTATGAGAAAATAACTTTTTTCTCATAACATATAAAGTTATAAAAAACTTTTTAAAGATGTTCTTTTCATATTCTTCTAATATGACCTTATAAAACTTCTTGTTTCACAGTGTAGGGAATTGAAATTCAGTAGTGTAATAAATGAGAAGCAAATCTGGAATTAGAAGTCAAAAATCTTATATTTCAAAGCCTGTTCTTTTCCCCATTACTTTTGGTTAAGTTTGTCCTTTTACAGTAGGATTTTATCATACATGAGGGTCAAAATGGAATGCTTGTGAACTATGACAAAAAAAAATCTTGTAGTTATGGGAATAGTGGGAAAGGGGGGGAAAAAACTTGTGTTGATACAAAGTATTTAACAGTTTGATGTCACACTCATATAGAAATAATCTTAAGGTCATCTACAACCTGTTTGTTTTTTTTTCAGATTCTGATATATCTGGTTTACATAAACACCTTTATTTATTTTCTGTGCAAAAGACTTTACTGCTGGTTAGCTATGGGGAAACAGAATATAAAGAGCAGAAATAACACAGGATATTAAAAAACTCATGAAGTTTAATCCCTGATCTCCTAACTTCTCTATAGAAGTTAATACTAATAAAGAGATATTAATTGTGAATCTTCCAGAAAAAAGTTATCTTTTTTGGAGAAGACATTTAAGAATCAATACTTTTCCTACAGAAATTGCTTAGAGGCATTGGGGCTTCTCCAGTGTTCACTTGTTGGAGGAACATTAACAAAGTCAGACCACTTCACAAACATACCATAATACAGAAAGTGTATATTATTTCCATTTTGATTTAGACTCTTTCAGTGTGGATCTATCAAAATTTCTCCTCCATAGGATGTGTGGCATGGGCATGACCTCTATTTGTGGAACTACCTATTTGGAGGCCCAGCTTTTCAGTGAAGCACTGGAAACATCAAGTCATCTAAGTCGAAGGATAACTAGAAAGTATATCAAAGGTAATGTGAAAGACTAGATCTTTCTGATGATAGTGACCTTTAGTAAAATACATTGCTTCTCTTGTTTTACTGGGAGCATCATGATTTTCATTCAATTACCTAACACCCTCTGTAGGATTTCATGTTTTTTTCTCCTAAGTTTGATTTTCTATAGGTACACATAGATATTGAAATTTTCTTTGTCCCCCAAAACATTTGAATGAACTTAAGTAGTAATAGTTATATGTAAGTAAAAGTGAGTGAAGATTTGGTTCTTTAATCACAGAGTATTACTACTCGCCTTGTGACAATTAGTTAAATAACTAATAAAAGGCAAGTAAGGATTAGGGAAAAGACTGCATTTTCTAAGCAGTTGCTGAGCACTTATTACCAATAATGATGCTCATAATATGTCTAATTCTTGTTGGGTGTGGTAACAGGGAAAACTCATTCATCTCTTCATAATTGCATATACTTTCATATATAATTCTGAATCCATTCAGGAGATGAAACTGTACAGTAACTTGAGCTGGAAAAGTTTATTGTAAAGAATTATTAACTATAACAGGGGATTGAAGAAACAAAGGAAGTTTACTGCAGCAAATTAAAGAGAACTCTAACAAATTTGGAAATGAAACATATAAGGAACAGTCAGTGCCCTAGGGCTGAGATAAGATGCCCACAGAAGACACTCCCTTCCCTCAGGCCTGAGATTCAGACTTTGTTGGAAAGAAAATGAGAAGTTGTGGTAGAACTTGCAGGAAATCTGTCCTTTAGAACGTGCCAGAAATCACCCTCTTGGTCTCTGGAGAAAACTTTCCAAGGGGAGATGTTTCTGCAGAGGAACTCTGCTGTGAAAGCACACACGTGTGCTGGATCCTGAGTGCTGCTGATCACTGTGCTGTGGAGTATGGTGCTTCAGAAGCCGCCTGCTTAAAATGTAGGTTTTATTATTTAGGTATGGTGAGGCCAACAGATCAGGAGATGGTTGTCATTGAAAAGATAGTCTGTTAGACTCATACATCTCAAGAGGAGGGAACATTCCATGGGGTGGGAGGAGGCGGGGCACAAGATAGTCCCAGTGTCAGTTGAGACGCAAAAACAATGAGGGAAAAACATGGGCATGAACCTGTATTGTAGGTTCCACAGGAACGGAAGCACAAGGCAGAATAATAAGCAGGCTTAAAATTGGCTAGTTTGAATAATTTTAGCAGACTCTGGGGTATAGAGGCTGTTCCTAATTGTCTGCTTCCTGCTTTTGGGATAGTTAGGGCAGGTGGATAGTGGTTCGAGTGTGAGGGCCTGATAAAGGAAGTGATTGAAGATTCGGTTTCTGGATTGGTTAGTATGCATGTGAGACAATCTTTTGCAGGCAAGTTGTTTTCTTGTTAGTTTACTAACAAGTCTAGAAACTAGTAAATTAACCCTGGGAGTGGCAGCAAGGTCCCAATGTCAAATCATTGGTACAGAAAATACAAGGATGGTTAATATACAACCCCACTGCAGAAGCTGGCACTAGTGAAGCAGCATGCACTGTTGGAGAAGCTGGCCTTATGGTGGTAACCAGGCACTGGAGAGGACATGCACTGTAGAAGTCTTCCAGGAGATCACACTGGAAAACTCCCATATGCGGAATCTTTTTGGTCCCCTCTACTGACAAAAGTTTTACAAGCTTATCAAGCCAGCTGGTAAAAGTAAAATCTTTAAAGGGTTAATCTACATTTTTGCAGAGCAGGTAATGAAATGTGTATTTGGATATAAAAGGTAATATACTTCTATGTTTAAATGTAGATTTTGATATTTGAATGTCTCTATTTATGTGAATTCAATACACTGTGTGGGAAACTTATTTAGTGAATCAAAATGGAGTTAGAATGGACCTTTGGATCTGTTCCAATTTGGGCTGAGGTAGTTAGTCCTTAGTATCCCTGCTTTGATCTGTCATTGGATAGAATTGCCCAAGAAGGTCAAAACTGAGGCAGTGCCTGGCATATAAAAGGTGTTTGAGAAATATGCCTTGAATTTATGTTGTTATTTTTAACATTTATTAGTTTTAAAACAATTCAATGGAATCCTTGCTGTATCGTCAGGGGAAAATTCCACCTTCCCCCAACCCGACACTTTGGGAACCAGGACTTGTACATCTGCACTAAGCAGATTTGCAAGAACAGGTGACACAGGTTCCTAAGTGGGTCACTCAATGTGATAGTAGGATTCCCGCTACTACAATTTTGTTCCTGACTTGTCCATTCTTCCTAATGGGAACAGAGTGCCACAGAAAGGTTTTTCAATTGAATTTAATTGCATTCCAGAGGACAGTCTGCCATTGTCCTAATGTGTCATCATCAAACTACCCACTTCAGCTGTGAATTTAACAGGCTGTTCCACTGCTCTGTTGGGCCAGCAGCTCCTGGATGATATGGAATGTGATGTAATCCTTGCTCATGGTCTCACTATGGACTTGTCTTTTCTCTAAAATATGTCCCCTGCTCTGATGTTATATTCATATAAAGTTTTATGCAAGAGAATCCCACACACAAGCAGGAAAGACAAAAATGTACCAGAGTACCTGTCTATTTCCGTCACCATGAGTTTGTGGTTGTCTTATCCAGTGTAGGAAAGGTCAAATGCAATCAGTTTTTCACTCACTGTCTATTTCTATAATCTTTAAGAAAGTGTGCTAATAAGGAAATTAGCATCAGTATCTGTTTTTGCAAGGCCAAATTCTGCAGCCCATGTATAAGCTTCATCTCCACCTCCATGGACACTTTACTCAGGTGCCAATCATGCCAGCCCTAGAGTAATCATGACAAAGATTGACTGAATACAACTGGACACATCATTTTGTCTGCTGAGTTGTTTAGTGCTTCTTCTGTGGTGGATGTTCTCTGGTGGGTATGAGTATGTGATGCACAGATCTTCATAATTCATTCTAATTTCTATGCATACACTTACATGTCTCTATTCCAACTTCTTGTCTCTGTTATTGTTTTCTCCTTCTAGGTCTCTGATCATCCTGGAAAACCATTGTCCCTGCCCATGATTTCATGTACATTCAAATCTAGAGCACTTATTTCACACAAAGTAGATGACCAGATGCACTGCCCAAAGGTCTGTCCATTGAGAGGATCCCAAACTGCCTTACATGCTTTAAAGTCCATTTGAATATACTGGTTGAACACTCAGAAATAAATCTACTTAAACTTCAGACTGTATTACTTGGAAAGCTATTTCTTATTTTGAATCTCATGATTTTAGCATTTCAGCTTTATTCAGAGTAGGTCCCCATTGGGTTCTGCTTTCAGTCATCCAACTAGCAAACAATTTATATCACTCCCAATCCTATGTGTTAGCACACTGAATCATGTCTCTGCTAAGGGCACCTATATCAAGAAATCTAGTCCAACTTAAAAATAGAATCTTCTGTATTCATTCTATTTCCCTCAGGATTCAGTTCCATCTGCATCCCAATAGCATTTGTTAGTATAGTATACAACTTGAAACTATTTGTAGAAATAAACATAAAGTTATGGCTTATGCTAAGTCAGCTTGCAATTCCAGAATTGCCATAACATAGTAGTTCTCAACCAGGGACAATTTTGTCCTTACTCCTTTAATCAGGATTGACAGTGTCTGGGGACATTTTTGGTTGTCACAACTGGAGAGGTGCTAGTGGTATCCATGGGACACAAGTCAGGGATGGTTCCAAACATCTTTCAGTGCACACAATACCCTCGGCCCATAGAAAAAATTACCTGGCCAAAACATCAATAGCGGTGAGGTTGAAAAACTTGCTAAACTCAGAAAAAATAGTCATGTTAGAGGAGAGAAAATCCACTGTAGGAGGGGCTAGAGGATATTCCTTTAACCAAAAGATGGGTTAAGTGATGGCTCTGGAAGCAGGGTCATGTAAAAAGAAATCATTACAGGACTAGGCTCACTGATGGCAATAAGGATGATAGAATCTACCTAATAGTTATTACCCAGTCCCTGAATGTATAACTGGAATAGAATAGAAATAACCGGCACAACCTCACATTGGGTCCTTGAACTATGGGATGAGAGCTATCACTTTTATTTTTCATAGACATATAATTCCCTACATGAATTATTTTGTTTTCCTGCAAAATCTAGACGGCTAAAGGAGGATAAAGATGTTCCTAGTTAGAGAGAGACCAGTGTTCAGCAACATTTATAGGAATACAAGCAACTAAAATTTCCCACTAAAAATTTCAAAATGATTTCCTTCATGTAGCAGAAATCATTAGCAGTTATATAGCTTCATCATTCTTCCTTGTTCATATGACATGGATTTCTCATTTAGATGAATCCTGGAAAGTAAGAGTTTATTGTTTTTGTTTTGGTGAAAGTTTATAAAACATGCACATGCAAAAAACCCCAACAGTAATAGAAACAAAAATAACACAAATGTACTTGGTCTCTACTTATTCAGCTACATAACAGGCATACAATATTATTTCTTTCATTTGTCTCCTCAGGTCCTGACTAAAACCACAAATATATATCCCTAATCCAAATCACTTAGCTGTTACCTAGAGAGTTAAACATTCAGAATTTTATATCTAAAAGTAGTCTTAAAGTTTTATTTTACAAATACAGAAATTGTGTCTCAGAAAACTGAAATTACTTACCCAAAGTCAGATAATGTTTTAGTTGTATATAACTTAGATTTCTTTATTCTTCTTTAGTTATTTGCACTAAATAAGAAAATGATAATACCATGCATGGTCAGAATAATTTGAGTTAATTAAAAATGATGCTATGTAATTCTATTTTAAATAAACTTCATTTACTTGAACATTACTAGCCAAAATTTAAGACATCCATATTAAATATATGCTATATGCTTTATTAGATTAAACAATTTATTTGACATCCCTAAAAGACTCCTTTTGTTTCTAACATAATTTTAATCTTTTTGTGGAAGGCCATGAGAGTCCAGGAACTGAGAAAGAACATATCCAGGCTTTATACGGCCTTGATGAATCAGTGTGTTCTTTGTGCTTCTGGTTCCATATTAAGAACTCTGCCTTTGTCCTCCACCTCATCACAGCGGGGTGCAGATGGATACAAGCACAAGAAAGTTGTTATTGAGAAGACAAGGTAAGAGACAGAGGTTTTAAATAGAATTGTCTTGGTGTATAATTTAAGAGTAACAGTGTTGGCCTAAATAGTAACTGACTATGTTCGAAAGAGATATTTGGTGAAGAAGACAAGATAAACGGAGAATAGAAAACAATAGTGTGTTAGAGAATTTCTTTATCCTAAAGTTTTATGATATGATTCTTTTTTCCCTATTTATAAAGTAAAGAGAATTACTTTTTTGGCTAGGTATTTGTCCTAAAATCTTTGATTCTCATCTAATCCAGGAAAGACAAAGAATATTCCTTAAGTCTTATGACACAAAGAAAATCAAAATCTTAATGTGAGAAAAAATAATTTCATAGATACTGTGTAAAATCAGATGAGATTATAAATTTAAATCCTAAAATATAAATGAAATAAATACTCTCCTTTTTATTATAAATCTTTTTCTAATACTACCCAAAATGCTACAGAAGGGGGCTTCAAATGGAATGAAGAACCCAAGAAAAGCTGATATTGTTTCACTTACTGAAAGGTTGTATGTCAAAAGCTTTTTCTATTCTAATTAATGTAGTTTTACCTTATAATTTATATCTCATGTTATCTTAGCTTTGCATTTCTTCCTGTGTTTGTTGTGTTTCATTTTATTATAAATGTTTATCACTTTCTGAACTAAAACATAGCCATTGATTCAACAAGTATCTATTAAACACCATCAAGCCACAGAACTAACTGCAAAGGATCAGAAGGAAATGGTTCCTGCCCCTGAGGGTGTTACAATATTAAGTAGTAAAGTTAAATTAAATATATAACTTGGTTCAGAAGCCCGATTCATGCAATAATGTGGTTGAACTTGCAACTATGTACTGCATTTTGAATTTTCAAATAACCAATCACTTTATTTAAAGAAACTGTTGCACTCAAATTATTCAAAGGTAGAATGACAAAGCATCCCTGAAAAAAATTCTTATTTTTAATCTCCTCATATAAAATAAATACTGAATATTTATTCAGTTTTTAAAAGTATTAATTCCATTCTTCAAATAAATTAAATTAAAACCTTTATTTTATATTTCATACTTGTATGATTTATTAGTTTAGAAGTCACTTGTGTATTTTGTATTTATGTTATTGGGACTGATTTAATTTAATTATGATGGAAGAAAATACTTTGTGAGATTTAAATTTTCTCAAGTTTATTGAAGCATTTTAGGGTTGAACATATTGTTTGTTTTAGGAAACACTTTCATGTGCACCTAAATGAATGTTTATTCTGCAATTACAGATATTAAAGTGGTTGATAGTATTGTTAAAATGTACCCCATTCTTATGTCCTTCCTTTCTTCCTATTTTCATATCTTTCTTCCTTCTTTCCACTTAGTTAGTTAATTCGTTATTGAGCAATCATTTACTTAGAGATGGATGCTAAAATCCACATATGATCTTGAATTTGTCAATTTGTACTTTCAGTTCTGTAAAATGTTGCTTTGTTTTTGTGGTAAAGAATGAACTCTTCTGTCATTTTATATTCACTCTCTCTGTGTCTTTACATAATGGGGTACAGAGCATGGGTCCCCTAATAATAGGGGAACACCCCCATAATCCTGCCTACAGGCAGGATTGGGGGACAGGGAGGAGTGGAAGGTACAGCATTTTAAGACACATTGCATAACAAAAGCAAATTATTAGCCATGTCTTCCTGAAGGGAAGAAGGCTGCTGCCCAGGGCGAATTGTGTACGTGACTGTGAGAATGTGCAGTGGCTTGTGTGGTGTAGCCAGAGTGGCAGATGTCCTCCCTGGGTGTCTGTGAGTCACTGGGAACTCTTGCTCTAACTAAAGATGGCAGCCAAAAAAGGGTCAAAGACACTGGGGAACTGGCAAAAATGGTGGATACTAATGTACCATAGAAAGAGGCAGATATGAAGTCCCATAAGAAGTTCCCAGCTGAGCATTTAAATTAGGGTGGGCAGAAGGTCAGGAGGGGAGCAACAAAGTCAGAGGAGGTCTGCAGAGGAGTCAGCCATGAGGTCTGTCTGCCTGGAGATCTTCCTGGAGAAGACGGTGGGAAAGCTGATGGAGCTTCAGAGACCTGCTAGGCTAGGCCAAGCACAGACACATGAGATATATGTGGAACTGAACTGTGACTAGGAATGCTGAGTGGCAGACTTCTGCTTCTCTGAAGGACATACAGAGAAGTAGCTCTCTTGATATGGGGACTTTTAGTACGGGACGTTAAAGCTTGGTGTGAGCTCTCTCCCTCTGAGTTTTTGGCATTTGGACATTCTGGGCTCCTGGCCCTGCTCTCTGCACAGACAGGAGTACTCATGGGACCAGGAGATGCATGGCCCACCAGGGGCTTAGACCCCGCAGAGGATGGGAGCCCACTGCTAAAGACAGGGTCCCACACTGGAACAGTGTAACACGGCACATGGTTTCCTGAACTGCTACATGGAGGCTGAGAACAGCACAGATCCTGAAGGAGAGAGGTGCTGCGAGAGGATGGTGACTCTGACACCCACAAGTGCACCCTCCAGAGATGACAGAGCTCTGTTTGTGTGACTGGCTGATGGACAGATAAAGATAAGGGGAAATTCTGCTCATGGTTTTGGCTTGTAGCCTTTTGTGGAGCAAGTGAAGTGCTGGGTCTGTGGAAGAGAAGGGGTCTGAGCAGGAGTGCTCTCAGCGACCCTGCAAAGGCCTGAACACTTGTAATAGAAACCTGTTTGCTTCAACACTAATTGTTGAGTCATGTAGATTGAAGGTGCTAAGTGGCCAAGTCCCGGTTTGCATGGTTAAATTTATATTTAAATATATCTTTTGTAGACAGAAAATAGTTGAGGCTTTTTAAAAAATCTTGGTTTTTACTGTTTCATTCAGTCTAACAATTTCTGCCTTTAATTGGAATGTTTAGTCCATTTTCATTTAGTGTACTGCTTGAAATGTTTTAGTTTAGATTTATCCCATTTTACTATTAATTTTTATAATTGTCCCACTTGTTATTTGGGTTAACATTATTCTTTGTATTATATTTTAATATTTCAAATGGCTTATAACTATAACTTTTCATATTATAAGTAGTTACTCTAGAGAATAAAATATACATTTTTATCAGTCCCTTAGAGTTGATACTAAACCATATCACATAGAGTGTAAGAAATGTGCAACAGTTTGTGTGGAAAAGGGTTAACATAGCAGGTCTTGTTACTTTTCTTTGAAAGGCCTGTTTTCAAGCTTGGTACTTGGTGGGCATCTGGTAACTTAATTTTTGAGATGGCTACATGCATTAACTGATAAGCATAGTTCTCTGTACCTCAACTATTTGTACAAGAGACATAGTGGATATTGAACACCTGCTTTTCTGACAGGAATTGGGGTACATGTCATGCAGGGAGTGCCTACGTGATTAACTGCCCAAACAGACCTGGGCATTGGGGAGCTAGTGAGTGTCCCTGGTTGGCAGCATTTTATGAATATTGCCACAGCCCGTTCCTTAGGGAATCTAATGTTTTATTTAACTCTATAGGGAGAGGACCCTTGGAAGCTTGTACCTGATTACCTCCAGATTTTGCTTCACTCATCTTTTCCCTTTGCTAACATTACTTTGTATTCTGTCACTGAAGTAAATCATAGTAATGAGTTTATATGCTGAGTCCCATGAGACCCCCCTAGAAAATCATGAAACATGGGAGCAATCTTGGAGACCTTCAGCACAAGAATAGAACCCACCATTATCTTTTGTTATTATTGACATGTATTTAATTACCATATACCTGCTATAAGCCCCATTTTGCAATGTTACAAACTTTTATACTATAGTTAGTTGACTTTAAATAAGGAAAAAAACATAAACATTTTATATTTATCCACATAAATCAATTTTGAGTATTCCTCATGCCTTCTTTAGATAGAGTTTCTATTTATGCGTTATTTTAACTTTTAGAGAGAAAGGAAGGGAGAGAGAAAGAGAGGGAGAGAAACATCAATGTGTGGTTGCCTCTCACACACCCCGCCACCAGGGACTGGGCATGCCACCCAGGCATGTGCCCTGACTGGGAATCGAGCCAGTGACCCTTTGGTTCACAGGCCCGAGCCCAATCCACTGAGCTACACCAGCCAGGGCTATTTATGCATTTTTTTAGTCCAAAGAAACTTTTTTTTGGTATATGTAGTACCATAGGTCTATAGGCAATTAATTCTCTCAGCATTTGCTTATCTGAAAATGTCTTTATATTGCTTTTATTTTTGAACTCTGTATTTGCCATGTGTAGGCAGTGAAGTGTCTGTTCTGTAACTTAGTAATCAAGTAGTGACTTGACAGAGATTCCCCTGTCTCTGTCAAGAGACAAATGTGTGACCCCCCCAAAAAATAATACAAAAACAAAGAGAAAACAAGCAAACAACTTTCCCAAGTCTTTAATAAATGGCTGTTTGGGAAATCCCTTTAATGCTGGCCTAGGAACTTTATAACTCTAATTTAGCCTTCACTCCCTGTTTGTGTGAGCATGAAGGTCAGGCAGAAATGAGAGCTTGGAATCTTCTCAGGTCTTTTCTCTGCATGTATCTAGCCTGGACATGCATGCATATTTCCTAATTCCCTAAAATATGTGACAGCTTCTCCAAGCACTTGTTATATCAAGTGTCTCCTTACTCCAGCTCTTCCTTTTTAGGCTTTTTGGTCTCGTACTTCCCTGATTGTTATTCCTTAGCCCTGATAACAGTGGATAACAATCTTCCTTTAAACTGTATCAAAAAATGCCAGCTGGGAAGTTATCTCTAGCATTGGGAAGTTTCAAGGCAGGTGAAACCAGTTTAAACCATTGAGATGATCCTGCAGGGAATCAGAGATGGGAAACACACATAACCATGATTTGTTAAGAATAAAATCTTCATTACTTCCTCTTGGCCCAGAAACCTATACCTGAAATGCAGCAGCTGGGGAGTTGCAGATGGTAATAGGGTAAGTTAAATGCCACAGGTGTCTCAAAAAAATTCAGTAGTTTTTTTCACTTATTAAGCACTTTCCTGGTTGTTGTAATTTTTTGTTAAATTCTGGATTCCAAAAGAAGTTGATTTTTACATTTTTTGCTTGTTCATTGCTGTTGTATAGGGACAAAGTTTTACATATTTTTACTCAGCTATTTCCATTGATGGCACTCTTGTCTTTAATTTTGAAGGGCATTTTCATTGTATATAGAGAGTTGCCTTTTTTTCTCTCAGAATTTTAATAATGTGCTTCCCTTGTCTTCTGGCCTCCATTATTTCTAATGAGAAATTAACCATCATTCTTATCATTGCTTCCCTGTACTAAGATTCCTTTTGCTGCCTATGGTTACTGGCAACATTTTGTTTTTATTTTTTTAGCAGTTTGATTCTGGTGGCCTATGTGTGCTTTTCTTTGTATTTTTCTGTATTGGGTTCTGCTGAGCTTCTTGGATCTCTAAGGTAGAGTTTTTCATCAACTTTGGAAAAGTTTCAATTATTTTTTCAAATATTTTTCTCTCCCAGTCTCTCTATTCTCTACTTTTTGGACTTCTTGTACAAGTATTTAGACAAAATTATATATTCCTACAGAGCAGTTACTCTGTTTCTTTAATTTTAAAACATTCTTCTAGATTTGTTCTTCATAGTTCATAGTTATTATTGATCATTCCTTAAGTTTACTGACCTTGTCTTCTGCCATCTCCAATATAATATTAATATCATATGATGAATTTTTAAATTTCAGATACTGTAATTTTTAGTTTTCACTTGGATTCTTTAATAATGATTTCCATTTATTTTCTGACATTCTTCTTTGGTTGACTAATTATGATAATCATTTCCTTTAGTCCAGTCATTGAATATTTCTATTAGCTATCTTAAAGTCTAAGTCTCCTAATTTAAATACTTGGCTGATCTCATGACAGTGAATTACTTTTACCCCAATTATGAATTTTCCCTGTTTCTTTGCACATTGAAGATTTTTTAAAACTGCATACTGAACATTGTGAAAAATGCATTGTATAGACATTGGATTTTGGTATATTCCTCTAAAAAGTATTAATTTATCTTCTGGAATATAGTTAAATTATTGATGGACACACTGAACTTGTAGGAGCTTGATTTTACACATCATTAGAAAGGGTCTGTTTGGATTTGGGCCTTAGTCTTAAGGAAAATTCTGAGTTCTAAGACATACAGCAACTATGCGAGGGTGTGGGCCCTCCTAATTTCAATGGAAACCTCTCTACAGGAGCCAGCAATTGAAGTCCCATTTACATTTTCTGCTCTTCAGCTTTTATTTCTGCGGGATTTCTAATAGTCTTTTTTGTTCATGCCCAGTTAAAAGGTCAGCTAAGGATATGAGGGGACTTATATGCAAATTACAAATTTCTATGTGTGTGACTCTGTTCTTTCCTGAATGGTCTTCTCAATTTCTAGCCCTCTAGTAACCCCAAACTCTGTCCTCTGTCTCTGTACATTAATCCAATAACACTGCAGCTTTATGCTTAATAACTAAAGTATTCCCTGAGCACTGTGGACTGGGTTATGCTCAGGAAAAAAAAAACACACAAACATAGACCTCACCCAGTGAAGTTCCTTTGTTCATGGGTTAGCTTTCTTCAAATTTCTGCTTGGCCTGTGTCAGGCTTTCCTGTCTTCAATTTCTTTATTATTACTATTTTGAATATAACTTTTCCATATTTCTTAGTTGTTATTTGTAGAAGAGTTAATTTCACATGAGCCACTATGACATTACTGAAATGGACAAGTGACTGGGTGCCAGATGTGGTTCACAAACAGCTGCAAAGGGTGATAAAAAAATTAGGTGAGTTCAAGAGTTTTATTTTCTTCCTACTGCTGCTTGAGAAGAAGCTGATCTCTTTTTTTATACTTTATTTTATTCATAATTTTTGCCCATTGTCGGATTTTATTTAGGAAATAAAATATGCTAAGAGTAATTTGAAAAATCACTGCAGATCACTTATTCAACAGATTTTGAGGAATATCATGACATGTGCTATATCAGACATTAAATTTTAATTTTGGCCAAAGACCAATGACAAGGTATATGGTAAAATTTTTAATAACTTACTTTTTTTTATTTCCTAGGCTTCTTTACTCCTATGTCTATGATACTGAAATGAGTAGCACTGCCAGATAGGAAAACAAATGACTATTTCAACATTTTACTAAGGTGTGTAATTTATATGTAAGTTTTTTGTCACCATAGTTTTTTATTAAAATTGTTAAATAGAGTTCTCTAACTCCAGATTCCTAGTAAGAAGAAAAGTTAAAGTATTTTGAATTTCCTGAAGTTGAGAATACAACATCAAAAAAGAATAAGGGAGACAATTAGTCGCTACGGAATAATGTCAATAAATATTTTATTATACAATCAACTTAAACATAGTTTTGCAAGATAGCAGTAAACAGTATATAGAAAATTTTGCTATTTAAATTTAAATAGTGGCACATATAAGTATGTCTAATTACTTAACTACTGCTTCATTCTGAAAATTTGACTATGCAGCATAATGACCTTATTAGCTTTTGAGGCAGAGCATTCTACTACCTTTTATCAGGAAACATTTTCTATCAATGGAAAAGATAAATTTTATTTCCAAATAAATATGATTTTAAATTTTCAGTTGCTATAAGGAGTAATGTACTATATTTTTTATTTGAACGTTAATTTTATAACACTTGTTTGGGTGAAGAAATTACATTTTCTTTGTGAGCATTGCATTTTACCTGAAAAGAAAATATATGAAAGGAGACATTAATAGACAAGATTTTGTGTGACATTTTGAGGACTGCTGGAAAGCATCCTCCTCAACTCTGTTTCACCAAGTTGTATAAAAATCTCAGGTCTCATGGACATGGACAACAGTGAGGTGATTGCTGGGGGCGGGGGGTATAGGGGACTAAGTTTCTTTGGGTAAGCTTTCTGGTTGTTTTACATTAAAAACAGCCTGGAAAAGATACTGTGTATCATTTAAGCTTTTGTGGGTCAGATTATCATACCTTTTAGATAGTGAGACAAAAAGATGAGCTAAAAAAACTGACTAGAAATATCAAAAAGGAGTCTTTTAAAGGTTTTAGCTGGATGGAAGGTTGAAAGGGAGCTATTGTATGCCCAAACTACAACTGAGGCTTCCCTTGGTTGAACAAGGGCTGAACAAGGAGAAAAAGAGAAAGAAGAAAGGGGACACTGAAAAATTGGGGGATGGATTAGAAAAAAATTAGAAGATGGCCTACTGATATCTGAACATTGCTAAGAGAGTAGATCTTAAATGTTTTAATCATAAGAAAAAGTGTCATATATGCTGGTGGATGTTAACTAGACTTATTGTGGTGATTGTTTCACAGTATATACAAATATCGAAAACTCACAATACATACCTAAAACTAATATAAAGTTATATGTCAGGTATATCTCAATAAAAAGGAAAATAGCCTAATTCTGACCTTAAATATAAGCTCATCTAAACATAGAGAGGTAATTTCATCTAACTCCTTCAATTTATAGATAATTTAATTTCTCTCAGAGAGTTTACATGAATTTTCTCAAGTTGCAATAGCTGGATCCAGAGAGAAACAGGACCAGACCAGGTGACTTGTTCTCATTTCAGTTCATGTGTTACAAAGAAAATAAGTCAGCTAGATGTTCTTTAAATACACTGTTTTAAAAGAATTCAATTTACACCAATATTGATGACAAATTTGTTGTTATGGAGATTTCATTGCAATTGTCCAAATGAGACTGAACAAAAAAAAATTCAGTATAGTTGGCTGGTGGTGAATTTAATTATCAGTATTAAAGAGTTGAAAACGAATGCACTAACAGGAAATTACAAAATAGATGGAGAAAATGTTGAGGATTTGTATGAACATTTCCCAATTTCCCTTGGAATTATCTTGTCCTCAAAGGAATTGTGTTTTATTTCCTTTCATTTTGCTTCTATAGTGCTTATTTTAGCATTTAAACAAGAATTATGTTTGCATTGTAATATAGCATTAAGACCAATGGATATATATTTATTTAAACATACAAATACATATCTACATGCATACATTTTTCCAACTTTAAATTCTATAACTGCTTCCCCTAAGGGATTCATAATGGTGCAGATTTACTCAGAGTCCACACCTAGGTGAAAAAGCAAACCACACATTCCACAGACTCTAAATCTGAGTGTCTCATAGTAATATCACTCCTGGATGTTGTTTTAGAAACTTCTGCCAGATCCCATGTCTGGAACTTGTTACACATACAAGCATGATAAATAGGAAAAAAATAAACAAGTGAGCTGAATTTTTAACTAAGGCAAGAAACAAAACCCACCAGCATAATTTCAATCCCGAAAGCACTGAAAGGCTCTTCTATGTCTAACTAACCACTATCTAGGAAAAACAAGACAAATGTATAGGATGGAATAAATGCATCTTTTGATCAGTCATAAACATTCTTTTTTTTTTAAATAGCATGCTTTTGTGCTGATGTGACCTGAGAAAACACATTTGTTGTAAATTCTCTAAACAAATGGTCCTTTTCTTTTGGAACATAGCACTTATCTTATAGGTAAGGGGCAATCTTGCTTCATCTTTTAATTGAACCAATTTTTCTCTCATAAACATTAATGACAAAAAAATGTGCTGGTAGGTGTAGCCAGGAAAAATAGATTGTGAGTTAAAGGGCTAGTGACAGAATTATTGAGGAAGGGCTCTGTCTTTTCCTGAACTGTACTTCTGTGAGCTATGTTTAGTTAGGCAAACATAGATCTTGGGCTTCTTACAAGATCTATGTGTTAGGTATAATAAAACTAAAAAATTTCTCCATAATAAAATTAGAATAATTCAGGGTTTCCCAAGGTTGCTAACAAAGAGAATGACATTTGCTGGAGACCTGAAGCAGTTGGAGTTGGTAAGGACTGCAGGGAAAGCAAGTGTCCAGCAAGATGGTGGGGATGTCCAGCCCAAGAAAGAGTGAGCTGTGAGATAGTCGCAGCTGTGGCTATGGCCCAAACCTCTTGAACGCAGATATCCAATGCTTAATGTAAGTACTTAGATAGTTGGGCTGTACGGTGCTAAGTAACACTGCACTCCACTGTATACTTTGATATTTACTCCTGATTTTTTATTCCACATAAAATATCCTTATGTAAATATGATTTGAGAAATACAAGAAAAGAGAATATTCCTTGATTGGATCCACATACCATAGAGAAAAGGCTGCTAAGACTATTTCAGGCAAAGCAAGGAATGAGAGGAAGACATGTGCAGAAGTGTAAGAACTATTTAGTGGGCTCTGGCTTGTGCAGCTCAGTGGATTGAGTGCTGACCTGTGAACCAAAGGGTCACTGGTTCAATTCCCAATCAGGGCACATGCCTGGGTTGTGGACCAAGTTCCCTGGTGTGGGGTGTGCAAGAGGTAATCAAACACTGATGTTTCTCTCTGTCTCTTTCTCCACCCCCCTTCCCCTCTGTCTAAAAATAAATAAATAAAATATTTTAAAAAACCCAGCTATTTAGTGGGATTGAGTATAGTATTTCTTACTGTTGGTGGAAGGAAATTTTGATACACCCTTCTTAAAATTAATTAAGGGTGATAGAAAAAAATGGGATATAAAAAGTGCCAGAATGGGAGTAGGGTACTTTTTTAGGCAATGTGGGCAGGCAAAGCCTCTTTTAGGAGCTCATGTTTGAGACAAAATATAAATGATGAGCAGGAAGCAACCAGATAAACATATACAGGAAGAGTGGGAGAGGACAAGAAAACAATTCCAAACAGAAATAAGCCAGTATAACTAGAGCAATGTATCAGGCAGACTGATGAGGAAAGAAAGAGGACAGGTAGTCAGCTTGGAGTTGTGTGCTGTCATAGTCTTGTTTCCTTGAAAAACAGCCTGAGGCAAGCTTACATGCTGACACTCTATTAGAAGGAATATAAACTTAGGGTAGCAAATGTGAGGGGGCAAGGGGAATGAGTCAGTGAAGGAGCAGAAGCAAAGACGTGTAGGGCTTTACTAAGCTGACCAGTCAGGAAGTCAATCTCTGTAAGGCCCTTATGGAACCTCATAACAGTCAATTAGGGTAGATGGAAGATGGCAACTTCTACCTCTCAGCTCCTTCCACATTCTGCATCTCATTGGTAAAAGTTTGCCACATGGGATTTTACTTCCCTTCCCTATGTTGGCACCTGCTGGAGGTACCAGAGACCTTGTGCACATGGTTGGGTGAACACTAGGCTGGTACTTTTGCCTTTGCCACAAGGGTGTCATGATGGACATGATGAAGAGTCTAGACTCTAACCAGAGGGGAGATTGAGTTGGCCAGAGGAATTAGGTGATGATGCTGCAAACTGGTGGCTGGGGTTTTCCAAAGATTTAAGATTTTATTCTTATTTAAAGGTCAAATCGTTGTTTTGAAGCAGTAAGCAATATTATCTCATTTAGATATTTTTTTGAGAAATTATTGTCTGCTGTATGGGAAAGAAAGAGCTTCCTGCTAAGAGGTAGGGATTTCATAATATCAGCAAGACTTTTTTTTTAACCTGTCAATTCCATTAAGAATTTGATAAAAATGGAAAAGAAGAAATTACAGTTTCTTTTAATATAGAAATCTTTGATGGTCTTTATTTGAGTCATTATGGTGAGGTATTAGAACAAAAGCATGATTAGAGAAGAAAATGCAACATTATAAAGTAAAGGCACTAACATGAGAATATGTAACTCTTTGGAGAAGTTGTAAGGCAATTTTTGTCCAAGACAATATTTTATTTGTATTTTTATTTTTTAGAGATTTATTTTTTTTAATATTTTATTTATTTATTTTTAGAGAGAGGGAAGGGATGGAGAAAGAGAGAGAGAAACATCAATGTGTGGTTGCCTCTCACATGCCCCTTACCAGGGACCTGGCCTGCAACCCAGGCATGTGCCCTGACTGGAAAATGAACCAGTGACCTTTGGTTCTCAGGCCCACGCTCAATCCACTGAGCTACACCAGCCAGGGCAATAATATTTTATTTTTAAAGCGATCATTTTAAGATATATCTATGTACTGGGAATGATCCAGTCATGAAGTAATTATCATAAAGTCAGATGATAGCTGGGTTGGGGCAGCAGTGGGGGGAAGGGCTGGCCTTGGAGAAGCAGAAATGCTTCTTTAATCGCAACAGTGAGGTCCTAATCACCAGTTATTCACAGCTGTGTGTACTATCGAGATGCCCACCCCATTACTAGTCAACTATAATTACTACTTTAGGAATCTAACAGCTAAACTTTTAGATTCAGGTCCAAGTTCCAAATATGTGTCAAGACTCTGATATTCGCCTCCAAAGATAAACTGAAGAGTCTTACATTTAAAAAATTTCAGCTGTTGCTATCATTTAAAAATATTAATTATGTGGAAAAGCATGTATTCCTTCAAAAGATTGTCATGTGAATATTACATTCTGAGTTTTGTTTTTAGTGAATTCAAGCCAATTTCTTTCCTGTCCATCCATTCTTGGTGGGGAGATAAAGTTGGTAGAACCTTGTGAAGAGAAATGTAGTTATTATGATATCAAGAGCATCAAACATGTACATGCTCTTTGAATCTAATGTGCTTCTCCACAGAGACTAATCTCTGGCAATGGACTTCAAAATACAGGGAAAGGGGGGAGCCCTAGCTAGTGTGACTCAGCTGGTTCAAGCATCATCCCATGGACCCAAAGTTTGCAGGTTTGATTCCCTATCAGGACACATACACACGTTGCAGGCTGGATCCCCAGTCAGGGTATGTGTGAAACACAATTGATGTCTCTCTTTCTCTCTCTCTGGGGAAAAAAAAAGTAATAAAATGTCCTCATGGAAGAATAATAGAAAAAAAAGGGGGGTGTATATAGTTTAAAATATTTATTACAGCAGCATTTGCAATAGCAAATATAAGTGATGTACATATTTAATAATACCATGTTTTAATATTGATATATAAAATAAAATATTATATAAGTATTAAAAAGTAGCTTCCTTACACTATATAAGTATATAAAATACTTTGCTAGAATTCTAAGTAAGAAATGATAGGTAGGCATACAACATCATTAAACATGATTAAAATATATAGAAAATGGCTGACAGAAAATGCAGACAGATGCACAAAGACAAATGAGACACACTGTTACAACCCCACTTCTATTTATCATCAAATATTCTACCAAGTGTTTTGAAGGAACTTTCAAATCATGTATGTGTGTGCCTACAATATTTGCATTAAAGCCATTAGATTCTTTAGCCAAAGTGCAATGAAATGTCTCAGTGTTAACAAAGGAGTATGGCTTACAAGTCACACTGCTACATGTGAATTTGATCTCCACACTAATGAGTTCCAATTTAAGACAGAGAAGCTGCGGTGTCTTTTCCAGTTACTACTGAGGGTTTCTTTGTTTCTCAGTAGGCTTTATTTGCTATCCAGTCATGTGGCAGCAGATCTCATATTCTTGCCATCTCCCCACTAAAATCCCTAACATGGAATTGAAAAGCTTTTCTTGGATACTTGTTGACTATTTTAATCCAGAATTTCTCTTCCAAATGATTGTTTTGGATCCTGCCATAAGGACCTATAAAGGCAATTAGAATGAAGTTTCTTGGGAATCAACTATACAATCTCTATTGGCTCCCTCTCTCTATTTTTAAGGAACACTGAATTTTAGAGTTTAATTTAAGAAACCAGGGTAGGTGGGAAAAAATACCTAAAACAAATAGACAAACAAATGCATGATTCCCTTTCACCAGTTAACTTTCGAAATGGCTATTATCCATTACAAGCTTTCCTTTTATCCCAGGCAAGTAGAAGAGAACAATGAATCCATTTGTTTTACTGCTGACATAATTTGGAGATGGAATCTTTGCAATATATCCTGAGGTATCTTTCTTCTTGTGCCCCTTTATGGGTCCAATTTTTCTAATTGTCTATAAATAAGGAGGTCACAGCAATTAGGGATTTTATCACACATATGTAGTTATTTGAATGCTATTATTTTTCCACTGTAATTACCACCATTGCTAGCTCAAGTTACCACACTGGATATTTCAAGAATTGCTAAGGTTTTCCCTAGCATGCTTTTGAGGATGAGCAAAAAAAGAGTAACTGAGACATCAGCCACATTTTCTAGAGGACATAGAGATATTAATATCTCAGGGATGGCTCCTTATAGCTCTTTAAAAAGAATAATATATCAAATTTTATTTATAAAAATATGAAGTGATGACAAAGTCTAGCATTAAGCACTTTAAAGCCATGATATTAAAAATTCCTTTACTGGGTGGGAATAGGTTATGGCTCTGCCTTGCTTTGTAGACTGATTCTTCAGGGGTTTATAAGGCAATGGAAACGTACAGCCCAGGAAATATAATTGTGCAGTGAGAGAGAAAGTAAAAATTGCCAAATAATCAAAAAATGTAGAAAAACATCTGTTTTGAACTATTATTAATGGTTGTATAAGCACAAGAATATAAAAATAGCAAAAGAAATGTCTTATGTTTATTTTAATATTATAAGAACCTAATTTTTATGTTCTTAATTGGCCTAGGAAGTGAATGAAAACATTATTAGATAAGTGTATTTGAATATTTTGTACCAATAAGTGTTGTTATTGCTGATGATCTTTTAAAAATGCAGCAATCTAAAATGTGCAAGATTTTAAAGTTATATAAATTATGAGAATGTACAACCTTCACAGGGATAAGTTAGCTATTAAAAAAATGGTTTCATAAATTACTGTCTGGTCTTATCAATTATTATCTTGTTTCAAATAAATATTACCCTTTTTCCTAAAAAATTAACCTAAACCCCTAATCTATGTTGTGATAACATACAATCTGCACATTCAGGCAAACAGCATTTCAGAATAAGATTTATAGAGCTAAAACTTATGTTATTTATTAACTACTTCATTTTTGTTTAGTTATAATACTTAATACATTATAATTTTTATAACCTTAAGTAACTACAAATTCTGAATGCAATAGGTAAGCTCATTACTCTCTAAGTCTCAGATACCTAAGATATCTATTTTTTTCTGTTAAACATACATTTTAGCATATTTAAGGCAACTTAAATGCCTTTACATTTTCAGATTTTGAGGTCTTATTTCTTGATTCATCTCTTATTTAAGTAGTCCAGAAGGAAGGCATTTATCTGCGAATGGGAATAAGGTCAACTCAACATTTGGTATTATTCATAAAAGTACTATAAAGAAACATATATTTTAGACTTATGGGCTTAAGTCAGTGTCAAACTAAAAAGTAACAGTACATTGCGCAGTGTTTCTCCATCACCTGCTCCCAATTTCTTTTGTAACCCTAACTCATATTACACACTTTATTTCTTTGGTTTTGTTTGTTTTATTTTTAATAGTCTTAATTAAATTTGCACTAAGCAATAAAACCATTCTGTTAATGGATGTCATTAATTTTAGAATGTGTCATTTGAAATCTATATTAAATTTAGTTAAGAAGAAAAAGCTCAGAAAAAAATAAATATTTGAGAGTGTGTGTTAGTAAAATATTTACTGTGTGATGTATTTGTGTGAGTATGTATATCTATCTATCTATCTATCTATCTATCTATCTATCTGAAATTCCTTGGAGATGCTGGCAGTATAATTATTGAAAATGTTTTTCTTTTTTTTATGTACAACATTATTTATTGTGTCTTTAGAATGAAACTTTTCAAATTTTTTGTAATTATTTTATTATTTAACTTCTTTTTCTGAACAAGGAAAAAAGTAAAATAGTTCAAAAGAAGTAATGTATATAATAACTAAATATAACTTGATAATATGACTTTGTGTCACCAAGAGAAAATTCTATTTTATAATATTCTTAATACTGTTCACAAGATAATAATGTTACTATCTAGGAACAAACCAAGTATCAGAAAAAAAATCTTCTGAAAAATATTGTATCGTTTATTTTATAAAATATAGAACAGTTTCCCACTTAAAAATACATTTTTCTTGTTTTAAGTTCTCTTACAAAATAAATTTACTTCCACATAATATTTTCTAGATCAGTTTTTCCTTCTAACTGAGGCCACATGTTCCAAAGTTCATTTATTTCTTCTTTTCTCTGTGTATATTCCATTTATCATTTGTCTTTGTGTGTATTTCTATCAAGTTGTGCAATACAGTTTGAAAGTTTGGTAGGAGATGTGTATTTAAAAAGAGAGTTGCTGATTTTTTTAATGTTTTCATTTAGGGAAGAAAATACACAGTGCTATGTAGGATGTTGCATTTATAAGATTACATTAAAGTCCATCGTTAGCAAAATGGGAGTTCATGACTTTGTTAAATTGAGTATGCAAGAAAAACACTGCTCAAGTCTAAGTAACTCTAGGACATTAGCAAAATAACAAATTGAAATTCACTTTTAAAACTACTTTAAATTCTTTAATACCATCAGGGTTCAGCATAAATAATGCCCCCTTTTTATTACAAAATCTTTTATTACAAAATCATAAGCATGTAGTTCTGTACCATAACAATATCATATTCAAACACACTATATGTCATTTTAGGTGAAATGTTCAAATTAACATGATAAATTACTACACTCATATCATTACTTTGTCAACCATACTCAAGCAGGCGTTACTTCTGCCGGACCCAGTACATATTTATTTAGAGGCAATGTGAAAAACTTACTTGCATAAAAATATTAATATAGCCCTCACCACATGGCTCAGTTGGATGGAGCATCATCCTATACACCAAAAGGTTACAGGTTCTATCCCAGGTCAGAGCGAACATGGGAGGTAACGACAGATGTTTAACTCTCACATCAACGTTTCTCTCTCTCTCTCGCTCTCTCCCTTCCACTCTCTCAAAAATCAATAAATATATCCTCAGTTGACAATTAAAAAAACATTTTAATATATTTCAGTTTTTAAAAGCAAAAGTTATTGATGTACTTTTATCAATGATAGTCACCCAATATGTCCTGCAATTTGTGGAGATCAGCTCAGCTGTAGAGAATACAATTGCTTATGTGTATGAGGGGGGACTTCTGAAAAAAGGAATTTATTTATAAAAAATTGTATATTTATTCTTGTATGATTAAATTTCAGTCACCTTCAAAGTTCTCTCCATTTGATACAATACACCTATCGAAATTTTTTTCTACTGTTTAAAAGTTTTTGAACTCACTGAGTTTGATGCCTTTTAGTGCTTCTGCCATTTTTTGTTTTACCTGTTCTATAATGGCAAAAGTTTTTCCTTTGAGGACTTTTTTCATCTGGGGAAACAAAAAGAAATTGCTCAGGGTGAGATCAGGTGAATAGGGAGGGTTGGGCACAGAGGTCATTCAGTTTTTGGTCAAGAACTGCTGAACACTCAGAACAGTATGGGCAGGTGTTCATGTAAATCATCCATCATGAAATGGGCAAACTCAATGAAAGGGACTTAGAAAAAAAATTCACTGAAGCTGAATGCAGCCTCTCACAACAACACCACCTGGTACACTAATACGGATGGGTTCCTAGAACACTCACCAGATGGGGTACCCTGTACTACAAGGGGCCTGCCCCTCAGAAGATAATTCTGTTTTGGGAGGTATCTCCCCTCATATGTAATTTAAGACTATGACTTGTGCTATTGATTCAGATAAATTGGTATAGCAGAGATCATAGATATTCAGCAACTGATTAAATTAAAATACTTTATGTAATACCTAAACTCATCATTTATGAAAAAAATTGCTTATATCACAGTCTTACACGTGATCTTAAAGTTTATCTACTAATGGGTTATTAACTTTGGTCATATGCATTTTTGTATGCTTAGCAGTATTACTGACACCTGGACACTAAAAGCCAAAAGTTTGTCTGTAGTGTGAAACCAAATATGTCTCTAGAAGTTTCCAAATGTCCACTGGTGGGCAAAATTGCCCCAGTTTGAAATATTTTTTTTCTATTTCCATTAGTCATATAATGCTTAAAACTTCTCTTTTGTATAAAAGTTTTCTTTTATATATAGAAAACCTTTTCTATATATAAAAATAATTTATGAGACAAATTATATTGAAAAAAATGACAAAGAGAAAAATCTCATTGAATTTACCATCAACAGTACATCTTTTAATAGTTTGCATGCTTGTCATAATTTTGAGAAAATTTTTAGTGATATGGGTATTTTATTCTAATTTTAAAACACATTAGTTGATTTTTGGTCTTTTGAGTTGAATATGATTGATACCAGCATGTTGTAAGCATTTAAACTCTTAAATTAGTCATCAAAGTGATTAGATAATAATCAGCATAAAATTTTCTCAAATAGTTGTTTTGAATTATTTTAAACAGTTAAATTACAACTTTAGTTTTATCTTTAAACTGTTTTCTAATATAAGTGCCAATACATAAGCAATTAACCCTTTCTCCCACATTTATGAACTTTGTGGACTTATTCTTAGGGATTATTAACATTTCATTGACCACAATGATGAAATAAGTATTATTCACCATTCACCAATGAATGAATTCACTAAAATCGAGTTTTAGCGAAAGGAACTTTTACACATGCCTAGAAAGTATGACTCCTGAGAAAGAGGCCAGGAAAAGAAATGGGACAGAAGCCTGAGCAAAGCTGATTTTGGTTAATGGAACTTTTCACAAAATATTGAGTGATTCCAAGGACAGGCTGAAAGAGAATCTGCCAATACTCATAGAATAAATCTGGATAGAATCTGCTTTGCTTCTTTTGCTCATGAAAAATTCCATGCACTGCTCCTCACTTCCTCAGTGACATGATTAAGTCAACTGCACTCCTGAGAGAGGCTGAGGCTGAAACGGTAAGAGTGGAAAAGAGGAATTGTATTACACTCACTTGTTCATCCACTTGACCTCAGAAACTTATCTCTCTTTTCAGCATAGTCTGATACATCCCATGGTTATTACGTAAATGGGTATTCCATTTATTTGGACCCCTCTTCTCTGAGAAAACTGAGAAAATGAACAGTAAATCCTGCAAGCACTTTTCCCACTGACAATGATTCATCAGAAAAAAATAGGAACAAACCTTGGAAAAGTGATGGCCACAAGAAGCAAAATGGCCAAATTGGACACTCATGAAGAGCGCCCACATTAAAGCAATGGGACAAAGTATATCTGTCAGTGAGGAGCAGAGTAACACTGGCAGAAATGAAACCTCAGTCCATGAGCTGGAGATGCCCGGAGGGTACGGGAGAATGGTGAGCAAGTGTTACTAGGAATGAAAGGCATCACTGAAGCAGAAACAGTGGAGACTGGTTCCATCTCAGAGTTTCAGAGTTGAAACACACTAGGGTTAAAAGTCCTTTCAGCAGTGTTAGCATGACAGGTGAGAGAAAACAAAAGAGCTGGAGGGCCGCTATCTGGGCAATGACAATGCCTGACTATATTCAACCCCATGATGCTCATTTGAGGAAGTGGGCTTTTTAATGTTAGGGATGCTACAGGCTGCATGTATGCTGTTTCTGTACTGGGGGAATCTGTGGAGGAGTGAGAGAGGGATGGCAGGGGAACCAAACCTGAGCATTAATTTTTTTTGTTATTCTTTTTTTAAAATTTTTTTATTTTAGATTATTCAGTATGGTTTCTATCCTTTATTCCCATTCCAGCCCACCCACCCATCCCTCCCATTTCCAACCCCCCTAGTTTTGCCCATGTGTCCTCTATATTTGTTCCTATAAACCCTTCCCTTCTCCCCTGAAATTTCCTCCCCCTTCCCCTCTAGGCCCTGACAACCTGTCCTCTATTTCAGTGTCTTTTGTTATATTTTACTTGTTTCTTTGTTTTGTTGTTTAGGTTCCTGTTAAAGGCGAGATCATATGGTATTTGTCTTTCAATGCCTGGCTTATTTTGCTTAGCATAATGCTTTCCAGCTCCATCCATGCTGTTGCAAAGGGTATGAGCTCCTTTTTTCTTTCCACTGCATAGTATTCCATTATGTAAATGTACCATAGTTTTGGGATCCATTCATTTACTGATGGGCACCTGGGTTGCTTCTAGCACTTAGCTATTGTAAATTGTGCTGCTATGAACATTGGGGGGCAAAAGTTCTTTTGGATTTGTGTTTCAGGGTTCTTAGGATATAGTCCCAGCAGTGGAATTGCTGGATCAAAGGGCAGGTCCATTTTCAGTTTTCTGAGGAAGTTCCATCTGTTTTCCAGGGTGGTCGTACCAGTCTGCAATCCCACCAACAGTGCACTAGGGTCCCTTTTTCTCCACAACCTCTCCAACACTTGTTGTTTGTTGTTTTATTTATGATGGCCATTCTGACTGGTGTGAAGTGGTATCTCATTGTGGTTTTAATTTGCATCTCTCTGATAGCTAGTGATATTGAGCATCTTTTCATGTGTTTCTGGATCCTCTGTGTGTCCTCCTTGGAGAAATGCCTATTCAAGTCCTTTGCCCATTTTTTAATTGGGTTTCTTGTCTTCTTCCAGTGGAGTCATGTAAGTTCTTTATATATTTTGGAGATTAA
>CM052549.1:37381866-37398031 GCA_028533065.1 Trachops cirrhosus | reverse complement strand
TGGATGGAGTTGGAAAGCATTATGCTAAGCGAAATAAGCCAGGCAGTGAAAGACAAATACCATATGATCTCACCTTTAACAGGAACCTAAACAACAAAACAAAGAAGCAAGTGGAATATAACAAAAGACACTGAAATAGAGTTGTCAGTGACCATAGGGGAGAGGGGAGGGAATTTCAGGGGAGAAGGGAAGGGTTTACAGGAACAAATATAGAGGACACATGGACAAAACTAGGGGTGTTGGAAAGGGGAGGGAGGAGGGGAGGAATGGGTGGGTGGGCTGGAAAGGGAATAAAGGATAGAAACTGTACTGAATAAACTAAAATAAAAATTAAAAAAAAAAAAAAAAATGCACTTGAAAAGCCATACACATCCTGATGCTCACTAAAGTCATAGAAAAAGTTAAGTTTCTATGTTTCCAAATATAAATTTTTTCAAAAATGGTTTTCAGTTGAAAAACATATTTTTCTCTTCTTGCTTAAAGCAACTGAGATAAAATGTGCAATTAAAGACTTCAGTGAAATAGTAAAAGGAATAAAGTAATCTCACTGATAATTATAAGCCAAAAAAAATCTAGGCAAGAAAATTTCTCAAAAATTATAAAAGGATATTTTGCAATAACACATATAGCTATTTGAAAGAGCATCCTTAAAGAGCAGAGGATCTGCTACATTTCAGGAGTTACTAAACATTTGACAAATAAAAGAATAACTGAATGAATAAAGTTTAAAAGAACTTGATCTGCCCTGGCTGGGTCGCTAACTTAATCGGACTGTTGTCCTGTGCACCAAAATGGATGTAGGTTCCATCCCGGTCAGGGTGCATATGGGAGGCAACCAATTGATCTCTCTCTCTCTCTCTCTCTCTCTCTCTCTCTCTCTCTCTCTCTCTCTGTCTCTCCCCCTTCATCTCTGAAATCAATGAACATATCCTCTGGAGACAATTAAAAAAATGAACTTGATCTGCTTTAAAAATTCTCATCTTTTGTTCTCTCATGAATTAACACAAGAAAGGTAAAATTGAGATGCTGTACACACCTTGGAAATCTGGTTACATTAATGTATACAACAAAGATAAATAGATCAAAAGAAGGTATTAAGTATTACCTTAAAGGTTCACAGTCATTCAGAAGTTTAAAAGTCTAAACTGTAACCTGATGGAATATACTACTATATATGAATAAATAGTATATTTATTAAATGGACATTTTTGTATGTGTTCTAATAAACAGTAAGCAGGCTAGGGCTGAAGTTAACCAAACTCTGCTCTCATCTAAAGATATAACTCATCAGGAGGATCACTCTGTAAAGGACATGATTTCCTACCACTATGCTATACATCTGTAACTAATACAGAATAATATTGAATGTAAACTGTAAACTGAAAAATTTTTAAAAATAGGTAAAACAAAGATAACACATATTGCTGTTAGTCCCTCAGCAACTTGCTATTTTTCCTTTTAGTACTTTTCACAATTTGTAATCACCTGTTTGGAAGGCACAGATGCTATCTTGCTTCTCACTATACACATGCTTAGCATTTGTGCCTCACTACTTATTTAAAAGAAACCTAAGTTTCCTAAGTTAATTTTATATATTTAATAAGTAGGTGTTTAAGAAATACAAAAATACATGTATATACATGTATGAGAGAGTTATATATGGAGAGTGAAAGTATTAAGAACATGAAAGGGTTTCATTTTCTATCATACCTAGCACACATAATATGTTCTTTATGAGTTTTATATAAATATGCCTTCTTTTTTCATTGAATACTTTCATGGCTTTGGAGTGGATATTCATTCTGCAATAAATGAACATCTACATTCATTCAGATTGCACATCCACACTGCACTAGGCGCAGTGAAATTTGTAAAGGACCAAGGACCTGGGCACATGGTACAATATACAGATGAAGTATAATAGAATTGTACACTTGAAGCCTGTATATTTTATTAATTGCTGTCACCTCAGTAAATTGAAAAAATTTTAAAAAGAAACAAAAGGATCAGAGGAATTGTAAACACCTGTGGAAATGAAAAGAAAAAGGAAAGACAACAGTAGAAAACACTCAACATTCTCAACACATTATGAGATAGTGAGATCACCTTTCTAAAAGATACTTCCTAAAACATAGCCATAACATAAACATGTAAACTGCTAGTCACAGAAATAACTCCCCTGTTCTACTTCTGTATTTACAATTTTGAATTTCAGAAAATTTGGATTTCTCACATGAACTTGGGGAACAATGATCTATCTACTTATAAATAAATTTAATATTATAAATGAATTATGGGTTTAAAAATATTTCCTCTTATTTGCTTTATTACAAAAGAACACTTCCAAATTGTTCTTCCAAAAGGCCCTACCAGTTTCCACTAGAAATATGTAAGAGGTCAAGCTATTCCACTGATACTTGGTGTTGTCAGAGGTAATCATTCTATTGGGTGTGTAGAGGTATTTCACTGTGGTTTTGACTTGCATTTCTCTAGTAAGTGATGATATTGAACATCTTTTCATGTGCTTATTTGCAACCCATATTTTCTTTGGCTAAATGTCTGTTCAACTATGGCCATGTTCTCATTAGGTTGTTTGCCCTCTTGATATGAGTTAGAAAAGGCTTTTATTTTTTGTTTCTTTGTTTCATAAACACTGAATACAATTTCTTCATCAGAACTTTTTTAGAAAATATTTTTCTGTCAATCTGTGCCTTACCATTTTATTTCTTTAAGGGTACCTTTTGAATATCAAACATTTTAATTTTGACAAAAACCAATTTATCAAATGATATTTTATAGGTTGTAGGGAAACTATGTCCTATTTTAAAATGATTTCCCTAATAAAAGGTCACTAAGATTTTTCTCCAATGTTTTTATCTTAAAACTTTATATTTTTAATTCTCAAATATAGCTCTTTAATTCATTTCTGTATATTTTTGTTAACAAAATGGTGGGAGAAAAAAATTTTTCCAGTCCCATTTGTTGAGAAGATTACCCTCTCACATTGAATTGCCTTGGAAACTGGGTCACAATTCAGTTGACTGTGTGTATGTATTCTATTTTGTTCATCTGTATGTTTATAGTCATGTCAATATAAGACTATCTTGATTACTATAGCTTCATGTAAAGACTTGAAGTCAAGTAGTTGATACCTTAAACTTTGCTCTATAATTTATTTTTATATATTGACTTTATATTCTATAACCAGTTAGTAGTTTTAGTTGCCTTTTGTTAATTTCTTATGATTTTCTACATAGATGGTCAAGTTGTCTACAAATAAAACAAACTTTCTTTCTTTCTTTTTAATCTGTTTGCCTTTAATTTCTTTTTACTTGTGGATTGCACGGACTAGTGCAAAGTGGCATAGAATGGGTAAGAATATACATCCTTATCTTCTTCCCAAATCAGGGGGGAAACATTCAGTTTTTCTCCTTTAAATATCATGGTAGCTTTAAAATTGTCTTATATGTTCTTTATCAGGATGCTTTATAGGTATACGCATATCTTTTATACCTCATTTACTGAGAGTTTTTATTATGAGTGTTGAATTTTGCCAGATTTATTGTTTTCCTGAAGCTAGTGAGATGATCCTCTGGTTTACTTGTTTTATTCGCATAAGTAATGACATAACACCAGCACAGGGTAAACCCCCGGAGACTTTTCTATGCAGCCATCTGACCTCTTCAGGAGAGAGCTTGCAGTTTTTGGGAGTGCCATTACCTTCAACTTCTATGATAAGGAAAAAAGCATGTCATTTATATTATCTCAAATAATCATCAATTGATCATGTTTTAACTTGATTATTTGGTATATTTAAAATCATGATTTTACTTTAAATCATTGAAAGAATTAAGAAAATTGTGCAATGACCCTTATATGCGCATGGGCCTGATACAGCAATCATCAAAATTTTGCTCATTTGCTTCTTATGTCAGTCTTCATCTTTTTCCTTTTTCTTGGTGAATTATCTATCCTAAGGCAAATTTCAAACTGATACAGTTTAGTATGCATACCTGATCACATAAAACAATACTTTAAGAAGGGGATAATTTATTTTTTAGTTATAATAAATTAATTACACCCAAGCAACTTAAAAGTTATTTATTGACATTGTTTAAACCTTGCTTCTCAAATCATAGTCTGCTAACCAGAAGCAGCAGAATTTGGTAGCTTGTTCAAAATACAATATCTCATCTTCACTGAGAACTACTAAATCAGAATCTTCAGTTTTAAAAAGATTCCAAAGTGCTGAGCATACAAATGAAAATTTGAAATCTAATAATCAGATATGTAATTACATTTCTACAACTGCTTAAATTTTTTTTTACATTTGGTTTGTTTCAAGAAGCCTACAAACAATATTTACATATGATATTGACTTTTTATGCCCAATTGTTATTTTATATAAAACACACCCCCACCTATTTATTTTCTGCCTTTTGCTTGTTGAAAAAAAACAGGACAATTGATTACAAGAATGCTCCTCAAATTCTCTATTTGTATTTTTTGTCATTATTTAAATTGTTCCCTTGGTCTCTGTATTTCTTAAAAATTTAAGCAAACTCCAGAGGCCTGGTTAGTCTCAGGTTCAGCTTAAACAGAATATTGGTGATTCTGTGTGCTTCACGTTGTACCACATCAGGAAGCACATAATGTGCCACTCCACCTGTTTTACTGATGCCAACGCTGATCATGGGGTCATGAGAGATTGCCAAATACTTTTCTGTAAAAATCCCCATCAGTTTTTTACCTCTTTGTTTATCCATTGAAGGTTAATGTCTAAATCACTTATTTCATTAGCAGTAGCAAAATTGTGATTTCTTCATTTAATTTTTCTTTTCTTAATTATCAGCTGTAATAATTTTATAAAGAATAATTTTCTCTCCCCAATCATCTAAGGTTATGTGGATAGTATGAATTAAATATTATACAGGATATCCAGAATAAATGCTTGATTCTCTCATTTTACTTGTTGATTTTAAAAGTAAGAACTGGGTGTCAAGTTACTGCCAGTGGTGGTCAATGAATTTCCTTACTCCTTCAGATTTCTTTTTCTCCATTTTTGTTTTTTTTTGTTTCTCTTTCAATCTCTCTCTCCTTCTCCATTATAAACTCAGAATATAATTTTAATGTGCTTTATACAATTACCATTAATTATTGTCTTCCATGTTCACATTATCCAATATTTGGAAAACTTGAGCTCTTTTGCGTTGATCTCCGTATCTTCTACACAGAATAATAGGGACGATAAATGCTTGATTGCTGGCTCACCGAAATCCTCCAGACTTGTTTTATATTTCTGTCTCATAGCTAAAATCAGCATTCTTTGGGAGAGCCATATTTCCTTGTAATGGGGAACTATATTTGAGGGCCATAACATATCTAGTGTTTGTTCCTATTGGGTTGTCATATTTCTAAGTGCTTCCCATGAACAGATCTTGGATATAATAATTATATAAATATATATTATAATTATTATCCTATTGCTGATTTTGAAATTTAAATACTGCTTTTAATTAAGAAAATACTTACATATAATAACTAATATTTAATAAATACACATGCAGAAACTCTGCTTCAGGTAACATGGAGGTCTAAGTACCCAAGCTGACTTACTGTGAAATATTATAGTAAAATATTCTTAAGTGCATCCAGCTGGTAAAAAAGTAAGGACTCAAATCAAAATTAAAGGGAAACTCAACTTGGCCTTTCCTGATGAATTATTCTGAACTCAGTGATTGTGAGCATCAGTTTTTTCAAATGTAAAGAACTTGAGATGATTCAATTCCAGAGCCTGAGTTGGTAAGTATAATTGAAGTCTACTATAAAGCTGGTGACCATCTATAAGCTTTCACCTGATTTGTAAGGATGAGCTGGAAATATTCTTCCTCCAACTGGTTACTGCTGGGCAATTAACTGACTTGGAACCTGTCACAAAAGATAAATCACCCTTAAGAATTTGATTTGTAACCATAAGTTGACTATTATAGAGGTTGACAGGCTGAATTCACATTATAAGATAGTCCAAACAACACTCACCCCAAAAATTTAGTTTAAAATACCCTAGATTCCATGCTCCAAGATGACTGACAGAAGTGAATACCAATTCTCTCTGAAAGAACCCAACTACTTCCCAGGCTCAAAGTATATCCGTACACGAGGTATCAGCAGATTGTATTAAAAAATCACAATACATACAAAGATACAATACATTGTGGGAGTGAACCAGTAAAAAATTATATATACAGTGAAATAATATTAATGTGTGTATATAATTTACAATATGACAAATAAATATAAAGGACCAAGAATGAATCCTAATAAAATATGTGTTCAATATTTATGGGAATATTATCTAAGCCTACAGAAAAATATCAGAGAGCTAAATAAATGAAGAGATATAGCACGTTCATGGACTGGAAGACCCAGTATTATAAAGATGTCATTTTCCCCAGTTTGATCTATAAATTCAGTGCAACTCCAATCAAGAACAAAAAAAGTCATTTCGGTGGAACTTAGGAGTAAATTCTAAAATATATGTAGAAATTCAAATGGTCAAGAGAGGTCAAGACACTTGAAAAATGTGGCTAGATTTCCCTTACTAAACACCAAGATTTAATTTAAAACTCTAGTAATAAGACAGTGAAACAGTGTAAACAATGAAACAAAACATTGTGACCTAAAAAACAGATAAATACAAATATAAAAACTTCATTTTTGACAGAGTCAAAGCTGCAAATCATTGCAAACATACTTTTCAGTTAATGAAAATTAACTGAAAATTATTGGTCATCCATATGTTAGTAAAGTCTTTGACAGTAAGTTATTTTAAGAAATGTATATTTTAGTTGCACAGCCAGTTCACCTGAAATGCCCATGGGAGATAAAGGCAATGACCATGTCCAAAAGCTACAAAGTAGGTGATCAGATGGTAGAACAGTAGATTTCCAGAGGGTAGGGTAATTTTAAATATAAAGAAAACTTAAGTGAAATAAATGTTAAACTCTATTCACTTGAGGATAATAGAAGTTATTATTTAAACTTATCCTAAATTAATGGAAACAGTGGCATCAAATAAAATAAATTAAAAATCAGAGACCATAAGTAACAATTCTTTCATTCTGAGAACAAATAAATCAAAGATGAGAAAGTGTCTTACCCAGCCTAAACCAGGCAGTAATGGGATAGCAAAAATAGGTTTTGAATTTCTTAATAATAATTCTTTCACTATAACACAACATCCATAGGAGGTTAAATCATAGAATAACAGAGATAAAGAGCAGTTTGGCACATTAGGAAGTTTCAAATGAATGGTACAGGAAACAAGTATATGGAAGTTGATAAAAAAATAGATTACTCTCATGGAAGACTTAAGAAGAGTGTTTATAAACTGTGTAATGTAATGATTTGATTACATAATAAAAAGTTATAAATGAGGGTGAATAAGAAATGGAATGATTAGATCATGAGTATGTAAGTTACTAGTGAGTCAGCAGTCTCCAGATATATAAACCATAATTGTAAGCAAGTTATTATGTCTGGAAATGTAATCCCTTCTCTCCCCTAACTCCCCAGTTGTTACTGTTTACAGATTTAGTATTTTTATTTGAGATCCATTTATGAATTTCTACAGTGCTAACAAAGCTTCAGATGTCTGTAAAATATATGGGAATTTGTGTCTAACATTTAATTATTAAAGTATGAATGGATGATGCATTCTTTATAATAAAATATTAATATTATAAAAATATTAAATTTTATATACTAGGCATTTTTAGTAATAAAATGTTTACTCCACAATTTCAAAATATGTTTTTTTCATTGAAAATACTTAATGCTTACAAAACTATTTTTTAAAGTTGGATACTATTTTATTTTGGCATTTTATTAGAGGCATAGATAAATTCCTTCTTTTTCTCTAAAGCATCTGAATCCTGTCCAGCCCAACTCTACTTTGATTAAGTGCTTTGGTTTACATTTAAGTTGCTATTAGACCTGCTTAAGATATTAATCTATAAAACAAAGGGAAAATAGAGTTTTTATCTTTTAAATCCACATCCAAAATATACTTTCCGCTGAAAGGGATTTACAGATTTTAAATTATTTCAGTAAGTTTCTCTTCACTGTCCTAATCTTTTTGGCAACAGCCAGATGTTTATTAATGTCCCTTGGCAGAATAAAAGTGAAGCAGTCTTCCAATGGTAACAGTTACTGAGCCCCGTGCCCTGAAACAGCTGAAGGTCTGCAACTCTCTTCCGCCATTGGAGCGTTCATTAGTCATCTGACTACAGCACAGCCCCATTTCTTGTCTCTGCCCTAGCTGAAAAACTAGTGAGAACTGATATTTCAGATCTCCCATGAATTGCAATGGAAATTCCTGTGCATTGCAATCAGTATATTCTTTCCACTCTAAATACTAAGCTACTATATATTGATAATTTTTTACCATTTTATATTCTAGTACAATCTGACTTCAGATTGTAAACACTAGTATCTTTATTCTTCTTTCAGAAATAAGGAGAACCATTCCATTAGCATAGTGCCTTTGGGTTGCCTATTTAAATGATTTCACACATATCATAGCAAACAGATTTTCATGTTTTTACGGACTTTATGAAGGAGTATGTAATGCTTACTAAATCATTCCAATTCTTATAAGAAAACATAGGCAGTAAAATTTTAGACATTTCTTGTACCAAAATTTTTGTTAATATATCTCCTTGGGCAAGAGAAACAAAAGAAAAAATGAACAAATGGGACTTCATCAAACTAAGAAGCTCTTGCAAAGCAAAAGAAACCATCAGCAAAATGAAAACACAAGCCACTGAATGGAAGGACACATTTGTCAATGATATATCTGATAAGGGTTCAATTTCTGAAATATATAAAGAACTTATACTACTCAATACCAAGAAAACAAACAATCCAATTAAAAAATAGGCAAAGGACATCACTTCTCCAAAGAAGACACATAGATACCCAATACACATATGAAAAAATGCTCAATGTCACTAACCATCAAAGAGGTGCTAATAAATACCACAATGAGATATCACCTCACACCTGTCAGAATGGCCATCATCAATAAATCAAAAAACAACAAGTGTGTGGAGGATGTGAAGTAAAGGGAACCCTCATGCACTGTGGGTGAGAATACAGACTGGTGCTGCCACTATAGAAAACAGCATAGGGTTTCCTCAAAAAATTAAAAATGGAACTGCCTTATGACCCAGTGACCCCACTTCTGGGAACATATCAGAAGAAACCCAAAACAATGATTTGAAAGAATATGCACCCCAAAGTCCACTGCAGTGTTATTTATAATAGCAATATTATTTAAAATAGAAACAGAGGCATGGGTATATGGAACAGACCAATAGCTGTCAGAGGGGAATGGAGTTGGGATCTGGATAAAAGAAGGTGAAGGGATTAAGCAAAAAATACATTATATATAATATATAAACTATATAAAGTGTATAGATGTATGCATATATATTTTACATATATGAGTTCTGTCAAGAAGAGTCTGGCCATTGTTAGCATAAAAAGAATGGTTTGCACAACACCAATGCAACTTGGCAGCCAAGGAGAGTGGACTGAAATGCACATGGGGGAACAATGACAACTTCACTATATTAGTCAGTGAGGGCAGTAGACACTGTTGAGTAAGAATGTGTACTGTGTGGCCATCACATTCAAAATGATTAAGGTACTACTAGAACTGTGAATCTGCATCAGATTTTGCATTAAGCCTGAACGGTCCTCAGGAAACTGTTTGGATGATTTGGAAGGCCGCAGCTATGAACACCTGGTGATTGGCAGCTTCATCACAACAATGTGCCCACTCATGCATCATGTTTGATGCAGTTTTTTGGTGAAACATCAAATCATCCAAGTGACTCAGCCCCACTACAGTCCAGGTTTGGTACCCTCAGACTTCTGACTTTTCCCAAAATTAAAATAATCTTTGAAAGGGAAGAGATTTCAAACTGTTGATGAGATTCAGGAAAATGCAATGGGGCAGCTTATGGCAATTGGAAGAACTATGTGAGGTTACAAGGTACCACTTAGAAGAGGACTGAGGTGTCATTGTACCTTGTATCTTCTTCAATAAATGTCTCTATTTTTCATATTACATGGCTGGATAACTTTCAGACAGGCCATATATAGATCACATAGATTCAGAAAACAGTGTGGTGATAGCCAAAGAGAAAGGAGGGTGAAGGGTAGATGGAGGAGAGCAAAGGATGGGAAATAGGGACAGAGACTTTGCTTGGAGTGATAAGCACACAATGCAGAGAGTAGATGATGTTTTGTTGAATTGTACACTTGAAACCCACAAGGTTTTGGGAATCAGTGCCAACCTTATAAATTCAATTTAAAAAATAACTCAGATTCTGACACTCAGAATGATATGTTACACTTGAATTATCAAAACCAACTTGTTGGATGTATCCCTATGGCTTTAATAGAGTAGCTTTGGTTGACTAACACTTGTGCTGAAAATAACTACAAAAGGTATAAAACCACAAGGAAGGGAGGTGGTGTGTTCAAAGTTGTTAGGGAGCTGCTGAGGCTTTCAGAACTTGAGCAGTCAAAATCCCAGAGGAGTGAACCACGAGGAGGTGTGGTGACATTCTAGGAGCAGTTTCATCTCGAAGCACTTGCTGAATCTTTGAATGGCGAGACTGAGAAAGGCAGAAGACGATAGCTAAGAGGCAAAAAGTTTTAGTTTAAACGTGGGGTATGTAGGGTAAGTATGGTTGGGTTGAGAGACAAATATTGGAGTGAGGCATCCAGAATTTAAGAATGTATATTGAAGGAGGCAAAGAGAAATGGCCTTACTTACATTATATACACTTAGCAGTATTCTTCATTGAAGTATTTGTTCCATTTTATGCAATGAGGAAAAGTCTAAAAACAATAGAAAGTAGAAAGTAGGAACCATTTAAAACTGACAGGAAGTTTCTTAGTGCCCCAGAGATAGGAATTGTAAATAAGGACCTGCTAAGGAGGAAGGACACTACTGTATATTCTAGCTCTGACTCAGTGCCCCAAAGAATAACATCAAAGAAGAAATGGATAAAACAAATAACTTGAGCCAAACAAGAATTGCAAACCAGCTACCAAAACTAATCTATGAATCGTATGATCTTCCCAACTCAGGGTCTCCAGTAGTACAGAGGGTAAACCATTTGTGGAGATAATAACACCACCCAGAGCTTCTAGAATATTTTCATTAAAGAGCTCCAGCTTTCAATCAGAAACAGACCCACAGATCATCCAGCTATTCAGGTTAGCAGCAACAGGTTATAGCAATATGTTAAAAACAATTGACGGAAACTTCGTTTTGTAAATGCAGTATGAGAAAATAATAAAATGGAAAATCTAGAAGTAAAAAACTACAAAAATTAGAACAGAGAACTTAATTGTTGATTTTACCATGCTATTAGGCCCAGGAAAAGGTAGGATTAGTAAACTGAAATATAGATCTGTAGAAAATATTCAAAGTGAAACACAGAGACAAAGAAGTAAAAGGAGGAGGAGAAGGAAGATGAGGGGGAAGAGGAGAAGAAAAAGAAATAAAAGAATATTGAAGAACTATGGGATGTTGTAAAAAAAATCCATCATATGTTTAGTGCACAAAAAGCAAAGGCAGAAAACAAAACTTTAAAGAGCTAATAGTTAATTTTTTTAAACTGGCAAAAACTAATTAAGCTAAAGATCCAAAAGTACTATGGAACCTAAGCAAAATAAATTTACCACATTCAATAAAGAGAAAATGATAGGATGATATTGAGAGATGCAGAAAGAAAAGATCGATAACAATTTAAAAAATATGTTTTGAATCTAAGAAAAGCATAACTAGAAAGATTTTTCTTAACCTGATAAAAGATATCTTTTAAAAAACAGGAGAATTTTATATATAGTGAAGTGTTGAAAATAAATGTTGAGATAAGAAATAAGATATTCTTTATTATTTCTAATAAACACTGGGAAGTCCTGGGCAGTTTTAAAAGACAATACAAAGGAATAAAATGTATAAATACTGGGAAAGACTAAAACAGTCATGATTTGCTGATAATAGAATATAGATAATCCTAAATCACCTAGAGATTTTTTAAAAACTAAAATCAACAAATAAATTTAAGAAAGTATGTTGACATGGCCAATATATAAAAATCAATGTGACTGTATTTATAACAATTATAGAATGAAATTTAAGAAAGATACCTTTTACGATAGAATTAAAAAATCAAATAACTTAGAATAAGTTTAATGCTAGATATACAAGAATCTAAATCAAAAAACTATATAATGTAATTGAAAAACTAAAAGAAGTCCTAAGCATATATATATACCATTCATTTCAAAGACTTAATATTGTAAAAATATTCATCAATAGAAAAAATCAGTCTCAATCAAAACCCAGAAGATTACTTTTGTGTGTATATGTGTATGGAACTTGACAAGATTATTCTAAAATTTTTATGAAAACTCAGTCAAGAATAACCTATCTATTCTTAAAATAAAATAAGGTTCAATTATATACACTACTGGATAGTCTAGACTTGTGTTAATTACAGCATATTAATGCTGCAAGCAAGACAAATAGGTCAACCATCCAGAATAGAGTTCATAAACAGACTTACAGTTATAGATGCAGTTGATTTGTGAAATGGTGTCACTGTAATACAGTGAAGATATTGTTTTCAATAAATGACATTCATTCATTTCAACATCTATATGGAAAATTAAATAAATGAACTACGTATTCAGCTGACACCACACATAAAAATCAATGTCAAATAGATTGTAGACCTCTATGTAAAAAATACACAATAAATTTTCTGAAAGATAAGCTGATAGAATGGTTTGACTTCAAAATAAGCAAACATTATTTAAGCAGGACATACAACACTGACAAGAAGAAAAGATTAATAAATTCAACTTCATTAAAATCAAATATTTCTGTTTCTCAAAACATAAGATTAAGAGAGTGAAAAGGCAAGTCTGAGAGTTGAATATATTTGCAATGAATCAACCTGACCAAGGGCATGTATCAGTGTGCATGTTAAAAAAGAAAGGAAGGAAAGAAACTACAATCAGTAAGAAAAAGGCAGAATTCCAGTACTTAAAAATTAAATAGATACATCAGAAGAGATGATATCCAAGTACCTATTAAAAATATTTAAAAGTGCTCAGTGTTATTACTCATCATTAAATAATTCAGATTTAAATGACAAATCAACACTAAGCACCTACAAGAATGGATAAAATTAAGAGACCATAGCAAGTGTTCATGCAGATTAAAAACTGTGGGGTGTTTTAAGCACTACCAATGTGAATATAAAGAGACACAATCACTCAAAAGAAACTGTCTGGCAATGTTTTATAAAACTAGACATATGCTTATCCAACAATTCCAATCCTATATGTATACTCATCATAACTGAATACATGTGTGCACCACAAAACATATTCAAAGATTTAATGAAAACATTATTCACAAGAGCCACCAAAAGGGGGGGAGTACATCAATAATAGAATTGATAAACGGTGGTAAATACTTCAAACAGAACATTGGACAGCAGTAAAGAAGGACAAACTCATGTTACACCCAAGAGCAGACAGAGTCTAGCATATGTTGGATGAAATTAGCCAGAGCTGAAAGTATACATACTATCTGATTTATATTAGATAAAGTTCAAAAATGGGCAAAACCATTTTATATTGAAAGAAGTTGTAAGAGTGATTATCTTTCCTGGAGCAATCATCATTGAGAAACACTTGTAGTTACATTTATGTATTCACTTTGTAATAATTAAATGGGCTACTTAATTATGATCTGTGTACTTTTGTGAGTCTATGTTACATTCTAATAAAAAATAAAAGTTTAGAGGATCCTGTGTAATCTATTTTGAATGTCAATTTCTGTTTGAAATGTAAGTAATATAAGAAAAGTTTTATGTGACTATTCTTATCTCCTGTTAAAATAAATAAGCACATTGCCCTGGTGCCTGTGGCTCAGTTGGTTGGGTGTTGTCCCACAAAGCAACAGGTCACCAGTTTGATTCCTGGTCAGAGCACATGCCTGGGTAGCGGGTTCAGTCCTGGTCAGTGTGCATACAAGAGGCAACAAATTGTTTCTCCCTCCCTTCCCCTCTCTTGAAATAAATGTTAAAAAATAATTAAAGCCTATCTCTTTAAATAAGTACATAAGCACATTGATATATTTAAAATGGAATTTATAACCAGCATTTTTTACATGATAAATGTAAAAAATGCATTTTTATGAAGTAAAGACATCTTTGAGTTTTAGCTAAATATTTAATTTACTTTTCCATTCTCATAATGACTTCAAATGGATTCTGGAAGGAAACACAAATGGATTATGGAAGAAAGTTAAACACAATAATAATTTAACACAAAGAATATAGTTTTGAAAGAAATTTAAAAGTAATGCAACCCATAATTAAAAAAAAAAGATTGAATTAAGAATATGAACTGCAGAAACTATGGGGGAAAAACAAGCCCAGTATTCACATGGTAACTCCAAAGAAGAAATCTATAGCTTTATTATCTAAGTTATTGGAGCCAGTACATTGTTATCTGAATACGTTGGAGATTTGGTTTTACTAGAAATACTGGTTATTATATGGTCCCATATATATGTATAACATAATAATTTTCAGAATTTCAATTCATTTGATTTATTTAATTGTGATCTTTATTTATTCTTTCATTCAGAAATATGTGTTGAGCACCTGATATGTGTCCAGTCCAGTGCTAACCACTGGGCAGATAGACAGTAGTGAAGAATACAGAAATGGTCATTAATTTTGCAGCATGTAAAAACTAGAGGAGAGGATACACAATAAGTAGTAATCACACAAATATATAATTGCAAACTGAAATTTAAAGGTCTAAAATTGAAACAAATATATTGTTAAAGAGATAATCATGGAGATGCAATTTAAATTGGACAGTAAATGAACTTCTTTCTGAGGAAGTGAGTTTAGGCTCATTGTGAGGAATGAGAAAGCAAAGAATGGGAAGTTTAGGTTGTTCTCACAGAAGACAAACATGAATGAAGTCCTTGTAGTAGGAAATTGAAAGAGGAGCAGAGTGGCTGGGGCGTGGTGACTGAGGGTCAGATGAAGACATGGCTTTGGAGGGGTCATGGTTGTTGATGACATGTGTGGTGTTTGTTTTAAATGCATTGGGAAGCTATTGAAATGCTTTAAAATGAAAGACCTATTCAATATAATTTTTAACATTAAATAACAGACAGCCATGAAACAGTGTGAAAGGTTGGTGACACAGATATACTGGATTTGAGGAGGGCCTGTGGGTAGCACAGGCCAGCCATGAGAGTGATCTGGATGAGGGTATTGATAATTCAAATGGAGACAAGCAGACACATTGCAGGTCTACTTAGGAAAGTTAGATTCTTTCAGCTTTGCCTACCCCAACAGGAAATAAAAATAATAGTATATATTTCATAAGCTATTAAAGATATAAAAGGAAACAGTTGATACTGTTCTTTTTAATGAGGAATAAGTTATTGTTTACTTGGAAAAATAGAGACAGTCATATACCATCCACTACCATCCAAGATAACAACTGATCTCCATCTCATCAGTATAACTGCTTGTTACTTGCGGCTTCTCAGAACTCAGGGTAGCCTTGGTGTAACATCACAAAGTGGTCTGCACTTCTGTGCTAGAGAACAGTTTCCTTTGACCTTGATTCTCTGTGGAACAGTGTCACAGCCTATATATCTGTATATTATGTATCCACAAGGGAACATATATTAACATTTATTTAGCCTCTGCTTGACAGGCACTATGCTAGTTAGTTCACATATATTTAATTTATTCCCACTTTCAGGATAAACTGATGCTTAAGTATGTTAATTAATGTGCTGAAAGCCACAGATAGAAATTAAATATCAGGTTTAATTCCAATGCTCAAGCTCTTTTTTTTTTTATTAGGCCTCATTTTTTTTTATTTTTATTTTTTTATATATATATTTTATTGATTATGCTATTACAGTTGTCCTGTTATCCCCCCTTCATTCCCCTCCACCCTGAACAGCCTCTCCCACCCACATTCCCCCTCTTTACTTCAGTCCATGTGTCATAAGTTCTTTGCTTCTACA
>CM052549.1:37341563-37381366 GCA_028533065.1 Trachops cirrhosus | reverse complement strand
TTGGGGATTGTTTCTTTGTTTTCTCATTGTTCGTGAGACTCCTCTTGCTAGCCTCAGCTTCTTAAATTGATCTGTTCTGGCTCCCTGAGTTTATGGTTACATTTTAAATGTTAAATAAAACAGCAAAATTGCTAATATGAAACACAGTAAAAAACACCAGGATAAAATTTGGAAGGATAAGTATGATAAGATTGGCATTTAATCTCAAAATAACAAATTGTATAATTTTAGAAATTTTGTTAATAAATCCAATAAAATTATCAGGGGATCAAATTTGATCAAAACCTTAAAAGATAATACTAATTAAATTATCTAACAAACTCTTAAAATATAGCATTAGAAATATAGTGTTCCTATCCTGAGTAGTAGTAGTAATTGTCTTCTGTACTCCTCTTGCCACTCATCTGGGGCATTATGTTCTATCTTGAGGGATACTATTAAACTTGATCATGCCACGTAGAGGATACCATGGAAATTCAGGATGATAATAAGGCAGGAAATAATTTTAGAAACCATACAAAGTAATAAATATAACTCTATGCTTTAACTTTTACTCTTTACCCCATCCCCTTCAATGAGCCTGTTCTCAGCATTGCAATGGAACTGTGCTCTTAAAAAACAGAACGGTGATTACCAGAGGGAACGGGGGTGGAGGGAGGTGGAAGAGGGTAAAAGGGAATATAAATGGTGATGGAAGGAGACTTGACTTGGGGTAGTGAACACACAATACAATATACAGATGATGTGTTATAGAACTGTACACCTGAAACTTATATAATTTTATTAACCAATGTCACCCCAATAAATTCAACTTAAAAAGGAAAACATTATGACAGAAAATTTCACTTCTCTTCTCAAAACTCTGTAATGACTCCACAAAGTGCACAGAAGGGTCTGAAAGCTGTGCACAACCCTCCTGCCCACTGTTCCAATCTCCTCTCCTGCTATACCCCTCATTGCTCACATTCCGCTCCAGTTACATTGCCTTTTTTGTTGGGCCCTTGTCCTGGTTGTTCTTTCTACCTGGAACACTCTCGCCCTAAACAGCCGCATGGCTAACTAATTCCCTTAGCTCTTTTAAGTCCTTGCTCAAATATCTCAATGAAGCCCACTCTGATCACTCTTTTTAAAATTGTAAACCACCCCTATTTCTGAATCCCCAGCCCCTTGCTCTGCATTTCTTATTTCCACAAGGTTTATTAATGTTTACAAACTACATATTTTACTTGTTTATCATGGTTGTTGTTTTGTTTAATTGATTTGTTTGTTTTGGGTTATTTCTGCTAAAATGAAACCTCTGTGGGGGCAAGAATCTTTGTTTTGTTCTATCATACATTCTCAAAATAGAGCACAAGCATAGTAAGGTGTTGATTTTTAACTTAATTAAAATAATTTTACCCTAATTTCTCTCTCTCAAAAAAAAAACAACAATAAAGCATTGTGATGTTAGAAGGGCAATTAAGATAATTGTGATAGATTAATCTCTTTTGCTCTGGATATAGTATTGTCCAACAGAACTCTGTAGTGGCTGTCGGTGTTAGAACTCCATTCTTGAGTTCAGCAAAGAAAGAATTCAGAGCCAAGAATGCTAGTGCAACAAGCTTATTTAACCTTTTAGAAAGAAAGTCACACAGGCAGAAGACGTGAGAGAATTGGGCTCTGTGGACTCAGGAGACAAGTTACAGAGGCAAAAGAAGGGCCCTTGTGACTTAGGAGAAAGAAATCAAAGGTACGTACCTAAGGAAAGCAGGTGGGGGAAAGGTGTAGGTGTAGCTTTAGAGAGGCAGAACATTTACTGGGTCCCTTGCTGTAAGGGTTTTTATCTGTTTTTTAAAGGCAGGAACTTTAGGGGAGGTCTCGGTGGAGGATCTCAATAGAATATTCATCAGTTTTCCAGGTCTGTTCTTTCAGGGGTATGCACTAGAGTAGAGGGTCATTTGTCAGTGCAGCTGGTCCTAAGGTCGACCACGGATGGCATCACTTCATACAGTTTAGCTGCTTTTCTGGGCCTGGAGCTGAAACACCACTGAAGTCTAGATGTTATCTGTAGTTTGAGGCTTTGTTCCTAAGACTGTGTGATGCTGATCATAAGCTCACTGTCCTGAAGGCTTGATGCTTAAGAGTGTGGTCATGCAAGGGAGAAGGAGGCAGGTGGGTCAGGTGCTGAATGGGCGCAGTTTGAATCAGCTGTGTGTCTCATTTTCCCCATTCTACTTGCCAAAGAATTTTCCTAACTTCATAGTATCCTCTCAGAACTTTTCACAATAATGAAAATGTTCTCTACACCATCTGGTATTGCAGCCACTAGCCACATGTGGCTATTCAGCACTTGAAATAAACTCGAGTGTGGCTGAAGAACTGAATTTTCATTTAAAAAAATTTTAATTAGTTGAAGTTTAAATTTATATAGCCACATGAGTCTAGTGGTAACTAGGACAGCACAAATCTAGAACACATAAGCGAAGGCTACTGATAAAATGTTAATAAGAAAGATTTTTTGCTGAATTATGAAGAGCATTTCAATCAGAGGCATCAAACAATGGAAAGGGCTGCCTTATGACTCCATGGTGTCATACCTCACAAAGTAATGTTTCCTTTCAACAATGGCTTGGGAGCATTTGCCAAACATGCTTCACAGAATAGGCTCGTTGCACTACTGTTAATTTAATTTCCAAATTTAATATCTTATTTTATGCTTGTTACATTATTTAGTATTCTGTTGTTGGACTGAAAATTCAGTGTTCTGAAAGTCAATGAATGGTGTGCTAAAAACTTGATGCCCACTAATATCATTCTTTTTTACTTACATAGTAATAGAATTGAGGCCGGGCCACGGCTGTCCACCCAGGAAGAGCATGTCCCCACGCCACTGCAGTTGTTGTAGGTATATAACTAAGCTCTTAGCCCTGAAGTAGGAACAGAAGTGATGCGTTCCTTCTGCCTTGATTGTTTAAGAGGACACTGCCTCTGGACATCTGCTCTTTTCCTCTCCCCACTGGCTGAAATGGCAACAAAGTGACTTTAGACTTTTGAACAATATGAATGTATTATTCACTCTAAATTAAAAGCAGGACTTTTAAAGTTGTAATCTACAGGAACATTAGTTAATAAGCTAAAAAAACATAAGATGTATCCTCAAAAGCAAAATCAGAAATTTTTCAGATATCTGCTTTTCTCAAATCTGATTTCTCTCCCTGCAGGTTAACATTAGATTTGCAACTGTGAAGTTTGGGAATAGCCATGAAGCAGTAAATCCTAATGAACACTACTAGAGCTGGTGACTTTGCATTTTCACTTGCAACACTTCATTTGAAAAAGGGAAAGGCTGTTTAAAGCAATGACAAAGATACTGGTGGGCAGGCACCTTTCCTTTTATTCCTACATGGAGCTTAGTGTTTGACAACAAACACACTTAGATTTTAGGCTGTAATTTTAGATGGCATTCAGAGGATGTGAATCAGTTTCCTGACACTAACATGTCATTAAATCCAAACAATGAGAATAGTTAAACATGGCATTGCCCAACAGATTGTTTAATGATGAACTTCCTCTTCCCTCTAGTTGAAAGGTAAGGGTTCATTGCAACTGCCCAGTAGTCCAAACACAGTTTGTCTCTTAAAATAATTTTTGACTAAAGTCATAATCCTCTGAGTGTATATTTTCTCATGGATAAATGTTAGGTTTAATAGGTACTTTATTAAGCAAAATTGTTTTCCCCACCAAGATTTGCCAGAAATCAAAATTTACCTGCAGACTCACTGTTTGACAACTTGTTTTATTTCTGACATAATGAAATGTAATTAGGGTGCCTTGTGTATATCATATCTATGATATTAGAACAGTAAGTTTATAATACAAGCAGATGGAGAAACTTAGCCAACTTATCTCATAAGGTAATTTTTTTTAATATTTACCCAAGGATAGGTTTATTGATTTTAGAAAGAGAGGAGGAGAAGGAAGAGAAAGGGGGAAAGGGAGGGAAGGAGAGAGAGAGAGAGAAAGAGAGAGAGAGAGATGTGACAGAGAAACATTAATCGGTTGCCTCCTGCATGTATGCATTAGAATCCACAGCCTAGGTACGTGCTGTGAAGGGGGATCTCATCCACAACCTTTTGGTGCATGGGACAACGCTCCAACAGAGTCTCCCGGCCAGGGCAGTAGTGTTAAGTTTTAAAACCAGAAATTTAGTTGTTACTATTTTCTCTATTTAAACAAAATTTCCAAGTGTTAGCAACACATTTAATTCTAGCATTTATCAAAAGTTCAAATTAAGCTTCCAGCCAAGATGGAGACATAGGTAGACACACTGTGACTCCTCACACAACCAAAAGAAGGTCAGCAACAATTTAGAAACGAGATAACAACCAGATCTGACAGAAAATTGAACTGTATGGAAGTCAGACAACCAAGGAGTTAAAATAAACACATTCATCCAGACCAGTAGGAAGGGTGGAGTAAGGGCAGCCAGGTGGAGAGGGGTCACAGCACAAAAAGCGTTGACACTGGACATGTAAGGCATCCCGGGTGCAAGACCGCAGTGGGCAGACCCTGGGCGCACAGGCAGCTGTGAGGCGGCGACTGTGAAGCCAGGCACTGCATGCAGAGTGCCTGGCTGTCTGGGCTACATTCACGTGCAGATAAACCAGGCAAAATTGGGCAGTGAGACAGACCATGCAACCCAGGGTCCCAGCACCAGGAAACACAGCCTTGGGGCACTGATTGAAAACAGCTGTTCAGGTTGAGGCATAAGGAGACTCCCAGCCTCACAGGAGAGGTCGTTGGAGAGACCCACAGGGTCCTAGAAAGTACACAAGCCCACCCACATGGGAATTAGCACCAGAAAGGCCCAGTTTGCTTGGGGGAAGCAGCGGAAGGGACTGAAATCCGATGGAGAGAGGAGCAGGTGCCATTGTTCTCTCTGAGACCTGCCCCCACAATCAACGTCACAACCCAGCTACTGGGCTGCCCTGTCCTAGTGAACACCTAAGACTCCACCCCTCATACATAACAGGCGCTACCAGACCGGAAAAAAAAAAGAAAGTGGCTCAAATGGAAGATCAGATCAAAGCTCCACAGCAAATACAACTAAGCGACCAAGATAGCCAATCTATCAGATGCACAGTTCAAAGCACTGGTGATCAGGATGCTCACAGAATTGCTTGAATTTGGTCACAAATTAGATGAAAAAATGAAGGCCACAATAAGTGAAATGAGGGAAATGCACAGGGAACCAATAGTGATAGGAAGGAAACTGGTACTCAAATCAATGGAGTGGACCAGAAGGAAGAAAGAAACAACCAAACAGAAAAGAATGGAGAAATAAGAATTCAAAAAAATGAGGAAAAGCTTAGGAACTTCCAGGACATCTTTAAATGTTCCAACATCTGAATTATAGGGGTACCAGAAGGGGAAGAGGAAGAGCAACAAGTGGAAAAATTATTGAAATAATAAAGGAGAACTTCCCCAATCTGGCAAAGGAAATCGACTTCCAGGAAGTCCAGGAAGCTCAGAGAATCCCAAAGAAGCTGGACCCAAGGAGGAACACACCAAGGCACATCAGAATTACATTACCCAAGGTAAAAATGAAGGAGAGAATCCTAGAAGCAGCAAGAGATAAGGGGACAGTAACCTACAAAGGAGTTCCCATCAGACTGTCAGCTGATTTCTCAAAAGAGACCTTACAGGCAAGAAGGGGCTGGAAAGAAGTATTCTAAGTCATGAAAGGCAAGGACCTCCATCCAAGATTGTTCTATCCAGCAAAGCTTTCATTTAGAATGGAAGGGCAGATAAAGTGCTTCTCAGATAAGCTCAAGTTAAAGGGGTTTATCATCACCAAGCCCTTATTTTATGTAATGTTGAAGGGACTTATCTAAGAAAAAAGATAAAAAACATGTATAGTGAAATGACAGCAAACTCACAATTATTAACAACAACACCTAAAACAAAAGCAAAAACAAACTAAGCAAACAACTAGAACAGGAACAGAACCACAGAAATGAAGATCACATGGAGGTTTAGCAACAGGGGGGTAGGAGGAGGAGAGAGGGGGGAAAGGTATGAAGAATAAGTAGTAGTGAAGGTAGATAGAAAATAGACAGGGGGAGGGCAAGAATAGTATGGGAAATGTAGAAGCTAAAGAACTTATGACACATGGACATGAACTAAAGGGGAGAATGTGGGTGGGAGAGGGTGTACAGGGTGGAGGGGAGTGAAGGGGGGAATGGGACAACTGTAATAGCATAATAAATAAAAATATTTTAAAAAGGTCAAATTAAGCAAGTTATTGAAATTATATATAATCAGGTCAGTTTTGAAAAATAGAGTACTGAGATCCTTAAGATTTTCTCATAGGTAAAAAAAAAGTCTAATACAAGAGGTACTGGGGTAATACTTAAAATATTTAGCATACATTAACCTACAATGCTATAAATTACTATATTGCAATATGTCTGTACACCAAAATTTGACCTTCTGTAATATATTGTTAATGTGATTTCTAACTAACATACAGTGTTAGTCTTTTTGTGCTGCAAAATAGATACACCAACGAAATCAGAACAACCTATACCTACTGAACTTAATCTGATTTTGTGTTTTACACATAAATGAAAAAGGCAATTCTTTTATATATATACATACACCTATGGCATGTCAGTTAATGAGTTAGGTGACTCTATGTGTTATTTCTTTCTCCCAACAACCCTATGATGTGTGGAGTATTACCTGAATTTGAAAGATGATGAACTAAGACATCAGATTAAATACCTTTCTTTAGCTCACACACTTCAAGATGATAGCTGAGCCTAGAATAAAACAGTTCTAATTTCATTCACAATCCATTCTCTATGAACTCCAGGGTGCTGTCTCAAAGTATTGCTTAGTGTAATTTTGTTCAGCATTCAGGTGAAGAGTGAAGAGAGCCTTTTATATACACAGCTACATGTTACTGTGCTCAAATTCAGACAGAGCTGTCTCCTTCCTAATTGCATATGAATTCAGTATCAAAGTGTAAAACTGAGAACGAAGTGTCAACAACTCATGGTCTAGACAGAGCACATGCACAGCGGTACTCCTTGTCACAAGTCAGGAGACGAAAGTAAGGAAATGTTTCTGGTCAAACCTAATTGTTTACCTAACTGCTTTTCTGCATTTCCAGCTGCTCCAGGCTTTCACTCGGCAGCAGGAATTTAATGACAGCTGTTACAAGGATTTGATGAGAGATTTCCTACTTAAACTAATCTTGTGGACAGACTAATAGCTTTGATCTGTCATTGTTAGGTAAAAATCTAGTGCTGGCAACAGAAAAACTAGTCTTATTACTATTCAGTTAAAAACTGATCTAAAATTAGATACGAAAATAGAATTATATTGCTCCATCTGTTTAAATTACAATGTAATATAAAAGGACTAAATTTACAAAATTGTCCAAAAATGGAATACTGTTTATTAATATTCTTGGCTTTTCAGAAACAAAAAAATATATGTATTTATAAAAGATTAACAGCAATTGGGCATTATCTTTCAAAATTTCAGAAGTTTATTAGAAGCTATAATAACTCTTAAGTAACAAAAATATTTCTTCAAAAAAACCTAAATAATATGAAATATTAAAGATTAAGCCAAAGTGATTTTCAGAGGAAAGATGATATAATCATAAAGATATATGAAAAATATCAATAGTTTACTCTGAGTATAACGGACGGAACTTTTGTATTTCATTTGTATCTGTATGTGCATCTCAGAACTGGCCTCCTGGGCACTGTTTATCTCTCCACAGGGTTCATGTCAAAAACTTTCTGTGCTAACCTCTCTCCCGTCCTTCTCCCTGTTATTCATTCTCACAAAACGGCCCACCTCCTACTTTACTGTAAATTTCTATACTTTGAAATTCCAATCCACTGTGGCCCTTATTACCTCCAGACTGTTTTTAAGTTTGCCTGTGCTTTTATCACTTTCCATGATTTCAGAAGGGGTTTCCTACTTTTTGGTCTAATCTCTCATCTCTACCACTATGCTCATTAATTCAAAAACCGTTTTATTTACATTTGTTCTGAGCCATAAATTGTTCCAGGAACTAGGAATTCAAAGATGTGCCATATCCCACTGACGGCAATTACTGCCCTCTCTTCCACTCTCGATTACTCAGTTATATTCTACCACACTTGCATCACCAGGCTTACACTCACTTTACACTGACCTACTGTGTGTGTTTTTTGGACTCAATAAGCATTTGTTTGAAACTCAAATAGTGTTCGTATTGGGAGGTGAAGGCAGGAAGTATTTATGAGAAAGGGAAGAGGAATACTTATGTTAAGCTAACAGTGATACTAATTCTGAAGAATGTTTTAAATATTTAGTTCAGTAGTCATCAGTTTGGTAGTCATAATATCTGCTTTCTGGTTATCTTTGCAAACCATTTCATGGGACACAATACTGCAAATGCATTGAGAGAAAATAAAACAAAGCAAAACAAAATTAAAAAACAACCTCTCCTTGTTAAACTACTGCCCTATCTCTTACTTTGCTGTTACCTCTCAATTTCTTAGTAACATTCATGTCTATGAGATTTGTTTCCATTTATTCAGCCTTAAGTAATTCCTCACTTCTGCTTCCATCATACCACTTTTCTGACATGTACTTGAAAATAAATCACCTAGGGTCTTCCAATGGTCTTCTTCACAGTTTTTTTTTTCCCCTGTGATTTATTCTCAACATTTTTGATAGCTTTTGAAATCAGCTTTATTTATGGCTTCATGATGCTAATATTCTCTTATTGTCCTCCCTTGTTTTCTTCTGTCATATTTGCTGACCCTTGGGCTTTTCTTAATTCCTTAACATAGTTATTCCCCAAGGTTCTCTTCTATCCTTCTTTGTTTTCTTTACACAAAATTGTCTACTCCCATATCTTCAACTAGTGTCTTTGTATAACTGCCTACCAATTTTTTTTCTTTATCATTTTTTTCTAGGGGATGTGGTGTATATAACTAGCTAAACTTCACAGGGATTGGGATGTATTTAAGTATTTATCTAAGACAAAGGGAGGCAAGAAGATTTTGAATAGAATTCTAGAAGCTTTTATTATCTATCTATCTAATCTATCTACCTACCTATTTATAGTTTCCCAATGTAAGCTAGTGATCACCTCTCAGTTACATTATCCCCAGATCTCCTAAATGAACACTAGTACATGATTGGTAAAAATATTTATATATATAATGTTAGCATTTATAATGAAGAAACCATTAGTTGGTAAGTCATGTACCTCTAATGACAATATTAAGAGGAAGAAAAGGTTGTATTCTGCAGGAAGAGATTGTTCCCCTCTATTCTCAAATCACAATTACCTAAAAGATTGGCCCTGCCAACAGGACTATTGTTTTGTAAACCTCAGACAAGTTGTGTTTATTACTGAAGAAAAATTGGAGAAGACTTGGAGCAGATCTGTTGTACACTTCAGCCAAGATTGGTGAAGTTCAGAATTTTCCATGGCACTTTTTCTTTCATATCAAAAGCATGATAGCTATTTGACATCTTACTTTGAGATGAAATATTCACATCTTGGTTAGCCATAATCTTTGCCTGAATTTACAGGGTTTGGGGGTATCAATTTCTGACTGACAAAGGACATATCAAATGGTGTGTTATATGTGCTGCTGTTCATATATTTTAAAGTCCTCATGCTAAAACACCTTAAGATTTATCTGATTCTTTCTGAGGATAATAGGAAAGCTTAGCATCTGACTGCCTCATATTATCTCAAAAAAATTTCTGCATCATAAACTTACAGTTTATTGGTTCTATTGCCAAATATAAAGACAACTAGAAATTATAATCCTATATTGTTTTTCATGTGAAATCTTGTTATTTGATCTTTTTATGTATCTCCTATATGCATAATCTTTTTTAAAATTGACATATAACTGGCATTCTATAGCCTATTAATTTCAAGTATACATCATAGTGATTTGATATTTATATACATTACAAAATTATCACCACAATAAGTCCAGTACCAAGTGTCACCATCCAAAGTTATTATATTATTGACCTTATTCCCCACGCTGTACTTTACATTCCCCAGACTCACTTGATCTCCATGAGATGATTACTAAAGTAAATACAGTCTCTAAAGGCATACTACAAAGGAGTATAGGAGAATCAAGTTACTATGTCGCCAATGTGGTTAAATTGTATATTATAATTATTTGTAAGTTCCATTCACAAACATACTGACTACTTTATAGTGATCCTCTGCCTAGAAATGTTTTGGTGAATTGCCATGTTGAGTGCAAATGTTTCTGCTCTTCATGCTTTCCCCCATGCCCCAGTCTTTCCTAAGGTTTTGTGTGGAATAATGAAAATTTTATAGTTCATTAGCTGTGGCTACATAATCTTTACTTAAATATACACATCTTTGCCATACTTTTTCTTTTGGAACTGCTAGAGATAGCTATAAAAAAAGTTAAATATGATGATATTGTCTAGCATTAAAGTACAATTGTTTTTTAAATAAAATGTATTTTTCTTTTTAAAAAAATTATCTTGATAATAATTTATGAATCATAGATATTTGAGTAACCTTGAGACTTGAGGTCACATTGCCAATTCCTTTCTGCTCTCAGATTTTCCAGAACTCCAATTCTTTAGGTTATCTGATAAGTAGTTACCACTGACCAGTAAATAATTTTAAATTTTAATTGTTTTTGTTTACCTGTATATACATTAAAAATGTAGAAGATGTTTAAATTAAACATTTGCTCCTTGGAACTTCTTAAATGGGAAATGTGTTTAATGACCACCTGCTCTAATACCCTTTCTGCTTCTTGCTCTGTGGAAATAGCATCAACGATGGGAATTTCAGTCTTAGAAAGATAGGTATTCTAGAGCACAGGACTGTGGCCCAAAAACTGGATGAAAAATGCTTATTGTAATGGGGATCAGGATATCCCATGCTTTAAGGCATTTATGATATACCTGAGTCTTCACATTCTCTTAATAGAGTCAGCAGGTGGTGAAAGAGATAGTTACCAGAGAAGTCACTATAATAATGACCCCATGTTGCCCCATGATAGTACCTATCATTATTTATGTCATCAGTTTTGAATTTAGCTTTAAAATATGAAATCCAGTGGTATAGATGGTTATAGGAAGGCTTTTTAGACAGAAAGAATGATATGTTTAAAAGGGAAAAGATAATGACACATAAATATTCAACATTTGAATAGTATTGAATATTTCAGGTTAGCTTAATGTAGATGTAGGAACACAGTGGGAAATCACACAGGAAGGTAATGTGGTAATAGATTGTGAGGGATCTGAATGTCATGCCACTTAAACTTGTAATTTATTTGGTAGATGTCACCATTGGGAGAAGAGGGACCAATAATTTTCCCTCCCCCCCACATTTTCAAGAGGGAGATAAAAAATAGCTTAGGTTTTTAAGATAAACCAAGCAGCTACTCAAAAAGAAAAAAATTGGCAGGCTATGCATTAGAAGCAGGGAGGCCAGTTTTAAGAACTTTCCTTTCTCTCTCTCTTTTCTCCCTCTCTCCCTCCCTCTCTCCCTCCATTCTTTCTTTCTTTTGTTGAAGGAGTAGGGTAACAACAATCAATACTAGGGTAATTATCATAGGGATGGATAAAAAAGAAAGAGGAAATGATGCTGGCAAACAACAACAAAGAATCACAACAACAACAAAGAATCACAAGAACACAGACAACATATTGTGATTGGAAGAGTGAAGAGGTTTTTGAACCAGAATAAAAGAGACAACAATGCTGAATAGAAATGGGCCAGTCTGGGGGGTGGTGTAGATCAGAGGTGAAGGGCAGAAACTGTGGGTTTGTTTCCAGACTTGATGAATTAGAGCAAAAGGATAACAACCAGATGAGAATGTTCAAGGCATATGTGGAAATTCAGGGGGAGATGGGGACAAGAGATAGAGATCTGAGAATCATCCACAAGAAAGTAAAACAAGCAAACAAATACAATTCAACTAGGATTTTCATGTTTTAAAGTGGGCGTTTGGCCTAGGGATTCTGTCTTCTGCCGTAAGGGTTCTGGACTTTGCTCTCTTTTGCGTAAGTGCCCTTCTATATAATTCAGTGCAAGGCTTGTTGTGTGCATGTCATGCTGTACCATGGGAGCTGTTCTTGGGAGTAATAAGCCAACATGCAAATGCTTTCATCTGCTAGTTACTTAGTATTTTCCATAAACAGCTTTATCTACACAAGATTTGTGCTTGTGCTAGAACTGCCCGTGCCAGTGTTTCCACCATAACAAGCTGGAAAATGCAGATCACTCCTCCAAATCCCTTTTTGGCAGAAAAATCTTTCTCAGGGTTTTAGGTTTTTGTTCAGTTAAGTCTGTGATTCCTGAGAACACCATCACATTTGGCTAAATTTAATCATTTCTGTGTGTTTTTTTAAATGACGAACAATGTGAAATCCAACCAATGTATTGATATGAATACACAGAAATGTGGGGGTAGAATCTACATAGTAATAGAATTTATTGGAAATATTTCAGAAAGAAGGGAACCAGGACTCAACACAACTAATTGAGGCTTTTGTGGGAATCAACAGTGGAGGTATGCAACAGCTACTAGTCAAATAAATGCAAATAAAAATGAGAAATTATTTTTAATGCTACCTGTTTGGCAAATAACTAAATAAATGCAATTAAAAATAAAAATAGATCTATCATTGATTCTTATTACTGGAGGAATAAATAATTCTTTCCTACATTGTTACAGGGATTAAAAACTAGTTATATTTTTACAAGGAAAATTGTATGTGTAAAAATAAAAAAATAACTGTATGTTTTCATCCAAATTCCTACTTTAGAAACATGAGATAAAGATATAAACAATAACAAATACTGGTCAGTTAAAAATTAGAAAAAAACTTAGATTTATAGGAAGGAATAAACAAATTTTGGGACTGTCATATAATTAAACAATATGCAGTCATTAAGACTAATAATATAGATATGTAACATTATAGATAAAAGCTCACAATGCATTTATTAAATAAAAAAGCTACATAATTATAAGAGAATCCAGGTGATCTTGTGTATGCATATACTGTACGAGTGTGAATGGTTTCACTTTGACTAGAACAAAAATGGACAAGTATTCACAGGCCCTCACCCCATCCCCATGGAAGCAATGGAAATGTGTCCCATGAGTGGGCTTTCATCCGTTCCCTGGGATCCTGTTTTCGGGGGTGGACCAGCAAGTGGAAGAGGCAGTCACTGAACAGGGAGTCCAGCAGGAGTTTTCCACTGAAATGCCTGGAGAACAAGGCAGAAGAAGACAAAAGAGGATGGATCCACAAAAAATGGAGAAGCTGTGACAAAAAGCTTGTGAAAAAATGTAAAAAGTGAGTATTGGGGATTTGAGAGAAAGAGAGAGGCGGGGAGAGGAAGTAGGTTGAGTCACTGAGATAGAAAGGAAAAACTTTAAACAGTTTCTCTGTATATTAAAACTATATTCTACCAGCAGTGTATTCTGGAGAAGTTTAGATGAATTATTGGATCTCAATCAAAGTCTAATTTTTGTACGACTTTGTTTCTTTAAATGTAATTTAATGTCCAGATTAACTCTCAAAGTTATTTATTTTTATGCATCAGGTAATTGTGTAGGTTAATAAAAAATAATTTCTAAAGTAACTATTGAAATATTTTTCTTTTCTAAAACAAAATAAAATTAGATGTAGTTTTATACAGAGATTTATAAACAGAATTTCTCTGCGTACCATTTTACATATGTATGTATATGTGCGTGTGCATGAGCTCCTGCAGACGCACATACACAGAGTCGGTGTGGAGAGGTTATTTTAGCTGCACCATTGTGTTGCTGCCTCAGCGTCCATTTTGTGCAGCCACGTGGCCTGCAGGGGGCCTTAAACTAGCACTAGATCCCTCCTACAATACATGCCCTTAGTAACAGCCTGCAAAGTCACAAATGTAATTTCCTGGTATGACTTCCCCAACAGCCTTTGTGATCAATGGTCTCCCTAGCCTCCCCAGGCCTTCTCCTCATGTGTCCTTTAGATAAGACCTACATGGGTCTTACCAAAATTCCACATGTTTTGGTTTGAACTGACCAGTCTGGCTTTAGCCTGAGTACCCCAAAGTTCTCCACTGATGGACAATTATAAGGCATGCTCCCAGGCCCTGCCTCTCTCTCTCTATCTTGACCTCCCTATGTAGCCCCTCCAAGGCAGGCTGTATACTTCCTCCAGGTCCTGTAGTAAACCTCTCTATTGCCATTTCCCTGTGGTCTTTTGTTCAACCATGGCTCACTGTCCAACACTCCAGGACTCTACTTAATGAACGTTAATTTAACAAAGTCATAACAGTTGTTTTCTTTATATTCATTATATAAGCAACAATATTTCTATATTTTTAAAAATAGAAGAATGATTCTTTTGACAAAAGTAAGAAAGTCAACACAAATTTTGGACACCTAACAGACCCTCAGAAGGTACTTTTCATGCTTGTGGCACTTGAGTAAATCACAATTATAGTACCCTTTGTTCTATTCTTCTGTTGCACTTGGAGAGTTTAAAATATGGGCTCTGGTCCTGGCTGGTGTGTCTCAGTGGATTGAGTGCCAGCTTGTGAACCAAAGGGTCGCTTGTTCCATTCCCAGTCAGTGCACATGCCTGGGTTGTGTGCCAGGCCCCCAGTAGGGGGTGTGCAAGAGGCAACCACACACTGATGTTTCTCTCCCTCTCTTTCTCCTCCCTGCCCCTCTCTCTAGAAATAAATAAATAAAATCTTTAAAAAATATATGGGCTCTGAATCCCTGCAGACTGACTTTTAAAACCACACTTTATAATTATTGAGCTAAAAATATTACTGAACACTTCTCAACCTGTCTTCTCAAATACAAAAACAAAGGAGAAAACCGATAGGTCTATGAGTTACGTACTAGCTATCTTTTTCTCTTAATGTACTTTTCTACTGAATTACTTTCATGTACGTGTGTTTGGTAAGACAATACATGCCCACTCCTAGATAAAAAGGAATCTGAGCAACCTATCATTTTAAGCACAACTCATGGCCACTCAGAACAAAATAACAGACTTTTTTTAAGTAGGGAAGGAGAGAATAGATATTTATAGATAGTGAGGCAATTATATGGAGGTAATAATATCTATCTCACAAATCTTTGTCATAAGAACAAAATATAAACATATACAATCAAACTGAACATAATACTTTGTAAAGAGTACACATTCATAAAATATTACATAAAACATGTTCCTCAATTTACCCGGATTGAACAAAAACATTGAAATTTCTACTGACTTCAAAACAATTGCTTAGGCATTTTTATATAACATATACATTTTGTTTACATTATTTTTTTCCACCTAGGTCAAAAGAGTCTTGGTAATGATACCAGAAGAGTTTTCCTAAAATTTTGTACATATTTGCTAATTCAATCATAGATTGTCTTCGTTTTAGTACATTTGATTAAAACAAGAAACTGTAATATTGTTACTGATTTCAAAAACAGTATTTTTAAGTTTTGCATGAAGTATATCATGCTATTGGATGACAGTGAGCCTACGCAGGAAACTGAGAACTGTTTCAGCCTGTAGTACCAACTTGCAAATTTTAACTGAATCCATTTTACAATTTGTAAACTCAGAGGTGGCTTTTATTCCAGAGAACCTCCCAGTCTGTGCCCTGCCTGGCTTGTTGCAAATGGGCTGCAGGTATGCTCAGGGCTGGCCCCTCCACCATCGTTCTTGCCACAGTCCTTGGACTGGTCCCCTCGTCCTAAGAAGCTTTGTCACTTTACACCAGAATCCAATAAAATGTTATAATTTTCTAAATGTACTGGAAATTTTCATGCATTTATGCTTCATCTCCTTAACTATATTGTATGTCTCAATAGCAGGGACTGAGTCTTCTTTAAGAGCCTACATGGTTGTTTGCCTGGCATTTATTACTTATGCAAATATGTATTCATAAGTGTTATCTGTGCTATTTTGTTTTAAAAAATAAGTTCTCTCTCATTCTCTTGGTATCCACACTATAATTGCCTCTTCAGAGAAAATATAGAATAATTTCATGAGGCTGTTATATGTTCAACTTGCATTCATATTAAGGTTTTTTTTCCCCATGATCTCTTTTTTGTATTGGTGATAAGGTATAATTTTATCTTTTGAGATAAGATCAGGACTAATCAACTCATCCTTTGCTTAGTTATAGAACTTTAGGTCCTTGTGAATCACGTGTTCCACCATACTCATTTCACACGTAAGAATCTGAAACCAGGAAGGCTGGAGTTTTCAGTTAAAGAAACATTTGTTGAACATCTGTCATAGGCTTAGCCCCAGGCTAAGTCCTGGGGATAAGCAGGCAAATTAGAAATAATCATATAAGGATCAAATGTGGTATTACACGTAATGAATGGAACACAGCTCCTCACACGTCATTCTCATTCAGAAAACAATGTGTGAACATAATGCTTTTACTACTGGAGCTTCTAATTTTCCTAGATTGCAGGGGGTGAAAAAAGTCCTGAAAACTGAGTGGCAGATGAGGACTCCTCAAGTTTGTCACTTTCAGTCTAACATGACACACTGATACCATGACTGCTCTACAATTACACAGCAACTGACTGAAACTGAAACGTAACTGAGGTGTCTTGACTACTGTCTGATGCTTTTTAAATTCCAGTTATAGCTCTTCTTGAAGCCACATTATAACTTGTAAGTTCTCACTGTTAGATATGAATATCACTATGTTAAAAAGTAGAGAGAAAAAATAACAATGGAAGAAGAGAGAGCTTTTCTCAACTCTACAATATACAGTACAGAAAACATTACATTAATTAAAAAATATAGGTATCACAGAAATGATCAGTTATAGGAATGATAACCCTATCGCACAAATCGCAAATGGCCTGAGGCCTGAGGACCTGGCAGTAAAACAGGAGGGAGCCCATGGTCCTGTGTGCTGGTTCTTCCTGAGAAGCTCGATGGCCCTAACATGATCTGAACTGGTCACATTCATCATTGTAGGAATTTAGAAAGAAAAAATGACGTCATGTAATTAAATAAATTAACATTATTTTAAATTGAGGATAATGGTATCCATTCAATTAACACTACTTTAAATTGAGGGTAATATTATTCATTCAATTTTTAAAGAAATTCTGCTGTTATTACATTAGAAATGACTTTAGGATCTGACTTGTTTCTCTCCCCACACTTTTCTTGACGTATTTCACCTCCAGTTCACCTTTAAACCATAACCAAATCACATCCCTCCACCACTGAAAAACATCTATACATTTTTGGTATTACATAAATAAAAGCCCAAATTTCTGCATAAAATAAGTCACTTGCTCCATAAAAATCTCAAAAGCTAAAAATCTTAAAGCTGCTTGCTCTCTGCCTTGAAGCTGGAAAGTTCTGTTGATGTATGTAAAAAATTAAATGTCTTAGTTATCTTGGGCTGCCACAGCAACAACAAAAAGTGTACGCTGGGTGGCTTAAACAACTGACACTTAGTCTATGGCCACTTCACCCTGAATGCGCCCGATGTCGTCTGAACACCTGGCATTTATTTTCTCACAGTTCTGGAGGCTGGGAGTGCAAGACCAGGATGTCAGCAAGGTCGAGTTCAGGTGAGGGTTCTATCCCTTGGATGTGGACCACCTTCTTGTTATGCCTCACATGGCCGGTAGAGAGTAAGGGCAAGCACTCTGGCATGTCTTTTCAAGACTGCACCAATCCCATGATGCCCCACCCTCGCGACTTCATCTAAACTTACACACACATCCTAAAGGCCCTGTGTCCAAATACATTCACATTGGGGTTAGGGCTTCTGCATGTGAATTTTTGTGTATTATGTATATGGTAACTTATGTATAGATACATAAGTTAGATAAGGAGGGCAATAGCAACTTAATTGGTGGTAAATGGATTTCCAGATTGAATTTGAAGTGAGGTTGGATTTTGTTCCTTCCCTCCTGAGTTAAACTAAACCATGCATTCATAGGTTGAGGACCCGGACAGTGGTGACATACCACAGCAAGGGCAGGGCAGGCTTGGCTAGATCACCTCACGGAAGCAGCACGGAGAACAAGTATGACCTGTGGGTAGGCTGGTTCTATGGGGGAATCACAGCCTGAGGAAGATATGTCTCCCAGAATCTCTTCCTAGTTTTCTGCATTAAAGAAGTTACTTCTCCTTGCATGTGAAAGAACTAATAAGATGCAGAGATGTGGAGACAAGGGCAGACACTTACCCACTACTACAAGTTTCCCAATTAATGAGCTGAAGCAGAAATGTGAAAAAGTGGGAGAGCTGTTCCCTTTCGCTTTGGTTTGTTTTGGATGCTTGTTTGGTTTCCCTCTAGACTGCACCCACAAAACTCTCAGAGAATGAATGAAGAGCTGAAGCACTACAGAGCTCAGATAACATTTTGCTAATTCTGTAGACTAATCACTTATTCTATCATAGGTTTCAAGGAAGAAGCATCAATATTTCATGGTTATGCATTGAGCACATGTTTAAGATAAGACTCAGATACATTAACAGTGACAAGAGAAAATAATCAGAGTTGAATTCAAAATTCCTTTTAAAGAGGAAGTTCTCTTTAAAGAACTTGGGTGGACCATCTTCTTTCTGTTAACTTGTTGGTTTTGAAAAAGATGTTTATTCTGGATACAAGTTCTTTGTTGAATGTACTATTTTATGAGAATGTATTTAGTGAAAAGAAGCTTTTAATTTTAGTATTATACAATTTACCAATGTTCTTTATTGTTGGCATATTTTGCTTATTTAGAAAAACACAGTGATAAACCACTTAGCAGAAGTGATATTCTCATAGCATGGTTTGGGATAGGCCCCAAAGAGCAGCACTTGCAACTACTCTGCTTAGAAAATGAATAAGAATGGGTTGGAGACACCGCCGAGGAGAGAGAAATGGGGAGAGAGAACAACAGTCCTACAAACAGAATGTATTGCAGTTTGAATCAACTTACTTCTCACAATTTCTACCATTTAGATTTTAAACCAGTCAAGACATTGATTTTTGCCAACACTTGTTGGTGTCAGTGTTTTCTGTTTTATTTTGGCAGGCATGTAGTAGTATTTCAGTGCGGCTTTAGTTTCATTTCACTGATTATTAACAAGATTGAGTACTTTTCGTATATTCTTTATTGGTTTTTCAATATTCTCTTGTGAAATACCTCTTCAGGTTCTTCCCCATTTTCCTATTGGGTGGACCATCTTCTTTCTGTTAACTTGTTGGTTTTGAAAAAGATGTTTATTCTGGATACAAGTTCTTTGTTGAATGTACTATTTTATGAGAATGTATTTAGTAAAAAGAACCTTTTAATTTTAGTATTATACAATTTACCAACGTTCTTTATTGTTGGCATATTTTGCTTAAGAAATGTTTGTCTGTTCCAAGATCACGATTATGAAACCTGCCAAATCTGCACAGATCTGAGGTTGCCCTTTCTGGTTGTGAGATTTAGGAAAATAAAATTGCATTTAAGGACTCTAACACTGATTTTTTTTTACCACACACACACACACACACACACACACACACACATGCACACAAACATCCATACATGAATGAGATAAGAATCAACATTAGCAAGGGTAAAATTAAATTGGAGAATGTAACTTGAACTTGCAGCCAAATGGCACTTTCTATTTTCTTCTTCCTACATTCAACCAAACAGACTACCACCAAGCTGAGGACCAAGAATGGGACTGGATATAGACAGGAAATCTTGGATTTCCCCATCTTTAATTGCTATTAATAGTGCCAGTCATCAAAAAGTCTCAGCTAGAAAGTGTGTGGTGAGTCACAGGGAAACTGAGAGAAGAATAGAGAGGCAGGTGTAGTAGGCAGCCCTCTAAAGAGAGAACGCACTTTTTCCAAATAAACAAAGAGTCTTGGGGTGGTGGTGGTTGTTGACAGCTGGCATCCACTTGGTAATGGAGGCTGTGAAGCAAAAATAGATATCAGTCCAGATGTCATGAGACAACAACCAGCCAGCATGTGTCTGTTGGCCCTTCACATCACTAAGCCTCTGGCAGGAGAGAGGAGTAGGATTTTCAGATATCAAGGCTGCATTCTTCATCATTAGGGAGAAGGATCCAACTGAGATATGTACATAAATGCCCCAGAGAAAGAGAAGATACTAAGTAAATTGAACTGCTGCTCTAAGTCTAGCTAGAGTGAGAGGTCTTTTTCCAATTCTAAGGTAAAAAGAAAGGGGGTTGGATTTTAATATGCTGTCCTCACTACCATGTTTAGCAGCTAATATAAGGAGTCTAGACTGTGTGGCCAGTATAGAAAACTGAAAAAAACATAATGTCTGGTCACTGTCACCTTGAGTGATTTGGGGGGAAGTTTTGGGGGGTACCCATGGAATAAAGTCTGTCTTATTGGACACTTTATGGCAATCACCCTTCTAGGAGGGACTGCTAGCATGGCAATGATGAAGTGTTGTCTTTGGATGTTTTAGAACTCGGGAGTGTAGATGGAAGGACATGACATAGAGTGAGAAGACTTGGAAGTGGGACAATGAGGTCTTCTAGCTATGGAGGAAAAACTAGCCAAGTTTGGGCAATAATGTCACTGTGAACCCAATTTGCACCCCCAGTCTTATTTGGCTAGTTATCAAGTTACATTTAACTTTCTTCATTCATTTTCTACCTTTTTATCCTCCTCCAGATACTCTTTTCCTGTCTGTGTGTCATGTTTTGAGATTATCCTTTATTCACCTTTTGGTAGAAACGATGATAAGGATGCGGAAAGTCTAAGACTGGTGGCACGCAGGGGAGAGAAGTGGCAGTGTCAGCAGCAGCTGGATTATGTGGCAGCAATGGTTCATCTGTTCCTCAGTGGTGTGCCGACGAAGCATATGCAGATACAAACAAGTGTTTTTATCCATCCATTCCCTTAGGGGTGCTAATGACTCAGTTTCTCTTACATGGAGAATTGTATGTTTATAGAAATCACCAGAGAGGACCTGAATACTCAGCCTTGGTGTGTGTGTTTGTCTGATATCAGGCTTCCACTTTTTCTGACTCAGGTGATTACTACTAGCCAGCATGAAAGGAAATTGTTCTCATTAATTCTACCATAGTTAGGAGACCATCCTAATTCACTTCTAGTAAGCTAAAAGAGGACAGAAGGAAATGCCCTGTTTTCTACATTCTGGTACCACGTTTCATATATTCTAGTAATGCCATCCCTGTGTTTTCAAAACATAAATTCATTTTTAGTTAAATTTGAGAAGACATTGTCTTATTAAAATAGAAATGTCCTTATATCCCCAAGTGAAATATGAACATCTTAAGCTTCCATGAAAAAATAATCAACAATTTATTTGTGCAATGTTATTTTGATTATGCTACATTGGTTCATTTAGACATAAAGTTCATCTCTCTCATTACATCAAGATGACCGTGGAAAAGAAAATGTAAAAAAGCAAACAACATGTACCTCTCTTAAAATAATAAGGAATATATTCATTTCAAGAGCATATTGAGGATGACTTATAATAATACCCAAAACTACAAAGCAAAATTAACCCACCTCTTTTGAATTTACTCAAAGAAAGCAAAAAAAAAAAAAAAAGTGTTTTCACAGTTGTCAGAAGCCCAAGTCGACAAGGAGCCCAGCTGAATAAAGCAAAAGAAAAAAATGGCTGGTAATACGAGTTGACATCAAAAGTGTTATGGAATTCCAAACCTGAGTAGATATCTTGACAAGGGCAAGTATAGAAAATAAAATGAAATACAATGTTACAGTGCTCCTTCTTTGGGGCTCAAATAAAGTATATTTTAAAGGTTACATAGAAGTCTTAAGTAAAAAATCACACAATGAAAAGTCTGCTGGCCCTAAAGGACTAAACAAAACAAAAAAGTGTGAAGGTGATTAAAATTTTCTCTACTCACGGAAGCTGTTGCAGCAATGGGTTTGTATCACTGTTAATTAAAGCTATGGCATTCAAAATGTTATTTATATATAACAGTGTGAAGTGAAATATAAGTTTGGGATTATTGGGACAAGAATGAAACAAAAAGCAAGAGGATATTCCAGCAGAGGTTTGTGATATCCTTGCTATGTATTCAAGTACTTATTCCAGTTGAATTGACAAAGCTTTTTCTACAATGAGAAATTTTCCCAAATATTTTGGCTAAAACTTGTCTTGGTCAATCTACTTTTATATTCACACAATAGGCACAGTTATTTATATACTGGAAAAGAATTTTAATATTTCTTAACCATGGCAGATAGATGATAGATTGAGATAGATAGAATTTTTTTCTTTAGTTTACACCTACCAATGCACACTTCTGATGTTTGACTTCCCATGCAGCAAGATCTCGGGAAAGAATGCTCTGATAATTTGGACTTCAACTACTCTAATTTATGTCACAGTCATTTGTCATCATAAATTCATAAACTCTCACACTTGCATAAGTTCTCTGAAGACCTCTTTATTCTTCACCACTGAAGGCTGCTTTTATTAAAGGCATATTGCCAGATTCCCAGAACTGTATCTTCCTTAGTGAGGTCCAGCCAAACCTCAGCAGGCTTCCATGTAAGTACCAACATGGTCACTGATCTGCATTTTTTCTACACATTTCCTAGGTTACAAGTATTATTTATTGTGACCATAGGCTTTTGCCACCTTAAACTGTCACAAAAGGTTTGCCGTGTTGAAATACTAAACCAATTCCCCTACTTTTTTCGCCCCCCAGCGTAACATTAATTGAAAGAAAGAACACTTTCAAACAAAACCTATCTGTATTATTTCCTTCATTTATTCCCTTATTCAGCCAGTATAGAGAATACCTGTTGTGTTGTAGAAATAATGCTAAACATTGGGAAAACAACAGTGACTGAATTAGAAAGGGAGACCAATGTCTTGAAGTTAATGGCCTAATGGTAGACAGAGATTATTAAATATGCAATTTTTGTGATGCTGTGTGATACTAAGTTTGGTAAGTCAGTAAAATTATAGTAGAAAAAGTGATGTGTAGAGAAAGTGATGTGTCAAAGGTAAGACTCAAATAATGAGTAGAATTTCTCTAGGACAATAAAACACAAATAGAATGGTAACATGATCTTTATTTATTTCAACAACAGATATTTAGTAACATGCCATGTCAAACTTAGCCTCTGAGGTCACAGAAGTAGACCAAACATAGCAAATCCCTGTTCTCATGGAAGTTGCATTCTTTTAGGGGAGACAAACCAAATTAATTTTAAAAAATCTATAAATAACTTTAGGTGGAAACATTGCTGTGAAGAAATAAAACTATGTTGTAGCACATGTTATGTTTGCCTCCCCAGTATCTGTTTGCTCTGATTTTTTCAGGGGTTTACTTGTTCCCTACGTGGCTCATACACCTTTGGGGAAGCTGACGTCTCCTGTAGCACTAGGCACTATACAATTGCTCTAAAAGTGATTTCGTTTCTTGGAAGCCAATGGTGGAACAACCCAAACCTAGTAAAGAAGCCTTTGTCTTAACCTGGCCTTAGATGTTAGTTCGGGGATGGTAATGTAACACAGTTTGAGCCAATGAATCATGAGAAAAAGCATTATTTTAATCCTATAGGGAAAATGGCTCACTCTTACGAGAAAAGAAAAAATATGGCTCTTTCTTCTTTTGGCTGGGATGCCTACAGCTGCTGCCATATCCCTGTGCAACTGAGAGAATCCCAGCGAAACAGAACAAGGCTCTTGTGAAATGATGCTGACTTCCACCTGGCTCTGGATGTTCAGTTACAACAGCCAGTGATCACTGTCATGTAAATCAGTATAATGCTGAATTGCTGTTACTCATCTAAAATCACTGTAAATGAAACCAGATAAACGTTTGATGCATTACAAAGAGGTGGGGGTGGGAGAATATGGGGCAGTGTCAATTCAGCTTTAGGCTGGCTGGTCAAGAACTGTCTTTCTGGAGAGGTGGTATTTAAAGTGAGACAAGAAACTAACCATGGTAAGTAAGTCCTGAGAGAAACCCTTCTAAGAAGCCGAAAGAACAATTCAACACTCGTAAAGTTCAACCAAGAAAAAATGGGTGTGACATTAGAGATGAATGATGTTCTAGTGACACAAAGCTTGTGAGACATCTGGAGAGGGTTAGGATTCAATCTAAGAGCCATTAAAGCATTTGAAGTTTGGAGATGACAAATTACTGTCTTTTTTCTGTGTAATATTAAATATGATGTTTTCTACTACTGTTAAAATGTGTTATGTAGTTCACAGCAACCACATTTCATTTTACAGTGTTGAAGGAATTAACGTCATTCTTATGGCATATGGACTTGTTTTATTTCAAAGGAATTGATGACGGGAATCTCTTACAAAACACAGTGATATTAAGTTAGTAAAACCCACTAACAAAAAGTAAAGATCTGAGATAATATAATATTAATGCAAAATAAATGAAATCTACGAAGTTTTTCTTTTTACTTATTGTGGAAACAAAGATAAAGTTGTGGGATGTAACTGCCAAAAAAAGGTTTTTGTTTTTTTTTTAAATCCAAAATGATCCCTTATCAAGACAGCGTTATACTAAGAAAACATAGAGGTAATTGAATTAATTAAGCAGGCATGCCTTGAGGAGGTGAAATTTTTTAATTTGCTTGGATATACATTTTCTGGACAAATTTAAAATGGTTTGCTAAGCTTTAATATTGATATTCTTAAGAAGTTGTATATAATATATTTTTTTAGTCATGCATCTCTTTGCTAGAATACTCACTATGGAAACATACTGATTGGTTTTTTACAAATATTTACTGAATTATTTTGTGTGCAATTCACTATGCTAAGGACTTTAAGAGAAATACAAAAAATAAACAAGATTCTATTCCTATCTTAAAATATCACACATCTCAGAGAAAAGAAGTACAGTATACATAAATTTTTAAAAACCATACAAAGGAGAAAGAGACACAATTTTGAAAGTGGTATAAAAAGGAACTAGAGATCACGTTTGCTAGACAATCGGAAAAGGTATCAAGCACAGGCATTTCGGGAATAAGCTTACATGTAAGTCAGTACTTACAGGTGAGATAGAAAGTTCAGAGTAATTTTGAATTAAATAATGGTTTTTTTGTGGGTATGTTGTTATGACTTTAAGATTATTGATGTCTGACTTGCCAACTGCTGAAGAAACAATTCATATTTATACTCATCACAGGAAGTTATAATTGTCTATATTTCCCCATGACATAGTGTATGCATGAAGGTTAAATACTAGAAATATACTTCCCAATGTCAAGTAATTAGCCATATGAGGAAAGTCCACAAAGGAAAAACAGAATTTTGCTGATTTTCAATGCACTTATTCCCCAGAGGGTAACTCAGCGATAGGAAAGGAGGTGATAGAGACCATAAGTAGCCAGAGACGCTGTAAGGTATATTATGACAAAATTCCAGTTCCAATGCTGCTTCTCCATGCCTGTGTGGTCTTTCTCAAATCTGTTTGCCACCCTTGGATTTAGTTTTAACATTTGTAAACGCTACATACTGTGTGTATGACATAAGAAAATGTATGAAAGTATCTTTTAAGCTCTAGAATTAAGTTTTCCAACATGGTAGCCACTAGTTATATTTGGCTATTTAAATATAAATTAATTAACATTTTAAAATTAAGTTCACTGTCACACTAACCACATTACAAGTACTAATAGCCACATGTAGCTTGTGAATGCTATATTGGACAGCACAGACACACAATATTTCTATCATTACAGAGAGTTTTATAGGACAACACTGCTCTAGAATGCAGTTCAAGTATCAATTGCTTTTTCTAACTGTCTTTCAGCTTGCAGAATAAGAATTCTAGTTAATAAATAAATTCTTTTAGGTAAAAAATAAAACTAAGGTAGGAAAGGTAAGAAAATGTGGTACAAAATCTATCTTCAGAAAAAAATATCTTATTAATAAACTGCTATCTATACAGTATTGTGTGCTAATTTTTTCAAATACCTCAATTGTTTATTCTATGGAGGAAAGAACCACATTTATATATACACTCAAAAAATGCAATCAGGAATAAAAATCATTCCATAGTCACAGAAGTCTTATCACATTGTAAAGGATGCTGCAAGCACTGTAAGACATGTTTTTAAACTTTTAATATATAAAATATACCACACTAAAGTGCTTAGATCTTAATTCTATAGTTTGGTGAGTTTTTATTTATGTACACACCTGTGTAACCACCACACTTCCTGTCCCTAGAAGGCTCTTTTGTGGTCCTCCCCTCCTCTCCATAAAAATAACCACTCTTCAGAATTCAATCACTAAGATTAGTTTTGTTGGTTCTTGACTCCATATAAGTGACACCAGATAGTCTATACTCCTTTTTCTCTGGCTTCTTTCAGTCAGTACTATGTCTGTGTTATGAAGCCACATTCTTGCAAAGTGACATTGACTAAGCTCTCCTGTCTAGGTGAAGGTGAAGTGAGATCAGCACTCAGAGAGGAAAGCATGTTGCCTGTTTTTATTTTTTATTCCTAGCAAAATATCCTCAACAGGTCTAACATATATTAACTATACATACTGTCAAAACTTGCTTAAGAGAATGATTTATTTTCGTGATTTTCCTATCCCCTTAAAGTGCAGAAAGTTTCCAAACATCATTGTTCATATCCTTTAAAAACTGTATTTAAAGCTTATTCTCCAAGGCCACACCACCTTTTCCGAATATGTGATTCCCTGTAACTTCAAGCCTTCTGTGAATTCTAGCTCTGATGCTGAGGGTTTCTCTCCACATAAAGGGCACTTGGACATGGCAATTAGCACAAAAGAGAAGAGAGGTCTTTCAAAAACCTGGGTGTTCCAGACCCTCTTGTCATGGTATAAAAGCAATGGTTAATATTGTTTATATAATCCCTAGATGCACAGTTCTGCTTAAAGATTAAACAATAATATAATTACCCTTGTGAATATCCAACTATCTAAACATTAGATTTGAAGAGATTTGAGCTTTAATAATTTTCCTGTGTTGAACATGCACATGAATAGAGTTACCGTGTCATAATATGTACCAAATACTCTGATACCCTTTAAATAATCATTATTTCATATACAATTCTTCTTACCCCTTTTGCACACCTAACAGATCTTAAGGTAAGGATTGTCTTCCCCTTTTATAGATGTAGAAACAAAACCCAGGGAACTTAATCTCCTTTAGTGAAGTCACCGCTAGCGCACAGCCTCTGGTACCTCCATCTGACACTGAGTCACGACTACAAACACCTCTCTTTCTCCTTCGTGTTCTCCAAAGACGATGTAGAAATTGTATAAATTTTAAGGCAATATTATATATTATGTGTGTTTTCATGTCTGGGATTAGAATCAAATCTTTTAGAGAAGAGAGAATTTATCTAATTATAAAAGTTAAAGGCTAATTCTGGCAAAATAAAAATGATTCTAGAACTGGTATAGTTAAAGCAGATCAGGAGTAGAAAGTTTAAAGTGTTTTAGTTCCAAAGTAATGTTTATACACTTTTATGATTTTAAACTATGTATATCATTATAAAATGTAAAATTGTATTCTACAAAGCTATGTACTAATGTTGAGTTCCAAGTTTCTTTTTTATTAAACTGGGAAAAGTTTTCCTTTATTATAGCATAAGAAATAGCAAAGCCATGAAATAAACTAATTTCATTTTATTCACTAAATGTTGTTCGGTAGCATATTGGAGGGTAAAATTTAAGATTAATATATGTAGATGTTATTACAATCAGCATAATAGTCTAATCCAAAGGTGGGGAAATGGGTTAAATTTTGTTAGGAAAGTCAAAATAACTAATGTAGAGTGTACAAAATCAGATTTTTCCAATAAGTTGACACAATTTGGGCCTTTATTTCAGAAAAAAAATCTGTAAAATGTTTCTGAAGGTAAAGGCATTATGGGTTCTATTTTTTTTTGTCATGTGAGCTTCTCAGCAATCTTAAAAACTGTTTGATACACAGCGTTGTACAAGGTAATTATAAATATGTAAGATAACTCAGCTGCTGTCTTGGTCTCCAGTACTGACTTTATTGCAAACTTCTAGATCAAAGTGTAGAAGCAGTTACGTTTCAATATTTAATGCAAATATCTTTTCCTGTTTCTAAAGTTTTGGCTATTGTCTATGGTTTTACCCCTTTAATTAGCTTCTATTAGGCACATGAGGTTTCAAAAAACCATTTCACAAATGTGCTGTCGGTTGTGGGGAGTGAAGTCTATAAAAAATGTAAAGCTGTTAAATGTAGAGAATCTTCTCTGCAAAATATTCACTTTCAATAATCTCAGTGAGCACTGAATCAGTGAATCTGTTATGGAAAGATGTTTTGAGTAATCTAAATAGTTGCTGTGATGTTTACATAGTACCTGAACTTAAAAAATTCAGGAAATAATGAATGAAAAGGAGGCTATTTTCTTAAATGTTTCAGGAAGAGAAAGAAAAGGCCATAGCAATGTGGTAAGTTAAAAAACTTACAGGAACTAGCTGTAGATAACTGCCCTGATGAATGACTGGATTTCTACTTGCAGGTCTTGTTTGGCTACCTTGTTTGATTGTGGAAAGGATTTTTAGTTCTAAGACTTTAGAAAGGCAGATTTTCATAGAATATAGTTCTTGCAACTTAACTGATCTCTCACAGGGAGTGCTCGATGAGCTGTAAAGCAGACATTTATGGAGGAATTCTCCATTCTGCCTTTTGGTGCTAGGCTAGTTGGTGGGAGCTTGCACCAGTTAGTCAAAGATCATGAGCCTGATACTTGAACAGATTACTTTGCTTCACCCACAGAAAGCTCTGTGAGAAATACACAGATTACAGCCTTACTCCTACCTGTGCTAGTTAAGTTCCAAGTGTGAGGCTATTCCCATTAAGAGGCACCAGGCTCCATAAGGACTTAATGGGTCCCCAGTGAACAACACAAATTATTTTAGCATCAAATAATTTCTTCTAAAATATAAACACAAGCAATTACAAAGAAAATGGCATTTTATTGTATTTAGCATTTTCTAGAAAAATAATTGTTAATAATGCAAATCTACCTTGAAAAAATAAAAAAATTTTAACTAGAATGCATATTTTAAAATTGTGTTTTTCTATAACAGAGGCTAAATTTAATTAATTAATTAATTAGTTTACATTTCCATCACCATTTCCCCCCATACTTTATTCCACCACCACCCACCCCCACTCACCCCCACAATTACCACACTGTTGTCCATGTCCAAGTTCTTTCTCTTTTTTCGACTTGATTTTTTTTAAGGCTGAGAATAACTAAAATATTTCTCATCAAAGACATTAAAGTTAGGATGTTCAACAAAGAATCAATAATTTTAGAAGAATATATTTTTTAAGATTTTATTTATTTATTTTTAGAGAGGGGAAGGGAGGGAGAAGGAGAGAGAGAAACATCAATGTGTGGTTGCCTCGCACGTGGTCCCCACCGGGGACCTGGCCCGCAACCCAGGCATGTGCCCTGACTGGGAATCAAACCTGCGATACTTTGGTTCACAGCCCGTGCTCAATCCACTGAGCTACAACAGCCAGGGCAGAAGAATATTTTAACATTATATTTATATATGGCAAGTTTTAGAAATATGTGACTTATTTATGCCACAAACATCAAATGCATTTATCCATTATCATCTTTGAAACAATTTCACTTAATTAAATGAGTGTTTTGTCAGTTCTAGATAGGAATATTTTGTTTTTACCTCTTACCATACATTTTTAACATACAAGTTGATAAAACAAAGGGGCTCACAGTACTTGAGATTGGACTTAACTATCATTCCTCCCAGCATGTAATGGGTAACTAAATTCTGTTAATTTTATTTCTCAAGTAGCTCTGGAACCATACATTTTTTTCTCTATATAGATTGACAATACCTTAGGGCATAGCCCTTCACCTGAACTTCATTTATATTGTTCTCCTGTTGGTCTGCTTCCCAGAGTGATCTTTCTAGATCACAAGTTTTAGCATGTTATTTCCTAGTTCCCTGTTTGCTTTAGAATAAATGTGAGACTCTCCCTGATCCATGCCCTTTCAAGCTGGGCTTGGTCCATATGAGCCAGTTACATTGAATTAGTTGCAGTTTTCCAAATGTGTGTACTTGCTAGTGGTTCCATTCATTTATCCATTGTCTGAAATTTCTGTTTGACTCTAACAGTTACCCATAGTCTCTTTTCCCTTGCAAAATAAACATCTAATTTTCTTTTTTCCTTCCTTCCTTCCTTCCTTCCTTCCTTCCTTCCTTCCTTCCTTCCTTCCTTCCTTTCTTTCTTTCTTTCTTTCTTTCTTTCTTTCTTTCTTTCTTTCTTTCTTTCTTTCTTTCTTCTCTCTCTTCCTCCACATACCATTTGAATACTTAGAGTTGAGCAAGAGACACTGGGCCCCTCCACAGCTCCCAGAGATGGCCATGGTAAACCTAAGCGCTATACATTGTTTCACTCTACTCCTAGCCTATCCTCTAGCCAGGGATCACTTTTAGCATAAGCATTGACCCTCTGATCCATAGGAGACAGTCTTGCAAAGAGACAGGACAGGAATTTCCTTGTTTCTACTCTTGGTTGATACTTTGGAGGTGTGATATTCTAAATACTTTTAGGGGAAGAACTGAAGGTCAAAAGAGAAACTTGGCTCCTTGGTGATATCCTCAGAGCCACTGAATTAAATCTGGACTGACTGCCTCCAATCTTATCATAAGGGATGACAATTTTTATATTATTTAAGACAATTTTAGATGGGTCTTCTGTTCTTTGCCACCAAAAGCATTTTAATTGAAACAAATTCCCAGAGTTTTTAAGAGGTATGTCTTTGCTAATACATAAATTACTTCTGCTATACTCACTTCCTCTGTGAAGACTTCTTTTAATTCCCACTCCCTTAGAATTCACATTTATTTTGTGCCTTTAAGGTTTATGCATATATTTTCTATACATACATAGATAGCATTGCAATACTTTGCCGACAAATCTAAGACATCCCTTTGTGTGCTTGGCACATATTATGTTCTTACCAGCTGTGTATGAACAAAGAATGAAAAAAATAAATAACTGTTTCAATTAGTCAATTTATTTAGACTCACAGAGTTCCAGTCCTCACCTTCATACAAATGATAAGCAAATTACTCTTGTTGATAAGGATAAATAACGGTTCTATGTGCATAAAGGTGTTATTTAACCATGAAATGTCAAAGCCATATGGAGAAAGAAAACAGTTTAAGATAGTTTTATAATACTACATAACCTTAAAATATTATTGTAACATCTTTCATTGATCAAAACACCCCACTTTTCCCTTCAAAGCTCTGCATATACATCATTACATTTTAAAAAAGATTTTAGTTATTTATTTTTAGAAAGGGGAAGGGAGGGAGAAAGAGAGGGAAACATCAATGTGTGGTTGCCTCTCACACACCCCCTACTGGGGACCCAGGCATGTGCCCTAGACTGGTAATCTAACCAGCAACCGTTTGGTTTGCAGACCAGCGCTCAATCCACTGAGCCACATCAGCCAGGGGCTACATCATTACATTTTATTATTCACAATACTTTTATTAACTGCAAGGGTGAATATATATATATATATATATATATATATATATACACACACACACACACACTCCAGATAAAATTCCTTTAGTTTAGGGAGGATAATTCTCTTACTCAAAAGACTGAACTCCCCAGAGTCTCCTTTTCCAAAGTGCCCTAGACGTACATCCTTTAAAAAATATTTATTTACTTTTATAGAGAGGGAAAGAGAGGAAGAGAGGGAGAAAAACATCAATGTGTGGTTGCCTGTCATGTGCCACCAACTGGGGACTGGGCCTGCAACTCAGGCATGTGCCCTGACAGAACGGAACTGGTGATCTTGTGGTTCACAGGCCAGAACCCAGTCCACCGAGCCACACCAGCCAGGGCTCCTTTTCTTTATCTCAGTCCATCTGGGTACATGTCCCTTTGATAAGTTGTCACCAATGGATAAATCCCATAGCTCTAATAGGGTGCTGCTCATATTGTGGTCCCTAGACCCCTGCAGCAGAATCACCTAACGTTCCTGTTGAAAATGCTAATTCCTGTGCCTCATTCTAGATCTTCTTACTCATACTGACTGGAATTGTTTCAAGTTAAAAAAAACTATGATTTTTAAAGTGCAGCAGGTGATGGAGACATAAGTTTTAGAACCATGATTCTGTGGCTTCATTTTTACAGTTTTACTTTTTCACAGCTGCTATCACTTACTCTGCTCCTTATTGATTTTTCCAGGCCGTGACTGCTCTGGCGGTAAGACTGACTCCCATCCCTGTCTCTGCCTGTCCATCAAAACTGGTGCTCTCAAGGGAAGGTGTTTTCTACAGTAACAGATAAGCTGACAGCATAAATACAAATGCTCTCTGAAAAGGTAAATTTGACCAATCTGTATGGAAATAGGCAGAATGAGGTTGCTACCTCACTGTCCACTCTCCAGTTTGGCACATGCTGTGGTCACCACTACATCCCCACGCATGGGTGCTGTATTGTGAGAATTTAGTTTATGGACTTCAATGTTCCTTATTCCTTGTCAATAAGAGAAAAATTTTTTTACCACGTCGTGCTTAAACTGATTTGCTTGGTGCATAGTAAGTACTCAATTGTATTCATTGTTTATAATCCCATTAAAAATTACCAGAGACTTAGTGAATGAAAACCACACCAATGTATTTTCTCATAATTTCCATGGTCCAAGAGTCCAGCACTAAACTGGGTTCTCTCGTCAGTGCCACAGGGGTGAGATCAAGGTGTCAACCTGGGATTACTCTCAGCAGATAAAGGCTGAGCTCAAGTTCTGTTCAGAGAGGCCGCTCAAGGCCAGCAGGGATATCTTTATGACCCCCAAACACTTTTTAAAGGCCACACTTGATTAGGTCAGGCCCACCCAAAAATCTCATATTTGATTAACTTAGTCAACTGATTAGGGACTTTGATTATGTCTGTAAAGCCCTTTACTTTTACCACGTGGTACAACCTAATCAAGGGAATAACATCCGTCACACTGAGTCACATTAATGGGCATCACCTGTGATCACACAGGACCTGTGCACAGGAAGTAGGGATCTTGGAGACCATCTTAGAATCCTAGCTAGCACAACACTAAATATTTCCTTTTGCATATTTTAACATTAACTTTTTAAATTTAAATACATGTAAATGTAAAAAAAGTAAAGAAAACAAAGAATGTAATGTAAATATCTCCACCACCACTGACTTTTGTACCCTTCCCAGTTTCTTGACAACGATATTTTAAGATTCTTATATATGCTTCCAGAGTATTCTATGAATCTATGTGCTACAACACTATTTTTCAGTTTTATTTTTCACTTAAAAATCTCCAAAATACATCATTAGCAGCACATGCATATCCACCACATAGGAGAGTGTGTATATATATACATATGTATATATATATATGTGTGTGTGTATATATATATATTTGTAATATTATTCCATTGTGCAGATGTACCATACATTATTTTATTCCCATATTCAGAAAAATATTCTGTGATTGTTGTAAATATTTCCCCTGTTTATGTCATTTTTTATATGTTCATATATTATGGGATAAATTCCCAGAGGTAAAATTCAAATAGTAAGTGTTCTCAATGTTCTGAGTAATATTGCCAGTTTTTTAAAAGATATGTCAAATTACATTCATGATTTCCTTACATTATTGCCAATATTGCATTAGAAAAATTTTAGCTTTCCCAATCTGAACAATGACACTTCATTATTGCTACAATTTGTATATCATTTGATAAATTCAAAAGCCATAATATATCTTTTTTGATACACCGCCTATTTGTGTCCTTTATTAATTTATATCCTATGGCATTGCTTGTCCCCTGGCACCTAGTGAAATGCTCAAAGAAGATGATTTACCCCAGTCAGAGAAGCAGAAAGCATAGTCTCCTGGTAACTTCAAAGCATCATGAGTCATGTGAACATCTTCATCATCAAGAAGCTAACACCATAATCGGGGCTTCCATCCCGTGGGATACCCATTCTTCTCTTCTACACCCCTCTCCTCTCCCTTCTGCTTTATCCGAGAGAAATCGTACTAGTCATTTTGAATCAGAGTACTTGTCGGTAGGTAGCTTTAAAATGCTTATGCTGAAATAAATAAAAGGCACAGACTCAAAAGACACGCTTTGAACTCCAGTTGTGATATTTGCCAGCTGTCTGTTCTCATATAAGTCATTTTACCTAGCTGGAGTTCAGTGCTTGTAAGGCTTAAATGATATAAAATATGTAAGAGTAAGCTAAATAAATTATTTTAAAAAGTATATCTTTTCACTATTTGCCACTGATATACCATATAATACCAGCCTGTTCTGAAAATTCTAATTTGTATTCTACAAATACAACTAAGGTAGCACAAATAAGCATATATAAATGCCAGTCTCCTTTGTTACTTAGCCAGAGACAAAATACAAGCCATACCACAGAATAATGTTTTGGATGTTTGTAGTCCATTATGCTATTAAAATGCAAGATTTTGAAAAAAATTTTTTCTTAAGCTGTTCCTAGCATTGAATAATCTAATCAATCAAGGTTTAAAAATGCTTATTCTGAAAGATTTCTAAATAACTAAGTACTTTTAGAAATGTAAAGAAAATAATGTTCTGATCTATGACAACATCATAAATGAAAGTATGTGAATAAAAGTAGGGACTGGGGTGGGGGGAGTTGTGAGGGGGAATGGAGACAACTGTACTGAACAACAGTAAAAAATATGAGAAAAATAGTAAGTGTTCAAATGGGAGGTGTTGTTCTACTGAGTTAGTTATCCAATGGTTTAAAAAGCTCAAGAAAAAAAGGATGAAATTATACTGTAATTACACTCATGTGAAACAGGTATCACCTTAAAATGTTCTTTAAATGTTCTTTCTATAAAATATTTCATTTAACTAAGTACATTGTTATAAAAATTCATATTAAAAAATTGCTCCATACATTAATTTGGAAGGAAATCTGTAGCAATTAAGACCTCACTGGAAAACTGTGGGATTATAACTGTAATGACCAGCCTGGCTCCCTGCCCTCCAGCCCTCCAGCCCTCGCACCTGGAAACACTTGAATTCCACCTGCAGTTTCAGTCCCACCTCAGGCCAATCACAAGGGAAAAATGAATGAGGACAGATTCCTCTCCGACCGTCCAGGTCCCTTCCACTGGCGTGAGGAAATGTGCTGTGGGTCATTTAATGGAGTGGGAGTTGAGGACAGAGCTAATCCCCACTGGCCCTGGGGTGAGGCTTTTAGTGATGTCACCATGCTGTGAGGCTAACTCTTCTCTGACACCTGATTTGCACTTTGAGTGCAGTGAGTGGGAAGAGGCTGCCACAGCCCTTACTAAAAGTTGGTTGAGGAGACATGCTGTTTGATGCATCCCACTGGGGAGTAAGAATAGAGTATAGGATGCTCACACATACCTTATTAAAAGATAAACATGGAACATATAGACTTTTAGGACTCCACAGGGTAGGTAGCTTAGCCATAATTGCTCTTGCATCTGTCTCTCTAATAGTAAGACTAAAATGGAAGGAACCTGCCTGCTTGTTTGAAAGTAGCATAGCCTGCTGGAGGAAAGAGAGGGAGGAGAGAAAAGCTGAGGAGAATCTCTCTGTACTTAGTGTGGGGCACCCTGCCAGAAAAGGACCTTCCTAGAGGCAGAGGTTGAGCCAGTATTATTCATATTTGTACCCTGAAAGAACACAACAATGGGGAAAGATGTGAACTTTATATAACAAAGTTTCTTAGGCAGCAAAGGACCAATGAGGCTGATTGGCTAGAAAAATAACCTGAGATGCTTAGCAGAAAAAACCTTGTAGTTTATAACATTTATCCCTCTCTACTTTGTGGAAACCACACCCTACCTTTATATTTGAATCCCTTAGTTGATTTCATGCCCACTGTCCTAGTCCCTTGGAGCCTTTCGCCCACTGTATTCCAAGGGATCAGCCCAAGTTAGGAGTGTAAACACAGTCTGACTACTTGTTTAAAGCAAGTTGCTTTACTTGTGTGACTCTCCATTTCCTCATCTATAAAATGGCAATAATCACACAAACTTTATTGGTTTTTAATAATTTCAGAACGCCTTGAACATAGTAAGATAAATTATGGCTATGTTAACTTCCATCAGTAATAGGAACACTTTGTCTGAACTTCTGAAACTGCTTGCTAAAGCCTGCTACCATCTGAGCCTTCTCTCCATTATCGTTGTCCCATCTGCCAAGACCCAGCCTGCCACTGAGGTGTGGGTTTTCCTGACAGAATTCTTGTACTAGCTGCAAGAATTGCCTTGCACTAGCTGCTGTTGAAACCCATCCTGACCACCTGTATCCACCATCAGCTCCCAAGTGATCTATTAATAGTCAGCACCTGGCCACTCCCAGCCTGGCTCCCCACTGACTCAAGGTTAAATCACTGGTTTTACTCAGTGAACACATTATTGTATTTAGCAAAAACCAGTGATAAATCTAATGCATATTCTAGTGAAATTTAATAGGGGTACTCTATGAAATTTCTTAAATTCAGCCACCCTCATATCCCTAGAAATTTATGAAAACACTTTAAGCTTCCACGATGCAAAACTGAAAAGTTTTAAATTGGTGAGGCTTACTTAACATTGTAACAGAATTCAAAGGAAGCTCATCATTTTGATTAACACACCTAGAATATTATCAATGTTCTTGCTTTGAAATTTAATTTGGAATGTGTGCTGAGTTGTGTCACAGAACTATATTTATTTGTTTGGCAGACTCTCAAAAAATTCTAAATCCCAATTACAGACACAGTGTTTTCCAAATCCAAACATACATACTCACTCACACCCATCATTACCAAAGCCTATTTCAAAAATAGTTTTTTTATTCTTCTATTCTTTAACAGTTTTGTTAATTAATGGGACATAGTGCTATTATTATTATTATTAATGTAGTAAATATGATTGAATTTTTTCATATTAGCAAGGAAAATAAAAAATGTAATTGTTACATCAGATTCCATGTACCTGAGTTCTGGGCTTTCCTGGCTTAGGTGAAAATTTTCCGTTTGTGACTAAATGATGGGATAGGCCCTTAAAGTAATGCTTCCTCGGTCTTTGAGTTGGGCCATCTAAGAGGTTGGATTGTTGGATAACCCTTGCAGTCCTTGGAGGCCATGTGACTTTCAGGAAGGGAAGAGACTAATCTGATCACTGGTGGTTAATGAAATGGTCATGCATTGGCTCAGCTGCCCTTAAAGAAGGTGCTTGAGAGGGGCCTGAGCAGGATAGTCTCTACAGGCTCTAACTTTGGGAATTTCATCAATAGTCCCTGAGGCTAAGCCTAGGTCAGCAGAGGGACACTATAAGGAAATCTCTGACCAGGAAAACAATGCTTGATTAATAGAAGACCGTGGTAAGCAGCAGGGACTGAAAACCAGACATTACCAGAGATCACCCTCGAATTACAGTTTCTGCTTCAGTTTGAGCCAAGACTCACTGGGCTCTGACTGAATTACTCTATAATGAATGCCTTTGAGTGTGGAACACCAGCATCTGGCAGAAAATGTAATGAACAAGTCAAATATCAGCTATTCTGAGCCAACCAACCCATGCAACAGGGCTAATTTTGTACATTCTAACTTATGGAGGTAAGTGTGTCTGACCCGGTTTGCCTAGCCTTGCTCCTTAACTGCTCTCTCTGGCGCTGCTTCCAGGTTAGGTGGATGCAGTTCACAGAGGTACATCTTGGTGACTGCAGAGATGCCAAATAGAAAAGTAAACCCCTTCTCCCACCACATGGGTGCTACTTCATGGTGAGCCAGTGTTTTTTTTAGAGCTTGGTAAGTGGCAGGCAGCCTGAATTTCAGCTACCCTTTACCACTTTGGGCTGGGTGCTCTTATATAGAAGATGAGCTGCACAACCCTGTGTGGTATCCCTGATACCTTGTCCAGATTTCTGAAACTGGTCTTCCCTGGTTTCAATCTATAAGCAGTCAATAAACCTGTGTGATCATTTTTTAAAATAATTACCCCCAGTCACCCAAAAATCCTCTGTTAAAGATGCCACAACTCATATATAAGCAGCAGAAATTAGTTAAATAAGATAGTTCACAAGTCACTTTCATCAACAAGAGATGAATGGCTTTACTGTGGAAATTTAGAAGTAAAAATAGAATTGTGCACTTGGAATCAACCTCAGGAATAAAAATGCAGTTCTTTTGATGGACAAGAAAACAGACATTAAAAAGTAGCAAAATGGTGAATGTAGAGATGTGAAGAGGAAAAATAGAGATTAGACAAAAAATGAAGGGGGAAGAGTAAGTGACGTGGAGTACAGACATGCTTCATCTAATGTCTGTAAGAGATCTGGGAACATGAACTGAGCTGATTATGATCATAAATTTGAAAGAATAGTTTCACATTTCCAAAAGGATATTACCTTTCCAGAATATCAGAATAATAGAACACTGTTGAAATTAGGAAACATTGAAAAAGTTGACATCAGTTATGATAAAGAAAGAAAAACTAAGAAATGATTATAAATCCTCTTAATCGCCTAAGGGCTTATCCTGAGGATGCTAAATATTAATCTTCCTAGAGAATTTTAAGAAAAAAATGTAAGTAGAAGAAATACCTTTCTGTAATTAAAAGTAAATAGAATAAATAATAATAGTTAAAAATAAAAAAGGTAGTAAGAGTGGGTAAAATATTGATCAATGGCTCTCTGTATACATTAGCATTCACCTTTGGCTTGAACAATAAAAACCACCAAATCTCAATAGTTTGTGACAACATTTATTTTTTGCTCACATAACATGCGGACTGCAGGTTGGCTGCAGTACTGGGCTCAACTAAGCTTAGCTTCACTTGGTTGGGTTTGACTCTGTTTAACTGCTTTGTTGGCCTGGAGTCTGGGTGTTTCTTCTTCTGGAACCTAGGCTGAAGGAATAGCTCCTATATGAGATATGCTAATGAAGGAGGTCAGGGGCAAGATGGACTGATAAAGCATACATTTAAAGCATTTGATTGAACATGAAATCTATACTATTTTTTCGTATCCCATTGGCCAAAGCAGGTTACATGACAAAGTCCAAAATCAGTGAGGCAGGACAATAGAGTTCACATATTAGTTTGCTATAGTTGCTGTAACAAATTACCACAGACTGGGTGGCTTAAAAGAACACAAATCTATTTCCTCAATATTCTGAATTCCAGACCAAATTTCAGTCACTGGGCTGAAATCAAGACATTAGCCAAGTAGCACTCCCTCCAGAGGCTTTGGTGGGGGAGCTGTGTCTTACCTCTTCCAGCTTTTGGTGGCTGCCAGCCTTTCTTGGCTTGTGGCCACATTATCCCAATCTTTGCCTCTGTTTTCCCAATGACTTCTATTTTGTATGTATGCATCAAATCCCCTCCTGCCTCCCTCTTGAAAAGATACTTGACATTTAGGGCCCTCACAACTAATCCAGGATAATCTCTCCATCTGAAGATCCTCAATTTAATCATATCTTCAAAGACCTTTTTTTTCAAATAACAAAGTTATAGGTTCCAGATAATAGAAACTGATATCTCTGGGGGCCATTTTTCAGCCTACTACAGTTTACCAGTAGAGAAGCATGGCAAGAGAAAAGGAACTGAATACTGAATAGCACTAAACGAATGAAACAATCTACAAGATATTCCATATGTTAGGAAAAATTGTCAGCTTTATGTATGAATCGACAATGGTATAGGCACCTTT
>CM052549.1:37317580-37341063 GCA_028533065.1 Trachops cirrhosus | reverse complement strand
AATTTCAGTTCTAAATATGGCAATTAACAGGAACCTAAACAACAGAACAAAGAAACAAGTAAAATATAACAAAGGACACTGAAATAGAGGACGGGAAGTCAGTGACCAGAGGGGAGAGGGGAGGGAATTTCAGGGGAGAAGGGAAGGGTTTACAGGAACAAATATAGAGGACACATGGACAAAACTACGGGGCTTGGAAGTGGAAGGGAGGTAGGGAGGGATGGGTGGGTGGGCTGGAATGGGATTAAAAGATAGAAACTGTACTGAATCATCTAAAATAAAAAAAAAATAAAATAAATAAATAAATAAATAAATAAATAAATAAATATGGCAATTGCACATTCAACTTATAATTAGACTGGAAAGATTAATTTTCTTAATTGTTTTGGTTTAAGATGTATAATATGAATTTAAAAATTAGCAAAATAGTAAAAATGACTTTAAATATACAATTGTAATGATGATTTCATCCTATCTTATGATCTTTCTATTAACAAGAGTTGACCCTGTATTACAATTCAAGTGGAATGGAGCTGATTGCTTTATTCCAATATGGGTTAATTTTAGCTGAACAGCCAGTTTAGCCAACATTTCATTGAAGTTTATAGTTGCTATCTAAAAAAGTGGCCTGGCATTGTGGAGATAAACCACAAATTCTATTTTGACAGTCTAAGTGAGAAAGAGGATTGATATGGTGTTTCAGGCCAGAACACCCAAATAAATCCACGATCACTTTTGCCTGGACTATGCAGGTATTTATTATGTCAAGCTGTCTTAAATTTTGTTTTCCACATGTGTTTTGGGGCAGTAAAACCTTAGAGCCTTAGTTTTTTTTCAGAAACTATAAAGTGGCTATTTAAAAATATTTTTGTAATATTATATCCATCTCATTCTTCATTGTGTTTTTGGAAATGAAACCAAGAAATATGTCTAAATATTATGGGTATGATATATAGAATCCATTGACAGTAAGGTCAAATACTTCATACAAACATAAGAATTTAGGGATGTCAGATCTGCAACACCATAGAGATCTACAACAAAGGAGGCAAGGATATACAATGGGGAAATGACAAAACAGAAACAAACTCTTAGCTACAGAGAATAAACTGATGGTTGCCAGGGGGGACGGGCATGGAGAGAGGCAGAAAAGGGAAAGGGAAGCCTTCAGTGGGTAGCTTAGTTGGTTATAGCCATCATTCCAATACTCCAAGGTTGCGAGTTTGATTCCCAGTTAGGGCACTTAAAAAAAGTCAACAAATGAATGCATAAATAAGTAAACAACAAATCGATGTTTCTCTCTCTCTCCCCCTTCCTCTTAATCTAAAATCAATTTTAAAAGATTAAATTAAAAAGTGGAATTAGAAGTACAAACTTCCAGGTATAAAATAAGTCATAGGGATAAAATATATAGCTCAGGGAATATAATATAGTCAATAATGTCATAATAACTGTGTACAGTGACAGGTGGTACTAGACTTACTGTTGTGGTCACTTTACAAGGTATATAAATGTTGAATTGCTACATCGCACACCTGAAACTAATATAATATTGTATGTCAACTGTAATTTTAAAAAAGATTATTGGTGAAATTTAAAGCCATTTCCTATGTATATTTTTTAATTTTAAAACACCTAAATTATCACAGTAATTCATACACATTCATCATAGTCATATTATATAATATGTACATATTATATAATATATTTTATATTTAATGAATAAAGCCTTAAAATAATTGAATTTTAGGCATGGAAGCTACCTTAAAAACCAACTTCCATCTAGTGGAGGAATTCCCTGACAAAGGTCTTACACTATCCACTGCATGGAGCAGGGACCTCACTTCTTCCAAGAAATTACATGTTATTGTTGAACAGCTGACCTCCTGTATTCATCAAATATTCTGTCCTCACCTATCATGGTTTCTCAACAAATGCATAATGACAACAAATTCAAATTCTGATTTTTAACTTTCATCCATTAGCACTAGCTCTGCCCCTGGAAGATGCAAAGTCAGTCTCATCCTCAGCTTCATAATACTTGAAGCTTCCAAGTCTCCACTTTCCCAGTGTAAACACACTAACAAATTACTTTTCCCAGGACAAAAACCATTTCACAAAGGATATTTATTACAGTAATATGTCTATTTTATTCAATATATAGAGCACACAATTAAACAGCTGAAATGCAAATAAAACAATTAAAATATACTCTCAGGATATGTTTCTATTAATGAAAGTCAATATTTTATTTATTTTGTGAGTCCCATCAGACTGTTAACTTTCATTGTGCTTGTGGTTACAATCATTTCTACAGTTGTTCTTATTTTTGCTTGTATGTTTTTTTAAACAGTATGTATTTACTGTTAAGCTAAGTTTTACATATCCTGTACTTTTAAAATCAGGAATAAAAAACATAGCATGCTACTGTCATGGCTGCTTACCAGCCCCTGTGCAAACATTGACAATTACAGTCTTTTTTCTTGCAAGGTCCAAATGCCAGCTCAGAATTTTTCTCCAGTCTTTTGGTGCTGACTAGTAATACTACACACATTTGTCTTCACTTCTAACTTGACTGTGGGCTGTATGTTTGCATGCATTACATTTAATCATGTTAGTTTTTCTTCTATGCTTTTTGAGATGTGTTGATTCCTAATTCTGACAACAAACCTATTAACTATAGCTCCTAATTCACTTTTTTGAAAATTTGATGAACCATTTAAAATTTTTTCCAGATTGTTGTAATCTGATATTGATCCATATTCTATTGTTTTTAAAACATGTATTTGGAAAACAATTATTTATCTTTTATTTCTTTTTTTAATACTAATAGACCTCGTTGTGGGCTTATTAGTTGTTGGCCCTCTTTTCAACTCCCTCTTCCTAAACTCTGTTTTATTTTTTTTTTTATTGCTTCCTTCTCATACATGTGATCATAGTGGCAGAGGTAGGCACATTAATTTTTATAAAGAGGAAATTTTGTCATTAGGAGATAACATTTAATTCAATTTCCTGAGTAAGAAGTTAGCCTATGTAAACTTACAGTCCTTAAAATAGTTATGATTCTTTGATCTTAGATCAGTTAGCTCCATTTGTTCTATTCTTTTTCTTTGAAGGTTATTTAACCTAATGAAAGAGACAAGAGCCGAACATAAATCTTGGTAGATGAAATAAATTTATTGGTGCCCATGGTATTTTAGAGGATTGAAAAAACTACATTGGGTAAGGGTTAAATATAATTATGATGGATATTGATTCATTATTTATTGAGTCATTATTCAATAAATTTGAAATTCAATACATTTGAGTCATTGATTCATTATTCATCCTAGATGAATAAATTTTAAATATTACATATGAAATACAGCACATTTTTATAGTGACAGAGTACATTAGGTGACAGTTTGTGGTATGTAATCAGTATTTTAATATTATATCTGATGCCAATCATTATAGATTTATGGTCTTCTACTGATAAATTTTTAAATAAAAAATTCAAGATCTGTGTTCCTGTATATATATCCAAGAATCTTGACAAAGCCTATTTCAAAGTATTAATCACAATATTAATTTGAAAGTTATCCTTATGATGACAGGAAACTCTGGGTCTCAAAATACTTGTTTCCCATCTCTTCCAGTCTACCACAATGGCACGTTTATTAATTTATTTCCTCCTACTTATATTTTCCAGTTTCCCATTTAAACACAAAAATCACTGAAATGGTAAAACATTATTCCATTATACACTTCCTAACTCTTTGACTAGTCCTGCTTAACTTAATTCAAAGGACTCAATTTATTTGCTCTTTTAATATTCATAGTTGGTAGGACTCTGGCCCCATTGACACCCCACACAGCTGATTTTTAAGCTCTTTTGCATGGTAAACACCTGGGGAATAGAGAAAACTCACATCAGTGATTATAAATCATGAACCTATGGTATTTCCTTTTAGAGTAGACCCTTTAAAAGACATTCTAGAAATTCTTAGAAGCAAAATTAGAAGCTTCAGCAAAGGTTGGGAGATGGAAATGCAATCAATATCTGCTAGTGCCAGAGCCAGAGATGTTTAATATCCATCAGTGTGTAGGAAGGGAGATCCAACACACCAGGACAGTCACTGCCCAAAAAGCGTGATCTACAGTAAACGTGTAACGGAGGAGACGTGAGGCAACTTTCATCAGACTTAGAGAGAATATTATTATTAAACTAACAACACACTAATCAGATCTCATCCAACATTGTTAATAAAGATAATATTAGAAGTATTTCATAATATTGCATAAAAATATTTTATGCAGTATTATGAAACACCATGATTCTAAATTAAGAAGATGTCTTTGGATTACCTGCAATTTTTCAGACAGTATTCTAATACTGTGTTTAGAGTTATGCCATGTATACCCTATATTACTATTTCTTTTTCTAATCCAGTCCTTATTCCAAATTATCTATGAAATATAAAGTATTAAATATATTTTAAGTACTAGAAATAAAATCCATGCCTTGGCATAAGGCACACATAGGAATATACCTAATATAGGATAGTCCATCCCATTAACTGTCAGGAAGTAGAGAATTATTTTCGTACTGTATTTCTAAGTTGAATCTTGTTTGTGAGAATACTGTTTATTTTACTGCCTCTATGATGGCTGGAATTTGTATTGATGTGTTATCTTTTTGTCAACTAAGATTATTTTTCTTTATCTTCCATGTGCAAACAAGTCTGGTTTTCACTTAACACTTGTTTTCATTTCTATTTTTAATGTTTTTTCCTTTTCTGCCCTGGCTGGGGTGGCTCAGTGGATTGAGTGCTGGCCTGCAAACCAAAGGGTTGCTGGTTTGATTCCCAGTCAGGGCACATGCCTGGGTTGCAGGCTGAGAGGCAACCCACTGAGTTTCTCTCACACATTGATGTTTCTTTACCTCTCTTTCTGCCGCCTTCCACTCTCTCTAAAAATAAATAAATAAAACTATTTTTTCCTTTTCTTTCTTTTTCTTTTAAAAAAAGATTAATTTTTCAACCACAGTTTATATTCAATATCATTTTGCGTCAGATATAGAGTGAAGTGGCCAGAAAGCCATGCACTATACAGAGTGGTCCTCCTGCTGCTCCAAGCACCCATCTGTCCCCATACCCCATTATGATGACATTATTGATTATATTCACCACGTTGCAACCTGCATGTCTACAGCTATTGTGTAATATTAATTTGTGCTGCTTAATCCCTTCACCTGTCACCCAGCCCCCTGACCCCACTTCCTTCTGACAGCTCTGTTCCTTCTGTATCTATAAGTCTGTTTCTATCTTGCTTGTATGTTTATTTTGTTCATTAGATTCTGCATATAAGTGAAACCATATGGTATTTGTCTTTTTCTGATTTATTTCACTTAGGATAATATCCTCTAGGTCCATCCATGCACTTACAAGTAGTAAGATGTCCTTCCTTTTTACGGCCAAGTAGTATTTCATTTTATAAATATACCAGGGCTTTTTTTATCTACTCATGTACTTATGGTCACTTGAATGCTTCCAAATTTTGGCTATTGTAAATAATGCTGCCATGAACATAGGGTTTCATATGTACTTTTGAATTAATGTTTTGGGTTTCTTTGAATATATTCCCAGAAGTAAAAATGCTGGGTCATAAGGCAATTCCATTTTTAATTTTTTGAGGAACCTCCACACTGTTTTCCAGTGGTTGCACCAATCTGCGTTCCCAGCCACAGTGCACTAGGGTTCCCCTTTTTTCCACATCCTTGCCAACACGTCTTTTTTGATTTATTGATGAAAGCCATTCTAACAGGTATGAGGTGGTACCTCATTGTGGTTTTGATTTGCATTTTTCTGATAATTAATAATATCTATTGGTCTGTATATGCCTTGGAAAAGTTTATATTCAGGGTCTCTGTTAATTGGTTTATTGCTTTCCTGGTATTAAGTTTTTTGAGTTCTTTGTAAATTTTGGATATAACCCATTATCAGATGTATGGTTGGGAAATATCTTCTCCCATTCAATAGGTTGTCTTATTCGATGGTTTCCTTTGCTGTGCAAAAACATTTTAGTTTGATGTAGAAATAAACTCACACCTATATGATTAATTAATATTTGATAAAGGAGGCAAAAACATACAATGGGGTAAAGACAATCTATTCAGTAAATGTGTTGGGGAAATTATACAGATAAATGCAAACAATGAAAGTGGACCACCTTCTTAATAACATACACAAGAGTAAATTCAAAATGGATTAAAAACTTAAATGTTAAAATCAAAACCATAAAAGTCCTAGAAGAAAACATAGGTGGCAAAATCTCAGACAGTTCTAGCAATATTTTTTTCTGATGCATCTCTTTAGGCAAGGAAAACAAAAGAAAAACAAGTGCATAGATAAAATAGTATACCTACTTCCAAAATATAAAAAGTTCAAAATTATGCTTTAATTGTTCTATAAAGGAACAAAAAAAGTAATTTGCCATGAAATGATAGATATCTTGGTGTTTAAATCCTCAGTCACTATTACACTAGAAGACATAATTAGGTAGTCAATACTTTCACCTACAGGTAAAAATCACTGCGACTGTGACAATTACAAATGTTGATTGATGATTATGTGTTGTACTGCCAACTCAACTGAGGTAGGTGTCTCTATTGCTCTCTCTCTCTTTCTCTCTATTTGCTTATCCAAAAAAGCCACATTAATTTTTTTTCAGTCCTCATCTGGGGATATATTTATTGATTTTAGAGAAAAGGGAATGGAGAGAGAGAATAAAAAACAGATGAGAGAAACATTGATCGGCTGCCTCCCATATGTGCTCCAGCCAGGAATCTAACCAGCAACCTGGTCTGTGCCCTGATAGGGATGGAACCTGAAACATATTGGTGTACATACGGGTCAGTGCATCAACCAACTGAGCCACATGGCCAGGGCTGGCCAGAGTCATTTTTAGAAGAACACATTCCATCTTTCTTAACAAAAGATTTTCTTTTTACATACCAAAAATATATTTTAAAATCATGATGGAATTCACAAATGATAACATTTGTGTACTTAGTAGCAATCAGGTGAATACAAAATAGAATCACCTGGCATTAGTGGTGGCATTATTTTATATGCAATTTAGACTCAGTAGCTTAAAAAACAACACAATTTAGATAGTGTAACCAACATGAGGTAAACAAGAACAAGTGAGAAGTATTCCGATGTTGATTCTTTCATTTGCCAGAGAGCAACATTTGACAACTGGCACCGTAGTACAGGGCTGATGCCAAAGCTAAAAACAAATTTCAAGAGTTAATTCTAGACGGACAGTTAAAATATCCAAGTGGCTGAAAATAATACAAAATCCAGGTGTCAACTTCTTACAAATTCCAAATTAGATGATCTAACTATGATATTATAATTCTGTAATATTGCAAACAACCTCTCTAGGAAAAACATTAAAGAGCTGAGATTAATTAAAAGAATATAAACACATGCATTCATGTTATGTTGTAAGGAGGTTGAACAAGGAGTTATAATGCAAAGAAGACCCGGGGAACTGAGGAATGATCTTTATCACTCTGTTTACACCTTGATCTTTATCACTCTGTTTACACTTTGATTGCTGGAGGCAATTTTAAATAGATATTGTTTTGTTAGTTCTCTAAACTCCCAAAACATTTTAGTAGCAATTTTTATTTAAGGCCTATTAAAATCTGTTTGCTTCTCTAGATCTAAAACCCTTTGAGGACACAAATTATATCTTATTTTTCTACATACCAGAAGCCTAGCACAATATCTTGAACTTAGTACAAACTAAATAAAGGTATATATTAAGTCAATTTGTGTACTAAGGATTTTCATATGACTCAAAATAGTATTCTATTTAACCCTGATACAACTTCACAATTACCATTTTATTTGGATGAGTTATACACAGATAAAAATTTATTGTTGAAACATTAATGATTAATTCTTGATTCAGATACTAAAGATTTATGGTGTATATTTCCATGGGTAGACAAAATATCAGGAGGAATTTGTAAAATGACTTTTCCTTTTGCTTTTAAATTCCTAAGTAGGAGATTTTCAACAACATGTCAACAATAACATTCTATATTCTTATGTTCTATATTTTAGGTCTTCTGGAGACATAATAAAATTCTTTAGATTAAAGTTTGAGTAAATAAAGACTTGTTTACACAATCTTTGCTTAGTAACATGAGTTTTCTTATTAAATCTATGCTTGCCAGGCTGTAGACATTAAAGTGCAATTAATGAGATAAAGACATTTCACTCTTTAAAAGTCTGTTCCCATTTTAAACTTATTTTTAAGAAAGACTTTGGTACAATGTAGTTGGCAGTCAGCCTTGTTTATTCTTCTTAAATTTGAGAAATGCGGAGAGGGATGGGAATTTTTAAATTTGATTTAGGAGAAAGATGGAAAGATTAGTATGACTTAATCCTATGCTGAATAATTTTATAATTCACTAAAAGAAACAAAATTAAATAAAATAACACAAATAGATATTTCATATATTGAAAAGTAAGATCAGAACAAAGAAGGAAGCAATCTCTGGGTAAAATTTCCCAACTCTAAATTCTCTCTCTCTCCCTTAAAAATACATAAATGAAATTATATATTTAACACATATTTATTTACTAGTTGTTTGCAGTTACCTCAAATTCATTCCTTTTGAACTAAGCTAAGACGCTTTTTTCTATAACTCTTCACTTTTCCACTGCAAACTTTCAGTATCAGTAGCCAAAGCTATCTGTAGGTTTTGACTTTGTTTTATCTTCTTTTGGCCATGAAATAGACCTGTAATAAATGTTACTTTTTACCTGAGATAACCTAGTATCTGCTATCACAACTGTTATACTCATCCCTCCACCCAGGTTTAACATATTGCAATATCTGAAAGCTGTCGATTCTATTTGGGAAACCATTCTTCTCATTACCCCATTCTAGAAATGTATCCATGAACTACTAGTACTCCTATGTTTTATTTTTATTTTATTTATTTATTTTTAAAGAGAGGAGAAGGAAGGGAGAGAAACATCAATGTGTGGTTGCCTCTCACGTGGCCTCCACTGGGGACCTGGCCCTCAACCCAGGAATGTGCCCTGACTGGGAATCAAACAAGCAACCCTTTGGTTCACAGCCCATACTTAATCCACTGAGCTACACCAGCCAGGGCTAATTCTATGTTTTGAATCACATTTGGAAGGGTAGTGTGAGAGTGGAAAATGGTCTTTAACAATATTTGCTGAGATGCCCAGGTTTTACACAGGCAATTCTCTACGGCCTGTATACGAAGCCCAATTTAGTCCAACTGCAGAAATTATCTTTGCCATGAGATTTTGAAGAAAATAGATGTATTCTTATCTACAACATACAGATGGAAAAACAAGAACATTCACTAAATATCACAGACAGTTAAAATACTTGGTAGAACCCTGAAAAGTTTTTTTTCTAATTCTTTTTCCAATAATCTTTTTTATGTATCAGAGTTTTTGTAAACTGTAAAGTCCACTGGGACCTATCTCTCTGCATGATGTTATTCATTATCATGGTTTACTGTATCATCTGGCTTTTGCTAAATTGTAAGCACTTTGAGAGCAAGGGTTGTATATTTTCTTTATTTCCTAATAACTTACTTCTATTTTATGGACCTCAAAGGAGTCCCATAAATATTAACAAACTATAAAAGAGTATATAAAAATTGGTATCTAGCTATCCAAAGTTAAGAGGGTTTTTATATTAAATTAGACCATTAGGGATATACAGTTATATTTTTAGGCCACTAAGATTTTTAATAATCTGATTTATTATTTGTATTACAAATTCTAAGTAATGTATTTTTATTTTCAGGAGAGATGATACATAGGTTAAGAGTTGAGAATATAGAAGAATTTTGTCCTTAAAATATATATACCAATGAAGGCACATTTCTAGAGTTTATTAAATTAACAGTACAAATAACCATAGTAAAGCTAGAATTCAAATCAATCAAAGGATCATTGTGCATCTAAAGTTTCAATTCAAACTTTGTTAGGACCACAAAATGTGAGAGGTCAAGCTCATTACAGTCTTTGTAACTGGTATTAAGTCATCTAAGCAGATGGTGAATATATTATATTAAATAGTAATGACTAATACATGTGTAAGGAAAATTTATTCATTCTTTAAAATAATTTATAAAAATTTTCAATGTAAAACATAACATACTTAACTTTACAGAATAAAATTTTAAAGATTCACCTATAAAACAAAGTATAGATGAGCTCCCAAAGATAAAGTTTTTGATATTACCAGTCAAATAAAATTGTAAAATTCTGTTATAGTCTATTAACCTTATTTGGTGGCATAGAACATGAAAACATAATTTATTTTTTAATTAAAGGATAAGAGATTCTTAAATGATAATGTATTATAAACTAACATCTTCTAAATTATAGGCCTGAACAAAGAAAGTAATGTATGAAAAAACAAAACCTTATTAATTTCCATGTCTCTGTGGCCACATTCCCCAGCGTAAGGAAAGTAAGAGTTATACAGCATCTTGTTTAGGTGAGAGGCCATGATTTTTGTAATGAAACATATAATATTTTTATTTTTAATTGAAATATACACTTTAGAGTTTATTAATGATGTCAATTTTATAAGAAATGAACAGTTTACAAAATGTCAACAACAGTCATCTACCTGTACTTACTGTTGACCTTTGAACAGCATGGATTTGAATTGTGAGGATCCACTTACATGTGATTTTTTAAAAAATAAATACTATAAAGGTATTCAGTCTTTCCTATGGTTTCTAAATAGCATTTTTTTCTCTAGCTTACTTTATTGTGAGAATAGTATATATAATACATATAACATACATAACATGCATTAATCAACTGATTATGTTATTGACTGGCTTCCAGTTAACAGTAGCCTATTAGCAGTAAAGTTTTGGGGAATCAAAAATTATATGTGGATATTCTACTGTGGCAGATGTTGGGTTTACTAATTCCTGCACTGTTCAAGTGTCAGTTATAATTTTATTACAGATAGAAAAAAATTGGGAAACAAGTGTTCTTTCTTCCATATAGTTTTGAAGCGTAGTTCTAAATAACACATATCTACTTTTCTATTATAAAATGTTATTTCAGTTTTCAGATTGACAAAAATTCCCAAATTGTTACAAAATTAAGGAACAGATTTTATTAAATTTATTTGGGTGATATTGGTTAATAGAATTGTATAGGGTGCAAGTATATAATACTATAATACATCATTTGTATATTGCAGTGTGTGTTTGGCACCAAAAGTCAAATTGCCTTCTGTCACAATATATTTGACTCCCTTTGCCCTTTACTACCTCCCTCCATCCCCCATTCCCACTGGTAACCATCATACCATTGTCTGTATCTGAGTTATTGTTCATTTGTTTGTAGTGTATTCGTTTGTTGTTTTCAGTTGTATATCTACACATGAATGAAATCATATGATTCTTGACATTTTATGTCTGACTTATTTCACTCATCATAACATTCTCAAGATCCATCCATGTTGTTGCAAATGGCAGTATTTCATCTTTTCTTATGGATGAGTAGTATTCCATTGTAAATATATACCACATCTTCTTTATCCAATCATCTAATTTTTTAAGGAAACTCCATGCTATTTTCCATATCACATAGGAGAAAACATAGATACTAAACTTATGGACCTTGGTCTTAGAGATAATTTTATAAATTTGACCTCAAAGGCAAGGGAAACAAAAGCGAAAGTAAATGAATGGCACTATACCAAACCAGAAAGCTTCTGCACAGAAGAAGAAACTGTCAACAAAACAAAAAGACAATCAACCAAATGGGAGAAGATATTTACAAACAACAACTTCAGTACAGGTTTAATATCACAGTATAGGAAGAACTCATACACCTCAATAACAAACCCACCCCCAAACGACGCAATTAAAAAATGGGCAGAGGACTTGAACAGACACTTCTCCCAAAAAAGACATAAAAATGTCCAACAGATTTATGAAAAGATGCTCAACTTCAGTAGCTATTAGGGAAATCAAAGCTACAATGAGATATCACCTCATACCTGTTAGAATAGTTATCATTAAAAAGACAAATAACACTGAGTGTTGGAGAGGTTTTGAAGGAGAAGAAACCCTCATTCACTTCCAGATGGGAATCATTTTTTTTTTTCTAAAAGAAATGTAAAATTGGTCTCTGCATATCTAACATCCAATAAAGACTTAAATGTTACATTATTTACATAGTAAATCAAACATATGAATTATACACACAGTGTTTCAATATTGAGGCTGAAAAGAAATGCTTTCAAAAAATATTTAAGATACACCAGTGATTCCAACGACTGCCCTGGTGGACAACCATTGAAACAAATGGCTAATCCCCAGTCATGCCTCTGCAGAGCCCACAGCTCTGGGGGAGACTGTGAGTGAACACAAGGATGGACATTCAGAAGTGCGTGCTAGCATGCCTTTCAGAACTGAGGAGATCAATCTGTTCATACTCAACTAAAACAGCCTTTTCCTCATCTTTATAACTAAGGGTGCCTACACTTACATCATAACTAAGTGTGAATATGACTGACACAAGTATCCCTCTCTTTTCAGAAGTGCAGATTACACCACTTTGCTTTTACAAAATACCCACATTAGGATCTATTTTCACAAACCAAAAGAAATCAAAAGAGGAGTATTGCTTCTGCAAGCAAATGCAAAAAGAAAATAGCATTCAGCTTTTGTTTCTCAGGGAGCCTTTATGGAGGCAGCCTGCACCCCTTGCAGCAAGGGTGGCACTGCCAGGCTGCTGGCCTGGAACTAGTGTCAATTCGCCAGAGCTTTCAACTGTGTCTGTGAGTTTCTGTGCTTTATCTCGATTTATTTTATACATCTATAGCAAGATGTGTCTTAAGGTATCAGAAAAGCCTTAAGAGAGCTCATAAAGGTGTTCTGCTTAGCGGAAAACTGGATGTAATTAAGCATTTAAATAGTAGTGAACAAAATAAAGACATTGTGCCTGTGTTGAATTTCAGGTCTGGGAATACAAACATTTTTCCATATAAATTAATGCTAATTGCTTCTTCACTTTACACCATTTTGGCTTACCAAAGGCTCCACAGAGTTACCCTACTTTTGGATAGCAGGGGAAGCCTGTAGATGAAGGGCATCACCATTCAGCTGAGCACTGACAAGGACCCTGACAGAAGTCTCCGCCTAGCACTCTTCAAGTGTTAAACTCACTCCACTGGACAGGGAATGAGTTTAGGTATTACTTTAGTGTATTATTTTCCTAAAGCTGCAGAAATTACCACAAATTGGTAGTTTAAAACAACAAAATGTATGCTCTCAATAGTTCTGGAGACAAGAAGTCTGAAATCAAGGGGTCAGCAAGGCTGTACTCTCTCTGAAGCCTGATTACCCTTTGCCTCTACCTAGGTAGAGTGGTACCAGACAATCCTCGTGTTCCTTTGCGTAGACACATCACTCCAGTAACTGCCTCCATTGTCATGTGGAAATCTCCCTGTGTGTCTGTGTCTGTGTCTAAATTTCCCTCTTCTGATAAGGACATTGGTCATTGGATTAGGACCCATTATCTAGCATGAACTTGTGTTAACTTGGTTACATCTGCAAAGACCTTATTCCTAAAGAAGGTCCCATTTATACATACTGAACATTGGGGCTTGAATATATTTCTTTTTAGAAGGTGCACCAAAAGTGAATGTTATTTTTATAGTATATTTTAGTGCACAGCAATAAAATGCAATTAGCCCGTCAAACTATGGTTTCACTGAAAGAGTAGTATTGCTTAAGGTGACTAAAGACTAAAATTAAAAGAAATAAATCAATTTAAAAGAGTATCTTGGGTAAACAGCTCTAGAGGTGTTACTCAGACATAGGAAATCTTGTCAAGTTGGCCCATTAACATGTGGAACTCACTAAACTAGCCCCAACCCATCTCTTCAGGTAAGATGCTATCAGAGAGGAAAATAATGTAAATAACTAAGCCTCTTATTAAAAGCTTTCTCAAAAAGACTTTATATTCTCCCTCACAGTTAGGTCATTGTGTTACAAATCTCATTACCTGAAAGTTCTTCCTTACATATAACCCCAACATGTCTTGCTTCAGTTAAAAGACAGGCACTGACATAACCTTTAATCAGTTCAACACCATTGTCATCCAACACACAAGTAGATGAATTGTAAGCATGCAGTACTTCTAGTAATTTAAGAAGTTAATGAAAGTATGTTACCTTTTAAAAAGTAAGATTTAAGAGAAAATATATGCAGTTATAGTTATCTAAACATAACAATATGTGTTAGATTTTTAATCTATATAATAAGAAAATATACAATGTAATGATTAAATTTTTAATCTATTTCATGATTAAAATACCTATATAAATCTTGTCAAACAAGAAAGTTTAAAGTTAGTGTGATAATACAATCAGATTTGTGAACTTGTAAAATACAATTTTATAATTTGGATTGATTTATACATCAATTTAAACTGATACTTTAGTTTCAAAAATACAGAAACATTCCCTCTTATGCAATATCTATTCAGAGCCTCTGCACTGCAGACACACTTTCAGTGTGAACAATATGCTCTTTACTGTTTTCCACTCTCACATTCTCTTCCCTGTATTCTTTCCAAAAAAGCAACGGTTTTAATTTTGATATTGGATGACCATCATTGCTTTGTGCCTAAAATATTATGATACTGTTTTTAACAATACAACACAATAAATAAATACAATACTGTATTTATTTATTCATGTTGCAAAATTTGGTAGATTATTTTGCAGTGCTCTGTGGCATAGAGCAGAATTGTTTTTAAAGTTTTTAAAAATACTTTTAGAAATTCAAAGTTCTATGAATTTTTACTGTTAACCTTTACACTAAAACTTCTTTTAAAAGCCTTCCCAGTTCAAAGAAAATATCGAAAATATAATTAAATCAACAACATAAAACAAATTTAATTTTTTTCTCAACACTATATTTCAATTTAGTGAAAGCACTTGGCATAGAGGGCAATAAGTAAAGCTATAAATTTCTAATGAAAAATATTACTGGCACAAAGTCATGAGATTCAAGAAACATCAACTGATTGAATACAAGAAATGTCTGAAGATAACTGACAGTTATGTAATGAATAAGTATAGAATGTAGTTTTTAATAATCCTAAATTGTCTAGGATTTATGAATTATTATTCAGGCATTTTGTTTTCATCCTTCCTTGGTCAAATTGATACTATGGTCATTTCACAACATATTTTATCTTCTGTTGAAAAATAAGTATGAAACAGTAGATAGTAAAATATCATTGATAACAGTTAAAATTAATTTTTGAGAGATGTGAATTATTATTCAGCATCTCTAATAACTGTGCTATCCTTTTCTTCAAAGTCCCCTTTATATAAACTTTCAATAAGCTTTGTGCTAGCTGCTTGAATAATCCTGAGGATACCTGCCAAATATGGCTATATTTGGTACTATTTAGTTTAAGAATGAAATTAGGCAATAAAAGAGGGTCCAGGCAATTTAATTATTAAAAAGGAGAAATGTTTATTCCTACTGTCTACTTAAATCTACTTAACCCTCAAGTTTGTTACAGTACATCTTTGAGAATCACAGTTAAAAGATATAGTTTTATAGAGTGAAGCAAAATATCTGGTGAAGCATACTGAAAAGAATCATACATTATTACTTCACCAAAACTGACCCAAAAGATGGAGAATCACTTTACAGTCTAGAGACTCAGTGGCTACTGGTTTCTAAATCTCTTGAAGAAATCTTCTTAAATCCCCACCTGATTTGTAACTCCTTTTGAAGTATCCTTTGTTTATTAAATGGCTGTTTGGTCTAATATGTCAGTCATTCTTGGCTTTGGAATCCTATAACCTGGGTTTTTTCAATATGGGACACATACTGGTTGTAGAATTTAAAAAAAATGAAATCATGTAGAACTTCAAATCCTCTTCTCTCAAGAGAGATAATTACGTGAACCTTGCAAGTATTTGTGTTAATAAACTGAGAAAGGAAATGTGAAGTTTTTAGCAAGTGGCTGACATATTAGTACAAATTCCACATTGGTTAGATAGTTACTTATTGTTGTTTTCTTTTTCAAATCAGTAATTCAGTACAGGGCAATACAGCATAAAAAATTTAAGTTTCTCTTTATGTCTCCTATATAGATGATACATATATAAAGCCACATATATATAAATATATATACCATGCACACACCGTATATATGTTTTTGATTATTTTATATATGTGTGTGTAATATATATATATATATACACATAGGCTATCTGCTCCCTATAGCTACTAGGGAAATGGGGAGAATAATTAGATAATTAGAGCCCACACCCATCCATTTTTATTCTTTATTCCTTATTTACTTTAGACTGTATGTATGGCAGGGATTGGTGGGTGGGAGGGGAGACTGAATTTTTTGGCAACCAGAACATCTCTCTCATCATAAATCCCTAGACCTTAAACTTTTTACTACAATGAGCCTTGTGCCCTATGAGGAATTCTAGACATTAGCAACATTTACCTGTCAAAACAGCCAAGTACTGTTTATTTTCTATTTTATTGTATCATAAAAATGCATCCTTCAAGATGTCAAAATGAAAGTCTGTCTCTTTTCTCATTAGCTAATTAGGAGGGGCTGAGTAATACGGAATTTAATTTGACAAAACGGTTCCCCGGCCGCCTTCTTCCACTTGCAGAGACAACTGTGCAGTAGTGCAGGTCTGCTGTCCTCTCCTCTTCAGATGATACTTATATATTTGCTGCAAAAACGAGAAAACAGGGCGTGATTAAAATGACAACTTGAGAATGGTTAATTTCCCTTTCTATGTAATTCATAAACAAAGAAATAATTTCAAAAGGAAAAGGAATCAATTTGTATCCATTTGAGATAGAAAACTCATATATATATATATTTAAAAAGGAAAGGGACATAAACCACCAAAACACATATGAAAATGCATATTTTCAATAGAAGATAGAGTATAAATTCAATAAACATTCCCTAAAGTTGTTTTAAAATTACAGTACTGATGTATTTTCAATACTTTTTCACTGCCTTTCTTTCCTTAATGATACTTCTATCTTTAATTCTTCTAACCTTCTGGATTAAAGGTAGAAACAAAATTAGAGTTTGCTTCCAGAAATAGCAATAGATGATTACAAAGTTTAGTGCCATCAACACAGAACATAACAAAAACCCTAAGGAGGAAAAATACTTTTTGGAATATAGTTTTTGCACTATGTGAAAGTTGCAAGATGTTAAAAAAGTAATTGGGAAGCATTTAAATTTTTTAGGAGAAGAAGAATGGTAAATTTTAAATATCTCTCCATATTCCTAAATATTCATAAAGTAATCTTATTTTGTTGGATATACTAAAAACTTTTCATTAAAATGTAGTTATTTTAATAGCAAATCATATTCCACAAAGAAAATGAAATCTTTCAGAAAGTGAGGTATAGATAAGGTACCATGTTTCTTTAGAAAGTTAACATTGTTTTATACAGGATAATAATACCATGTTGTCTTACCTTACCAGTCAGTCTTAATAAATATTTTAATGCAAATGCAACTGCTCATAACAACCCTTCTTTTTCATTCAGAGTTTTAAAGTTAATATAAAGTAATATCACTACAAATAATTAGCTAGATGGTAGAACCAAGTACTAATGGGTTAATAGATGCTGTTCAAATTGTGTGTGCAATGTAATTGAAAGTAAAGAAGTTTACTTGTAAACTATTAGGTGTTTTGATTATCAAATGTATATAAAGATTCTTTGGAAAGTGCTCAGTGCCACATTATTTTTTTCTGTTAGATAATTTTCCTTATTTGCAAGATTGATAAAAAAGAATCAGAGATTAAAGTGATTAATTTTTCATAGTGAATTAAGTTTTAAGTTAGCTTTCCTGTGTTGTACACAATCTATACTGGTGGGACTCTTTATTTCTTGCTGTCTTTTAAGTCATCATTTGACTTATATGACATGTTTGTGTATGATTACACATAAATGTAATCATAGTTTCTGCAAAGGTATTTTTAGGATAATTTTTACACTATTACAATATAACCCAACATTATATTCTACACTTTCTGAAAATTCCACTTACTGACAAAGTCATAAGCTTTTCAGAAGTATTTAGTGAAGAGAACCAAGATGGTGGAGTAAATGGAAGCTACACTAACTTCCTCCCAAGACCAAACTGGCATTACAACTAAATTGTAGAGAAATCATCCTAAATAACCAACTGGCCATTAGCTGGAGAGAAACTTTATAACCATGGACAGAAAGAAGAAACCACTTCACCATAAGGAGACTGGTACAGAATGCAGAGGAGGTGTAAGAGGGCTGGCTGGGCTCCCATGGATAGCAGCTGAAGTTCTAGAAGGATATTTCAGGGGCCAAGGGGCTCTGCCTGGGAAGTGTGGGATCTAAATCCCAAGCTGGACTCTTCAGCCTATACTGTCAAAGCCAGGAAAGGAGCCCAAATAAGATCCAGCAGTGAAAATCAACAGGGTTTCCATCTGCCAGGGAGACATGGCTGGAGACACAAGAGCCTCTTAAAGAGCCAACACACAAAATTTTGTTTGCAGCCACTTACCCTGGGCTGTGGCAGAAGGAGGGCAGAGTGGATTAAAGATGTGTGAGAAAAGTCTTGGGTTGGTGGTTCTGAGGAGAGAACTGAAGGACCAGTCACCAGGATGCCTGTGCTGAGAGTCATTTCCCATATTGCAGGACCATCTTTCTCAGGCAGACCACTCCTCCCCAAAGGGCATCAGCCTGAGAGGAAGCAATAGCCCTGCCCACAGGAATTACTCTGCCCCACCATGTGGTGGTTAAGCCTGGCTGCTGAGGAGCACAACTGGAAAACATTCACTCATTAACCCTATAGAAAGCCAACAGGCAGAGTCATCTCTGAGGGATGTGAGACTTCTGCTGACAATTCCTTGACCTAGTGCTGATAAAAGTCTTCCTTAGTGTACAACCTGGTTTTTTCTACATATACCCAGGCCAGCTGAGGGAGCCAAATGCTGTGGATTGCTGAGGCTCTAAACAGGTTTCCCAGGGTCAGTCACAGACAGGATTTGATTTAGGTCTGCACCAGAGTCTTACAGATATACCCATTACATAGAAACAAACACAGAGTGGCAGCCAAACAGGAAGACAAAGAAACAGGCCCCAAATTAAAGAAAAAGATAATTCTCCAGAAGAACTAGATGAAATGGAGGCAAGCATTTTATCAGATAGAGAGTTTAGAGTAATGATTATATGGATACTCAATAGCATGAAAAAAAGACATATAAACCATAAAAAAGGACAAGTCAGAAATAAAGAATGCAATATCTGAAATAAATAATATCCTGGAAGGTACAAATAGTAGGTTAGATGAAGCAGAGGATTGAATCAGTGATTTGGAAGAGAAGGTAGAAAAAAATACCCAAGCAAAACAACAAAAAGAAAAAATAATTTAAAAGATTAGGAGAGCCTAAGAAACCTTTGGGACAATATGAAGTGTAACAACATTCACATCGTGGGAATACCAGAAGAAGAAGAGAAAGAATAAGGGATTGAGAGCCTATTTGAAGAAATAGTAACCAAAAACTTCCTTAATCTGTTGAAGAAAAAAGACACAAAAGCCCAACAAACTCAGAGAGTCCCAAGCAAGTTGGATCCAAAGAGGCCTTCAGCAAGATATATCATAATTAAAATGGCAAGTCTTAAAAACAAGGAGAGAATGCTAAAAGCTGCAAAGAAAAGCAGATAGTTTCCTATAACGGAGCACCAATTAGACTGTCATCAGAAACATTTCTCAATAGAAACATTTTAGGCCAGAAAGGAGTGGCATGAAATAGTCAAGGTGATGAAAAGTAAGAACCTATAAACAAGGCTACTTTGTCCAGCAGGGCTATAATTTAAAATTGAGGGAGAAATAAGCAGCTTCCAAGACAAAAAAAAAAAAAAAAGGCTAAAAGAATTTAACAAGAAACCAGTACTGCAACAAATGTTAAAGAGCTTGATTTAAGAGGAAGAAAAAGAGAAAGATAAGAGAAAAAACAGAGGAAAATAGTCTAACAATAAAATGGCACTAAGTACATATCTATCAGTAATGACCTTAAATGTAAATGGCCTAAATTCTCTGATCAAAAGACATAGGGTAGCTGAATGGATAAGAAAATAAGACCCATATATATGCTCCCTCCAAGACACCCACGTCAGATAGAAGATACACACAGACTAAAAGTAAAGAAATGGAAAAAGATATTTCATGCAAATGGAAAGGAAAAAATGCTGGAGTAGCAATATTTATATCTGAAAAAAAACATTTTAAAACCAAGGCTATAGCAAGAGATAAAGAAGGACACTATGAAATGATAAAGGAAGTGATACAAGAGGGCATGACCCTAGAAACATTTATGCACCTAACATAAGAGCACCTAAATACGTAGAGCAAATCATGATGGACATAAAGGGAGAGAGTGACAGAAATACAGTCATATTTTATCACCACATTGAGCTCAATAGATAGTTCTTCCATACAGAATTTCAATAAGGAGACAGCAGCCTTAAATGACACACTAGATCAAGTGGATTTAATTGATAACTTCAGAGCATTTTATCACAAAGCAGCAGAATATATATACTTTTCAAGTTCACATGGAATGTTTTCTACAATAGACCACACGTTAGGACACAAAATAAATCTCAATAAATTTAAGAAGATTGAAATCATATCAAGCATCTTCTCTGCCCACAATACTATGAAGCTAGAAATCAATCACAAGAACACTGAAAAATATACAGACACAGAAGCTAAACAACATGCTATTAAACAATGCATGAGTCAACAACAAGATCAAAGAAATAATCAAAAGATGCCTAGAAACAAGTGAAAATGAGAACCAAAATCTGTAAGAAACAGGGAACGTAATCCTAAGAGGGAAATTCATAGAGTTACAGTCCTGTTTCAAAAAAAAAAGAAAAAGCTCAAATAAACACTCTGACTTCACATTTAAAGGAATTTGTAAAAGAACAATAAAGCCCAAAGTGAGTAGAAGGAAAGAAATAATAAATATAAGAGCAGAAGTAAGCAAAATAGAGTCTAAAAAATGATACAAAAGATCAATGAATCCAAGAGCTGGTTATTTGAAAAGATAAACAAGATTGACAAACATTAAACAGACTCATCAAGAAAAAGAGAGAGAGACAAAATACAGAAAATCAGAAATGAAAGGGGGAGAAATAACAACAAACACCAAAGAATTACAAAGGATTGTAAGAAAATATTATGAACAACTATATGCTAACAAACTGGACCACCTGAATGAAATGGGTAAATTCCTAGAAACATACTACCTTACAAAACTAAATCAGGAAAAATTAGAGAATCTGAATAGACAGATTACACCTAGTGAAATTGAAGCAGTAATTAAAAAACTCCCAACAAACAAAAGCCCTGGACCTGAAGCCCTGGCTTCACAGGTGAATTTTACCAAACGTTCTGAGAAGAACTAACACTTCTCCTTTTCAAAGTATTTCAAAAATTCAAGAGAAAGGAAGGTTCCCAAGCTCATTTTATGAGGCTAGCATTATCCTCATTCCCAAACCAGATGAAGATATTACAAAAAAGAAAATTATAGTCCAATATACCTGATGAACAAAGATGCTAAAATCCTTAATAAAATACTATTAAACCAAACATAGCAATACATCAAAAAGTCATACACCATGAACAAGTGGCATTTATTCTGAGAAACCAAGGTTGGTACAAGATTCATAAACCAAAAAATGTGATTCACCACATAAACAAAATGAATAAAAACCACATTTTCATATCAATAGCTTCACAAAAAGTTTTTGATAAAGTCCAACACCCATTTATGATAAAAGCTCTCATCACAGAGGGAATGAGAGAACATACCTAAACATAATAAAGGCCATATATGACAAACCCACTACAAGCAAGCCACTTAAGATTGGGAACAAGACAGGGATGTCCACTGTCCTCTCTTATTCAACATAGTACTGGAAGTCCTAGCCACTGCAATCAAAAGAGAAGAAGAAGCACAAAGAATCCAAATTGGAAAGGAAGAAATAAAACTGTCCTTATTTGCAGATGACATGATAGTGCACATAGAGAAACACAAAGATTCCACCAGGAAACTACTAGAACTGTTAAGTAAATTCAGCAAAGTAGCAGGATACAAAACCAATATTCAGAATTCAGTTGCATTTTTATATGCCAATAATAAATTAACACAAAAAGAAATTAAGAAAACAATCCCATCTACAATTGCTTCAAAAAGAATAAAATACCTAGGAATAAAGGATGTAAAAGACCTGTACTTGGAAAATTACAAAACACTTAAGAAAAATTGAAGGAGATAAAAGTAGGTAGAAGCATTTATTGTGTTCATGGATAGGAAATATTAACATTATTAAAATATCCATACTACCCAAAGTAATCTATAGATTCAGTGCAATTCTTGCCAAGATTCAAATTACATATTTCACAGAACTTGAATAAATATTTCAAAAATTTATATGGAACTACAACAGGCCCAGCATAGCAATAATGAGAAAGTAGAGCAAAGTTGGAGAAATCACACTATTTAATATCAAACTATATTATAAAGCCTATAGTAATCAAAACAGCATGGTACTAGCATAAAAACAAACACACACATCAATGGAACAGAATAGAGAGCCCAAAAATAAATGCATAACTTTATAGTCAATTCATATTGGACAGAGGAAGCAAGCACATACAATGGGCTAATGATAGTTTATTCAATAAATGGTGTTGGGAAAATTGGACAGATATGTACAGAAAAATAAATCTGGACCACCTTCTTACACCACACATGAAGAATAAATTCAAATGGATTAAAGATTTAAATGTTAGAAACAAAATCATGAAAATACTAAAAGAAAACATAAGAAGCAAAATCATGGGCATAGTTCATAGGAATATTTTATAGATCTATCTCCCCAGGCAAGGGAAACAAAAGAAAAAAATTAACCAGGGGGCCATATCAAACTAAAAAGTTTTTGAACAGTAAAGGAAAACATCAACAAAAGACAACCCACAGAATGGGAGAACATATTCATCAATACATCTGATAAAGGATTGATATCCAAAATTCATAAAAAAATTAACAAAACACCCAAAACACAAAACACTCCAATTAAAAATAAGCAAAGGACCTAAATAGACACTTCTCCAAAGAGGACATACAGATAGCCAATAGATAAATGAAAAGATGTTCAATGTCACTAGTCATCAGACAAATACAAAGTAAAACCACAATGAAATGTTAAAGGGACTTATCTAAGAAAAAGAAGATAAAAAACATGTACAGTAAAATGACAGCAAACTCACAATTATTAACAACCACACCTAAAATAAAAAAAAAAAAAAAAACTAAGCAAA
>CM052549.1:37295965-37317480 GCA_028533065.1 Trachops cirrhosus | reverse complement strand
AACTAGAGGGGGGAATGTGGGTGGGGGAGGGTGTGCAGGGTGGAGGGGGGATGGAGGGGGGCAATGGGACAGCTGTAATAGCATAATCAATAAAATATTTTTAAAAAAAGAAAAAAACACAATGATATCATCTTATACCTGTTAGAACAGCTATCATCAATAGATCAATAAACAATAAATGCTGGCGAGGATGTGGATAAAGGGGAATTCTTTTGCGTTGTTGGTGGGAATACAGAAATTGGTGCAGCCACTTTGGAAAGCAGCATAAAGATACCTGCAAACAATAAAAATGGATCTGCCTTTTGACCTAGTGATCTCACTTCTTGGAATGTATCTGAAGAAACCCAAAACACAAATTTGAAAGAACATAAGCACCCCTATGTTCACTGCAGCATTATTTACAATCACCAAGATATGGAAGCAGCCCAAATGTCCATCAGCACATGAATGGATAAAACAACTATGGGACATTTACATGTTGGAATACTACTCAGCTATAAAAAAGAAGAAAAATTTACCCTTTGTGACAGCATGGATATATGAAGAACATTATACTAAGTGAAATAAGCTGGTCAGAGAAAGACAAACCATATGATTTCACTCATATGTGGAATCTAATGAAAAAACTGAACTAACAAGCAAAATAGGTACAGACTCAGAGAGAACAGGATGACAGCTAAGTAGGAGAGGGTAGGGGGTGGACTGAGCAAAAGGGAAAAAGGACTCATGGGCATGGATGACAGTGTATAAGAGGACTACATGGTAATGTAAATATACAATAAAAATAAAATAACATAAAATAAAAGTATTTATTGAAATGTAAGAAGCCAACAACAATGTATATAAATTGCAAGATTTATGATATAAATGATAAAGTTAGCTTGCTGAGACTTTGTTGTATCAGATCTTTAAATATTTAAGCATATCCATATTATTCATTTAAATTCATTTACTTTATATTGATTTTCTTACTATAACTATAGCTTCTTTTTGTTTTTATACAATACATAAAAAGTGAGAAAATATATCTTAATTTGAATTGCAATAACATTTAGCAAGGTTGATGTTGAAACTAAACACATCTCATAACATATGCTGAATTTACTCCATATCTGAAGTAAATGTAGGAAGAGTTGCATCAGGATTTTTAGAGGAATAGTGTTTTAATTACTTAAAATATTTCTATTAAAAATTAGACAATTATTCTCACGAAAAATTAGTAACAGACTTGGAGTCACTTTTCTATTCTTTAAAAAAATTTGTTGTATCTGTAGGTGTGTAAACAAACTTGGAAAGGACCACATGCAAACAGTTGCTAATATTCTCCACCTGTCAACATGATGAAAGAGAGCAGATACACAGTGTGGCTGACAGAAACAAAAGCAAATGTGCAATGTATGTATTATAAATCAAATAGAATTTTGTATTTCTAAGTGCTTTTAAATATGTTTTTAAAAGCAGGGTACAGCATAATAACACATTTAAGTCTAAATATCTATTTCTAGTGTTTTTCATTGTAAAAATTATTATTATCCATTTTTGACATATTGATTAATAAAAAAACCCTATTAGTATTTTCCAGAAAAAAATTTGCATAAGAAGGTATACATGTGGCATTTTTCAAAGTAAGGGCCAGTGGTTTCCATTTATTTTTATACACAGCTCATATCTGCAATTTGAAGTCACTAAAGTTTTAGATTTTACTGTGCATATTTTCAATTCCTGGTTATATTACCATGTTTAATTATGATTTTTAATTATCACAGAGAATGTACAGAAAAATTGGCCTGAATCTTACACAGATGAGGTTGGTCTGTATACATTTTTCTAAGATAAGAATTTTCAAATGTTTTTGCTTGGCTTGCTTTACTCATTCATTCTTTAATTCATTCATCAGGCCTATAACAAATATTTATTGAACAAACTATATGGAAGTCAAGTTCCAAAAAGAATTTCAATTAGAACTTGCTTTTGTTTTCTTAAATTGATTTTTCACTTTAGTATCTTAAATCACTACTTTTTGACTATGTAAATGTTCAGTCTATGTATTTGAACATGATGAATCATGGGGCTTGTCAAGAAGTGATTGCCATATTTATATTTAGGGATATGACTTGATTTTCTTTGTTTTAAAAGCTATTGCTAATTTTAATGACTTAGAAAACTGAGAAGAGTGCTAATACATTCTTTATTTAAACTTTGGTTATTTATTTGATCTCTTTCCTTTTTTACACATGATATTAAATCCATGTCTTTTTTATGAGCCAGGATGTACTTATTATAACAAAAATATATTAAAATTTCATTTTACTATCTCTTTGTTGCTTAGTTGTATTATTTCTGGAACTTTGATCTGTTCTTTCGTTTGGGCCATTTTTTTTTGTTTTGACGTGCCTGTTACATTACAGGGAAGAAAGGGCTGGAAAGAAGTATTCCAAGTCATGAAAGGCAAGGAGCTACATCCAAGATTGCTCTATCCAGCAAAGCTTTCATTTAGAATGGAAGGGCAGATCAAGTGCTTCTCAGATAAGGTCAAGTTAAAGGAGTTCATCATCATCAAGCCCTTATTATATGAAATGTTAAAGGGACTTATCTAAGAAAAAGAATATAAAAAACATATATAGTAAAATGGCAGCAAACTCACAATTATTAACAAGCACACCTAAAAAACAAAAACAAACTAAGTAAACAACTAGAACAGGAACAGAACCACAGAAATAGAGATCACATGGAGGGTTAGCAACAGGGCAGTTGGAGGAGGAGAGGAGTAAAAGGTACAGAGAATAAGTAGCATAGATGGTAGGTAGAAAATAGACAGGGGGAGGGCAAGAACAGTATGGGAAATGTAGAAGCTAAAGAATTTATGACACATGGACATGAACTAAAAGGGAGGAATGTGGATTGGAGAGGGTGTGCAGAGTGGAGGGGAGTGAAGGGGGGGGAATGGGACAACTGTAATAGCATAATCAATAAACTATATTTAAAATTTTTTTCATTTTACAATTCTGCCCTGAACAGAAATCTGACATTGTCTGTATATAAATCGAAGAGCAGAAAGAATAAAAATCAAGCTCAAGTACTAAGATTATATTTCATGATTGGTATGTGTAGCTTTATTACCTTGAGCAGTCTACAAATCTATGACGTAGCTCACATTATGTGTGTTTTTAATTTGCAGAGTCAACTACAATTTTTAAATTGTTTTTACTTTGGATTCTAATATCCTGATAATTTCTGAGTGTAAAATGACAAGAAGAAGAATATTGAAAATTGCAAAATTGTCTTACTGTCACATGAGGGGACACGTTAGGCACAATGAAATCTTCTTATTGGCAAATGTAGGAGCAAATTTGGTTTAGGATGAAATCAATGTTGTGGAAGTAGAACCAAAGGCATACTTTACTTCCTTATCTTTTTTCTTTGGTCATTGCCCAAAATAATATCCGAAATTATATGAAAATTAATTTGACACCTTATTGTCTCTTGAAGTTAGTAGTATACTTTTAACCTTACCCTACTAAACTGTCCATGTAATTTGTTTGCCATAATTTATTTTCTTGTCTCAAATATTTACTCTATTACAGAAGACCCACAAGTTATATCAAAGGAGTGGATTTCTCAAAGGCCCTTGGCAAAAATCACTTTTATAATTTGGTCACTAGCCCTGATTCCTTCACATCAAATCTCATCTTTTTTTCTTAAGTAGTCTTCAAAAATTAAAAAAAGAAAGAAAGAAAGAAAGACCAATGATTAGGAGGAAAGAAGTCCAGAGCTCGTAGTATCTTAGTTAGTCTACTACAATGACTTATTTCTTTCTTCAAAAGACTACCTGGTGCCCTGGCTGGCATAGCTCAGTGGATTGAGCACGGGCTGCGAACCAAAGCATCGTAGGTTCGATTCCCAGTCAGGGCACATGCCTGGGTTGCAGGCTAGGTCCCCAGTGGGGACCACATGAGAGGCAACCACACATTAATGTTTCTCTCTCTCTCCTTCTCCCTCCCTTCCCCTCTCTAAAAATAAATAAATAAAATCTTAAAAAAAAAAAAAAGACTACCTGGTAACACAAAATAACTCAATCTAGTAGCAAAACGAGATAGGTAGATAAATAGATAGATGTATAAATGGTTTGAACAATAAACATTCCACAATAAGAAACAGGAAGAGCAATATTTATAATCACAGTAAATCCTTATACAATAAGTAAAAGCTTAGTATTCTCCAGTCAAATCACCTTATAAATTAAAAATGACTTTGCCAAAATCCCTGAAAGATGTTAAACTTTTGTTATTTTTTTCAAAAACTGAAACATATAGTTTCACCTAAGTATAAAATAACAATCTTCTTTATTTTAAAGTGAGCATTAAAGATTAGTAATTTTAAAATGGGCTTTTAAAATTATTAATTTGAAATGTTAATGATTACTGTGATAATGACTAAAGCTAGACACTTAAAATCATTGTTTAATTTTCTGCTTTTGGCTTCTAGATTGCCTTTTCCCCCCTCTTTACAATTATATCTTCTCTTACACATCTTATTTGAAAAAATGTGAACTCATCATTGCAACATGTATATGTATATGCAGCAGCATTCAGTGCTATATTCGTTATAGATTTAACTCTTACTTTGGCCTGTTGTTTAGGAATTGGTTTAAATAACTCAGTGCTCAGAAAAAATAATTTGCATGGTTGTAGTTAATTAATGTAACTAATATATGTGAGGAACTGATCACACATAAAAGTGTGCCTCTACTAAAATGATTTATTCTAAAGGCATTTCAATGGATGGATGATGCCACATTGAAATGTTGCCTTGAAGGATGATTGATATAAAGTGATCTTGACCACAATATCATGAATAATTAAAACAGTTCTTTTCAAATTTTAATGTACACATAGATCTCTTGGAGAATTTGCATTTCCAACAAGCTTTCAGGTGATGCTGATGCTATTGGTTAGTGGATCACATTTGAGTAGCTAGAATCAAAAGGACTGCATCATGTGGATCCACAACAAACCCCATCCTAATAAAATAAATATAAAAATAAAAGTAAGACTTTTACACTTAGGTCAAAAATAGCATTCAAAAGAGATTACATGAATATATGTATATTTAATCATTTTAAAGATAGCAAAAATATGACTCAGAGAGTTTAAGTGACTTGTTAAGAGCAACAGAAAATAATTAAAGTGATATATCTGAATTGCAGTTCTCCTAGATGTGAATGTTTTCCATTCAGCAGTTATAAAATAATTTAGGACATTTTTAAGCAGCAAATAACTTATTTTTTTGGAAGGGGATAGTATGGGGTTACAGTTCTATTTTTGCTTTGTACAAAGGATGACCTATGGTGGTGTTTATTAAATTCCACTATTTCTAAGAAACTTCACTATACTCAGTATAGTTATCTGCCATAAACACATAAATCAAAGGTTTTCAGTAGTGGTAACAGATTCACTTTTGATCCTTTAATTCTTAAGCAGACATCATGATCAATCAATAAAGCATTTGACAGCAATTCTTTGCCCAAATACACTTACACAATTGTAAACTCCCCCTAGATTTATCATTTGATGAAGGGCCAGTCTTTTACCTCTTGATTTTGTTATTTCCCGTCTAGACAATTACAGAATGGCATTTTTAAAATAATTTTGCCGTTCCTTAATTTTGTTTTCAAACTTTACAAAATGATGCATTGCTTGTTAGCACCATGAACTTTATGAAGTAAAACTTTTCTCAAATAATTACAAATATCCCTGTAGGAGGCTTGTTCATTCTTTTCTCTGACCCTTACTTGTAACACATATACTTCCCTACCAACATAAATTATTATATGTTTCAGATTCTTTTACAATTTACACTAAGCTTGTATTTAAGACCAGTCATACTAATGTTAGATGTTTGAAACCAGAATATTTTGGGGCTGCATAATATTATCTTCTCTCCAGTAATATAAAAATTGCCTATCTTCTAATTCTACTAAGTAATACATTATACTAAATGTAAAGAAATAGATTTTTTGTGCTCCCTTTCTAAGAGATTCATAAGTTATTTATACAAAATAACTTTTAAAAAATTTGATGACAGTAACCTAAAAGAATACTTAATTATACCAAAACATCAGGATAGCCTGATACCACTATTAGAATCAGTAGCAAGGACCAGTAAAGAGTAAGTTCCTAGATTTGGGTGGTGTCAGAGCATAATTCCAGATAGAAGTTGATTAGCTGCTTATATAATACTTTCTTTTATAATTGTATAAGTTTAGATCTGTTAGAAAGGAGTGATGTTGTTTAATTACATGACTAGTTTGGAATATATGAATAGCTTCCTTAGGTGGTATATCTCTCACGCCCCTTAGAGCTTTGTTCCCTTCACTCTACCTTGGCCACGTATCACTAAATGAAACTCAGACATTTCTGATATAGATTGATTAATAAACTTTGTTTCTTTATAGTCAAATGATTTTAGGCCTATAATTAAGAGAATTTAATTTTTCTCATGAAAACTATCATGAGTAAACCAGTTTTTCTCAGTTATATGATATTATAAAGAATATCAAAGATAAAAGCTTATAGGATTTAGTGAACCTTTATATAAAATCTTGGTTGCTTTAACATGAATTTTATTTTATGATAAAGAAATAGTATTCCATTTTAGCAGACCTGAAAATAGATTCAAATGCAATTAAAAGAAAAATGTGAACTTTTTTTGGATGGCAACTCCCCCATGAACTTACTGCTCTGTAACTCTATATTGTAATGCCTGTTAGAGCAATTTCTTTGAATGCTGTTATTCATGTTATCTATGGAATGCTAATTATGTTTTAAAGAGGAAACCCATTAAATATAGTCTACACATCATTACTCTCAATTTGTGTTTTATTTTAAAAATTAACCTGTATATAATCCAGGTTAATATCCCTATGAAAAAGAAAAATATTTTATTACTTGCTAATAACTAAATTGATTTTGAATTGTAATTAAAATAGAATTTATATGTAATATTTACTACTTTCTAAAACTTACCTTCTAAGACTCTAATTAAATGAAAAACATGTATATATTTGGATTTCCATGATACAAATTCAAATTTTGACAATTTTTCAAGATACAATTTTTAAACAAGGAGACTTTTTTATTTTTCAAATAGCTGTATTAAATTTCTAAGTTTTATTAAAATAAATTCTACTATCTAATAAACATCCCTGTAATAATGAGATAATATGAAAATATTCAACCACAGTGGTATGAGGTTTAAGTTATCAGAATAAACACTACCCCTCTCAGGACAAAATTCAGGGGTGAGCAACTTTTTAGGACTGAACAAATTTTCAGGAATGAATACAACCTTGTCTGTAATGGAAAATATACTTTTAGAATATGATAGCCCATTTCTGTAGGAAGCTAATGAAAAATAAATTTCTTCATTAATTTCTATTCAACATAATACCCATGAGCCAACTGCAGGTGTATGCCTCTGCATATATTTACACTTCCTCCTTGATTTACCCAACTTGCAAAAAACCTTATTATGTTTGACTCAAACTTAACATACAACTTGAAATTCTAATTTTTATCTATTCACAGAAGTTACTGTTATTGTATGTTTGTAATGAGCAAACTAATGTACAGAAAGGTTGAGTAATTTGCCCAAGGTCACATGGCTAGTAAATAATGGAGCTGGACTTTGACCATATTCAGTGTGACATAAACGTCTATAATCTTAACCATTTTACAATGTTAATTCTCTGGCTTTAAATGGCACATTTTCTGATGCCTACAAATTTGATTGATATTCCAAAACTGAAAACAATAAGAAATAAGATCTCCATACTACAAACAAAGATTCCAGTTATATCCAAGTTGGATTACCCAAATAGCAAACTCCAATGTCCACAATATATAAAATGAGAAACTTGGATGGGTGACTCAGTGAGGTGGTGGGTAATCAGTCAGAGTGCTGTGATAGTTACTTTTCTTCCTGTAACTGCCACCTAAATACAAATGAGGATAATTCCAGATGGGTATTATGCTACCCACTCCACCATTAGATGCTTTCTAAACACTAGAAACTAATTAGGCATCTCTGAGGCTACAAGGTTAGACCATATTGAGATAAGTCTTTCATGAGCCTCACATGCATTTCTATGATTTGGAGAATATTTATGAACAAATCAATTAGTGTCACTTATCATGTAGGTCCTCAAGTCAAGGTAATGAAAAAGCCATGCAGCAAGTACCCCTTACAAGTGACATGTGGCAAGGATATAAGAGTTACCCATTAGCCTCATAAAAATGCTGCATAAATGGCCAAGCTCAAACCATCTTGACAGCATCCTATATAACAAGATGTCCCATTTAGGAAAAGTACTCTAGCAATGGAACTCTACAGAGTGCACTTCCAGGAGGTGAGAAACTGAATGAAATCATGAAATATGCATGAATCCACAAGAGTCTTAGAAGAACCCATTAATAATGGGTTAGAATGATGGAAGAATTAGCATTTGGGGCCTGACACAGAGTACTCAGATGATAACAAAATCAATTACAAAAGATATTTTCCCATCATGTCTCAAAAAACACTGGAGAAGGAAATGAGACCCAGGAGCAGAGTGAGAAATAGAAAAGAAAGAAAGAAAAAGGAACCCATGTTTGACTTCTTACTACCAGTTCCCTAGGCAGTCAAGGTCATAGCTGCACTGTGCACTGGCAGGTGGGGAGGAGATTTGCATTGTATGTGAGATTCAAATTCAAAATTAAATTGGACTGAACTTTTTCATTCCAAAATGAGTCAATTACTACAATTAGATTTGTTCTTGCAACTGAAATGTTTAGCAACAGATTCCTTCCAAGGCTGGGGAGTATCAGAAATGTTTAAAGGTGCTAGTATGGAGGAGGAAAAAAAGGAGCTATTTCTTATCTGTACCCTCATGGATTGGCTTTACTTATTAAAGGGTTTAAAATACAAGGCACCTCTCCTCCAGAAGCTCATAGTCCAATGAGGAATTAGATAGTTGTACAAGTTGTTTCAATATAAGGTGAGAAGTAAAAAGAAGCACGTGCATTTAACAAGAAGAGTACCTAACCTAGTGAGCTTGTAAGAGATACTGATGTTTAAATCAGAACCTTAAGTATGAATCTATTAGCTATATAAAATGTGGCAGAGATGGAGTGATGGGTTATAATTAGTGTTTTGGGTAGAGGAAGTTCTGTTCAGGCAGATTCCTGTGTAAGGAAAAACATGATGCCCTGAAGAACTCAGTCCAACATAAATATTAGTCTCTGGAGGAAGAAGGAACCTCAAAATGTTTTCTGGAAAGACATGTGAGAAATTGAAGGGTGTAAGAAGAGTTAAGTTTATGATTATGAAATAAAAACTAAACAACAACAACAACAAAAAAAACCCCCCAAGCAAACAGTAATTTTAAAGCCACGTGTCTTTCTTTCTTTTCTTTCTTTCTTTCTTTCTTTCTTTCTTTCTTTCTTTCTTTCTTTCTTTCTTTCTTTCTTTCTTTCTTTCTTTCTTTCTTTCTTTCTTTCTTTCTTTCTTTCTTCTCTCTCTCTTTCTGTCTTTATCTCTGCAAAGACATTTATTACTTATGGAAAGGAAAATCAATAAATAGCTTTCAGAAGTCTTTCAGCAAAGATGATTGAGGGCTAAAAATACAGGTACAAATCTGAAGTGAAAAGAAACTTGGGGGACAGTTAAGCAAGAAGTTCACAGCAGATCCAGAGGAAACACTGCATCCCCACCAGCACAATCAAGGAGTCCCAACTATTTGAGCCAAGACACCTCTTCCTTCTCAGGCTCCTGTCCTCAAAAGGAACTTGGGGAAGCTCCTCCTCCTCCCCAGCATCTTGCTTCTCCCAGTAGGTGTCGCTCCACTTTTAAGGCACCATTTCTTCAGCTTGTGAGGAAGCTGGCCAACGACGTCTGTAATGTCCTCAGAGTTTATCAGTTCATTTTTTCCAGTCAGGCATTCACCAGCACCTGTAGCTTGTCCAGGTTGTCCTGGAATACCTTCTCGATGTACTGTGTGGGCCTTAGCCACTAGCAATTTTGTTTTCCAGTCCTGGCTGAAGGGGCACGGATATTCTTAAGGCCTCCTGAGCCTCCAGGAAGGACTTTGGCTTGCCGCTCCGTGTCAAGCCCTCCTGCTTCTTCGTGGAGTAGGGGAGGTGGGCAGGTCACCCTGCCCCAGAGGAAGTGACCCTGTTATAGAAGATGATGCCCAAGGTGCGGTGGCCCAGGATCATGCGCACCACTCATACCCCCCTCTCCTTGGTCGAAGAGGTGCAGGTCGCCTGGGAGCATCAGAGCACAGCTCCGCATGACGTTTGTCCCTGGCACAATGGAGGCCTGCATCACAAAGCCTCCATGTGCACCATCACCCAGCCAACCAAAGCAGGGCCTCACTAAAGTGATGCAGCCAGTTTGGGTTATTCCTTTGAGAGGAGCTCACTCTTCGCTGCAGTCCCGTGATGAGGCTGTATGTGGTACTTGAAAATAAACGAGGGTGGATGCCTGTCCCTTGCAGGCAGAGTGCAGTTTGGCCTCCTTCCAAGGAGTGGCGCTGTCAGAGCCTCAGAGCCCGGATATTAACTCTGACAGATGCTGCCAGTTAAAGCTGCTCAACTGAGTGAGTTTCAGACTATTTAGGTGCTGCTCAAAAATTTCCTGCTTTCCCTGCTGCGTGGGAAGGTTAAGGCAGACTGTGGAGTGTGGTCGGCAAAGCGCTGTCCGCAAGGTCAGCTCAGGTGATGGGCTACAGGACACAGACACGGTTGGCAGTGTTCATTCCAGCCATTTCCAACATAAGCTGGTTGACGGGCCAGCGCTCCTCGGTGTTGTGAAGAAGCCCAGTGAGGTAGTAAGGTGCTTCTCGCCGACGGCATCCATCTTGTCAGTGAACCTGACGCTCGGCCTCCTGCACAGCTTCCTTGAGGAGATTCCACATAGGGTCAGTGCCGAAGTCTAGGTTGACCTCTGCAAACCACGCGCTGGCCATCGCTTTGAAAGGCACCGGGACCCAGTCACTACCACCTTGGCCGGCAGCGTCTCCCCACGGCCCAGAGACCGAGCAGCATGCCCTTCGGAATTTTGGAGCCAAGGCTGAAGGAAGTTCTCGAGGCTCTTCAGATAATCCACAGATTTAGGCTTCTAGTTTGGCTTTATACATTTATCCTGCAGTGTCTTTGAAGCTGACTCCTTTCCCCATCTTGCTGTCCACAATCATGAAACAAGACATTTTAAGTGATTGAAAGCACTGGATCCGACTCCACTCCCTGGCATTGCAGTCAGAAGGAAAACATGTCACAGCCAGCCTCAACTGCAGTCATTCCCAAAATGGGAAGGGTGTTTCCAAGAAGCCATATGCTTATAGGAAACTGGTGTCCTGACTTTGCCTTAGACTCTCAGCTCCTCTTGAGGGCCCAGAAGCTTTTCTTCAACTTAGTAGCTGTTCGCAGCCTGCATTCAGTACACCCAGGCCAGGCAAAGCCTTCCCAAACCACGGCCCAGGGTGCAGGCGGACCGCCACCACGTCGCCCTGGGCACCGCCCGGATGTGGTGCCACCAATGAAAGTTTCTAGAGTCTGACTGGATTCTGGGCTAGATGTCCTATCAATGAACACTACCTGCTGATTCTTTCGAAGATAGGGGTTGGCATACGCTTGCAGGCTTCTTAGGGCTTGGCCTGCAGCCCTGGAGACCTACCACCGGGCGGCTTGTGGATGCCTGCAAACCAAGTATGGCCCCCCTCAGCGGGGGGCAGAGGCCGGGGTTCCAGCTTGGGCCCCACCGCCCCGCCGCCCCGCCCAGGGCCCTAGCTAAGAGCCTTGAAAAAAAGGTTTGTTCCTTAGCCACTCTATTTACTTTTTAAAGGGGAACATGTTTTAGCTCTCCCATAATTTCATTCAGCCTTTTCCCTTAAAGCACCCCAAAGCGTCATAAAATGTGGTATATTTGTTAGTCTAATGAATCTTCAAGCCTTGCTCCCTTTACAATCAAATAATCCTAGTCCCTGAGCTTGCCTCTTGGACGACATTCTGGAGACACTGAGTAAATATTATCAACCTTCAAATGATACATACATATATATTTAGACTACACTAATACAACTTACATTTCATTGAGTCATGGTGCTTTTGAATTTTTTGAGGGTTATTTCTTAGTTTCCTGTTTTGTTTTATGGAAGTACAGTAAAAACAACATGATAAACCTAGGGAAATTATTCAAATTTATAAAAGCCTGTGGTATGTTTACTAAGAGATCTAAAGACCAGATGTTCAGCCTTCCTAATTCTGTGTAAGATGTTCATAACAGCAACTCCTGCTTTTGCATCTATCTCCAACACTTATGAATAACAGTTACCTCATTTTGTTTACCATACAATAAATACATGGCTCTTGACTCTTCTTGAGGGATTTGACATGATACAAGTTTTAGAAACACAACCAAATATTTGTATTGTGTGAGTACCCAAGGACATAGGTAAACCAGTATCTAGGTTGAGTTATCACTTAAGTAGTGTTTAACAAAATTATACTTGCATCACCTGGGGGTGTTTTGAAGGGGTGGTTTGCTATAGAGGACAGCTGCTGAAGTTTACTTTTCTTAAAGGTGAATGAAGTCATGTAAGGGAGAAATAAATCTCTATACTCAGATAACCATCACCACTAAACTTCTTTCCTGTATAGTTAGCAATTTAGAGAGCACAGTTCTTTTGTTTTTATCTAAGAAAATGAGATGTCAAGACTATATGTATGTGTCACTCACATTTGTAAATTTCATAAGAAAGTATTGGGCCATTGCATTTCACTCAGAGGTAAAAGAGAAGGTAATTGTCTCTACATGTTTTATTCTAAATTATATTTCAAAATATGTACAGATTTTAATGTACTAACTATTTAGGTCATTTATAACTAGCAATATTAATTTTTAAAATATAATTACCTTATTTGAAGGTATTACAGCATTAACATAATATTGTTATAATATTTTAACATTTTTTATGTAAGTGTCATATAATGGGGAACTGCTGAATAGGAAATGTTTTTCTCTTGGAATGCTCTATGGAAGACCTGCTGGTTCCTTTTCATAGATATTCTTTTGCAAAGACTGATTAGAATTAGAAGAAAGACAAGTAGTATTAAAAGTTTCCACCAGAATGTATTTAACTGCTGACAAAAATATGGCTGACTATCCTAGTTGTTTTTAAATATAATTAACCATTGCAAAGAAAACATTTTGCAATTCCAAATTATTGGGAAAACAACATTTAGATAAATTTATGAAAATTGGCATTAAAAAAAAGAATTTCCAGAATACCATTCATGAAATCTTTAGTAAAACAGCTAATGGCTTTATCATGAACACATTAATAGTCTGTACCCAGTAATTACCCATGGTATATAGTTGATACTCTAATAGAAAGCAGAATAATGTGAAACATTAATTTCTGAGTTTTAGGTTATATTCACATCTTGGCTATTGTAAACAATGCTGTGATGAATTTGGGTATGCATATGCTTAATAATTTGTAAAGTGTGGCCAGTGGGCTATACAGTTCAGATCTGGAAAGGCCATTTCTTTTTATATGATCAAAGAGTCAAAGAAAAAGAAAGGATATAAAAGAAGATTGAGAAGATTAGGAGGAACTTCGAGCAATATCATGTGAAAACAGGGATTGAGCATCTACTCTGTGTAAAGGACTCCCTAGGTAGGTGTCGTGAAGGAGGGGACAAAAAAAGAATAAAATATTACTTTTCCCATCTTGAAGGTGACCTAGAGCTGCATGAAAATGAGGAGCAGCAATAATAGGGACAAGCATCAACAACATGAATTACACTTTGCTTAAGTGCTCAATGCTTTCTAGGTGCATTTCCTATAATGACAACAAATGGCTTGCTAATATTATAGTGAAGGAAGGGTCAAAGATCTTACTAACTATTCATCCTCAAACTCTGTTTTCCATAGAGAAATGACTACTATTCCATAGGACCTAGCATTTAAAATTATGCCTCTAAATTTGAATATTGTCAAGTATTCTCATTCTGTTTTTTCTTCCAAAAATATAAACAGTTAAAATGTATTTCTGGAAAAAGCATTTTAGGGTTAATTCTTAGAGACGTACTTGATGACAAGGTACTATTTTGGAGACCACCAAATATATTAATTTCAATGAACATATAAAAGGTTGGAATTATTTTAAATGTGATGTTACTTTAAATGTTTTAACCATTTCAGTGAAATTTTATGTATACAAATGCAGGATGAAGAATGAAAGGGTTGATATATCAACATAAAAAAAGACATACTCTTTTCCATTATGTAGCTAACAGTCTCATAGAAAAGACACCTACGTTACTAAATGTAATGCATATGTGATGTGTTCAATCATAATACTCAAGCCATCAAATCTAGTGGGGTGCTGGGGAAGGAATCCTAAAGGAGGGCACATTTGTATTAAGTAGCTGATTTTCATCAGGGTGTGTGTGTGTGTGTGCAGCAGTGAAAAATATAACAGAAAACACAAAGAATGACAGTAAGAATGGACTTGAAGTGTGATAGCCCATAGTCAGCAAGGCCCATTTAAAAGATACTAAATGTGAAAATAATAAGTCTAATTGATGTATTTTCAAGTTATAAAGTCCTTTTAAGTTAGTAAGGAAAATGGAAATCTAACTTTTGAGTATCTTATTATAGTATAGTCACCATTCTGTATTCTCCAGACCTCTTTGATTTTATAGATGTTAGAGGCAAATGTCACAGTTATTTTGTTCTCATTTTTGTAAACAATGTTAACCACACAGCAATGCATATTTATACTAGTCTGTTTCCTGCCACACAAGCCTGCTCTGTTCTCTTTCCTCTGCCCCCACAGCTGACATTCAGATGCACATAAGCACACACACTAAGGAAAGATTTATGTTTCTGCTTGATGACTAGCTATTAAATAGGGCCCTTGGCTATGTGAAGATAACTAAAACATACACAGGTAGAACACATTTATATAAAGAGAAACAACATCAAGTTCAGGAAGTTAATGCCACAAAATAGACATCAAATAAGATTAGCTTAATGTCACTGGAGAATTTTTTCAAATATTAAACTTTCTTTCATCCTGTGAAGATGATTATTTTGCACTCCAAATATCCAGTGCTAGCTGAACAAAATAACCTACTTGTCTAGACATTGCCTAATAGACCATGGGGAAAAGGGAGGGAGGTCAGGGAAGATTTGCAGCAGAAGAAATATCTGGACAATCAGTTAAGTGTGTACAGATAAGATGTTTTTAGAATGAAAATATTGATTAGACTCCCCATTTTTCGTGGAGCAGGATTATAGAGTATATTCAAAGTAGGAACACATGGCTCTTTAAAAACTATAAAATAATACATTTCTAATTTTGGAGAGACTTGAGTAATTTAGGTACAATTAAGTAAACAGTAGGCACATAGGATAATGAATTTACAGAAAAGAAAAAGAAAGTACTACCTTACTCTGCCATTATAGATGCACCCCAAGTAGAATAAAACAGAATTGGCTAGGGAGAAGGGGTTCACCTAAACTAACTCCATTTTCCTATGAGTGTTGTTCCAAAAAATGTGACATGTTTAAAAATATTTGGTAATACAGCAGGACTTGTATGTACCTCATTGGATTTTAAATTCCCATGACAAGGCTCTTTGTTCTTCACTCCTAGGGTACTCTTGCACTTGACAATATAACATAAACTATTTTCATATTATGTGAATTTTCCAAAACTGTTTTGTCATCTATGTGATAGAATAGCATATAATAATTAATGTATGGATAGGCATCATCTCCATGATGTCAACACAGGAGAATTGTTTACTAGATTAACTGGAGGACTTTTGTTGTGGAAACCTGTGATAAAAGGTGAGGTGTATAGCATGAGAGCCAGAGACCCCATGTATAAACCACATAGTTCAGATAAGAGAAATAACCTAAAGGAAGAGTTAAAGAAGAATGAGACAAGAAATAATGGGTGGGGATAGAAGAATTTGGAGAATGGATGGAGAAAAGTACATTTTTAAGAAATTTGCTATGCTGCATATGATTCCCATTTGGCGTTTTTGAGAAAATTCATAAGAGTAATTTGACTTTACTTTGGATGCATCTGTAAATACTGTATTTGGGACTTGTTAAAAGATAAACTCATTGCTGTCATACAAATATGAAATGAACATGAGCAAACTATTTTATTTAACTCAGTTAATAAAGATACACAACTGATTCAAAGAAGGATTCTAAATACTACACTTATATAGGTAAATCAGAAATACCAAAATGAATTTATGAATAGATGTAAAATTGTTTCTTTTCCCCACAAGAAAGAAGGTAAATCAAATTTTCCTTAGTATAGGGAAATATTCATTTGCATATGAAAATATTAATATGTATAATAGTATTAGTAATAATAATGCTCTGAATTGGTGGAGATAATCTGGAGGCTAAGTTAGGACATTCACTTTTGAATCATTTTTGCCTATTTCAAAGTCTTTTATAATTTTTCCTGTCTGTATGTACCAGACTCATATTGGTTTTAAAACAAGAATTTAGAAAATATGTTTTAAAGATGCCACATATTTGTAAACTGAGAAGAAAATGAGAGCAAAGCCAAAATGTTATTGATTCAACTCACTTTTTCAATTTTATGATAGTTGTCTGGAATAATGACTCTTTATATTCTGCCAGTTATCTAACTTTCCATCTAAATTAAAGCTTTAATTATTATATTGAAAACTCACATTTGTAAATCTTCCTCTTCCCATTCTTATCACATCAACACTCTCTTCATCTTCCCAACTGATAAGTGAAATGTCCTGTACATGATCTATTGTTCTTGTCCCACTGGAGTGGAGAGAGAAGTGAGAAAAACACAACCCTGATAAAGTCAGGATAGTGAGCATTATTTACAGGGATTTGGAGTTAATTTGTTTAAAGTGAAGTTCTCACCTCCAGGTTCTCAGTTTCAAAGAATTAGGAAAACCACATAACTTTGTCCAATGAATAGGTATTAATTGTTAAATGCTAAATAAAAAATATAAGTTATCTCATCACTTGGATGGCCACTCAGTTAAAGTGATACAATTGCTTTTGCTCTGGGAAGACCTTTAGCATATGGAATTAATCATTAATTTGAAATTCAGATGATAGATAAAGCTGTTTTTTTTTAAGTCACAAGTATTATACTATAAATAGATTTGTGGTGTTATGCCATAACTACTGAATTTCAATTTTGATGTGAGGGACTTGCAATTTAAAATAATAGAACATTTTAATTAAAGTAGATTACAGCTATACCTAAGAAAAGCAAGAGAAAATATTTTGACATTGTCTAATTAAAGACTCAACACTTTCTTTTCTAAACATCTACCGCACCACATCATGAGAATGGGTTACCAAACTGTTTCTGGTTTGCTTCATCCATGTTAACAACACTTCAGCTCAAGTATGATGTATTTCCCTATTAAAGTCATGTAAATGTAGGAAGTTTAGTCTGAGAATCACTTGTGTAATTTTTCTTGTTTTGTATTTTGGTGGTACCTAAAAAAGGATTAGTGACATCAAAATAGTTTTGTGTCATTTCTTAAGTGATTTACTGTGTGTAGATATTAAGCTTTAGTTCAAGGTTTGTGCCAAATAAATCACTAAGGGTCAATAGGAACAAACTTTCAGAAAGTGATTTAGTACATTTAACAGAAACAAAAAATAATTTGGTGTGTTAATTTTAATTAGGTTTCTGAATAAGGCTTACATTATTTAACATTCTTGCTTCAAATTGGCCGTGGAGAACATAAATTTTATGACTTGTTAAGAACAAATTACTATAATTTTCCCAGCAAAGAACAACAATAACAACACTATATGGGAACACAATTTTAGTAGCTTGTTAACAACAAAATACAATACTGAGGCTTTTTATACTTTGTCCTGCATTAGGGATAAAGAAGCAATAAAATGCTACAAGTAATAAAATTGCTGCCAAATATCAAATTAGGCTCTAAGAAACATGCAGGCTTATTAATCACCATTAAAGTTATAATCAGGCCCATTGTGGAGGAGTTTGTAGTTTGAATGTGTTGCTTTCAAACTGGGTACAGTTTAAACTTACAGCTAGATTATAATGTGATGGTTCTCACAAGATATCTCTCTATGACCAAACTTTAGTCAGATTCTTCTTAGCCAATTTTAAGACTAGCCTGGTCCTTGGGCCTTGTCCTTGGGCCTGCATAACCTAGGTGTAGCAACAATTCTCCTAACTCAGTTTGGAGAGAATCCCCTACCCTCACTATCTGTATACCCTGGCCTATGGCCTGCTTTCCCCATGAATCCTGTTAAGTAGGCTTAGCAAAAATCCCCCCTACCTTTGATGTCTCCTCTTAGTAATTTTCCATCCACTCACCCCGCCAACCACCTGTTCATTGGCTGTAAATCCCCACTTTCCTTGATTTATTTAGAGTTGAACTTGACATCTTTCCACTATTGTGTTATCTTGACCCCTATAGCAATGGTCTTGAATAAAGTCTTACTGTTTAACAAGTGTTAGAATAATTATTTTTTAACAGTTCAAAGGATATAGTTGAGCCAGCATAGAAATCAGCAAAATACATTAAATGCCAATATTCTTGAAAATATAGTTAATTATCAGTCTCTAATTTTCTCATGAACAATTTTAATTTCTATTAGCATAGCTAATGAAATTTTTTATGAAAACATATCTTAAGAGCTCAAATTTTATATAAATGTATTACTTTTTAAAAATTTAAATACAACTTTGATTTTTTTTGATTTTGCTCTCCAAGATCACCTATATCAATTTGTGGGTATTTTTTTAAAAATTTCATTTTGAAATGGTTATTATAAAGCATTAACTGAAGTCCTCAAAGCACCATTGTTTTTTCTCAATGACCAAGTTATAAATGTATTTACACCTTTTTTTAAAGATTTTATTTATTTTTAAACAGAGGGGAAGAGAGAGAGAAAGAGAGGGAGAGAAACATGACTGTGTGGTTGCCTCTCCCTTGCCCCCTACTGGGGACCTGGCCTGCAACCCAGGCATGTGCCCTGACTAGGAATCAAACTGGTGACCCTTTACCAACCAGGTCGATGCTCAATCCACTGAGCCACACCAGCCAGGGCTAAATGCATTTATATTTTATACAATATTTAGTAGATGTAAAATATAAGGGGACAGTAATTCTGCTTGTAAAACAAAATAAGCAAAAATGTGTTGCTTTATAAAATCTAAACAATGCACAAAATCACTAACTATAAAGATTCCTGGGGTACATGTGTGTATTTGGTGGTGGTAGTGGTAAGAAGAGGACTGGGTAACATTCATTATTTTATTTTATATACCTCATTTGATTTTTACATTTTAAAAATCACTTTTACAATAAAAAAATAAAATACAAAGTTTAATATTTATAATGTCTTTAATCAATAATTCACATAGTAATAATGATAAGATTTACACTGGATACCTATTTCCCTGCCTGTTATACCATGTCTCTAGAAAAGGCACTACTATTGTGTGATAATCAGGTTGTTCTGAATTAACTAGTTCTCTTAAACTTATTGGAAAGCATAAATGAAACTATTGTGTTTGTTCCTTTCCTGCAGAACTTCTGAGTCAGTGCCCCAAGTTTCTCTTTTATTTTCATTTGAATGCTATATATTTTAAAGTCCACAACCTTGTTCAAATTATCACTGTTATCATTCAATCCCACACAATTTACTTCCATCTGCATGGATAATTTCAGTAGATTTTTCACATACACAGTATATTTTCCAACCAACTTCAGCTGACCCCATTCTCATGATTTCCAAATTAATGTTGGCTATCAATGTAACTCTTCGAGTCACATCATCTTACCCCCTCAACAACACTGAACTAAATTATTTTCACTCTAGATTGACCACCCAGTATTCCAGCCCCACTCTGGACCTCATCAGCACATCCACATCCAACAACTCAAACTTTGCACTTGGCATGTGTAATCAAAACTTCCTGTCTTGTTTTCTTTCCCATCTCCCCACACCCACTAAATCAGTTCTCTAACTTGACTGAGAATGCCAATTTCTCAGCTTCTCTCTTTCTTTAATTAACTCTTTCCTTTCTTTTAGATATATTTGTGCCTGTGTGTAGCTTTGCTCAGTAATTTTTTTTTTAATGATCTTCCTAGATTCTCTGGTTCCGATCTAATTATTTCTGCTGGTTGGATTCTTGCTAGTTCTTGTGGTCAAGCTATTCAGGATTCTGTTAATGATTCCTGAATTCTAAGACTAATTGGCCAGCCTTCCATTAGGTATATGAACCAAAGTATCTATTGGATCATTCTGCTGTTTGCTAAAGCTGGTTGTACATTTTTAAAAAATTCTCTTTGCCACCACAAATGCAACTGATAAAGCCCAGAGCCCAATGAGCATCCTAGCTCACTCAGGTAAAGCACAGAGTGTGCTTGCACCAGTGGAGAAGATAAGGCTTGAAAAGAGGTTTGGGGGCTCTCTAAACTAATCTTTTCCATCTATGCCAGTAGTTCTTAAATTGGATTTCAAAGTTACTTAAGAAATCTGTGGATAGAAATGTATTAATGTTTAATTGAATTGATTTTCTTGGGAGACAACCAAATGTAACATTCAGTGAACAAATGCAGCCAAAGTCCAGAATCTCCAGTTAATAAGTAGTAATCACTCCATTGGGATTTTGTGTCTCCTTTTCGCCTTGGGACCTAAGAACGCAGAGAACAGCCTATCTGTCCCATACACACCCAATATATGGTCATAGAACACGGGCAGAAAAGCCAAATTCACACAAAAATAGTCCCATTAGAAAGGGAAGAATGTGAATCAAAAAACAGTCAATAGTCTATAGCTATTCTGAAATTACTGTGAATGCCTCTTACCCAGTAGGTCAGGAGATTCCTTAAGTAGGATATAATTCTCCTGGGAGAGCTTTTCTGTTTATCTCTTTTATTTTCCATTATCCTCTTTAAACAAGGCGTTTCTAATTCAGGCTAATGGCTTCTTTAGCAGCTATTATTTCATTCTGTTTCCAGTCCATTCTTATGTCAGAACCTCTAGATGTTTCTTTAAAATGCAGATTCTCTTACATAATTTCAAGAGATGAGATGGGGCAAGGGTCTGGGGAGATGCATTTTAACTTGTTAAATGATTTCAGTTTTCTGCAAATTTAGGGAAATCCTGGATTGCACTGAAGATAATTCTTTGAGGTGGGAATCTTTTTGAGTTTTTCAAAGGTAAAAATGTAACCGGAAAAGACACCAGCGTTCAGGATGCCTGTCACTACCAAATCCAATAAGCAATGACAGCAATTGAATCTTTTATGGGTGCTTTATTCAGATGGCCGGCAACCTGAGAAGATGGTAGGTTCATACCCTAACAAACCACCTTCCCTTCTCTTTCCTGGCCAGGTCTTTTATAAGGGGGTGGGGGAGGACAAACAAGGTGTGGTGAGGGCTTTG
>CM052549.1:37281191-37295865 GCA_028533065.1 Trachops cirrhosus | reverse complement strand
ATGGGGGTGGTCACACAAAAGGCCTGGATGCCTCCAACTTGTCCCTAGGCGGTAATCTCTAGCCAGTGCCCCAGGGGCCTGGCTGTTTTTCCCAGGAGCTAGGATGGGCCTTATCTGTAGTTTTTGAAGCAAAAACTTAACATATACATTACTTGCTAGACTCATACTTTTTACCTTAAGCTAAAATTTTCCAAGTCTTGAGTCCCCTATCAAAAAGATGGGGGACTGAGAGCCTGAACTAAGCTAGTGACAATTACACAAATATAGACTCCAGAATTATGTTGGAAGTAGAGTCCATAAAACCCAGAAACATTACAGGTGAGGGATATCAAGAAAATAAAGAAAATATGATGAACTTTAATTTTTTCTGGGGTAGAGTGCCTAGGAATGTTCTTCATCAACTTACAGATACAAAAGAGTTTCTTTTGGTGTTCTGGAGCTATTTGTATAGCATGGGTAGGGGAGGGGTTGTAACTGAGAGTCATCAACATGAGAAGGTAAGAGAAGGAAGTGGTGTTTTATTCCAGTGTTGTTTATCTGAGGTCTGATTATCATACTACATTTTACTCAGGCCCTTAGGCCAAATAAGAACTCATTATAGTCTTTTTTGTGCACTGAAAAGCGATTATGTTTTTTTTTTCTTTTAAAAGTTATGAGCTCACCTATAAGTGAAACCTAATCAACAAAACAAATAAGCAAGCAAGCAAGCAAAGTATAGCCAGAGACGTTGCAATCAAGAACAAACTGACAGTAACCAGAGGGGAAGTGGGAGGGGATAATGGGGGGAAAGCAGGGAAGGGTTGTCAAGGAACAGGTATAAAGGACATAAGGACAAAACTGAAGGGGAGTAGGATCGAAGGTGGGAGGTGGGGATGGCTGGGGTGGGGGAAAATGAAGACAACTGTACTTGAACATCAATTAAAAAATAATTAATTAATTTAAAAACACTTTCAGTTTGAAAAAAGTTATGAGCATTGCTTGCAAGTAAGATGTTCTGCGATGTGTCTGTGCTAAAAAAGACTTTCACTTGACAAATTATTTTTGAGCCTTAAAATATTCAACTGTATTCCAGTAACTAGAACCCAATTGACACTCAAAGGATGTATGGTTCTATGTTCTACCTTGTCTGAAACAATGAAAGCATTACCTCTTTTCAGCACTTGGTGTTAACACATATAAATTAAAACCAGGAACCTGTTCAACCCCAAATTTCCCTAGCCTTGGAATTGATGTACATCTCTCATTCCCCCCGCCCAGATCTGCGGTTAGACAAAAGAAGAGAGAAAATGTGTGGCTGCAGCAGGGGTAAAGTATCTGCTACCCCTGCCTTTGCTCACTTTTTTTCTTAAAAAAATTAAGAATTTTGATTAAACTTTGCAATGACCTACTGGAAGGATAGATTCACTGTATTTTGCTCTAACAAGAATTTCACTACAATTGCTCCATTTAATAAAGATAAAAAGAATAAGGGAGTCAATACTTGTGTCCATGCCACAGGAAGATAAAGTAAAAGTGCCCCTGGAGGCTCTCTCAAATGACTCGGACAATTATGGCAGGGTGCTCTGGGGATATACCAATATGTCAGTGTTGTCTCCTAGGAGCGCTAGATCAGCTCATCTCTCTCAAGTGGGATCATTTGGCCTGGCCTGAACTCTCTGACCTTTATGCTACCCCACTGCCTTGTCATCCTTTCCGCCACCAACCCACCTTTCCTGGCTGGACATGCCAAATTCTAGAAGGCACCTGTATTGTCTTTCTAGAAAAAGTTAAAAAATTTAAAAAATCAATGAAAAATATGTAATGTTAAAATATCTTTACTAATTTTTATCTGCTGAATATATATATATATATTTAGATAATTTTCAAAGGCACTCTAACTTATCTTACTTACAATTTTTTTGTCCATTTCCCTTATACATTAGGCAATTATGAGCTTTTCATTTATTCTGAACAAAGTTGTGTGTATGTTAAGCAGAAAAGAACAAATGTATTTATACTTGGCTCAATATGAATCACATTTAGAGTATATTTCTTAGAACAAAAGAAGCTTTACTTAGTTTTCTTTGTTATTATTTTTTATGCTTGTGTGACAGTAGAATGCAACAGCTTCACAAAGGAAAGGCAAGTGTTTATTTACTTTTTAAAAACCTTAGGATCCTTAATGTGCCCTTTATCTGAGAGGCCCTGTAACCTGACCTGGTAGTTGAGACTTGTGAGACCTCTTGCTACTTCTGCCGCTGACATTCCTCACTTGGAAGGGGAGGAAATACCGTGTTTTTTTATAACACAGTAAGAGCAAGTAGCTTGAAGCTACACTGAATAATCTGTAATCAGAACACTGATGTGATTAAAAATGATAAGTCAGTGGAAAATTCTTCTAAATGAGTAATGTCCTATTGGGAATGATTTCTTATGAGATAATCTCAATTCACCAATATTAGAGATACTTTCCTTGAATACAAGCCTCATTAATCTCCTGGAAACGAAATACTATATTTTGAGTCCAAAAAGTATTCGTTGTTGGTGTAATACACATATCCAAATAAAGTACAAAATATTTTAAAGCTGTTTGGAACAGTAAAGATGTTTGGAAACACTTTATTAAGCAAGGTAAAATAGTGAAATAATTAACAGAGACAGGTTTCATTGATGCAAAAGTTTTGATCATTGTTAGGAACTTTTATAAATTTTTTTGGTTTCACCCAGCAGATCCCAAATTTTCTATTTTTTCAATAATAATAATAATAATAAGCTTAATATACTGTGAGAATAAATTAGCAGTTACTAATTAATTGATTATTGAATTTATTGGGGTGACATTGGTTTACAAAATCACACAGGTTTCAAATGCACAACTCAACAAAACATCTTCTGCAGTGTATTGTGCACCCGTCACCCCCAGCAAAGTCTCTCTCAGTCCCCATTCCCTTCACCTTGGCCCACCTTCATTTGCCCCTCGCTCCCCTTTCCCTTCAGCTATCAGGCTATCACCACAGTGTTGTCTGTGTCTATGTGATATGTACATATTTATAATACATATGTTTTTTTAAAATCCATTCATCCTCTTTCATTTGGTCTCCACTTCCACCCTCCACTCTGACAGCTGTCAGTCCATCCCTGTATCAATGTCTCTGTTTCTATTTTGTTTGTCAGTTTATTTTGTTAATTGAGCAATTTGTCTTTCTCTGACTGGTTTATTTCACTTAGCATTATAATCTTCAGGTCTGTCCACACTGTTGCAAAAGGTAAGATTTCCTTATTAGTTTTTTTTAAGTGGCTTAGTAGTATTCCACTGTGAAAATGTGCCACACCTTTTTTACCCACTCACCTACTGTTGGGTATTTGGGCTGTTTCCAGATCTTGGCTATTGTAAATATTACCGCAAGGAACATAGGTGCATATATTGTTTCAAATTAGTATTTTGGGCTTTTTTTGGATATATTCTCAGAAGTGTAAATAATTGTTAGTTTTTAAAAGAAAACACAGACTGTTTTAATACTAATTTTAGGAAATATACTACTACATAGTTATATTTTCTAGAGATAATCTAAATAAGTAAACAAGATGATGCTGATGCACTCCTAACAATATATGAGCAAATTTAGCAAACTTCAGAAGGGTGTTATTTTATTTATTTATTTCAACCCTCACCCAAGGATATGTTTATTGATTTGAGAGACAGAGACAGTGAGTGAAAAAGGAATATCGATGTGAGAGAGAAATATTGATTGGTTATCTCTCTAGTACATGCCTTGACTGGGGATTGAACCTACAACCTACGTATGTGTCCTGACCGGAAATCGAACCCACAACCTTTTGGTGTATGGGAGTATGCTCCAGCCAAATGAGCCACCCAGCCAGAGCAAACTTCAGAGGGGTTTTATGAAACCAGGTCAAATCCCTGGATCCCTGGCAGGGTAGCTCAGTTGGTTAGAGCATTGTCTTGACCACACCAAGTCTGTGGGTTCCGTTTCCAGTCAGGGAACATAGAGGAAGCAACCAATGTATGCATAAATATGTGGAACAACAAATTGATATTTCTCTCTAAAATCAATTTTTAGTAATGGGTCAGTTTCTTTATTTAATCATTTGAAATTATGAAAAATAATTTTGTCTATAAACCACATTTTATTCAACTTCTTTGCTTACAACCAGACATATAATTAGCTTTACATAATTAATATTTAAGGTTGTTTTGGTGTGTAACTAGTCATATGTTTATATCACATGTATGTATGAATTTGAGTTTTATATAATATTTCTAAAGAGAAAGAAATAGTTGTAGATAACCTCCTTAAAAATAATTATTGTTTATTTTTTCAAGAGGCCAAAATGCTAATTTAGGCATAATATACTTTTTTCAATGTTAATATTCTTTTGAATAAACTGACAAAAGAGACAAGCAAGGTATTTTTTCTAATTTAAGAGTAAACAGAGAAAATATGAGTAGTCCTTTTCACATATTTTAGGCACATAATTTTCCAAAAACAATTTTGTTTCCTCCCCCTCAGAGGGCCACTACTGAACTAGGCAAGATGCCTGTGCACTGACACCACTGGTTATTCGGACTCCGCAGTCTAGCCACAAACGTCTCCTCACTTAGTTACTTATTTCTTCACGTGTGCATTTCTTTCTTCCTTATCTCATCTTTAAAAGTAAATACATTGAGAACCTCCTATGTGCCAGGCACTGGCCCAGATATTTTAAATGTATTTTCACATGTAATTCTCACAAAAACACTGTCAGTTTGGAACTATTCTCAAACTGCAGATGAGGAATTAAAGGTAAGTGACTGATCTGAGACTCAAACTTTTCTCCATTCTTGAAAGTGGGAAACAAACTGGATTTTATCAGCTCTTGAACATAATCATTTGGTAATATTATAATGAATGGATTGATTTAATTTTTATTTTATTGCTATAATTACCCTTTCAAAAGATATTTCTCAACACTATTGGCTTGAGTTTTACAAATACCATATATAAGTAATTTAACTGAATGTTATACTCAGCACTTTTTTTATATTTTAACATTAATTTTATTTTTTAATTTGTATTTTTTTAAAATTTTTTTACTGTTCAAGTACAGTTGTTTGCATTTTCCCCCCACCCCAGCCAAACCCTCCTCCCTCCCTTGCTTCCAACCTACCCTTGGTTTTGTCCATGTGTCCTTTATAGTTATTCCTGAAAATCCTTCCCCTCATTATCCTCTCCCACCTCCCCTCTGGTTACTGTCAGACTGTTCTTACTTTCATTGTCTCTGGTTATATTTTGCTTGCTTTTTTCTTTTGTTGATTATATGCCAGTATATTCCAGTTAAAGGTGAGATCATATGGTATTTGTCCCTCACCACCTGGCTTATTTTATTAGAATAATGCTCTCCAGTTCCATCCATACTGTAGTGAAGGGTAGGAGCTCCTTCTTTCTTTCTGCTACATAGTGTTCCATTGTGTAAATGTACCACAGTTTTTTGATCCACTCATTTACTTATGGGCACTAAGGTTTCTTCTAGCACTTGGTTACTGTAAATTGTGCTGCTATGAACATTGGGGTGCATAGGTTCTTTTGGATTAGTGTTTCGGGGTTCTTAGGATATAATCCCAGCAGTAGAATTATTAGGTCAAAAGGCAGTTCCATTTTTAGTTTTCTGAAGAAGTTCCATACTGCTTTCCACAGTGGCTGCAGCAGTCTGCATTCCCACCAACAGTGTACTAGGGTTCCCTTTTCTCCACATTCTTTCCAACATTTGTTTGTTGATTTGTTTATGATGGCCATTCTGACTGGTGTGAGGTGGTATCTCATTGTAGCTTTAATATGCATCTCTCTGATGGCTAGTGATGCTGAGCATCTTTTCATATGTCTCTGGGACTTGTGTACACTCAGCACTTTTTTTGAGTTCTCAAACAAGGCAATAACACAGCACTGTTCCTGTCCAAAGTTTAGAAACCTGTGAGTGGTTATGGTTGTCAATAATTGAGGGGTACTTCCAGCATGGGTCATGAACAATAAATACCCGACAATGCAGAGGAGACTTTCATACAACAAAGGACAATAATCTTTTGGGATAACACTAATGGAAAATTCAGCACAAAACTCAAATATTTACGGTGAGGACATCATCATTGAAATCTTAATCAGTGAAAATTATTTCATACAATGTTTTTAAATTTTGATAAATTCATTAGTGAATTATAAAATCAGTATATCTTGTTTTTTAAAAACCAGTTCTATTTAAAGTTTTGAAACATGAAAGTTCATAGACAAATACTTTAAAAAATAATTGGAAGCTAGTATTAAGGTGACTTCCTCTTAGTGACAATAAAATCTGAAATAGTAGATGTTACACTTCCCTGAAATAATGTAGCAAAGAGAAGTGGCCTACTATGCATGCTAAATAATAGATTTTGTATTTGCAACATCTTTCAACACATGCTCAGAGTTTTGCTGTACTATTATAGCAAAACTATATTTTTAAGCTTAATGTAGTGTCAGCAATATATTTGTGGAATAAATAGATTAATGAATGAAGTTTGCTATAGAAATTAAATAATTATTTATTGTATTAGTATTATTTATTTACTTATAAAACTCTTTAGAGCTTTATAAGTACTAATACAATGAACAATGGAAAATAAATTACTATTTCCTTTTTTGAAATTTCAGAGGAGGATGGGAAGGGTTTAGAGGAACAAATATAAAGGACACATGGACAAAAACTAGGGGGGCTGGAATGGGAGTAAAGGAGAGAAAACTGTACTTGAATAATGATTAAAATAAAATTAGAAAAAAATCCACTTAAACTATATGTACTTTTTATTTGTTGGTCAGTAATCATTTCCCTTTGGTTAAACAATTCCATGTGGTGTTTTCTGAAACAAGTTCATTTTCATGAGTGAAGTAAAGCCATACATATTTCACATGTATAAGAAATGTAAAGTGTTTTACAATATATAATATTAATCTTTGAGTATCTCTAATATTTCAATTCATATGCATTTTCTTTATGAAACAATATTTGAGGATATATATGTGCTAGCTGTTAGAATTCCTACATGATGTGATAGTTAAAATTATCTCATAAACTGTTCTCCCGAAATCTCTGCTTCCATAGTTCACATACAATCACTTTAGAGTGAACAGCTGAATTGCATTCTAATTTTTGTGGTAAAAAATATAGAAAGAAAATGCACCTAGTCCTTAATTATAAGTTTGTGATATATCTATGGAATGAAAGAAATGTATGTCTTTGTATATACTGAGTAATAAAAAATGATCAAAATTAGAGTTGTTTCATATTTAATTTGTAGGCTTAGAAAGTTACTTTAAAAAGTAACTATTATGCACAGGCTTCCCCCAAATTAAAATTATTCTAGCTACATTTATATTGGCATAGTCATTTTCCAAATAAAATATTTTATATCATAAAATATTCCTCAAATAAACATTTATATATATCTTAGAATCATAAGGCATTAGTGATTTTGCCTAATCATTTTATTTCATCTTTTAGATAAGCAAGAAATATTTATAGGAGTCTTATTCTGATTTTTATATTGAATTTTCATCATTTTTGTTTTATTCAGCATATATTACAGAAATTATATCTCTAGAATTATAGTTAATTGGATGTAAGTCCCTCATGCTCCACATTCATTTATACAAGTCAGATAAGGTACAGTCATTCATTTTCCAGAAATTGTTCAGTTGCTGATGAATAAGGATTCCATGCCCGTTGTGGCGTGTATGTTTTCTAATGCCTGCCCATACCACCCTTTACTAAAAGAGTGAGTCTGTGTTGTTAGATTTTTATCACATACACTTTTTTACCAGGCCCAGCTGTGTGGACTTGGGGCACCAGATTCAAAGAAAGTCTTCTAATTACAGGTGAAATGAATAACTTGTTTCTCTGACAAGAACTTAAATAAGTCGGTGATGGACTCTGAAATTGAGTGATCATAAGCATCGTTAATTTGGTCCTCTGGCAAAGGAAAATCATGAGCAAGCTGAATTATGGAAATAAGAAACTATGAAACTGTTGATAACAGGCTGAGTGCATCAGAAACAAAAAATCTGCCCAAAAGAGAGAAAGAGGAAAAAAGTTACTATTTCCCCTAATTTCCGTATAAGACATGATTGTATTTCCTGCAGTCTAACTTCGAGTTGATATCGTAATACCATTCTATACAGTTCTGTGCGCATTTTTCATTGTTTGTAAGGAAAGAGCCTTGACACAGTAGCAGTTGTAAACTCACTGCGTGATATTTTCACTGCACACAGTAAGGACAAAGGATGTATATGTATGTTTCAGATAATGTACCCACTGGTCGTAACCTTTGCGTTTACAGTAGTGTTTTTTATAAAACACTTGTTTTTATAAATAAAGTTTTATTTAAAAACAGCCACATCCATGGGTTTACATGTTTTTTTCTGATACTTTTATGATTACATGGCTCATAAGGCCTAAAATATTTAGTGTTTTACTCTTTACAAAACAGGTTTACCAAACTCTGCCCTAGAGCCTCTCTTCTAAGCAGTCAATGATTGACATGATTTTCTGGTTAAAATACCATTTTTACATGAGTATTTGTAATTCTTTGCCCTCTTAACTCCGCTTGCCTTTCTTTGTCTGCTCTCTTTTACATTATTTCAATCATGTATTCCTTTACTTGAATTGCAAAACTTGAATGAAATTCTCTTCAGGAGTTTCTTACCAACTTGACAATTAAAACAAGTACCTAGACCTAGATCCCTGAATACTTCACCCATGATGATATTACAGTAGTGTTTTTAATAAAAATCACAGAGAATATCATTATCTCAGCATCTGGATCTGGGATGTGGAAAGGAAGTAATTTTCCTGTTATATGGGCCTGGATAGACAAAAGATTTCCCTGGGGATGGAGTCCCATACATATTTTCTTTTGTCTATTTTTTGCAAGACAAAGTTCATTATTTCCAATATTGATTCATGCTACTATTTTTCACTCCAGACAGATTTATCTAAAAAAACTTGAAAGACAGGATAAAAAATGGCCCAGTTTTCTTATTTCACTCTTAGCTAAAAACATTCCAAAGCTCTCCTTGGTTCTGTCATGTAATAAAATGAGAAAGAATTTTCTTTGAGTGACTTCATATGGGATAATAATAGCTATGTAAAATATAACTTATTTGGGAAAAGTACTTTCTGTTACTTATAGGGTAATTGCAGTTAAAATTTGAATTTACCTATCATCTTGAGCTATGCAGTATCTGCAAATAAAATTTTGCTTATGTTTATTAGCAGTAATATCAGCCCAATAAGAAAATCTATTAAGCTGTCTCCACAAGTAATTGGTTTGACTCTTGGTAGATCAAACAATGTACCAAATATTTGGTCAGACTCTTTACTAGGCCCCATTTTATGCATTTTACCCAATAGTTAAGAAACAACTGAGATGTAATAAAATGGGTTATTTTCCTCACGTAACATCGTTAGCGATGATCACACACATCGAGCTGACATTTACATAGCATTACACAGGGGAGAATTCAGCATTTAGTATATCCCTGTTCTGCCTCTTGCTAGCTTTGTAATTTCTCACAGTTACTGAACCTCTGTGTTCCTCAGATTCCTCATCTGTCATACATGGATAAAATGTGTACCTATCTCATCAGGTTGATGTAGAACTAAATGAATTAATACCTGAAAAACCCTTAAACTGGGTCCTGGCGAAGTGTCACTAAGTGTTAGAGAGTTCTGTTTTATTACAAGTAGAAAGATGTGTAACCAGAACCAGTCAGATTTATCCTTAAACTTCCCACTTTGCACCTCTAGTTATGTAAAATTCTCTGAGTCTATGTCTCTTCATCTATAAAACAGATATAGTTCTACTCAGTCTTAGTGGCAATAATAAAGGTCAGTGGCAAAATATGTAGGATGCCTGGCATATGACATACTTAATAAGTGACAGTTCATAGTAACATAATTGTGTAAATATGAAGACTCCAAATTAGCTGATTCATTTAGCTAGCCAATAAATACACAGTTATAGGTCCATTTCCTCAATCTCTAGACCTGTCATGAAAAATCTGTTGAATAAATATGTAAGTAGTGAACTTTGTGCTTGCCTTTCAAAAGAGGCATGCCTTGTTTCTGCCAATGTATGGCTTTCACTCCACTAAGGTTAAACTGAGAATCTTGATTTCAGACCATGAGAACTGGGGAGGGGCTAAAACTCATGTAAACCAACCTTTTGATTCATTGATGTACTCAGTGAGGTCCAAACAATGTCAAACTATCCTTCTCAAGTTGTTCAGCTATTTGGTCAAATTTATTCTAGGAAGCTGGACTAACTTCAGTCCATGCTGTTTCTTCCATCACTTTGCATTTAGCATTTATATTCTTGATGTAATTGTTTATATAACTTCAAAGTTGTTTTCTAGCTGCTCACATGTACACAGAATTTTTCACTAAGTCCTAAGCTTCTTGAAAACAAGGATCTTAGAGTCGTCTTCTTTCAGTTTCTTCTAAACAAACACATTGTTATTAAAAATGGATGAGTGTTTAATCAGTGAAAGAATTCTTATATGTTCCACAGTAGAATTAAAATTCTAGCACATAAGGTGTTTTAATCTTCTCAGGCTGCCATGACAAAATGCCATAGACTGGGTGGCTAAAGTTATAGAAATTAATTTCTCAGAGTTCTGGAGGCTGAGAAGTCCAAGATCAAGATGCCAGCGTGGATGGGTTCTTTAAGGGCTTTATCCTTGGTTTTCAGATGGCCACTCTTTGCTATGTCCTCTTGCTGGTGACAACCAGCAAGCCCTCTGTTGTCTCCTCTTAAAGGAGCACTATTCCCATCATGAGGGCCCTATCCTTAGACCTCATCTAAACCTAATTCTTCCCCTAGAGCCCCATCTTCAAACCCCACCACATTGAAGGTCAGGGCTCCAACATATAAATTTAGGGGAACACACTATAGTCAATAGTATAGGGACAAGGTATCTAATGTAACTTACATAAGTACTTCCATTCATGTCAATCTCTTTAAATGCAGACATTTCAGACATTAACATACAAAAACACATGAATACATGTGCACAACATTCAGAGTTGGCTTCATTTCTATTGTTTATGTTGTTACTCCTTCTCAGAATGCTCTAGTCACAGTGATTTGAATGGTGAAAGCTCTCTACGAACAACACATCTTCTACTCCTAAAATGCTGATGTGCTCCAGAAGGTTTTATTGCCTCACAGTCTCCAATTACCACAATTATGAGCCAAGATAGATGAGGTCTGTCAGGAAAAAGTCAAACCATTGTTAATATAAAGAGAACAGTTTGTGCGACATCGATGTAACCTGGCAGCTAAGGAGAGTGGACTGGAATATGCATGCACGAACAATGACAACTTCACTGTACTAGTCAGTGGGGGCGGTAGAAACCTTTGAGTTGAGCATGTGTACTGTGTAGCCACTGCATTAGAAATTACTGAATGAGTAGAGCAATATTTCTGCATCAATTTTTTTGTTATGCTTAAACATTCCTCCATGGAAACTATTTGGATGATTCGGAAGGCTGCAGCTATGGGCAACTGGTGATTGTCAGCTTCATCATGACTATGAGCACCTGCTCATACATCACATTTCCTGCAGGGTTTTTTGGCCAAACATGAAATCACTTTGGTGACTCAGTCCTTCTACAGCCCAGATATGGTACGCTGAGACTTCTGGCTTTTCTCAAGACTAAAATCACCTTTGAAAGAAGGGAAGAAATTTCAGATTATTGATGAGATTCAGGAAAATATGACAGGGCAGCTGATGATGGTGACTGGGAGAACTGAGTGAGGTCCCAAGGTGCCTACTTCAGAGGGGACTGAGGTATCATCGTCCTATATACAATGCTTCTTGTATCTTGTCTTCTTCTTTGATAAGTGTCTCTGTTTTTCATATTAAATGGCTGGATATCTTCTGGACAGACCCATATATCACCCTACAAATTTGACATTGGCCATTTTAACTAAACATTAAAAAATATAAATATGTAGTTTTTAAAATTACTGAGTAATATGTGAAATCGATTTTCTCAGTACTTTCTTTAATCATATACTCTCTCTGACTCTTAGTAGTGATTGCCATTTCTTGGAATCACAGATATGTTAAGGTTCAGGTTATTTGTATTAAGAGATAGCAACAAGGGGGTCCATAACTAAGGTCAAAGCAATAGAATGAACTCATGCCAGGATTGTCTGTTCATATGCTACTGGGTAATACAAAAATTCAATGAGTCTACATTTTAACAGGTTCATATTAATCATACCAGAACAACTATATCAAACAGACCTCAACAAAAAGTTACTTTTAGTTAGTTATTAATAAGGACAGCTTGCTCAGTTGTATTGGGTTAGGAGAAAGACTGAAAATACTTCAGCCTATTTTCTCTTATAGTTTGTTTCATTTCTCCTCAATGATGTTCACGTAATGTTCATTTAAATTATGCACATTTATGTATTCTGAGAATTAAAAATGAAAAAGTAAATGATTTGTTTTGTTCCTCAAATTAAAAAACTTTTATCATTAGCAATTTCTTAAGGCATTGTTATGAAGAATTTAGAAAGATAAAATTCCTCAAATTATGTAGATTGTTCATTCTTTTCTGTCTTAATACCGGATGCATGAATACATTAGTGCTCTGTAGATTTCTAGTGTGCTCTAAAACTTCTGATTTCTATGTTGCATGATTAGACTACTTTAGACTATATCCAATATTCACTCTCTTTTAAAATTAATCATGATTACACATGAGGATTAAAATCATGTTATGAGTATAGCTAATGCAATCAAGCAAGGTTTATTAATTTCTTTTTTATAACAAGTTTACATTGAACATTAATATATAGTCATATTTATATATACATTCAAAATAATATATGTTCAACATCACATTTATATGAAATATATATTCAACATACATATATAGTATCATCAGTAAATAAACAAAATAAATTTTTTAGCTGAAAAACTCATTCATCTTTAAATTGAAAGGACCCACCAAATATAAAACAGAATGAATTACATTGACCCACACATCCACATATATTTTCACCACAGTTCAAATGTCATGGACAAGAAGAAAATTTCCCCAAGTTTTAAAAGTTTCCAAAGGGCTCTAAAATGTCAAAAGAATGAAGATCAGATTGATTTCAGAAATCACATTGGCAGTACTAGATGATGATAAAAGTAGACAAACTAACATTCAAATGTGTATGAAGACTAAACAGTTTTAGATGTTCAGGCACTTAGACATTTTACCATCCACAAAGTAAGTCTCAAAGGGTTATTCAGGATGGTTGGTGCACAAAAAGCAAATACATTAACAAAAAGGAAGCACACACAAAAAGAACCAAGGTATGAATGTAAGTTACTAGAAAGTATAAGGAAAAAAAAGGTAAAACCTAGAATCATTGCAAAATACTTGCTAATGAACGAAGGTGGCATAATTGTGTATCTGGAAATCCAAAGAAAGTCCCTAAGAGAGTTCAATAAAAGATTTATAATGCTGTCAATATCCCCCAAAAATATTCTCCAAAGATTTTCTTACATACTATCAATAACCATGTAGAAAAAAAAAATGAATAGCCCTGGCCAGTGTGGTTCAGTTGATTGGAGCATTGTTGTGCACACCGAAAGGATGCAGGTTGGATTCTTGGTCGGGGCAAATCCCTAGGTTTCAGGTTCATCCCTGGGTGGGGCAATTGCAAGAGGCAACTGATAGACATTTCTCTCTCACATTGATGTTCCTCTCTCTCTCTCTCTCTCCCCCTCCCTCTTTTCCCCTCTCTCTGGAATCTGTGAGCACATCCTCAGGTGAGGATATACAAAAATGGAGAAATAGTCTTTTTACAGTCATAACAACAAATGCATAGAAATACCCCTAATATATGTAAAGAGTTTATATGAAGAAAACTAACTCAACTGAGAAACATGAATAAAAACTTAGAAGAAAGGAAAAAAATACTACTTTCTTGTATTAAAGAATCAACATTATTAACATGCAACTGCTCTCTACATGAACCAATAAATTCAACAATATTTAGAAAAGTATTCCAGTGACATTATATTATAGAACTTGACTAAGTTATTCTGGTATTCAAATGAAAAAATAAGACTCTATAGAAAAATTCTTGTTTCAATTTCAATGTTTAATAGTAAAAATAATATTTTACAGTACAGCAATAGTTGTAAAGTTATTTTTAATAATTTTACTTAGATAAATTTTATATGCCACAAAACAATCCTTTTTAAATATACCATTTAATAATCACAATTCAAATTTATTTTTAATCATTTTTTATTTTTCAGTAACATTTAACATACAATATTATATTAGTTTCCCATCGGATTCAACCATACATAGTTATTAGAATATTACTGACTATATTGCCTATACTGTACTTAACTTCTTGAACAATATTCTGTTACTACCAATTTGTATTTATTAATCCCTTATATTTTCCACCCAACCTCCTACCTCCCTCCCATCTGGATCATCAAAATATTCTCTGTGTCTATGAGTCTGTTTCTGTTCTACTTGTTTATTTTGTTTTTTAGATTCAATTGTTGATAGATATGTATTTATTGCCATTTTATTGTTCATATTTTTTATTTTTTCTTCTCTTTAAAGAACTCCCTTTAAT
>CM052549.1:37262634-37281091 GCA_028533065.1 Trachops cirrhosus | reverse complement strand
TGGTTAATTTTTGTCTCCTTACATTCTAAATTACTGTTTTGATTTTCAGCTTCATTTACTCTACTGTTGATTCCCAGTAAATTATTCTTCATTTCAGTAAGTATATCATTCATTTCTAACTGGTTCTTTTTATGGTTTCCATGTTGAACTTCTCTCTAAGTTTATCTAATCTTCCCCTATGTTCATTGAGCATCCTTATAACCAATGTTTTGAACACTGAATCCGGTAGATTGCTTGTCTCCATTTTGTTTAGTTGTTTTTCTGAAGCTCTGTTCTCTTCTTTCATTTGGGACATTTTTCTTTTTCTCCTCATTTTTTCAGGCTCCTGTGTTTGTTTTTATGTATAAGATGGCACTGCTATGTCTCCTGAGCTTGGTAGAGTGGCCTGATATAGTAGGTGTCCTGTAGGGTTCAGTGGCACAGACTCTCTTTAGCCCAAGCTGGGACCTCCAAGTGTCCCTGCCCTGTGTTGCAATGTATACACCCTCCTGTTGTAGTTGAGGCTTGATTTCTGTTCAAATGTCAATGGGACGGATTTAACCCCAGACCACTTTGCTGCAAGGACTGGCTTGGCCACCATGGAGAATTAGATCTGCAGGGGCCCACACCATGGAGGAGGACTACTTTAGTGGGGCCATGGTGCCTGTTGAGTCTACACCCTGAGAGTGTCATTTATGGAAGTGGTTGGGTGGTAAGTCAACGTGGTCTGAAGCTGTCCACCAGGAGCCCTGGATCTGGGGCCTCCCAGGAGATGCGGGCCAAAGTCAGCCACCACCTGTATTCTGTCTGAGGCCACCAGGATGAGCTACAAAGCAATCTGTGGATGTCTGCTACTTGTGCTGGACTTGGGCCTGCCTAGGAGAGGACAAGCTCTGATCCAAGGCCAGCTATCTCTAGAGCCAGACCTGGGGCTTCTTAGTGAGAGGTATGGGGCATGCCAGGAGCAGATGCTGCTTATTAGAGAGATTTTAGGAAAGTCTGCAAGAGGAGCCAACACAGGCTATTCATATGAAAAAGCCACTGGAAACTTCTTGCGTCGGGGGAGCTGAAAGTTGGTGGTGTGAGGTCTCAGGAAATCATGAGAATGGGGTGAACAAACCAGGTTGATGGAAACCCAGATATGGCACCTGCCTGCAGGATTTGTTGGGGAAGAGCTCAGGAAAAGACCAGTGGCCTCAGCCAGCACTTCTGCCTAGAAAAAAGAAACCCCTCTAGCTCTCATCCTGATGCCAGACACTTCTGTTCCTCCTTGTATGTACCTGGTGCCTTTCAAGCTGCTGCCGCAGTGCTGGAACTCAGAAGCAGTGAGTTCAAGTGAGTCTGCATGTGAGCCCTTTAAGAGGAACTGCCTAGGACTACAAAGGCTCTCCATCTCCTATAGCTACACTCCCCCTTGTTTTCTACAGCCGGAAGTTATGAGGACTTCTATTCCTGGCACTAGAATCCTTGGTTGAGAAGCCTGCTATGGGGCTGGGATCACTCTCTCCTCAGGAGTGACCTCCCATAACATACATATTCCTCCCAATTTTTATCTGCTTCACATGGGTGTGGGACCAGCCCGTTCAGAGTCTCTGTCCCTCCTACTAGTCTCTATGTGGCTTCTTCTTTATGTCCTCAACTGTAGGACTTCCATTCAGCTAGATTTCAGGTGTTTCTGAAATGATGGTTGTTTTAGAGTTTAGTTATATTTTAAATGTGGTTGTGGGAGGATGCAAGTACTTAAGGGTTATTAATTTCAAACAGTGAAATGACCTCTGGCTAATTTAACAGAAACAAATGAATTATTGGAATGGTACCTGGCACCTTCCACAACTAGCAGATAGGTTGCTGAACTGGGCTGGGAAAAAATAGCATGATGCAAAGGAGACCAGGTAGCCAAGAATGCAGCCTCCAGTACATCATGCACTAAGTCTGGTAGACAAGTGCCTTCACTGCCAGGACCACAGCAGAGTTGTTGGAATTCAGTGCAGCTGCTTCTGTGTCACTGGACTCTGGCTATTTTTACTGCCACCACAATGTCCAGAGGATTTGTAAAGTGTCAGTACAGAAGCACCATCTAGGGCAGGCAGTTCTGACTTGTAGGACAGAGATCCCAAGCTCCAGCTGAGTCACATGTCTGTCTCTGAGCTACCAAGTGCTTATGAGAACATGGATCTGGCTCTTCCAGTTTCAGAAGAAAAACTTTACCAGATCCCGTGAAATGTCACACTGCACAACCACAGGAAGAGTATTTCAAAGCTGAATAGCCCCAAAGCAAGCAGCATCTATCTCCCTGTTTGTCTCTTGTTGATTTTGATTCCTACCTCTATGGTGACTTGAATCTTTGCCCACAGAGAAAGGTTCAATTATATTTTTACCAAAGTAAACGATCAAATTTTCTGAACTGCTTATAGCTTCACCTGAATTTCTTGGGCATTTTTGGTGGTCTTTATTGCCAACAATTTTGTTTTGCAAAATTATTTTTCCTAAATGTTTCCAGGTTTCATATCAGCTTCTTAATCGGCTTTGGATCATTTTCAACAATAAAGAGTTAAATTACACCAATATAGTGGTTTTTTTTTCATAAAATTATCTTAACACCATTGGATTTAGTTAAAATTGTGATGAACAAGTAATCTAGTATCCAATTATTGGATAAACTCTATTTTATTAGGCATTAGGTATGATATTTAGTTCTTATGAGTGAATCTTGACTAAGAATGTGTTATTGGTGCATAGATAGAAAAATATTACCATTTGTTTTCAGACCTAATTTGTTCCTCTCGACAGTATTAGTACTAGCATATCAGCGAATGTTACACATAATTATGTTCCTTGATCAGTTTTCTAGGTAATTGTATGTAGGTGCTTAAGTGCATTTGTGCAGCTGTTAGTACAGGTATGCAAAACACACACACACACAGTTGCTAGTTCAACAACAATGTTCATTTGCTATTTATTAGCAGAGCTATATGCAGGTAAACTATAAGCAGTAATAGACCTGAACTCACCACTTCACAAAAGACAAAGACAAATTTTATGGATATAAATTATGCCTCTGAACATTAACCCTTAAATAAATTTTATGTGCCTTCTATGTAGCATATATATATATATATATATTTATATAAAGATATGTTGAAGTTTGAAGTAAGAGCTAAATGTACTGGGAATTACTGAGATTAAAGCTACTCAGAGGATATGGCTGAGGCTTGCAATTGGCTCTCAGAAAACTAGGAACAAGACATCCTGCTATTCTGACTACTGCTGTCGCTGTGAAAAGTTCCTTTATCTCTGACCCATCAATAGCATATCCCTGCCCACTTCTCAGAGACAGTGGTAGACTAACTTGTTTTCTTGTAGAAAGTGTAAAATCTCAGAAACTTTGCAATTCTTTAAGTCTTACACATTTCTGGCAATATCCCTTTGTCCAGGATTTAGGCAAATATGCATAACTTAGCCCCAAAGGGAGCCTGAGGAATGTTATCATTTAGCTTAGTGCTAAATTGGTATATTGTTACCAGGAGCAGAGAATAATAGATTTCGTGGTAAGACACAAAATCTCACTGTGATAGCCTTAAAAAGTGTTTATATTTTTTAAATGAAAAAAATATAACATACTAACAAACTAACAGAAATATGTCACACATTAAAGAATTTATAACAAATATTTACAGAGATTATCTCTGAGTAATGAAAATGTTGCCTTAGCAAAGTACCACAACCAAGGTTATTTAACAGTAATTTATTGTCTCATAGTTCCAGAGGTTAGACATCTGAAGTAAACAGTATCAGTAATGCTGGTTCCTTCTGAGAACTGTGAGGAAAGGATAGGTTCCAGCCCTCTCTCCTCGGATTTTCGAAGGCCATCTTCTTCCTGTGCTTATTGACATGATGTTCTTTTTCCCTGTCTGCATACCCCTGTGTCCAAAATTCCTTTTTTTATAAAGACACTAGTTATATTGGTCAGGACCCACTCTAATGTCCTCATTTCACCTTAAGTAAATATATCTGCAGCAAATCTAGTTCCAAATAAGGTCACATTCTGAGGTACTGGTACTTAGGACTGTAACACATAAATTTTGGGGGACCCAAGTCAACCTACACATAAATTTTGGGGAACCCAAGTCAACCCATAACAGAATGTCTGGAGATCTTTTGCTTTATTTTAAGTTTTTCTTTTCAAGTATTATTATATTGAGTTTGGTCATTTTTGAAAGATTCATTTTTAAAAAACAAAAATGCTTTGTGTGTTTATGGTTTGTACAATCTTGTTAATAATCTCAAACTGAGGTTTACTATCACCCCCATATTTTATAATCTTCAGTGAAAATGTTGTTCAGTAGCTGAACCAATAGATGGCCGCCTACAGATTCGCCCAAACAGGGCACTACACTTCTCTTCCAGCATGTTTTTATAATGTGTGTTCTGTTTTGCTTTGCCTGTTTGCTTAAGTCATTGGGCTCCATATATTTACAAAATTATTACAAATACATATGGTTAGTCTTTGTATTGTATCCTTCAATAGGAGTGGCTTCTAGTCTGGAACATTTAAACCATGAATTATATTTCTGAATTCAGGGTTGAATTGGTGGGAAATCATATCAACGATGCTTTATTCCCAGTGATACAGCCGCCCTGAGTGGGAGTTTTGAGTGATGACTGTTGGAGTAGAATGTGAAGGTAATTGTAGCAGTTTGACATACAAGAACAGAGTGACTGCTTCAGGCATGAGGACATAGGGAGCAACCCAAGATAAAAGGAAACCTTGGAAACAAAGGCTACATTCTGAACCAGTTGTGTTCAAGTGCTTTACTCTGGAAAAGAACTTGTTAATGAATAACCACTATTGAATAGCTGCCATGAAAGCAAACAGAGAGCTATTCTACTATTAGTTACATTTTCATGCAGAGGTTACTCATTTGTTCCTTAAAACTCTGATATCCCATATCACCCAGAAGTACAGGGTGGGGAGAAATGCTTAGGTAACCAACTTAGACTAAAAGAAGAGGTAGGAAACAAGAATAATGAAGAAAGAAAAGTTGACCACAAATGAGGGAGTCTAAAGCCAAGAAAAAGGAAAGAATGGAGGAGAAGCAAGCCCATGTTCGATGTGGGAAAATATGTGGTTTATTCTACAAACCCCAGAAAAAAACTTGAGAGCTAAGGTGTTAGTCAAGGTCATGGAAAGATGAGTCATTAAATTCTTAAAAGTATTACTTCCATGTACTAATATTTGTTGTAATGTTAAAGCCTATATAAAATACTACAACTTTATATAAGTATTGTTATTCTTTAACATCAATAATATGATGGGAATCTTAAACATCTAAGATTTTCAGTCTCATCTTTACAACTTAGTACTGTATTTATTGGAGTATTCTTGTTTTTATTTAGAAACATTCTAATTCTTTATTTTTCACTAAAGCATTTATCTTAGGTCCAATTTAATTTCTTATTCTCTGATCTCTTAGTTTCTTTTATGCTTCCTGCAATATCTTCTAATCACAACCACAGCACCCTGTCATGAGAGGTCACCCAGAAATAAATCACAGGATTCCACAAAATATGCCATTTTAGTTACTATTGTGCTTGATAAATAAATTCCAATTAACACTGATATTCATTAAAGTTAATATCGTTAATCCTTTTTTAAATTAGGTTTTCCCACAATAAATGAGTCAATATCAGTTTTCTAATAGCTCCTCTCAAATTTCAAACAAAAAGTCAAAAAGTCCAAAAGACACTTCAGCCTCAGGGATCTTAAATGGAACTACACAACACAACTTATATTTGAAATATTGAGTACACTGGACATTATGTGAGCAAGGATTTACATTCTCTTGGCTTCTAAGAAGCATAGCTCCACAGACTGAATGTAACCTTTATAGTCCCATCTAAGTGTCATTTGGAAGACAAGATTTAATGTTAAACTCAGCCAGGAGGAATTTATCATTTTCAAAGTCTCTCAACAAGTGCATTTGAGAAAATAAAACATTTTAAATCAGTTCTAATGAATAATAATTTCAGTCTGACTAATGTGCTTTATTCATTAAAAAGGGGGAAAGTAGCAACAATATTTAACAAAAATACTAAAGAAATGGAAACATTCTGAGGTAATAAGTAAAATCTTTTAGTAGCATATCATTTCTACATTCTTTGCCCCTACTTCTCCCCCTTTTTATTTAAACAAAAGCATTTCTTGCATATCTGATACCAACATCAAATCATTTTTAATATCCTCTACATTTCTATGAAAAGAGTATATTCAGTAATGATCTTGCAACAATTACTAATAATTATTATTATAAGTCATTCTTTAATTTCAAATCAAACAAATTAAAGAACAAATTTAAACTTTAAATATATTATTAAAATTCAATAATTTATTGTATTCTTTAAAATATATACTTTACCATAATCCCCCAAAAACATTACCACTTTAATGTGCACAATCTGTTTTATTTTTTAAATATTAAATGTAAGTAAAAACTGTAAGTGGTCTCATGGAATGGTAGACTAAAGTAACAAGCTATTTATTTATTTTTACAATCACTGTGCTTTCACCATTTATTTAGAATCTATAGTTTAAATACAAGACTATGTAATACTGTGGAGGATGGAGACAAGAGCTATACCCAGAACTTAAATGATTTTGAACCATAGGAACTTAGTATAGGGACAAATACCTGTCCCCAAATCAGTGTGTATACATACATGCACATTGAAGAATACAAATATGTGAGGTAGTTTAAAAACACTCAGGAGAAAGCTAAAAGTTACTTTGTCAATAAACATGATTTGTATGATCAGGTGGTATGAAATATTTATATTTAAGAGACCACTTGATTTGCTATGACTTTTTTCTGATCTTTACAACATTAAAAATATAGACATAAAATATTTTTCTCTTCAACCCTGATATACTGAATATATACTGAATATATATAGGGACAAAATGATATACCAAATTTGTGTTAGTCTAGCTGCAAAATTGGATCAGAGGATGTTAATCCATGAGAAATGTCTCCTCCATCTATTTTCCCTTTCCTTTAAAACCAAGAGATGTGTATAATTTAACCATGCTTGCTTTGGGTAATAACCAGCGTGGGGTTGAAATGCATTGAGTCTGCTTTCTAAGGAAGTACAATACTTCACATTTTTAATGAATCAGTGAACAGAGGTCAAATAGAGTAGTTCTAACATAATACAGCACATCAAACTATCCACATTAAAGTAACTCAATATCCCCTGTGTATATTTCTCCTACATTAACAAGCAGATCATCAATCTCTCAGCCAACTTAAGCCCAGCTGTAAATTTATGGTATTATACTTCCCAATATGTTACTGCTCAGTTTGCATAGATTGTCCCTAACACAATCACTTGGAAATTAAAAAAAAAGATTTAAGGTATTTATTTTTGGTTGCAAGATTAAAATGATTTTTATTGCTTATTGAGAATTTTGGGTGGCTACATAAGCTAACAAAAATAATGTGTTTCACCATCAGAAGAGTTATAATTATCCATCTAGGTTTCTTTTAATTTTTTGTAGCTTCTTAACTAAATTAGTAGTTAGGACAATCATCTTGGGGAAAAGTAATTAATATGAGGTAGTCAAGTTTATATAATCTCTAAATTAAACATTTTTAAATTACACAAGTGCAAATATGAGAATTAGAATTCTATAGTTGAGCAAATAGACATTTCACTTAATGTAGATGACAACCTACATATAAATATACTAACTTCCTCAAGTTAGTATATTTTCCTTGCTGTTTAGTGCTTGTTTGTGGAAGTTTTCACATGCACACACACATTTGAAGTAACAAAGAACAACAATGACGTCACATTTTAACAAAAAGTGAGAAAAATGGAAGCTGCTATGGCTTAATTGAACTATTCTTTAATTATATAGTTATATGTTCATATCTTCATACAGCAGATGAAGTTTTAGGTTTAGAAGGTTTTTATTCCACTTTTCTTTAAGAAATCTGAGCATTTACTATATGTACACATCTTTACTTTAAAATATCTCCATTAGGCATTTATTTTTTTAACAAATATTTCAGCATTATGCATGTTTGAGGGATTTGAAATGAGTAAGATAAGTTTACTGGTTTAAAGAGAGTATAACCTAGGAGAAAAATATATATTGTTGGGCAGGGTGTTTTATTTACATTCTTAGGTAACACAGTTAGAAAGGGCTCAATTCAGACACCTTAAAAACTCATGTTCTTAATCAATGAATTACAGTTCCAATTGTTTTGACATATGTTCTTCTAAAGATTCATGGTGGAGACCTGACCTATGTCATTGCAAATAATGGAAGTAATGTGAAGTCCCACAAAGAAGGGTCCACTTTCAGAGCAGGTGACTCATCTTCCACGGCTGTCTAGCCTGGGACCTGCAAACCAAAAGTGGATGTGCACAACACAGGACATGCCTAAGATTGCTGTTTAAAAGATAAAGTTACAAATTCAACAGAAAGGATAGAACTAGGGTTTATGGCTTTGTTTATTTGGAAAAATATTATACATGAAGCATATATATATATATGAGCTTTTTGGAAACCTGAATTTGGATTCTCAAAATTAATTATCACATTATTTCATCATACAGTTTTTAAAGGCAGAATGGGAATTCTTACTAGATACACAATAACTAGCAATTGCAAAATGATAGGGTTTTGAGTTTTGAAAAGGATATTGAGAAAATGCGTTAGAATAGGAATACCCAAAGCTCCAACTTAGTATAAAACTAATTCTGTAGAGACAAGATATGGTTTTTGGAAATGTGTAAATGACCTAAATGTTCAGTAGTGGGTATCAATAGTGAGAATCAGATATAACATCTATGTAAAAAAAAAATCAGGCCATTAAAATGATGCTTTAGATACAAATTTACTGAAATGGAAAAATGTGATATAATAAGTGAAAAAGTATAGATTAATGGATTTCATGGATGCCTACCAACCTAAAGTAATTGCAATAAAAATTGTTATAATATATTTGATAATATCTAAAAGTATGTTACTTATTAAAATTTGATTAAATTTATTAATATTAATTTATTACATATCTTTTAAATTCTTCCAGTTTAAAGAATTAATATAACAATATATATTATATATTGTGTAATTTATTAAAAAGCTTTAATTTTAGGGTATTTATAATTCATCAAGCAATATTCTAAGTATGTTATTGAATATTAACTCACAACAAATCTATGATACAGAAACTATTATTATTTCTGCTTTGAAGGATGAGGATACTGACATTCAATGAGGTTAGGTGAATTGTCTAAAATCTTAGGACTAGTAAGTGGCAGAGCTGAATTTTTTTCTTAATTTATTTATTTTTATTGTTGTTCAAGTACAGTTGTCTCCATTTTCACCCCACCATGGTCCCCCACCCGACCCATCCCTCGTTTCCACCCTTGAACCTACCCTGTTTGGCTTTGTCCTTTATACATGATCCTTGATGGCTCTCCCTCTATTTTCTCCCACTATCCCTCTCCCCAATTCTCTTTGGTTACTGTCAGTTTGTTCTTTATTTCAGTGTCTCTAGTTATATTTTGCTTGCTTGTTTTGTTGATTAGGTTCCACTTATAGGTGGTATCATATGGTATTTGTCTTTTACCTCCTGACTTATTTTACTTAGCATAATGTTCTTCAGTTCCATCCATGCTGCCTGGACTTTGAATTGAGTTATCATTCCAGAGGCTATCTTAACACAATATCTCAGTAAGAAATGCAGTCATTTAATATATACATATGTATACATATAATTTTTACTTATGTAGTTTTTAAAGATTTTTGTGCTTTTTTAATAATTTGAAAGACTTACATACAATAAATTTCTTTTTGTTGTCATATAATTCTCTGAGTTTTAGCACACTCATAGATTGATATAACCACCATGAAACATGGGATACAGAGCAATTCTATCACCCCTAATTCCTTGATGTTCTTCATAGTCTAACACTGCCCCCATTCAAAACCCCTGGCAGTCACTAATTTTTCTCTATTTTTGTGGAGGTCAAATAGGATTATTACTGTTATTCCTATGCAGGCTTTTATGTAATAAGCTTTTTCATTTTTCTAGGACAGGATTTCTCAACCACAACACTGTTGTTGCTTTGTACTGGATCCAAAGGTAAATAAGCTGCTGGTAGATCATTCTCACCAGTCCCCGAAAGACTTGTATGAATGTGTCTGCATTTCAGGTTGTATAACTTAAATTCTAATTGTGAATCCTTTATCTATGATTCTACTGTTGCAGTCATTCCCGAAAACAATTCTGGGGAAAGATAGTGCCCACCCTACCATATAGATGAGAAAATTAATACTTAGAGAGGTTGTGTAAACTATCAAATTTTAAGCAGTATAAGTGAGGTACAAAACAGACTCTTAACTTCTGTTTTTGCCACCAGATCAGGATGTCAACATCTGGGATAAATAATATACATTTCTTTTTGTATTAAGTTTTTATTTCTATATTTGAAAATTAAAACTACTCAGGAAAAAAGTAGCTTCAAAAGTGATGAAACATCAGAAAAGAACATCTTTGACATTGGGGAAGAACAATATCAAAATTTACCTTTTGTGAGCTAGCGTATTAATTGGCCGACTTATGTGAAAGAGTTTCAGATTTATTTTTCTTAAGCACCATCTGACTTTAGCTCTTTCCTTCCCCCTGAAGGCTTCTTGAGTCAAGGATGAAGTCCCCAGAACTTGGTCCCACAACAACATACATAGCCTTTCCTAAACCAGTGCCGTGGTTGCTTACAGCAGCCATTGAATTTCCGCTATTTGGATTATCTATAATGGGCAGAAGAAATGACAAATGACAGCGAATATATGATCTACTATTCTGGTCTCTGAATATGGTACCTCCTTAGACTGGGAAGGTGACAAAGGCACTGGCGCAGGTGAGCTATTGGCCCATCAGTGCTTAGTTTGTCACCCTCCATCGAATATTAGACTTTTGAAGGGGGATATGAAATATTTACTTCATAGGTAAAGATCTCTGGACTCTTGACTGAAGCTTTTAAAAATACTTTGAACCAATAGAAAATAGCTAGCCACCTTAGTAATATCTTGGAATGGTATTTAAAGAATATAATTTGTAAAGCTGCAATGCTTTTATAAAATAACAATAAAATCTAGAATTATTTAGAATTTTATTTTAAATTTCTTACAAGGATCACAAATTAATAAAGTTTGCATCTCTTATCTATTATTACCACATAAAATTAAATAGAATTTATCAAGCACTAACATATTTTTCATTTTGTCTTATATAGACTGAATACAAGATTTTTAAACATTTTACATATTTTTATGAAACATGTGAACAACAACAACAGTACTTTTTCAAAACTCGTGATCTTATCCATGAACTATTAGCTTGGTTGTTAACATATTAATGTTTCTTTTTCTGGCCTGTATTATTTATACTTCTACTTTGCTACATTTTTTTTTAAATTATTACTTCTTTTTTTTTTAAGAAGAAAGACACAGGATAGTATAATTTGTAGAGTTACTAGCCTTTTGTTTTTGATTATGGCATTCAGTGTGCACATTATATTCACCCCTTGATACAGAAATGGCAACATGCCACTTTCCTGTGATGTTTAATCCAGACAGAATTTTCCAGGAGCAGCCTTTACTGTGTGTCTGCCACCAATTGCCTGTTCTTCCTTTTACAATGATCTGTAAACTCTCTCCCACCCAGAGACATTTGAGAAATGAGGTCTTTAGCTCGGCTGAGTAGCCATCGATGGTGTAGAATCACTAATTTTTTAAACAAATTGATATATTCTCAACTCCAGTTCTAGGTCTCAGCTTATTTAACCTGTCTCTTTATGATTCAAAAAGCACTTAAAAATAAAAAGCAAGTAGTTTACACCACGATCAGTATGTGGCAGAGTGTCACTTCAAATTCAAATTCAAACATGTCCTCATCTAAAGTTATTGTTTTATTATAATTTGAGTTGGGAATTAATTACTTGTAGTATATTTGTGTTCAGATCATTAATTTCATATTTGACTTACTCCAAATTCTTTTATATTCTTTGTTGCTTTTCGTTATATTGCCCTACTTTGAAGCCATATAATAGTCCACAATCTCCAAGAGCCCTGATGAAACATTAAAACAAGAATCTAGAAATAGATTCTTATATTCCAAATCTACCTGGTAGCCTTATATGCAACAAAAACCAATATCTATTAAACTGGAGAATCTTGATAGAAGATTTAACTATAATACCCAATAAACATGGAACAGTCTAATTTATGGCTTACGATTTGTGTTTGCTCATTTGCTTTAGTCACTCAAAATGTCACTGTAAGGAATCTATGATAATTGTAATGAAAAAATAATAGAAGGCTGCATTTGAAAAGTGTCTGAATTGAATGTTATCAGCTTGGATTATAGACTCATTTTTCATATAAATATTCCTGAAGAAATCTTATATCATCTCTAGCTTTTAATTCCTCACTGGTGAACAGTGTCACAGTCTTGTCACTGTTCCCCTCTAAAACATAGAGGAGTTCCCCTCTAAAAACTTGATGGAGTTCCCCTTTAAAACTTACTTTGTATCTAGCTTCTTCCCTCAGTGAAGCTGTTTATGATATTGTATAAAGGCATTATTCAATAGGTTATAAAGTAAGTCCACTGGTATATGAGCTCATCCAGAACTTATCCAGAGCTCATGGTTGTGGAGGCATGGTTAACAATCAATAGTTATTTTGAAATAAATACACTAAAATAAATAAGAAACTGCTTGGGTGTTACTTTAGAAGTCCACTTATCTCATCACTTGAACATAATTTGTTATATGATTGCCAAATTTTAATTTTACGATGACAATAAAGTGAATAAATTGCTTGTTCTTATAAGGCAAACTTAGCAAAAACTGCACAGAGGCATTCAACGATTATCAAAAGGAGATATTCTCCTTTACTAACATAAAGTTTTTCTATCAGAAGAGAGTATTTTTAAAATTCAGGCTAAGCAATTACAAATTATTAATATCACCAAAAAAATGAGAGACTAGAATAGACAATAATAGAATGAGAAGTAATTTATATAGGGTAGTTAAGTAAAGCATCTCTGATTAGATAATAGCTGATAACTAGAGTATAAACATATGTGAGAAACTCTCTGAAAAAGGATTATCTTGATGTGTACAAAACCCCAAGAAAGACCAATGAGACTAGACTGCAACAAATGAAAAGGGAAAGCGATATCTAGTAAAGTCAGATAGGAAATTGCTACACAGTGAAGGGTCTATAGCCAAGGGAAATAATTTAAATATTATTCTAAATATAAGAAGAAATAATTGAAAGGCTCTTATCAGAAAAAGTTACAGGACTTAATGAATTGGAAGAGGGAAAGATTAGAACTGGGAAGGCCAGTTAGCTTTTTGATTTAGTAAGAGATGGTTGCAAAAGTTAGCAGTGACCTGTGTTAGGGAGGTGGTAATGGAGAGCAGATTACACAAATTTGAAATACATTTTGTAAGTATTATAAACAAGATTTCATGCTGGCTGGAATGTAGAGGGTGAAGGGAAGTATGAAATTTATGATGACTTCTATATATTTGGTTTTAACACCTGAGTGGATAGTGATGTTATTTATTAAAATGTGGAAAATTAGACTGATTGAAAAGTTATGAGAAGGGTTCTGGGATACTTCCCAGTGAAGATACCTACTAGTCAAGTAGGTGATGGAATACAGCTCAGAGGCTCGTTCTGAGCTTGATCTAAAAACCTGTATGGTAGATTTTCTGTAATTTAAAGGCAAAAGTCTAGAGGTTATCACTTAAAAAGAAAGGTGTGGTTTTATGTGTGTGTGTTTCTTTTTTCCTTTTTTTCTTTGTGAGAACACCTAGGACTGAATAATGAAGAGCATCAAAATTAAGAACTCAAGCAGAAAAAAAGGACCCACAAAGCAAGCAGGAAGATTTAGTGTTAAAGAAATTTAGAAAAAATTAAGTTTTAAGAAAAGAGAAAGAGGGCAGCCATGTTTAAGGTTACTAAAAGGGTCTAGAATATGAAAAGAGGTAATCATTCACTGGTTGGGTGGGATGGAGGTTACTGATGATCTTGATACACGCATTCCAGAAGATGTTGTTGATAGAAGCTAGATCAAAGTGTGTTAAAGGTGATTGGGAAGTAAGAAAATGCCCCTGTAGTCACATGGCCTTATCCTCTGTGTCTTCACACAACCTCTTCCTCTGTATCTCTAACTTGGACTTCTGTTCTGTATCTGTGTGTTCTTCTTTTCTCTCTCTTATAAAGATTTATACCCTTGGATTTAGGGCCTACCTGGATAAACCTGAATGGTCTCATCTCAAGATCATTAACTAAATTACATGTGTAAAGATCTTTTTTTCAAATAAGGTCACATTCACAGCTATGGTAGTTATATCTTTGGGAGGGCCACCATTTGATCAACTATAAGAGCATCCATCCAACAGTTGATGTTTTATTTACTAAAACATCTGATACATTGTGAATACTTGAACACTTCAGATGGAATGTTCAAATATCAAATATGAATCAGATATAAGTAAATAGGCTCTCAGAATATAGCCCCTATATTTTCAAATACTGCATAGTCAATGGACTGAACACTACTTTTCAGTATCCTCATTTTTAATATGGAAACAATGAAATTTACTTTCTTGAAGGCTAAGAGTGAGCAAAAATAATCCTCTGGTTTTTGTTTGTTTGGAAGACTTCTGGCTCTGTGAGGGGGGACCCCTCAAAAAATGGAATTATTTCTTAGAGGGTGGGCCCCTTGTAGTACAGGCTTCCCCCACTAGGTGAGTGTTCTGGGAACCCATCTGTGTCAGTGTACTAGCTGGCATTGTTGTGAGGGGCTGCATTTGGCTTCAGTGAATTTTTTTTGAACACCCCATCAATGTGTTTGCCTATTTTGTGATGGATGATTTCTGAGTGTACCTGCCCACACAGAGCTGAGTGTTCAGCAGTTTTTGACCCAAAATGGCATGATTCCCACATCCCACCCTCCTTATTTACCTGATCGCTCCCTGAGCAACTGTTGTTTGTTTTCCCTGGATAAAAAACGTCCTCAGAAAGAAACATTTTGACAAAAAATGGCAGAAACAAAAAAATGACAGAAGCACTAAAAAGCATTTAAATTGATGAGTTCAAAAACTGTTTCTGAACAGTGGAAAAAATATCTTGATAGGTGTATTGCATCAAATGGAGAGTGCTTTGAAGATGACTAAAGTTTAAACATGTAAGAACAAATCCACAGTGTTTAATAATAAATTTCTTTTGGGGGGGTCTCCCCTCATATATTGTAACTAAAGTATTGTGTTTTTTAAATGATCTTAAAACATGAAGGTATGGTACAATAATGATCAATTGTACATACTTTTCTCTTTTGAATCACACCAAAAACATAGGAAGACTGCTAAAAACACATTTTTGGTTAAAAGCAAACACAAAGAAGTACTCATCATATAATCAGTGGGAAAGCATTTTTAACACTATGTTCTAGATTGAGGGGTACGTATTTCTGTCTCTATTTTCTAGTTCAAGGGGAAAGAAAAACATTTTCACATAATTCAGTTAAAATGTATTAAGTTTGGCTCTGGCTGGATAGCTCAGTTGATTAGAGCACTGTCCTGATATGCCAAGGTTGCCCTTCAATCTCTAGTCAGTACATATGCAAGAATTAATCAATGAATGCATGAATAAGTGAAACAACAGATCAATGTTTCTCTCTCTCTCTTCCTTTCTCTATAAAATAATGAAAAATAAATAAACTAAAATGTATTAAATTTCATTGATATTTCAAGTAATAAAAGGTCAATAAAGTATGTGCTACATGTTTTAAAATATGTTGGAGTTTCATCTTATGGTCTTCTAAGAGAGATTAGAAACCAGGCAAAGTGATAAATGAAAGTAAATAAGCAGAAGGAAAGAGAAACAGAGAAAGTCATCAGAAATGAATTATGGTGAGCTAAAGTGACTTTTATTGCTGTGAGCATCTTCAGTTTACCATCACCTGTTATTTGTGTTCTTTCAGAGATTAAAAGACATGGCTTCTTAAGGCAGTAGACATTGGAATGATGAACTGCCATTCCAAGCTATTTAATTCTTTGCCTTTAAGAATATAACTCTGGAGACAGATGTTGACTTATTGTGATGATCATTTCACAATATATACAAATATCAAAGAATTACATTGTGAATCTGAAACTATATAATGTTATACATTAATTATACCTAACAATAGAATATAACTTCAACACACATTGAAGAGAGAGAGAAGAATTATTTCTGATGTTTTGAGAGAGTGGCTAGGAGAACTCAAGACTTGCACTGTATTTGACAATAGGGCTTAGGTCTATTTCTCTCTTACTTGCCATGTGTGAAAGCCAAATACAAAATACATTTTCATGTAAACAAAGTGAAGTCAGAAATCACCACCATGTTTTATCACAGAGAAAATATAATAGCCATAAGCAAGTTGGCATAGTTAATACATAAATAATAACAATCACTAGCATACTGTGTACCAAAATCCATGTCTACTCTGTGTGTGTGCATATATATGTATATTTATATATATATAAAATACCTCATTTGATCTGCACAAAAACTCAATGAGTTAGTATCATTCTTTTTACAAGGGAGAAAAGAGACTAAGTGAGACTAAACCACTTGCCCAAGGCAGTGATAATAAATGGAGACATGAGATTCAAATTCAGATCTAGTTGACACACAGTCTTTTCTATGGGAGCATTTTCTAGCATAGTTTTCTTACCAAGCAGTCAAGAAGGGTTCCTACGACAAAATAAATAAACTTCTGTACCAGTTCTGTCCAGGAGGTATCCAGCCATGTAATATGAAAAAGTGAAATTTATTGAAGAAGATACAAGACACAGAAAACACTGTACATAGGACAAAATGATGCCTCGGTCATCTTGAAATTAAACACTTTGGGACCTCACGCAGTTCTCCCAATGACCATCAGCTGCCCAGTCATATTTTCCCACATCTCATTGATGGTCTGAAATCTGTTCCTTTCAAAAGTGTTTTTAATTTTGGGAAAATCCAGAAGTTGCAAGGTGCCAAATCTGGGCTGTAGGGGAGCTGAGTCACTTGGGTGATTTGATGTTTTGCCTAAAAGCTCTGCACAAGACATGACACATAAGCAGGGACATTATTGTGATGAAGCTGTCAATCAGCAGTTGCCCACACCTGCGGACTTCTGAATCATCCAAATAGCTTCCTCAGAAGAATGTTCAAGCAAACACAAAATTTGATGCAGATCTGTTGCTCTACTCAGTCAGTTTACAGTATGTACACATGCTCATTCAAAGATGTCTACTTCTCCCACTGACTAGTACAGTGAAGTTTACATTGTTCATGCATGAGCACTCTAATCCACTCTCCTTGGCTTCCAGGTTACATTGATGTCTCACAAACTGTTCTCGGTATATTAACAATGGCTGGACTTTTTCTGGGCAGACCTCGTAGTCTTCTAAGGCATTATAAAATACACCATTTGCTACAACAAGTCATGAGATAAAAGTCGTTGTGTTTACAGAAAAGTACCCAGGAATTCTATCTTTCTTGTTTGTACTTCGACCTAATTGTCAAGTTTTCCTTAGTGTCTCCGTGTCCTGTCATCCTCTAAAGTTGGAGGGGAGCGACACTGGTACATGAGAGCTTGCACAACCACAGTCATATTTCAAACAGAAATGATTTTTAGTGTCATGGATAGAAATTTATAAATTGAAGAAGCTAGAATTGATTTAATAATTACAGTCTTCAATCGTTTTCCAGCACAAAATTTTAAAGCTTAAAAAATTTACAATTTTAAGGTCTTCTACAACATATTTATATCCTACTGATAAACACATTTATAAACATTAAATAAAAATATTCTCAATTATGTCAACTTTAATATTATAATTCATTTGTGCACAAACCTCAATACTTTCTTATTTGTATTGTTCTACATTAATCAGATCACAACAAAGGATTTTCTATTTGAATACTTATCTGTGCCTGCTGCTTTTATTCTCACATTTTAGCTTCACAACTTACACTGGTTAACATTATATAAATGGTTAACATTACTATTCCCAATGCAAAGTAAAAACAGAGAATAAAGATAAACCATCTGCTCAATGACTGAAGTTAATACATAAACCTAACCAGGATACTGAATGTCCTCAAAATGTAAAAATACAAGAGTTTTAGAATATTACTCAAACAAGTTAAACCATTAAACTTAAATATGCTTTTATGTAGGGCTTAAGATGTCTTCTAATTTAAGGTAAAGTTAAAAGAGTTCATCATTATCAAGCCCTTAAATTATGGAATGTTAAAGAGACTTATCTAAGAAAAAGAAGATGATCAAAAATATGAACAGTAAAATGACAACAAACTCACAACTATCAATAACTGAACCTAAAAAAAAAA
>CM052549.1:37220314-37262534 GCA_028533065.1 Trachops cirrhosus | reverse complement strand
GGGAAATGGAGAAGCCAAAGAACTTATATGTATGACCCATGGACATGAACTAAGCGTGGGAGGATGGTGGTGGGATGGGGCAGGCAAGGTAGAGGGGAATAAAGAGAAGAAAAAATGGGACAACTGTAATAGCATCATCAATAAAATATATTTTAATAAATAAAGCAAAATATAGCCAATATATAATCTACCTAATGCTCTACAACATGAAATAATTATACTGATATCTGAACATAAGGAGAATTCTAGAAGAAACATTTTCATACTTTAGCTTGTGTTTATTATGAATACTTGACATATATTAAAAACTCAACAAATTAGGGGTATATGAAATGAGAGTGTTTACTCTTAAATAGATCATCGATACTGTTATTTAAGAAAGAATGAAGATTTTAGAAATTACTTCTGGGAAAACCAGCCCTGACTCAGTTGTTCTCCCTTCACTGAGCCCCATTAGAATTCTGTTTTGCTTTAGAACCCTGCTCAGACCAAGTGATGCACAGCCATTACATGAGAAGGCCACAGAGCTGTCTTTTTAAAATCTTATTAAATTCCTAGATACTTCAAGTCTTTCCATGCCACCTTTTTAAACCAATTACACTGATCATTTAAACTTAAACAAGGATGATATTCTAAAGTATCAGGACATCATTTTCTATAAATGAGGAAGAAACTTTACCATGAATAGTTAATATTCTAATCCAAAGGTAAGCCATGAAACCTGTTGGCTCTTTCTAACTTATACATTATAAGAAGAGACATAAATATCTATGATCTATGTATAATGAATTTATATAATGCCTAAGTTGTTTTAAGTTCTAAATTAATCCATTATATGGTATAATAATGAAGAGCATAAATATGCCTCCCACCCCACCCTTAGGGCTTGAAATATATTATAAAATGAACTTTCTATATAAAAATAATACTGAATGAAATGAAAATATTACAAAAACTTTTATTATTACATTATTAGGCTTACAATACAGTCTTTTTTTTTTGATCATGGGAAAGTTATCTTAAAATAGCTTTCTTTTTTTCCTTTCCCAATTTCATACTTATGTACACAATCATGCACAAAAATCCATATGAAGATTTGTAGTGTTCAAAATGCTCTTGTCTTTATATTCCTCATTTATAATGCATTTGAGATTTCCATTGTTTCGTTGTCATGTTGGGACTTTAACTTCTACAAGAGGATACAGCTTGTGAATCTTAAGCATTGAAACACTCTCGTGTCTTATTTACTTTCACATGTCTCCTACTTTCATTGTTAGCCTGTATATTATTGCTTGGGTTCAGGATTAGTTCTAGTGGTTGCTGATTTTACATTTAATACTTTAAGAAATGTAATGCGACTTCTAAGGAAGGTATAAACAGACAAAGTTGATAAAGGCAGTTCTGGGTAAGCTTAACTTACCCACTTTTTCTTTCATATTCACTAATGTCTGTGTTGTATCAAACATACTCCTGAGTGAATTTTAAATGGAGGTTTTACCAAGTTTCTGGGCAAGGATCCATGTCAAATGGAGTGACACATTCCTCTGTGATGGATTTCTGCATGCATCACTGGTGAAATGCTGGAAGCGCCAGTTGAATTGATGGACCACGTTCTTTATGTTCAAGGTAAGGGCCACCTAGGTTCATCACATACCAGAACTCTTTTTTGGCTTGAACTTGCTTTGAGCCAAATAGTCCCACACACATACAAGAAAGACAAACATTACCAAGGGATTTCTTTTCCACAAAAAACGCTGCGCACTACCGGCCAAAGAAAACAAACACCAAGAACAAGAAAGCTCTTATGATGCAACTAGAACTGACCCTCAAAATTCTGTTTCTCCATCTCCCAGAGAACAATCAAAGGTAGTTCAGTGGTCAAAGATCAATCTAGCCTAAAAGGATTTTTCTGTGGAGTTTGTTGGATTTTTCTCTCACCAAGTTTGAACAATAACTGAAACTCCCTACTTGCCTGAAACAAAAAGAGTTCCTACATGAGGCCAGTAATTCATCTGTCATTCTTTTTCACTACATTCTTCCCAAGAAGGAAATAGTCAGAAAAGCTACACTTTCTTCTGTACTGAGATATTTTTCTTACTTTGAAATAGTCTCAGATCTATAAATGTATCTGTTGTAATTTGTTATTTATTTATTATCAGTTTAGCTATATTACTATTTATTAGAACTATAGCTTCAGTCTGAACTAAAATTCCTTACTGTCTTATACTTTGAATATGAGCAGTTTCTCCTGGGTGTGTATATCAGGGCTTTGCAGGTTACACTGTACACAACTCCAGAAAGAGCAATATATTCCTATATGGACTAGGTGGAATGCGAATGTCCTCCCAGAAACCATGTAACTAATGTAGTGCATGAATGGCGCCTTCAGGAAATGAAAAAGAGAGAAGAAAAGAAGGAAGGGAAGAAGGAAGGAAGGAAGGAAGGGAAGGGGTAGGGGAGAGAGGAAAGGAAGGAGGACTGAGAAAACTGTAAATTGCGTATACATGCATCATGGTATCACTTCCCTCTCCTCAGAATAAAAGCACTGTTTTGTTCAGATCAATGTTTTATATCTGGTCTAGAAGTCCCTTGAACGAAATTCAATTTGAGCCTCAAACTAAACATTGTAAAATAATATATAAATTTATTTTACAAACAAGTTAATTGAATTGTGCTCCTCTGGATGACAGTTTTTTCTCTGATAAAATATTTTGATGAGTTAAAGTTATTCAGAAACATGTGGATTAATTTTTCCCTCAAATACACAAGGGTTTAAGGAAATAGAAGCATGAGCATTTGGCAAAATACTTGACAATTTTTTTGAAAAGTTATCTGGCTTAAAATATGACTGGGTTCGCCCATCCCTTTAGGAGACCAGCTGTTGATGTGTCATTAAAGGGAAAAAAATAAAGGTCAGTTCAGCTGTGTCTGCAAGCAGGCGTGTCAGATGTAGACACTTATCCTGCAAGAGGTTACTTTATATGTGTCTCCATTAACAAAATATGTTCAAACTCCAGCAGCTAAGATATAAACATATTGTTAGGAGAGGTATTTACAGAACATACCACATTCTTTTCAAAGCATACATTTTTGGAATGGCAACCATGAAGAATTTCATCTCCATGGAGAACCCATTTGTACACCTTGTGGGGCTGGCAAATGTGCCAAACAGGCCACCATGAAATAATTAGTAGCAAGGGTGGGAAAATGAAAAACCTCATTTTAATGGTGTATTTAAATCTCAGGAGCCCACAGGCTGTGTCCTCCCTGGAGAATATGTAAACAGTGAAGAACTTGTAGGAACTTTCAGTGAGGATCAAAAGCAAGTCTCAGCAACATTGCCCAACAGTCAGAGCTAGCTATGGGAATAGACAGTGCAGTGGCAGTTTGGTTAGAGGGTGAGTTTTCTGAAGTTACTATTAGTCAACTACCATCATTTGTTATGTCCTGAGTGTTGCTTCTGAAAGTTTACAGTTTAAGCCCTTATTATACAACCTTTTAATTGTCCAGTGAAGAAGCCAAGGGGAATAAAATATAGGATTATAGATAACCGGGAGCTCCCACAGCGAACTCTGCCCAATTGACAATATTGCCAAGATGTGGTCTAGACGTAGGGAGATAGAGACACTGATATGCTATGTATACTCGTAGAGCAAATGGAAATTCAACAACTGTCAGTGTTTACTCAGTGGTGAAAGTAGAATGAAGTGTTGAAGTGTGAAAGGTTAAGGGTCATTAAAAGAAAGAAGGAAAGATAGTAACAGAATTATACCTTTTATTTGGAGTTTTACAGTTCCCCAAGAACTTTCAAATACATTCACGGATTTGATTCTTACAGCAGCCCAAGATTCCTGCCTGAATTAAATAACAATATTGACAGTATCAGTCCAAGTTGTTTATATGATTTACATGATGTTGATTGTAGATCCTGTCTCCATTTCAGACTGTACTTGTCACTACTGACCCTTGAAGGTTTTTTGCTCACATCAAAGATTATTTATCAATTTCAGCTAAATAAGAATTATTAGATTGAGAAAGTGTGTGTTTCAAATTTCAAAGGAAGATCTATATTTCCTCCTCCTTATATATGCCATATATATTCTTCACTGGTAGGAAAATAACTAGTTTCATAGCTTCCTAGCCATACTCCAATTGATGTCTGATTGGTGAACATATCATATAGCTATTCCTGGCTGCAAGAGAGTTTAAGAAACAAGTCTGCTTGTTGTTTCAACAATGGTATGGGGATTGTTTGAGGGAGGTGGGGGGGGCAGGCTGGATAGAGTGGACAAAAGGGGAAAATTTGGGACAACTGTAATGGCATAAACAATAAAATGTAATAAAATAAGACCCATGCTCAAGGGGGAAAAAGAGAGAGAGTGGGAGAAACAAGCATGGAACTGGGTTGGAATATTAGAAGGTTCAGCCAACCCACAGTGTCTGTCATGGACTCGATTCTGAATTTAATTGCAATAGTGAGAAGGTCGAATATGATCCTATCTAGGCTAGTGATGACCAGCAAGAGGGCTTCAAGGCTAACTGCATGATATTACAGAAAAAAAATGGTTGTTCAAATTAATGGAATTAAGAAAACTAAAGAAGAAAAAAGAAGGAAAAGAACCTCCATACCTATGACATAGAGCTAGTGGTTTTTTGTTTGTTTGTTTTTGTTTTTATAATAAGCCCATATACTTCCCAATGAATAGGAACAGCTAAAGGGGCAGAGACTGAGGATTGATGGAAGGGATCTCACTTCATGCGAAGAACAGAACCTTACTTCTGGAGCTGGGGCAAAAATTCACAGCTGAATAAGGCCTCTAAATTCTTGAAAAAAGAAAGCAAAAAACTGGAATTGAGCTATCTTTGTGTTGCTTCTGATTACCCTGAATTTGGATTCCTCTGAAATTCTCAGGAAAAGAACACTCTACAGACTTAGAAGATGAAGGTATAACTCATATAAGGTAGATTGAATTGCATCTGATGGATCTCTGCTGCCACAATATTTAGCAAAGTGTTCTAAACGATGAGATAGAATATTTCTTGCCTAAGCTCTGATGTTAACACTGTGTCATGTCCTTGAGCCTCAATTTCCTTTGGTTTGTTTCAATGCTGAAAATATAGAGGGTGGGGCAAAATAGATTTACAGTTGTTCATATGGAAAATAATACAATAATTAATAAATAATAATATAAGAATGAACTCTGTGTTTCGCATACAACTGCAAACCTACTTTTGTCACCCCTGTATAATGTATATAAACTCTTTTTGAAACTCTAAAATACTAGATATGTTATAAATTTGTAGGAAGTGCTACATATAAAAGTGCTAATATATATATATACTTATATATACGTATATACATATCTATGACTGTATAATTATCTTTATTGCTGCTTTTCATTTATACGACATAATATTTAATGACTTCTAATACTATAAGTATGGCACTCTCCTTCACATCTTTCCAAATGAATTAACAATGAGTACCAAGTGCCACTGTATTATTGTTTCCTTTGTGGGTGTTAATTTCTGTTCCTCACAAGACTCCTGCCTGATCCATACATCGTGTCCTATATGCATGTATCTATTTGCTGAGTTCTTAACGACACCTGTAAAACACATTCTCACCTTGTTAATGATTATATCCCATGTGTTTACTTACTATCTACTCTATGATTGTTTGAAGTCACTAAGATGCTCTTGACTAGGTGACTCATGATAACTGTAATTATCTTCCAAAGTTAACAAAAAACACAATAAAATAAAACATTATATATCACTCACTGAATGAAATCAGTACTTTGGAAAAATCAAATATAAGTTAGCTATTTAGCTACAACTTTTGTTTTAAAATAGTTAAATATTTAGAAATAAATCACACCATGACCTTTAGGAAACAAATGGGAAGTCATTCAAACTGAAAATAAATGAACAGAAGATATATTTAGTCTAGCATTTTTAAATATTTTTTGTGTGTTACATTTTAAATATTTATCATAGTTTGCAGAAGCCATATCTGCTAGGAAAACTTTAAAAAATTATTGAAAAATTCTGATTTTAAGTAATTTTTATATTTTGATTTTTCCTCTTAATCTTTCTTCTAATTATGAAATATTCATGAAGCTGAATATTATTTAACTTTTGGGAAGTCACTAAATGAAACAAATAATAAATAAACACACAAACAAAACACAAATTTTGTGGTCAGCAAACTTGACTTTTAGTTTTTAATTGGCACTTAGTAGTTGTTTGCCTTGGTTAAACCACCTTATGCCTCTTAATCTGGTTATTTAAATGACAGAAACATAAAAAGTTATAACAATGCCCCCAGGCTTTTAAAGATTCACTAAGGTAATATTCTTGAATGTGTGTCATAATGCAAATGGTTGCACAAATATGTTACTGCTATTGTAAATCTTTGATTGAATCAGTCTTCACCTAACTATGCATTTCACATATGTTATTAAAATTATTAATTCCAAAGTTTCTAATCTTTTGAACAGAAATATTGCTGTTTTTATTCTCATGAAAAGCAGTTACCTATTATGTCATTGCCATTTCTTGAATGAGATAATTACTAATATCTCTTTAGAAATCATTCATTATTTAAGTTCCAGTATCTTGGTTTCTTTTCCAGTAGCCAGAATTGACAATTAATGTTTACAATATAAATGAAATAATATAATTCACAGATCACTTAGTCTGCCTAGATGTCAAGCTCATCAGCTAGCAAATGCATCTCAGTTACAATCAGGGAAAAAAATATGTCAATAGGTGATCCTGTTGAAATATCAACTCTGTACCTGTTTCTTAGGAAACTTATTTCATTTTCCAAATGGGCTATCATTATGTAATTTTAAAAAGTGGTTGGATTTAGTAGTTCTCAAATTTCCTTTCAATTTGGAAATCTTATGAATATGATATACACATAGCAATTGTTTGGCAAAACAACTATTTCAGATTTTAGTATCTTTTTTAATTAAAGATTTTATTTATTCATTTTTAGAAAGGATTCGGGAGGGAGAAAGAAAGGCGAGAAACATCAATATGTGAGCCATACATCAATCAATTGCCTTTCACATGCCCCCAACTGGGAACCTGGCCTGCAACCCAGGCATGTGCCCTGACTGGGCATTGAACTGGTATTCACAGTTCACAGGCTGGTATTCAGTCCACTGAGTCACACTGGCCAAGGCAGATTTTAGTATCTTATTTGAGGATCATACATATAGAAATTGATGTATACATATATATGCCTAAAATTACAAAGAAGTGACCTGATTAGAAAGTCGTGGTCATCAATCATTGGTGTGGACAAACCAAGGTATACTCGTTGTGGTGTGATTTGTGTGGAGTCGAATACTTTCACTTGACCCAAATACGTTTCTTCTCTTCATCTGCCCTACTGCACTGTTTGCTTAAAACTCTCACAATAAAAGTAATAATAATAAACACATTTTAAAGGTAAATTTTACCAAGAATGGGCTTTGTTAAAATGCATTTTGGAATCTTACATAAGAATGAGGACAAGAATTTAGCATTCCAGTCTTAAAAATGTGGCACTTGATTAACATTGCTATTCCAGCAAAATTACTAGGTGTCATTGTGATTAGATATTAATTATCCATTGTTATAATGCCTGAAATTCTGTGACTGAAAATGGTGCACAGAGATGAGAGAGGTGAAATGCCTGTTCTGAGTAAGTACATAGTCTCAGTTACACACAGAGAAGTACGTGCAGAATATTACAAAGAAATATACTAATATGGTAAATTACTCCAGGATTCAGTGTTTGGATTTTTGCCACAAACTAAAACTTTCAGGACTAAGTGTGTACTTTATTTTTTAAAAGCAACTTTATAATGTGATAACAATTCTCATTTATTCTTCATTAAGGCAAGACAGAAAAACATTATTTACCTTCTAGACTGTTAGTGACTCAGAGAAACTGGCAGATCTTGGAGGTCTTGGATCTTGGAACTCAGAGTGAAGATCTTGGACCTCGTAAGTCAGAGTGAAGTCAGATTTTGAATTCCTATTATCTGATTCTAGCCTTAAAATTTGGCTGCAGGAGTTGCCTTCTCTTTCTCTTAAAAGAGAAAACAACCTCCTTTAGCTCAGAAAATCTTGACCTTTCTTCATTGAGTCAAGATACTTGGGTGGGTCTTTGGCAAATCAATCCAGAGCCATTTGTTAAAAAAAAATAAAAAAGAACCTGTTATTTCAGGCTTATTATGTCTTAGCTGAAGCAATGGAAGGAAATAGAACACAAAATTAATTTTATTAAAGGAAAAATTAAGAAGTAGAAGTTGTACTAGCTCAACTTTTAGGGAATATCAAACCTTATGCTTTAGTTTATAGCTCATGCATTTGTCAACTATAGAATTTAATTTTTAATTGAAATCATGCATATGTATAATTTTAAAAGTCAAATTACTCTCTAGAGAATAATGTAAAAAACTAAAGTCCCTTAATGCCCCTACTTTCTTCTCAGGGCCCAGCTCTGTGTGTACTATTCCCCAGGTAAGTATAACCTCTTTTAGATGATTTTTCTGGCCTTTACTTCCATATATCTAAATAACACACTGTGGCACTGTTTCACAGCTGCTACAGCTCCACTGTGGCACAGCTGGAGCACTGTTTCGCATCTTCTTAGCCTACCTGACAGATATTCCAATGCATGTTTGCCAGTGTTTCACATTTAACTAATATGTTTCCCACACAAACACACACAATGTCATTCACCCGTGTGCTTACCCAATCATAAAGTGCAGGAAATGTACAACCTTCAAATATAATTAAGAACGAGGATGGGGACTTACATGTCTCAGCCTCCCCATCCTCTCATGGCTTAATTCTTTGGCAAGTTCTACATTGTGCCTCAGATAGTCACCAAAGGGATAGAGTCTCTCAGTTGCTCACCGTAGTAACCAACTTGATAACATTGTCTTTATTGTCCATTAATGCTTTCATCTTATTTTCTCCATTCCTTCTATTTTTGAGATTGCCTTTTCAACAAACTATGTCTTCCAAGTCCCTGTCTCAAGTATGACTTTCAGAAGGAAACTATACCAGAACAGCTGGTTCTTTAGAGCCTAGAAAGTTACCGTTGGAATTTGGATTTTGGAATTGGATCACACAGCAGTCAAATGGCAATAAGGGTAACACATGTGGTAACTGGGGTGGTGATGGCCCCTGGTGTGCTTCAGCTTCACCTTCCCCATGACTCCCACTTGTACTGGGCTGGAATGAGACACGGGTGGAAAAAGCAATACTCACTATACCAACGGTTCTTCAAGTGTGGCCCCTGGACCAGCAGCATTAGCATCCTTTGGGAACTTCTTAGAACCACAAATTATTGTGCCCTGTCCCAAACTTTTGAAACAAATTTAGGGGATGGAGTCAGTCCAGAAATCAGTGATTTCAGAAGCCTTCCCTGTGATGCTGATGGCATGCTAAGGAACAAGAACCATAATTCTACTGGAATGGTTCTTCAAAATCTGGACATGATGACAGACTAGTAAAAGTGAGGTGGAGGTGCTGAGACAGACTTGTCAAAGAGTTAAAGTAGATGTCTGAAGGCTCTGAAAAGCAGGCATCTTAGAAGGGAAGTGTTCTGTGAGACCAGAAACTATGTTATCCAGGTTAGCCAGGGGTCATTTCCTTCCCTATGGCAATTTGAAATGCACTAGTGAGGCAATACCAGCATCTTTGAAAAGCTTGGTGTTAGTTGTCATATATAGTATACAGTCGATAGTAAGAGATGTCATTCTTCTTGTTAACAATAGAGCTGGTAGCTTCCCATGATAGGAATGATGATGCGTAACCATCAGAGACAAAGCCAATACAGTTGCTGTGATGATAAGAAAGGCTTGGCAGTTCTGGGACTTTAACCTGCAGGAATTTATAATGATGACTAATGTATTGTACTTTCTCATAGTGAGACAGATGGGCTGCCAACTAGAGTATTGTTTGACTTGTGCAACCAGAAAAAAGATAAAAATTAAAAAACCTGTGTAAGTAGAAAGCTATTTATCTATATAAATAAATAAATAAATAAATAAATAAATAGCCTATTCTATTGCCACCGAGGAAAATCATAATCTCTCAAAATCTCTTGCCCTACATTCGAGCCAGATAACAAACTCAAAATGTATTATTCTCAAAGGAATGTGAATTCCTTTGAAGAAGGACTTCACAGTCTAAGTTCCAAACTGTAAACCTATGCAATATTCTCCCCAAACCTGCCCAAAGGTACTAGAGTAAAGGTATCTTGGGAAAGTAAATTCAGCTCTTCTAGGGGCATGGTATACAAAGTCTGAGCTGATACCACCTGAGTACCTAACATACTACCATGCTCTTCAGTTTGAATCGGATATTATAAAGGCCAGGTGATAAACCAAGATCACTTCATCATGGTTTCAGTGAAATGGGGAACTCATTCTGTGATCATTTTCCCAAACCACAAGTGTATAAATGGGAAGGTTATACTAATCAGCAGATAAAACATTCATATTGCATCTTTTAGCCTCTGGAGTAAGAGCCATAAGATCTTTTGAATAAAACAGTTCATTTGAAAGCCCTTAAAATTTTCCTCCTTCCCACCACTAGTCAAGATAGTAAATCAGAAACAAAAATCAGGAAATTTTAGGGATTCATGTTATTCTCAAAGAATTACAAGAGTGGTTGTCTTTAAAATATTAATGGCCAAATCACCTATGTCATCCTGGAAGAAGTCAGATGGATATGGAATATGATAATAGATTATCCTAAACTTAATAAAACGTTAGCTCCAATTAATGTTGTACCAGTGTAAATATCTTTTCTGGGTTGTATCAACACAGCATCTTTCACTTGGTTTGTTTGATCTAATTAGGAAAAAATGATCAGAACTTGTTTGCTCTTATTTGAGAAGGGCAGTAATATGCATTTTTATCTTTGCCCAAGTGTTGTGTTAATAATGCCCCTTCTTTCTGTCAGTATACTCTATATAGTCTAGAAAATTAATAATTTTTATTTTTTCAGAATATTATGCTGACCAACTACCATATGTTGATGACACGAGGCTAATTTAATTTGGTAGACAAGAAATGTGCTGAGTACTGTGAATATGCTAATAAGGTAAATGTCACAGTGTAGGCAATGAACCCTTCAAAGATCTGGGGACTGCACATCAATTGATTTTATTTTTAGGGATCAAATGATCAGAAGCATACCAAGGTAAAAGACAAGTTATTATATCTTTCATCTTCTACCACAAAAAAGGAGACACGGTGGTTTTTGGACCTATTTGGACTATAGAGAGCTGTATTCTCTAATTGAGAATATTTATTTATTCCTACCTATTTGTTGTAGGAATCCGAAGGCCCTGATTTTGAGTGAAACCAAGCAAGACAGGGCTTTTCAGTGGGTCCCAGCTGCTGTGTAAACTTCACTGGTACTTGACAGAACTAACAGATTTAGGGGTAGATAAAGATAGGTAGATATGGTTCCTATAAGGCTCTATGATAAAACAATATGAAAAATGGCAGTATGGACCCCTATTGTCCTGGAGCAAGGACAAGCATTTTGTTCTAGAAAACTAACCATCTGAAATTAGCTACTTTCATGCTAGTGAGCTCTACTAGACACAAAATGCCTGACCATCTGATATTAAGTGACAATGAAAACAGAGCAGCGTATCATAACCCAGATACTGGCACATCAACGAGGTTGTAAGGAGCAGGATTCAGTTTCATGATGGAAATAATTCATCTAAGATCAGGCCCGACCTGTTTGGAAGAGGGCATAAGTAAATTACACGAACAGGTGGACCACAGCCTCAAATCGCCTACATTTGTTTCACCTGTGCCTCTCATTTAAGTAATACCAATAATCTTGGGGAATGAGTCTCTTTAACAGACTGTCAGAGAAGGAGAAATCTCAAGTTTTATTTAATATATGAATCAGTCTGATGCATTGAGCTGCTGCAGCACTATAGCCACTCAGGGGGTCCCTAGAAGATGGTCCTGTTTGTCTCCAAAGAATAATGCTTAAAGGAAATGTTGTCAGTTGATAATGAACAACACATTGCTTCCCACTTTTATATAAAAAGAATTAACTTGACATAAATAGATACACAGACTCAGAAAGAGTATTTAACGTATTGGCTGGGTGTGAAGGGGCCTGGAAAGAACAAGTTAGGAAAAGCAGAGACAAAGTGATCTCAGGCATAGGATGAACTTATGGAGGTGGACAAAAAGTCTGTGGATTGTTGCCTCATATCAGTATGCACTAGAAAAGATCATCAGTAGAGGAGGCAGTCAGCAACAGGTGGTAAAAAGCACTCATCTGTTAGATGTCTGCCAGTTTCAGTCACCCCAAGGCTTGAGCAGTGATTCCATACACAGAGGCAGGGATGGGTACTATGCTTGGCCCAGTTATGTCGGCTTCTGCTCACCAAGGATGATCCAGCTTAATGCTGCTGGATAGCCTATCTATCTCTGGCAGAATATACATACTTTCATCTACAAATAAAATACAGAGAGTACTTATGGGGTGGAAATCACCTTAGAGAAAGAATTGACTGAGGGTTGCAAGTGAGTCTTGAAATGGTCTTTGTACCAAACACAGAAAATTGAAACCTTCCTATAAATAGGATTTTGTCAGATGTGGAGTAATACTGTTGAAGATTTCTCTAGACCAACAATTTATGGCTGGGCTTGGCTGGCCTTTGAACACTGAGTTCATGGCTATCAGAGGAGTTCTGATGCAGTCCGATTCAAATTGTCAGAAAGTGATTTCACCCTCGGTCACAAAGCTGCAGATTTTTACACTCAAGTGCATATGAATGATGGTAATGTATTTGGAAATTTTTCTATAAGAAGGTTAATGAGAAAAATGAAACTTCAATAAATTGTTTTTGGGCAGCTGGTTAATAACAACACCCAATTAACATTACTAATAAATACAAGCTGGATTGTAGAACTTCTGTATTTGGTAAAGTAGCTAATGCCAACTCACACCCTTAAACCAAGATTCAAACTAATCCAGTCAGCTTAAAATGTCAAAAAGAATGACGTTAGAAGGCCATCAGTTTGGGTTGGGATTTAAATTAAAGGCTTAATGTGATTTTGAGTAAAGCATAGTATTTAACTCTAGAGATTAAGAGAAATAAACACACAATATTTCGGCCTTAAAATTTTCTGTGAAATTTTAAAAGTATGACTTTTGTATTCTTTAATAGAATTGTAATTATGATATGATGTCTACAGATAATGAGTCACTTTAAAAGGAGGTCTTAATGAAGGACACATGGACAAAGCCAAAGAGGGTGGGTTCGAGGGTGGGAGGTGGGGATGGGTGGGGCGGGGGCACATGGTGGGTTGAAAATGGAGACAATTGTACTTGAACAACAATAAAAAAAGAAAAAAATAAAAGGAGGCATTTGAAGGCATTATTATATTTTGTGACACATTTCAGTTCAGTCTGTCAATGTTATTTTATTATTATTTTCTAATCCTCACCCAAGGATATATTCATTAACTTGAGAGAGAAAGAGAAGGAGGTTGCCTCCTGTACACACCACGACCAGGGACTGTATCTGCAATCTAGGTGTGTGTCCTGACTGGGCATTGAACCGCAATCTTTTTGCTATATGGGATGATGCTTCAACCAATTGAACTACCTTGCCTGGGCTGTCAATGTTATTTTGAATGTTTTCCTCAATGGCAGCGCAGTGTCACATTATAAGGGAAATGACCCTATTTTCCAGTTTGTACATCACATACTCCGACTTCATGACCTTTAAACATATTGTTCTTAGTGCAATAGTTGAATTTTTGGTTTTGCATCAGAACAAAATATATACATCACATTTGAATCATAATTGCCAATAAAAATTTATTTCAGACATGTATTCTTCTAGATAAGATGTATTAACAGATACTGAAATTGCCATCTAGACTAAAACATCTAAATACCAGAAATATGCATGAAAGAAATGATTCTGATCAGAACATACATGTGTAGAAGCTTAGTAAAGGCTGAAGAAAGAACTACTTGGAAAGATGAGGGGGAGCAGTCTGTGCATTGTATGGGGTTAAGAATATTCCTATTCTAACCAGCTGGAGTGAAAAAACCTTGTAATTCATGGGGTATTAGGTGGAGTACCCAGAAGACTTTGTCTCAGGAATGGGGGAAGTTAGACACATGCTAAATAACTCTACATTCCATAAAAAAACCTAAAAAGACCTAAAAAGATCAAACTATTTCAATGTAATATACTATGTTACTGAACAACACTTGAGAATACTTATAAGGATACAAAAAAAATTAACATTTAACAAGTAAAATTCACAATGTCAGACATCCAATAAAAATTATGTGGCATTCAAGGGAGAAGGTAAATATGACCCATGAGGAGAAGGAAAATCAATTATGTACTTGAAACTTACCTATGAAAACAGCAGATGAAAAAACAAGTATACATGAACATAGTGACAGTTATAAATGTATTTCATACATTCTAGAGCCTAGAGAAAATACTGAACCTATTTAATAGATAAATAAATACATGAAAGATATATAGAGGACATAAATAAAATGTTTTAGGTGTGGAATTACCATGTCTGAAATTTTTAAATCATTGGATATGATAAATGGCAAATTAGAACACACTAGACATACAGAAGACAATTTTAGTGATCTTGAAGTAATATCAGTAAAAACTATTCAAAATGAAACACAAGGTGAAAAGCGAATTTTTCAAAGAAGTGTATTGGTGAACTGGGAACAATTGAAGTGCCTTAGTCTATATGTAATTAGAATTCCCAAAGAAGAAATAAGAGAGGAAAAAAGAGAAAACAAAATATAAATAGTTGTAATTATTTTTCAAGTTTTATGAACTCACAGATTCAAGATGCTCAATTAATCTAAACTTCAAGAAAAATGAAGAAATCATCACTAAGTCACATAATAATGAAAGTTTAAAATCAATGATAAAGAGAAAAAACTAAAGAGCAAAGAAAAAAGACATATTACATTCAAAGGAATAAAGTATTATAGTAAATGTCTTGCTGAAATTTATGCAAATCAGAAGACAGTGTACCAATATTGTTAATGTACTGAAACAAAAATGTCAATTTAGAATTCTAGAATTTAAAGAATGTGGTTATCTAAAAGGTAAAAGAATTCATCACCAGAAGACGTAAACTAATGTCAAGTTAAAGGAAGTTAGGCATAAAAGAAATGACACCTGATGGCCATATGAATTCATGCAAAGGAATAAAGAACCCTAACTACCTGGGAAAACATAATCAACTTTCTTATTATATAAACATTTAAAAATAAAATGCACTAGATAAAAATGATAATAAGACACTGAAGTTTTAATATACAAAAAATGAAAGTATGGTTAGGATGGAAGAAATGTAAATACACTTTCATACTGTTTGGAAGTGATACGGCATCTTTTGTATGCATTAGGTTGTAATACATTCAAATTATAAAACTTTAAACTATAAACCTTAAAGCAATCACAAGCATATTAAAATATTAGTGTTAATAAGCAAACAATGGAGATAAATTAATTTAAAATAATCATTAATCCAAAATAAAACAGGGCAAAAGGGATAGAGTGCAAAAAACCCAATATGAGATAGGTAGAAAATAAACAGAAAAAAGCAGATTTAAAACATACTATAATAATATTTTCATTTTATATGCAGATCAAATCCAATTCAAAGGCAGATATTGTAGACTGGATAAACATGTCAAATTTGATTCTTCTTACAATAAATCGACTTCAAATGACACTAATAAGTTCAAAGTAAAAGTTGTGGACAAATTTATTAGCCTAACACAATTAAAAATGTAATAGTGTCAAAACACCAATTCAAAAGAACCTATGCACCCCAATGTTCATAGCAGCACAATTTATAATAGCCAAGTGCTCAAAGCAACCTAAGTGCCCATCAGTAAATAATTGGATCAAAAAACTATGGTACAATTGGATCAAAAAACTATGAAACAGAAAGAAATAAGGAGCTTCTATCCTTTGTGACAGCATGGATGGATCTGGAGAGCATTATGCTAAGTGAAATAAGCCAGGCAGTGAAAGACAAATACCATATGATCTCACCTATAAGTGGAACCTGATCAACAAAACAAATAAGCAAGCAAAATATAACCAGAGACATCCAAATTAAGAACAAACTGACAGTAACTAGAGGGAGGGAGGAGGGGATAATGGAAGGGGAAAGGGGAAGGGTCATCAAGGAACATGTATAAAGGACACATGGACAAGGCCAAAGTAAGACAGGTAAGGCAGAGGGTGGGATGAGAATGGGTGGAGCAGGGGGGAGTGGTGGGGTGAAAATGGAGACAACTATACTTTAACAACAATAAAAAATTGTAATAGTATCAGACAAAGATTTCATAGCAAAGATGAAAGTTTCCCTTTTAATGATAAACAGGTAAACTTTTTTAAAAAATCTTAATTCCAAATGTCTGTATACTTAATAAGAAAACTGCAAAATATACTAAGCAAAAACTGATACAACCACAAAGAATAATAGACAAATACACAATTATAGTTGGAGATATCAGCAACCTGATTGGAATGGTTGATTAAGCAAGTAAAGAAATAGTAAGGTTATGGAGACTTGAGAAACACCATTAACCAGCTTGAATTAATTGGCACTTACAGTACCTCCATTTCAAAGAGAATGCACATTCTTCTCGACTGCACGCGAAAATACAGGGTCTAGCACAAATAGCTACCCATTTTATTACATAAAACATATTTTTATTATAAAATCATAATCATGTAATTCTGTAACATAACAATCTCACACTCAAGCACACCGTATGGCATTTTAGGTGAAATGTTTAAACTGCTGTCCATCTTGTGTGAGATATTCACATATCCTACTAACCACACTCAACTTCATTATTTTTGCTGCAGCCTATATATGAAGAGAACGAAAGATTGGGAAAATGCATTAAAATTTTAAATGATTATAGTACATTAAGTTGTGGACACCCACAAGATATGTCCACATCCTAATTTCTAGAACCTGTAGATGTTACATTATTTGGAAAATGGATATTTGAAAATGTAACTCTAAGGATCCTGAGAGGACAAGATCATCCTAGCTTATCCAGGTGAGTCCTAAATCCAACACCAAGAGTCTTTATGAGAGTGAAAAGGAGGAAGACTACACAGGCACAGAAGAGGAGGTTATGTAACCACTAAGGCAGAGACTGAAGTGATGCAGTCATAGGCCAAGAAACACTAAGAGCCACCAGAAGTTGGAAGAGGAAGAAAATGAATTCACCCTTAGATCCTTCGGAGAAAGCATGGCCTTGCTGAATTTCTGTCTCTAGCCTCCAAATCCGTGAGAATAAATTTGTGTCATTTTAAGCCATCAATTTGTGGTAATTTGTTCCATCAGCCTCAGGGAACTAAAGCTATGCTTGTTCTAAGCAGTTTTTAATTTTTTTCTCCATAAACATCTCTACTCTGTCCAATGTTTCTGCAATCAATCTGATTATAATAATTTTGTATAGTAAAATATTTCAAAAAATTTTTAAAGAATTCTATAGTGGCAAAATCAGCATGCTAGGGTGTTTTTCTTCTACCTGTGGGAAAATGTGGAACCCTGAGTACTCAGAAATTCTATATAAGGAATGCAAGGAAGCCAAGCTGAATCTGTTCTGGAGATTAACACCATGTTTAGTGACCAGAGAAATCAACAGCTCTTTATCTCCAAGCTGTGTCAGTGTGTCTGCAGAAAGCAGTGTAGAAACTAGACACTAACCTGGGCTGAGATATGACCATCTTTTCTTGACTTTAAAAATGATTTTGAGAGACTCAGTTTTGCCCAAGCCTGAAAGGATCTCAAAATTAAATTATAGAGATTACAAATAGTTGGAAAAAAAAACACAAGTGAAGCCTAACTTTAGGTAGTTTATACTTAGTTCTGAATAGTTCAATTAATATTTAAATAAGTGACTAGATAGATAGTCTCCTTTGCTTGTTTTACTTTGCTGTTATAATATAAAATCCTACTTGTGAAGGAAAAGTCTCAATGATGTGGAAAGCTTTGAAACCTGAAACTAAAGACATCATTTTGAATTTTTTGACTACAACTCAAAATCACAATCAATACATCTATGAAGTAATAGCCTCTGGAGTGCTGCTGGCATTATAAATAGAAGGCTGTTACCACTAAATATCAGCAACTCTAAGTAGTCCGTTAACTAAGGAATGTGAGATGTGGTTGCTGTCCTCTGGATGACAGGTGTATAGGAATACGAAGACTTTAGTTTTCTTATTTTACAACCACATACTTTAATACATTTCATATGAAATGTGACTGTGATAAGGAATTTTAGGAAGGAAAAAGATACCGTCCACTTTATTAACTTGGCATTTATTTTCCTTATGAAAAATTCATGAAGTTATAATATACAAGCACACTCTGAGGTAGTTAAGTTGATTAATTTCTGGGTATACTTAATTCTAAAATCTCTTCACGTGAGAAAATTCTCTTATACTTTTATATGCTTTTCAACATTAAGCTGAAGTACCTTAATTTATGTAAATCACATGTGCATAAAGTGTGATGAGGCCATGCATTTTTATTCAGATGGCTATTTCTGGCACTCAGCCTTGTGTAAGATACTTTATTTTGTTATGTACCAGGTAAACTACACACAGTAAAAAAAATTTCAATTTTGTCTATTTCTCCCTATTGACTTTTATACTCAGATACCATTTGTTTGCATGGGTATTGAATAAAGTAATATTTAAAGAAAGTATTTAAATACTTATTTCTCATCAGATTTTCATATCATGCATCCTCCTGTTGACAATGACCTCCAGATGGGAATGTACATGTGTAATCTGGAAATCAGCTATCATCACTATCCTTAAAGCTTTAAACCGCATCGCATGCATTTGTTTCTCCACATCTCTGAAAAATCCCAAGGGGGCCTTATATCATCATGGTCCTTTCTGGCTCTATTTTTCTACTTCTACATAATTAGCTCAGTTTATAGATTACCTTGCTTTTCCCCATATGCAGTTCATCTTTGGCCTCAGATGGGCCCAGATGTGAAACATGCTACATTTTCTTAATGTTCACAAAGATAATCACAAAGAGATAATCTCTTTGTGATTATCTTTGTGAAATCTCACTCAAAACAATGTTTGTGCATAGCCTTATGTAACATTTTCTCAGTGAAATAAGAATAAATTCTATTTGTGCAGCTGGAAGATGAGAGACAGGATATTTCCCAAATAGCTTGCTATAGTATAAATTCTCAGCAGTGGTAGGCATTTGGTATGACTTTTCAAAATTTAAGCAAAATCGTAACTGGCTGTGAACTAATTTTGCATATCTATGTAATCTTCAGGTGAACCTTTTTAAAAAACTAATGACATATCTTCAGTTAATAATATTAATACTACCACTAATAATAATAATACCAAAAATAGGAAGCAATCAATTAAATCCACAATATGGTTTTTAAGAAATTTGTGTTTAAGTTCTTCACATTATTGATAACTGTGTTCATTATACTGTGGAATCGAGTCCATAATTCGACAAGGACTTTGGATTTTACTTACATCCCTCATCCAAGAAATTCAGGGTGAAGATAGTATCAAGGAAAAGCTGCACAATCAGACCTGATAAATGGATTTTTTAAAGACTTTATCTTATTAATTATTTTTGGAGAGAGGTGGAGGGAGTGAGAAAGGGAGATACACATCAATATGTGGTTGCCTTTCATGTGGCCCCTGCTGCGAACCTGGCCTGAAACCCAGGCTTGTGCCCAGACCATTTGGTTTGGGCGCGTGCCCAATCGAACCAGCAACCCTTTGGTTTGAAGCCCTCACTCAATTCACTGAGCTACACCAGCCAGGGCTGATAAATGAATTTTTAATATAATATTGTTATTTCTTTTCAATAATAGAAATATATTCTTAACATTATGATATATTCCTTAAATCTCTGCTTCAAAATATTAACATAATTAATAAAACTATTTAACCATAACTATTTTTCCAATTTACTGGAAACTAAGTTTATTCTCCCTCTAGTTTTTTTTGTTATTGCTGCTTTCTTTAGACATTGAGACAATTATCGGTAAAAGAGGGGAAATTAAAGCTGAATAAATGTGCAGGTTTCTTTCCACTTCTGTTACTATTTACTGGTTCAGTAAAGAATTTTCATGGTTTTTAAAAATCAATTTGCTAAAGATGAAGTTATAAAATTTATATTGTGTGAACACTACGAGAAGTTAAGCTTGTCAAGGTTAGGGGGTTAGCTGAGTGTTTTTTGCCAAAGGTAAAGTCTGTGAGTTTAGAATGAAGTGTAGTTTGCCAGAGGTAATGTTGCTGAAAGTAGCTTTGTAAAAATGACTTTTGAGTTCAAGTTTAGATGTATTCTCATTGAAGATACAAAGAGGTCTATAAACTTTGCAATGCAAGATTCAAGATTCTGTTTTATCTGGGTTGGGGGAGAGTAGTGGGGGGAAAATGGAGACAACTGTACTTGAACAGCAACAAAAAAAAATAAATAAAGAGATTCTGTTTTAATTTATTTACTGCATACTAATCTGGACTGCAAGGGATACGTTTAAACTTTGCATTGGGTTCAAGGGATTTAAATGAAATAACTTTAGTGACTTAAAAATATATTAGTAATAAAACTTCTTTAATATTTGTGAAATAAAATATTTTCCATAGAAAATTTCTTTTTAAAACAGAATATACATGCACATTATGTAAACATATATGTACTTGTGTGTGTGTGTTTTTCTTCCCAAAGAGGATTTAGAACTTTTCTTGAGAGTTTATGTTATTGATTAATGTCATTTTTAACTTAATATCTAGCCATATTTGTAAACTCTAAACTGAATATTTTTCCCTCTATTTTGACCCTCATATTGAATCAATTATCAAGCTCCGCTAATTAATCTTTTCTACTATATTCCATCTATTCCACCCATTTTCCTTTTCATCTTGGTCCAATTTTGTTTCTCTTGGATTTCCAAAATAGCCTTCTTTAGCACTCTTTCCTCTTCTTCCTGGGCATACAGGCAAAAGTTTATGGCCAGGTGTGCTAGTAGCCAGTGTAATATAAATAGAAGTAACATGCACCACTTACACCTGACATGCTTGCTGTGCTTTGTTATAGTGTGTGGATGCTCTGAGATAGGAAAACATTTTTGACAAGTGCAACTTTGAATTATAAAACTACATTATGGAGTGAATAGTCTCATTTTAATTGTCTCATCAAATGCATGTTTTATCAACTTAAGATTTATTTTCACAAAGAATTCCCTAAATTATATATACATGTAGTAAATGCTATCATGTCATTAGAAATTAGCATTGATGCAAAAAGCTGATGTTAACAGAATAAATTACACAACCATTTTCTTTGTTTCTTAGATTCCAAGTAGCTTCTAGATTTTGATTTGGGATGTATTTTTCTTCTTTATTTTTCCACAGTAGAGTTTGTCTAGGTTATTTGTGGGGGAAAACAAATAAAAAACACAATATTTTCAGAATGTGATTTCCCAAATATGTGCTACTAGCCCTGGGTAAAATCAGTTTGTACTGTGCTGTCTACATGCATAGTGTTAAGAGTGTTCAGCATCGCAACTTGGAAGCAGAGCATCAGGCAGTGTGGCCACAGACAGCATGTGTGGCACAGATTTAGAGGTTTCAAAGGCACTATTAGATCAATAATTAGGTGACTTTTTCCTCACAGGTTCATTCAAGTGTGAAGCAATTCTACTCTAGAGGCTCTTCTGTCATATCTGTAAATAATGTCGTAAATATCAGTCCCTGTGTTCTTTGGTAACCACTAGTATTGTTCCAATAGGAAATGGTCTGAGTCTTTTTGAAGTTCATTCCACAGTCATTCTTAGCTATCTGTCTTCTGTCGTCCCCCACAGTCCTATTCTCTTTTAAATAGGGTGATTGTAAACCTTGGTTAGCTCCAAATAGTCTTGGAATAAGCCGGTTGTCCTAGAATAGCTTTTCCAGTTGGGTGATGAAATAAATGATTGCCCAACCTTTAAGTCTCACCTCAGTCATTACCTCCATTAGATATGGTACTGCATGTACTATTTTGTAATAGAATTTTTTCATATCATAATATTGTTATACAATTATAAATATTTGTAAATCCTTCTGATAATGTTAGAGTAAGTTTTGTGTCTTATTTATCATTGTATCCTCAGACTCCAGAACACTTTATCACATAATTTAGCATTCAAAAAGTATTTATTGAATGGATGGATGGATGGATGGATATGTGAAATTAAAAAAAGAAAGGAAAACTCAAAGTCTTGAGGGCACAAGTAATCAAACAAGTGTCTTTGGGGGAAATAATGACCTTGCTCTTGCAAATAGTTGAACTAATAGCAAAAATTTCTACACCAAAGGGTGTTTGAATTAAAGAAATATGAAGTGCATTACGGTTCATGACTGAATTATGGTGCTCACGTTTTTAGTTTAACATTTCCTTCCTCTTTAAGAAATCAAAGTTGAATGTTAAAAACACATAGGAATGTCATGGGGAAATGTTTTTTTTTTCTCAAGATAACTCATGTTTGAGTTTTTAAGTCTCTCAAATAACACAAATCCTCTGAAACACTCTTTTTACAGGTTAAAAAGTGTTTGGCATTTATTTTACTGAAAGCATATTTTCATGTATCAAGATCTAGTCATTGACAGAAAGAAATATTTCTTATTCCCTGGCTGGTGTGGATCAGTGGATTGAGTGCCAACCTGCAAACCAAAGGGTCACTAGTTCGATTCCTAACCCTTACCTGGGTTGCAGGCCAGGTCACCTATGGGGGATGGATGCTCAAGAGGCAACCACATATTGATGTGTCTCTCTCTCTCATTCTCCCTCCCTTCCCCTCTCTAAAAATAAATAAAATCTTTGAAAATAGAATATTGCCTGAAAATGCATGCAAAAAAGAGCATTGTGAACATTTTAGCAAAAAAGATTATAAATGAGAGAATAAATTAATCTTTTAAAAATGGTATCAAATACTCATTTAAGATTCTCAATTTTGAATGGAATAGTTGTATTTAAAAACTTTGGCTTAAATAAAGAATACATATTAATTTCCTACACAATAGTGTAATTATAATGTAGTTTCATTGAGTAACATATGTTTCTAATATTAATTTGGAATAAAACTATTCTTTAATAGATTTTCCATTCAATAAATTACAGCTAATAAACCAGTGACTATCTAGGACACACATGTGAAGTGGTTCCTTTAAATATATTTCTTGGATGTCCCTTTATATAAACATATCATATTTTAGTTATGTATTAAAATAATGATATTTTTAAAAATCTAAGTTGAAATCATAACATCTTTAGGCAAAACTTAGTTTCAAAATATCATAATTATACACATTGTATTATTTTTAAACCCCACATTTCTGAATGTTTTTGTAAAAGTTTAACCTATAGAATTTTTCTTTAATAATTTCCTACATAAACAACACAACTAAAAATATTGTTTGTGTCAATTAATTAAATGAATATTAAATTATAATTTACCTAAAAACAAAATTTATAAGTATACTTCAAGGATCTTGAAATGAGTGTTGTTTTGTGTAGTATATATTTACTTAACTTTTATTTCAGTGGGAAACTAAAAGTAGTAACACTAACGATATGTACCCTCTCACATATATTTCTTATTTAAACCCTAACTATCACTGCAAAACAAAACAACATCTCTTTTAACTCTACTTTATGAGAAAATAAAGTCTCAAATGACTTCAGAAATTTTAAATGACATTTTCAGTATTAAAATTGGTATTATATTTAGTATTTAGGCCCAGAAGAACTGCAAAGTTCATATTTTTATGCTGCATCAGTTTACCTCATTTATATTGATACTGAAAAGTAATTTTTGCTGTTAAGTTTAGTTCATTGTGGGTAGAGAAACAGGATCGAAGTTAGAGATAGCACAGATTAAATCTTAAAGTTAGCGAGCATAAATTGGTCCTTCTTTCAAGTATATGTAGTCATCTAATTAAGGTTTGTCTCCATAAAAAATTAATATAAATTTTGATGAATTTGGATATCTATAGGTAACATTTGTTGAGGGTCAGCTCTCTGTCAGCCACTGGGCCATTTATGTATTTTATTATAGGTATTCTTCAACAACAGTGTGAATTAGGTTCTATTATGATTCCCATAATACAGATGAGGAAAATAAGACATAGCAATGTTATTTAACTTGCTCAAACAGTCAGTCAGTGAGTGGTTAAGCCAGGTTTACTAGAGAGAAGAGCTGGTTCCCAACCATTATGTCCTCATTCAGTCACTAGGAGTTTATCTTATAAATTGGGCTGTCTGTAAAGAATTCTTATGGAAAGAGAATAATTAAATCAAAAAGACAATAAAATCTTGTGGAAAAAGAATAATTAAATCAGAACCTTTAGAATAGCTGCTCTTCAAATTCAGCTAAATATCCATGTTATGTTTGTGTGATAGTGTGTATGTATCATAATCTTATTGTAAATTCATTTCTGGTCATAAAAAAACATAGTATATATAAAACCATGTATAATCACTCATTCAAACCCTGCATTATGTAGTGAATTAAAATGTATCTTAAATAAGTTTAAAATTAGAACAATATTTTTCCACAACTTTAATTAACAGGACTTTATTTAATGTATATAAACTCATACCATATATAATGTCTTTACTTCTAATTCTAATGTGTATAGAAGTCGTATATTTCTATTTTTACCACATTTTATAATTATTATATAAATATGACCATCATTTTTAGATGCATTCACCTTAGTTTTAAAATTCATATAGGGAATACAGAGGACCACCTAGATGGTGTCCTGAGCATTTTATGCAGATTTCTAAAATTAAAAAATAATAATAGTACTTTTACTTAGCAATATTTCTTTTGAAAGACAAGCTAAAAGTAGTAATTTTGTAGAGTTATTTAAGCTCAAATGGGAATAGAAGATTTTGATCATATTATGCATAAACTAATAAAATCACAAGAGACCTCATTCTGATTATGTTTTTAAAAACTGTTTTACACTTTTTCTTTAAAATAACTCTGTCCCTGAACAATTAATACTACAGAATCCTTAAATGAAAGCTGATTAAGATTAGCAAATGGTATTTTTTTGGTCCCCTGGGATTCATAAAGAAATAGAAAACAAAATTTCAGCTACCTGATTTTACCATTATCTTAACTGACATGACTATTCATTTGAGAAATACATATTAGTAAGGCCAGGCTGTTTCCTTCTATAAACTTATGTCTGTGTACACCTATTATATTTATGTGTTCAGGAGGACTGAAAAGTCATTTTTAAATAGATTTACATCTATCTGTGTAATTATTATATACATTATTTTTAAGATAACATTATTTTAAGTATCTTCTATCACTTCTCAATTATTGTTATATCTTTTTTGAGCCTTTCTCGCCTAGCTATCACTTAGTGCAGTGTCTTGAATGTATATTGTCATTTAGTAAATCTTAATAGAATCAATTCATTAATTGAATCTACCACCCACTTTTACAATGTTGCATATGAAGTAGGCACTAAACCCTCATGCACTGTTGCTGGAATTGCAAATTGGTGCAGCCACTAAGGAACACTGTGTGGAGGTTTCTCAAAAATCTAAAAATAGAACTTCCTTAGGACCCAGCAATTCCACTTCTGGAAGTATATCTGAGTGATCCAAAACACTAATCTAAAAAGATATATGCACCCCTATGTACATTGCATTGTTATTTACAAAAACCAAGATATGGAAGCAACCCAAGTGCCCCCTCAATAAATGACTGGATAAAGAAGATGTGGTATGTGTGTGTGTATATATATATATATATTCCATATATGTAATGGAATATTACTCTGCTATAAAAAATAATGAAATTTTAACATTTGCGACAACATGGATTAAATAAGGAAATATATCAAACAGAAAAAAACAAGTATTGTATGATTTGATAAAAATAAATACTTACACATGGAATTTAAAGAACCAAATAAATGAACAAAGAGAATAGAAAGAGATTCACAGATACAGTGAACAGAGGGTTTTGCCAGGTGGGAAGGAGGTGTGGGGAATAGTTGAAAAAGGTAAAGGGACTAAGAAGTTACAAACTATTCATGGGTATATAAAGTACAACATAAGGAATATAGTCAATAATATTGTAATAACTATGTATGATGCCAGGTGAGCATTAGAATTATCAGAGGGATCCCTTCATAAATTACCATATTTTTGAGACCCTAAGACACACTTAGGTTTTAGAGGAGGAAAATAGGAAAAAAATTTTTGAAGCAAAAAATGTGGTAAAATATTTAATAACATAAATAACATAATATTTCACCAATGTAAATGTAAACAGAACTCAAACAGCAGTATTAACAACCATATTCCTCCCAAATTTGGAGGGTGGGGACTGTGCATCTTATTGTCTGAAAAACACGGATACAATTGTCTAACTATTGTGCTATACACCTGAAATAAATTTAAAATTAAACAATAAAACTAAAGTAAGCACTCGATAGATAGCTGAAATTAATTTAATAAGGTGTTCACTTTTATATGAAGAAAGTTAGTATAGTGTATAGGACAGTTCAATTGTATTGTTTAATCAAATCCTCTTGCATGCATAGTCTAAAGAATTCTAACCACACCTACAATAAAAACAAAAACAAACTAAGCAAATGACTGAAACAGGAACAGAACCACAGAAATGGAGATCGCATGGAGGGTTAGCAACAGGGGAGTGGGAGGAGGAGAGAGGGGGGAAGGTACAGAGTATAAGTAGCATAGATGGTAGGTAGAAAATAGACAGGGGGAGGGCAAGAATAGTATGGGAAATGTAGAAGCTAAAGAACTGATGACACATGGACATGAACTAAAGGGGGGAAAGTAGGTGGGAGAGGGTGTGCAGGGTGGAGGCGAATGAAGGGGGGGAATGGAACAACTGTAATAGCATAATTGATAAAATATATTTTTAAAAAAAGGAACAGGGGGGCTCATAAGCAGGTTGAATGTTAGTCATTTTAAAATGGAGAAATAGTCTTTAATAATACTGTAACCTAAGATCGAATTTCATTTATAAATAAAATATGGCAGCGTGGGTAAAAATAAAAGAATTCTAATGTAAAGTTTTGATATTTTGATGTTTGGTCTTTTGGACATTAAACCAGCCAGATATATTATTAGTTAATATAGCTCAAAACATGCTTCCTTTATAGTAAAAAATTGAGTCTGTTGGTGACTTCCAGACATAATGGAATTCTTTCATGCCCTTCTGAACAATTGAACTATCTCAGTCTTTGCAATCTGTTTATACCTAATGATAGATGAAGTGAGACCTTATAAGTATGTGTAATTCTATAGCAGAATATTCTTACCTACATATTTACAGATAGTGCTTAGGTGGGAGAGGATTAACAATGGACAGGAGCAAATAAAATAAAATAAAATGGGAAGGACGAAGAAAAGAGAGAAGGAGAAGACAGGAGAAGAAGGAAGGAGGAAAAGAAACAAGGTGAGAGAAAAAAGCAGAGAATGAAGAAAGTGTTAAAAATAAAAAAACTTCACTTCCGTGGCCTTTCAAAAAGAAAGCATTTATTGGAACATCAAGGACCGGGTCATGGGGCATGAAGTCTAAGCCATCAGCAGCAGCACTAGGTGGAAAGGCAACATGGCCACTGTCCTAGAGTTACAGGCTTTTTTTGTTCATCGAGTTGGGGAAAAATATGTAAGTTGTTTTGAAACAATTTACATTACCTACAGATAGGAGGGACGGGATAAGGTGAACTGGAGGCAGTTCTATGATAAGAGCACTATGTGCAAGGAGGAAATATTTGCTACTTTTGATTAGTGACAAGCAACAGTTCTGAATGTTCATGCATGTGCAGGAAACAATGACGCACCTGGTGATTTGCTAGGAGACACTCCAATATACACTCAGGAATGTGATGTATATCGGAGTGTCTACTGATCAGTCTTTTGTCAGCTAGTCCCCAGCTCTTAACAGGTTAGGCTAACTGCTCTTTCTCTCATTATCCGGCCCTCTGTAAGTTAATTTAGAACTTCTCAGAATTTTTTTTGTCAGAAGGGAAAAAGGAAGGAAAGAAGAAAGAAAAAAAAGGGAGAATGAAAGAAAAAAAGAACAAAAGTTGATTAACTATATTGCACACCTGAAATTAATATAAGTAATATTAATATAAGTAATATTGTATATCAACTATATTATAAAAAGAAATATCAATCTCAGACTTTCTTCTACATAAGTCAGGGCTCCACAATTGTCTTTCATGTTCTTACAAAGATGTAGGGATCTTATCTCAGTAAGGGTTTATGTGGGATTTGAGGGAATATGACTCTATAGATACATGAGTTAAGATGCTTAGATATTCTAATACACTCAAAGTTTTACACTAGTGTAAAAGAGGTATAAGAAACTGAAGACAAAATTGTGAAATAGATGTACTTGTTTATTCTTCATCTCAAAATATCTATTTATTTCATCTCATTCTAGGAAATTTGCCAGAAAATACTAATACAAATATGCAAAAGACAGTTTTTTGCCTTCAAAACTTTATGGTTCAGTGGGAGAAATGAAAACTCTTAAACATCATAATTTACCTTACATGCATGATTTAGGGAACAAGAACAGGGTGCTTTAAAAACACACAGAACTGACCTTTATCACCTTAGATACCTAATTTACACTTATCTCTTGGTGGGCTTTTTGGAGAAACAGCCACCTGAAATGGGTTCGTTCTGTGGGCCACGATGGAATTAGCCGAGAAGGCAGGAGGAGCTCTCAGGCTGAAAAATACTCCTGTGCAGTGGGACCACAGAATAGATATTTTTCATCATGGCTGAGAATAGATGATGACACAACTTGTACAATATACAGAGGAGATTGTTCTTTAATCTGAATACCATTTAGTTCAGTAGCATATTTGCATTTAAAAACAGCTGCACCGATAAGAAAAGTTTTCTATAGGGAATTAATAGCAGATAAAACAATATCAATTGAAAAGTTACTCATGGTACTTAAGATAAAAAATGTTGGTGGCCTAAATAAAATAGCTTCTGAATAAATGGACTGAGTAAGTGAGGCGGCCACTGAGAAAGAGAAGTAAGACAGGGCTCCAAATTAAAAGCCAACCAAGAAGATAGAGGTGGCATTAGGGCTGCTGCTAGTAGAAGTGGAATCCCATAAGATTTCTTTTTAAGTACATTGAACTTGACTGATGAAGACAGTCATTACATATTTGAGGAAATATTTCTGGCACTCAGGAATGTGAATAAGGCTAACTAATTTGAATCATTCAAATATACAGAAGATAATTCAAGCCATGTATATGGATGGGTCACTCAATTAGAATTTACAAGGGGTGGTTAAAGAAGAAGAGGTGATAGAGGAGAGTAAAACAAAGTGACTGGAGAGATAGAAGGAACCAGGTGTGAAAATGTGGTAGGCAGTTAAGAAGACAGGAGCAGAGCATGGAAAAAGGGCCAGGTACTAAAGGTTGCCAGGGCAGAAAAGCCTGGGTACCTAGGAACTGGCAAAACTAGTAAAACAAGGATCATGCCCTCAGGGTGACCTTCCTCCTCTGGCCTATTGCTGGTCTTACAGTTTAGACCCTCTGACCTTTCATATTGCTGGTCATACCTCTCCTGACATGTTGCTAGTCATGGGTGTTAGACCCTCTTAGAGAGGGAACATCCTAGGGGGCAAGAGAATAGCCCTTATGCATTAAGCCCCCAGGACAATTAGGTTCTGACCCAAATCAATACTTTCAAGCCTTAGTTGCGGTTCAGCTTCAAACCCAGAAAAGCTGCAAAACCAGACAAGTGAAGCCATGGCTGACATCCATACAAATTGTGATGACTAATGACCCCTAACCCTAAAACCCCTGACCTCAAAAGCCCTTAGGATGGAGGACCCAGCAAGCACACGTGTGTGTGTGTGTGTTGTGTGCGTCTTTCTTCTCTCCTCTCTCCTCTTTTTCCTGCCCTCCTCTCTCACACCCTCGCCTCTCCCTGCCCTCTTCCTCCAGGCATGGTTTCCTTGCCAAGCTCTTTCTCCTAAGCTCCAACGGTCTTTTCTTTTGCCTCTGTAACTTGTTTTCTGAGCTCATTTCTTCTATGGCTCACTTCTTCTACCTCTGTGGCTTTCTAAATAAACTTTCCCTTATAGTTTGAGTCGTGGCTCTAAATTATTTCTTAGCCAGAACTTAAGTACTGAGGTAGCTCAACCAAGGTCCAGTGTGACTGCACTGGTGCCATTTTGCTGCCACCACAAAGACATCACAGGATACAAAAGCTAAAGAGAATATTGCAGAGGGTAAATAAGAAAGATGTGGAGGGTTTTTGGATTTAGGAATGAATCAGTCATTAGAGATTTTGGCCAAAATATTTTCAGAGTGATGGAGGAGAAACAATGAGTATGAATTAATGCAATTAGCTTATCTATAAGTGGAAATAGAGTAGTAACTGAGAATATGTACAAGTGAGGAGAGCTATTTATTTTATTTTCTTATATATTTTGCTTAATGATTGTATGGTGGGGGAAGTTTGTACATGTTTAAAAGCTATTGTGAGAGAATCAATAGAAGAGGATATGATGAAGTTGTAGGAGGGGGAAGATAAGGAGTGAGATCCAGGGATAAGATGTAGGATGTGTTTTCCACTGTGAAAAAAAGTGGGTGAAGATGGGAGGGGAGGTTCATAGGAGGTTCATTAGGTAATAAACTAATTACCTAATCCTGTGAATGCTTAGTCAGAATCACAAAAATTTAAAAAATCGTTCAGTTTATCTTATATAAAATTACTCAGCCCTTTCCATGCTTTTGATATTAAATGACATCTGAATGTGTTTCTGAGGGATTATAGGGACCTCCTCTCCTCGTATAATTAGGGGAAGTGACCACCATGCTGACCCTTGGATCTGAGTAGTTTGCTATTCATTAGTCCATTCCTGCGAGCAATGTTGGCCGCTGATGCCAAAGTCCATGGTGGATGAACTCATAGTTTATTCATTTGCTCAGGCAATGGTATTAACAAGTATAGGGAATTTCTCTGTTGGTTTGGTTTCCACTTAGTTCTTTCCATCTGTGGAGCTGGGCTTAGCTACCTACCTCCCCATCTCTGCCCTTTGCTATGAAGTCATCACTCTGTCCTTTGGAGGCCTGAGAGCAGTTCTCCAGTCTCCAGAATTCATGCCATCTGGGAACTAAAGGCATTTTAGGCAAGGTTACATATTTCACATTCTTTTGTTTGTCTTTATTTTTTAGATCTTGCTATGGGCTGGGTTGGTAAAGATGTCATTTTTTCCCCCAGAAATTAGAAATGGATTGAAGTCCTTTTGCTTTGCAATAAATAATATCCTCACTCATTTAACAGGTTTCCCCAGTAAAAAGCTTCAAAGACACAGAAATTGTTAACAGATTCATTTTCTTTTCTTTTTCAATCATCCCTAAGTCCTAGGAAAGGGATAACTTTTACAATGTTAAATCCTTCTTTCTGACTCTGTATCAGCTTTAAATGAGCTTAGATTTTCCCTTTATCCTATGAAAAAGCTCTAGGAGATGAGTTCTTCAGGCTTGTGCTTGATACGACAAATAAAGCGGGGGAAGTTAGCAAATCTTTTGCACAGGCTTGCTAAGAGATCTAGTACCAGTCTTACCCTGGCCGAGAAAGAGATTTCAAAAACTGGGATCATGAGTAAAGTATACACAGCAACAGACAAGTTATGAGTCTGTTATTGGAATGTCTAGGGAAAAGCAACACTGTAGACCAATGATGCATAAACCATATCTTCAACAGAAAATCAGGTGCAACGGACTCAGAATCCAGCACCACTGTCTGGAGAATAACATCTGTTTTATTTCCTAAAGCAAAAGGATAGTGAGGCAGCCAGCTGGGAGGGGCGGTAGGGTCAGCAGTTCAAATACATGACTGAGCAACACTTGAGAATTTACCAAGAGTCAGCAATCTGGGATTCTTATCCTTGGCTCCACATTAGAATCACTTGAGGGAATTTTTAATGATCCAGGTGCCCAGGCAATGCCTTATTATATCAGAATCTCTGGTTAGGGGACTCATTTTTAATATTCCCTAGGTGATTCCAATGTGCAGCCAAGTCTGAGAACCACTGCATCAGAAGAAGAAAACTGAAAGGAGACTGGAAATCATCTTTTGTGAAAATAGGGACTTTTAAGCTGTTGTAATCTCTTTTCAGTGTGAACACAATTTCCTTGCAAACTTTAAGCTGTTATTTTGCATACTATTTCTCTAAAGTTTGTGTGTAGTGGGAGGAAGGGAACTTTGGTAGGTTTCTCAAGTGTTCCTCTAAACCCATGATACCTCCCCGTGTAGTTTCCTAGACTGCACTAGTGAGGACTGAGAAATGAGAAAAATGTGGTTAAATAAAATGAAAATGTACCTGAAAAATTAAATCATAATGTAGAGTATCCATGGATCTGCAAACAGTTATTTTTGACAGAACTCATAACTTAACTTTTCACCTATATTGCTTAAATAAGAAAGAAACCCAGTTTCCAGATGCAAACTACCAAATCTCTAAGCTCTGAGTTTAAGAAAATTAAATTATGTGCAATATTTTTTCAGCTATCAATTAGCCAAAGAGTGATTATGCATGAGTTCTGGAAAGGAATTCACTAACATTTGCAAATCAACCCAGTATTTCAGTGCAAAAGCAAATGTAATATAGTTCACTTAATCAATATATACTCCAAGGGAACTAGAAAAACCTTTTTATTATTTTCTTGCCAAAATAGGCCCACACATTGTTTATCATTGTATACTGTCTTTTTTAAAATGACATTTTTATAATGCAAAAATCATGTTAGCTTGTGTAAGTATTAATCCACATTTTTCACTATTGATGTCAGCCTGACAACATGCATGGTGAGAAAACATTACTCATTCCCTAACGTGAATGCTAGCCCTTGAGGAGATCACTAACAATAAATTCCACCCTGTTTGGTCCATGGCAACCACTGCTAGGAAAATGGATATGATTAACAAATTTTGGAGAGGTTAGTAAGCCTTGTGCGTGTAAGAATTTTGAAAAGGCCTGATAAAGTACAGGTATTGTATACAAAATGAGAGATGCAGAGAGGAGAGAAGACCTTTGTATTGTATTGTAACTAATACAATTTACATATTAGCAAGCATCCAGTTTTGTTACCTAAAGATAATATTTTCCAACAGATTACAGTAGAAAAAGAAAAAGAAAAAATATATATATATCTTTGACATTAAAGCCTCCCAACAAAATCTTTTCTTTTACTGAGTCTTTCCTGCCATCTCCCAATGAGGATAATAGAGTATTTTGACCTGGGTGAGATTTTAGATGTCAGGAAATATCTTAGTAGAATAATACATAGCTTCCTTCAATCAAAATTTTGCCAGTTAATCTTCTAAGATCTTAGATGAGTTACTTACGTTTTTTGGCTGTGCTAAAATTGTGATGATTAATCAGTAGCATATGTTCAGTTTCCAACTCATAGGTGATGCTCCAGAAATGTTAGTTAGGTAATTCACAGACTGAGCTTTGAGTAATTAGTCCTTGGAAGCACAGCTAGTCATTGGCAGAGCTGAGACCAGAACCACAGGTTTCCGGCTCCTTTCAAATATTTTTACATTTCCTCTTGTTATCAGACCAAATGGGTCCATTTGCCTGTACACATTACAGCCCAGTAAGATACAAACAGGAGTTTGCAGCAAAGAGGGTAAGGGTTTGTTCTTAGGAAGTGGTCCATGCTGGAACCTAGGTGAGCTAATGCTAAAGACCTGTCTCCCTGATGGCTTCCAGGGTATAGGTTATATAGGAGGAAAATAATTAATCATAGTGGCTAAGGAAGTTAGGGTTGTGGTGTCTAGTGATTGGTCAGTGCTAGGGTAAGGGGTATCTGATGAGTGCATCCAGTCATGATGTTAGCCATGGAGTCACTTCATCTGCTTTTACTGCTTTTCTGGGTCTGGAGCTGAAACCCAACTGAAGCCTAGATGTTATCTCTAGTTTCATTGTGGTCAGCAGACCCAAGGTTTTGTTTCTGAGATTATTTAATATTGATCAGAACCTCATTGTCTTGAGGACTTAATGATTACGGGGAGGGTCATGCAACAGAGAAGGAGGCAGATGAGTCAGGGTGCTGGATGAGGACAGACTGAATCAAAAGGAAAAGAAGGAGAAAAGGTCATAGTAAAGAAATGAAGTTTCTACACAGTTACATTCCTACTGTTTAAAAGGCAGACAAGATTCTTAAGTTTTCTTAGAAATTGCACCTATGATACTGTCGGTGTTTACCTAGATATTGAGAAAGAGGCAAAAGTCCCTTTTTGGCTCCCTTAATAAACTGGGCTTAATAAACTGGGAAGCAGGAGCCTACTTGCTCAGCCAAGAGACTAGAACTTGACACTCCAGAGGACCACAGCATTGTGATCCACTAAGGAAATTAACACTCTTCCCTCCTCCACTCTGGTACTGGAATTTCGGGAGGGAACAGGAGGAGGTGGTAGGTCATAAAGGCCTGTCAATCTAACAGGGGGTGTGGACCAATCCAAAGCCAGCAAAAGTTTGGGAAGTTGATTGGTCATTTTGAGGAAGTGCCTGGTCTGTCCCAAACCCAAACTCCTGGTAATGACCCTGAAGGAACAAAGAAGCTCTCTCTTTCACCTGGGAGCTCCACACTCTGCTCCGTGTGCATTTGTGCATCTTCTTTCCATAGCCATGTAGCCTTAGCAGTCACGTGGCCCATAGCCATTGGGACTCCACAGGTAGGCTCCAGAAGGGAGGCTGAATACCACAGCACTACGATGGACTGCAGCTGGAAACACATATTTAGCTAGCTGATGCTGGACTTAACTTTAACATGGAGCATAAACTCTGGGAAATGACCTTCATACTGGCCCCACTGAAGACAAGGTTGGACTTTTTCCATGGCAAATGAAGGGAGATGGAAAATTGGGAAGTCAGGAGGGGAACCCCTCAATTGTACATTATCAATAAACCAAAACCATAACTCAGAGCCACATCCTCCCATGCAGGTCTCAAGAAATTCCTTTCCTTTAGATATTGCAAGATCCCCACTTCCACCAATAACACCAGAACCCCAAGGTCTTTTAAAAGGAATTGACCACTAAGCTTTTTTATAAGATGTTTGGAGATAACTATAAAGATAATTCTCAAATTCTTTAAAATTACAGCTTTGAAATCATAATGGCAAAATACTTTGAAACATTTAAAAAGTAAGGTTAGAGGATGCAGCAATGAAGACACAGAGCTCATGATTGCATATTAGTTTTCCTATTTGTAAAGTGTGAATAAGGCTTTTCTGAAGGTTATATATATGTGTGGGTGTGGCCAAGTATAATGTTATATAAATGTTCCATAAATGTTAGCTCTTTTTATTTTTTACTGTCATTCTCAGCAGATGTCATCTATGGATAGATGCACCATAAGGGCCACATTCTTATTCCCACTTCCCAACAATCGATTAGTTATAGTCTCTGTAATTTAGAACATATACCTAGTTGAGGTTTGGGGTATGGACAGGAGAGAACTCTAGATTTACTGAGAATATTTTAAAGGTACTTTTTGATAAGGTTCAGGTTTCTCCAACCAGGTAGAATTAGAAATCAAGATATATATGCATCTGTATGTATAAATATAATTCTTTTAAAGTATATTTTATTGATTATGGTATTACAGTTGTTCCAATTTTTTCTCCCCTTTATTCCTTTCCACTCTGTACCCCTTCACCCTCTAGCATTAAGCCCCCACCCCCACACCCTTAGTTGATGTCCACTGGTTGTACATATAAATTCTTTGGCTTCTCCATCTCCTATACTATTCTTAACCTTCCCATTTCTATTTTGTACCTACCATTTATGCTTCTTATTCCCTGTACCTTTCCTCTCATTCTTTCCCCATCCCCTCCCTGCTAATAATCCTCCATGTGATCTCCATTTCTGTGATTCTCTTCCTGTTCTAGGAAACCAAGTTGTTTGCTTGGTTTTTGTTTTTGTTTTTTAGGTTCTGTTGCTGATAGTTGTGAGTTTGTTGTCATTTTACGGTTCATAGTTTTTGATCTTCTTCTATTTCTTAGGGAAGTCCCTTTAACATTTCATATAATAAGGGCTTGGTGATGATGGGCTCCTTTAACTTGACCTTATCTGGGAAGTACTGTATCTGCCCTTCCATTCTAAAGGATGGCTTTGCTGGATAGAGTAATCTTGGATGTAGGTCCTTGCTTTTCATGACTTTGAATACTTCTTTCCAGCCCTTTCTTGCCTGCAAGGTTCCTTTTGAGAAATCAACTGATAGTCTTATGGGAACTCCTTTGTAAGTTACTGTCTCCTTTCCTCCTGCTGCTTTTATGATTCTCTCCTTATATCTAATCTTGGGTAATAACTTATGGTGTGTCTTGATATGTTTCTTCTGGATCTAACTTCTTTGGAATTCTCTGAGCGTCCTGGACTTGAATGTTTACTTCCTTCACCAGATTGGGGAACTTTTCCTTCATTATTGTTTCAAATAAATTTCAATTTCTTGCTCTTTTTCTTCTCTTTCTGGCACCCCTATGATTCAGATGTTGGAATGTTTAAAGTTATCCTGGAAGTTCCTAAGCCCCTCCTCATTTTTTTGAATTCTTATTTCTCCAGTCTGTTCTGGTTGTTTATTTCTTCCTTCTCCAAATCATTGACTTGAGTCTGGTTTCCTTCCCTTCACTTTTGATTGCCTGTATATTTTACTCTATTTCACTTTGCATAGCCTTTACTTTTTCCTCTTATTTTGCCACCAAACTCAACCATTTCTGTGAGCATCCTGATTACCAGTGTTTTGAACTCTGGATCTGATTGGTTGACTATCTCTTCATCGCTTAGTTCTATTTTTTGGAGCTTTGGTCTGCTCTTTCATTTAGAGCATATTTCTGTGTCTTGGCACAACTGTTGTGTTGTAAGGGGTGAAGCCTTAGGTATTTGCCAGGACAGGGCAACCCACATCACTGCACTGTGGTATTGTATGTGGGGGAGGGGTCAGAGAGGGAACAATGCCTCTTGTTTGGCTCTTGTCCCACTTTCAGTCACTTCCCTTGCTTTCCACAAGCAGATTGTGTTCTTTCATGTCCTGATTCACAGGTGGGTGGACCTGTGTACATTCTAGGGCCCTGTGGGCCTCTCCAAGGGACTCTCCTATGAGACTGGGAGTTTCTCCCACCTTCATAACCTGCACAGGACTTTACAGAGGTTTAGAGGCTTTAGTTTCTCCTTCTGGCAGCCACCACCTTGGTCATAGTCCATCACCTTGCTGCATCTTCTCTCTGCCCAGCTGCCATTCTCCACCCATCCTACCAGTTTGGATGAATGTTTCTTTAACTCCTAGGTTGTAAGAGTTCCATGCAGTTTGATTTTCTGACAATTCTGGTTGTTTTTGTTTTTAATTTGGTTGTTATCCTTCTTTTGGTTATGTGAGGAAGCAAAGAATTTCTACCTATACCTCCATCTTGGCCAGAACTCAATATAATTCTATATGCATATATATATGAATATATATGTATATACACCCATTTATTTGACACCTAAGTATGTGCTATATAAAATTCCTATTCACTAAAAATTAAAGATTTTTAAATTGAAAATTCACTTTTCTTGTGACAGGCAGACATTTTACTGTATTATGTTTGAGAGTCAATAGTATAGAAAAATAATTAAGTATTCTCCAAAGTGTTTAAGTAGCATAGTAGCATAGATTTGGGGCCATCATTCTCTCAATAATGTTTTTAAAATAATTTGTTTCATAATTGTCTTTATTGGTTAGCAGGTAATAATGAACATTATTTATCCATTGGTAACTCAAGAGAGAATAAGCTCGTGTTAAAGTTTTTCCATAAATTTTACCATTACATTTTGATTTCTGATTAAACAAAGGCAAAATAATATTTTTGGATATGAAATTGGTATGCATTAAATAATTAAGGAAGACTAAATCAGAAATATCAGAAGTTATTCATGTTTTGCTGACCATGCTTACCATTTTAAGATCTAAAACTTGTAATTGGAAAATTCCTGAGACTTTCAGGTTAAATAAGGGTATAATGGCCACCAAGTTGCCTTTAATCTTTATGGGTGGAAAGCATGAGTGTCTCTATTCATTTATGAGTCTAACTGCAATTTTGTGAACACCTCAACTGAAAAAGACAGATGTCGGTATTTAAAAGCTTGACTGTGAGACTGTAAAATTATGGCTTCCTGAAGCTTTCAAGTGGAAAAAAAATGTTCATCAGAACTCAGAGAAATGAAAGTTTTAAAGAGAGTTGGGTGGTGTGATGCAACTTATATTTTACATATTTTACCTAAACTTGTAAGTTTGTCTGCCAAAGATTGTCCTATCTCCTCACTCTTCTTCTTCATCTGCTTCTTTCTTTTTCTTCCCTTTGTGAGCAATCTGGTTTTACAATTCATCTGGACTAACAGGTTCATTACATGACACTAAAATTGGATGCTTTAATGGGCAAATGATTTCTAGGTTATATACCAAGAATCTTATAGCTACAACCAGACTTGAGAAAGAGAATGTGATATGAAGAAAATATTTTAAAAATTAGGTGACTTTTAAATCAGAAAAAAATTATGGCTTGTAACTAATAGACAGTAGATCAACACCTGCAAGTGACTATAAGCATTCAATCATTTATATATTCTATAGATAAACAGTGAGTCACTGAATGCCAGAAACAATTGCATTACATGATGGTGTTAATTCTTTTCAGCTAAGTTCTTCCAGGCTCGGCCTTAATACACATACATCAATAAGGGATGCTATAAAAATTCAGTAATTCATACATATTTTTTGTTTTATAATCAAATATATTTGCCACAGTAGGATGAGGTATAAACATAGAAGAGAGTAGCTATCAGCTGTCTTTAACACACAAAGTAAAATAGTGGATGATAGTTGTAATCAGAAGAATAGGGAAAGAAAGGTCACCTGAGAACACTGGCCATAAACAAAGCAGGCGGTGCTACATTTCACTGTCTTGAGTGGAGGGGGGACATTTGGTGGAACAAGGGTCAGGTTTTATTAACTGCCTCACTATTCTGCTCAAAATTCTTCATGATTAGAACACAAGAGTATAATAGGGTTTATAATGAGACTTTGTCCTCCTTCCATAAACATCTAGAATACTGGACAAATTACATGAAACAAACATTTTAGATGTCAACCAGAAGGAGTGCAGGACTATTATCCCTGGAATTATAAAAGCAAATTGTAGTAACTTGATGCTTGGAATAAATTTCTGGAATGCAATACAGAGAGGGAAACCCAAACAGAGATCAGTGGTTTTGCTGTGTTGACAACATTAGAATTGGACTTTTAGGTTGCTGAGATATCTAGAATGTACAAGGCAGAAAACATAAGATGAGACAGTGACACAGAGAAATAGTTCCAGTAATCTGAACAAGGGCCATTCTGAGTTCTCAGTGGCATTCCAGTGTACATACATTAAGAATAAAACCCCAAAGGGCAGGCAAAAGACTTCTTCTAAAAAAAAACTATGACCAGGAGTGGTACACCAAATAGCTCTCAAAAATCACACTAAATGAGGAATCACTCAAGTTTTAATCATCCAGAGTAAGACAGTAACAGGGCTAAGTTAGTACTAGAGGAAATGCTCCTCTGGACTTGGCCTAAAAATAAATAAATAAAATAAAATTTTATTAAGTTTTGAAAAATTTAAAAAGTTTTGAAAAGTTCCCACTAATAAACAAGTAACTTAACTGCCTACCAAAACAACGTCTATCACTCTTTAAAGAAAGAACAAATGTCAGAACTTAATATACACAAGCATCTAATGAAAAAGTTATTTGTGTAAAGAATTGGGAAAATGAGGCTTATAACAGGAGATATGACCATCACTGGAAACATTCTCAAACATTACAGGAATGGGAGAATTTTCCAATAAGAGCTTCAAAATCAATTTTAAACATGCACAGAAATTTAAAGAAAAAGATATGAACATAATGAGAGGACAAATGGAATAACCAAGTGGAATTTCTGACAAAAATGTAAATATCTGAAATAAAAAAATTAGTGGACAGGATTAGTATCAGATTAGATCCTACAGAAAAGCAATATTAGTTCACTAGGAAACATAGTATCAAATACTGTCCAAAATAAAGTAGAAATATATAAATGACTGAAAAAATACAGAGAAAAAAAGACAGTTTGGGGTTTAGGTTAAGCAATTTACAGTCTAATATATGTGAAATTGGAATCCAAAAAATGTAATAGGGTAAAAAAAAATTAAATTATGGCCAAAATTTCACCAAATCTTAAGAATATTAATCCACAAATTCAAGAAATTCAACAAGCAACAATAAAAATCATGATTGAAACTACACCAAGGCAATTCCTAATTAAATTACTAAAATTAGTAGTAATAATAAATATGAAAAGAGGGAGAAGACAAAGAATAAGAAAGAGGAGGAGGAGGAGAAGAAGGAGGAGGAGGAGGAAGAGGAGGAGGAAGAGGAGGAGGAGGAGGGGGAGACAGAAAACCTAAAAAGTATCAAGAGAAAAGTCTTACAAAACAATGCAAAATAAACTATGGTCCATGCATCAAATCTGGCCTGTGGCTTGTTTTTGTATGGCTCAAAAACTGGGATTGCCTTTTACATTTATTTTTTAAAAGAAGAATATAATCAACAAAATAAACAAGCAAGCAAAATATAACCAGAGATCTTGAAATTAAGAACAAAAAGACAGTAACCAGGGGGGAGGATGGAGGGGATAATAGGGGGGAAAGGGGAAAGGGTTTTCAGGAACATGTATAAAGGACACACATACAAAACCAAGGAGGGGTGGGTGGGAGTGGTGGGGGGAAAATGAAGGCAACTGTACTTGAACAACAATTAAACAGTTAAAAAAATAAAATTAAATTAAAAAAAGACTATCCAATAAAAATAGTATGTGGCCCACAAAACCTAAAATATTTACTACTGGTATGAAGAAAGAAAGATAAGTACTATTGTAGACTGTTCTTCAGAAGAAGATATACAAGCCAGAAGATCATGGGAAATCAAAAGGCCTAAAAGGAAAAAAAATGTCAACCAAAAATTCTTTATTCAGTGAAAATCTATTTTATAAAATAAAGCTTAAAACTTTAGAAGCTTCTTCGGACCAACAAAGATAAAATAATTTGTTTTCTACAGATCTGTGCTGTAACAGATGCTAAAAGATTTTCTTCAAGCAGAAGAAAAGCTATTCCAAATGGAAACAGGGATCCATGAGAGAGCCAATATCAATAAAAATGTCTGTGGCATTTTTGTTTAATTTATCTAAAGATAGTAGGGAAAGATAGGAAATAGTTATTCCCAAATATTCCAATTAATAAAAGTAAAAGAAATATGGAAAATATAATATCTATAATATCAGCATCAATGTTCTCCAGTAATTGTTGTAAGTAGGATCTACCAATGTATACTAAAATAAGAGGACAAAAGTTTAAGGTGAAATGGAATTTTAAAGACTAGAAATATAACACTCCAAATATTTATTAATTACAAATGGAAAATACTAACTTTAAAGTGAAGAAAAGGACAGATACTACTTTAACCACTTGGTTGAAGTGGTAACTATTAATATAATCAGTAATAAGTTATATATACATCATGCATGCCCTAGTCATGCTTAAGAAGGGTCATCACCTCTGTGGTATTATTTCCCAAAATCCATAACCTCAATATAATCATGAGAAAATATGAAGCACACATATTGAAAGATATTCTACAATGTACCTGTATCTGGTCATTACTCGTTAAAAGTGGTTAGGTCATATTTATTTTTTTAAAAAAAAGGATAAAGACAGAGTAAAGAACTATCACTGAGTGGAGGAGATAAAAACAACAGGAAAACTAAATGCATTCTGGGATCCTGGCCTGGATCTCAGAAAAAGGTTTAGTGAAGAAGCTTATGAAATGTGAAAAACAAAATCTGTAGTTTAGTTAATAATCTTATGTGGTGCCCGCCCTGCCTGGTTTCAGGAGCCGTAACCCCCCGTGGCTAAGGCTGAGTGAGAAATCTCCCAGAACTGGGAGGCCTAAGGAGACAAAACTTATTTCCCTGAACA
>CM052549.1:37191783-37219814 GCA_028533065.1 Trachops cirrhosus | reverse complement strand
TGTATGTTTCTCTCGCCACTCGCGAGCCATCTACAACGTCTTTGGTCCACCGCGGGACGGTGGACTGCAACAATCTTATACCAAAGTTACATTTTTACTTTTAATAACTGTGCATAGATATGCAATATGTTAATGTTAGGAGATGCTAGGTGATGGTTATAAGAGAACCCTCTATATTATCTATGCAACTCTTTTTTAAATCTAAAAATATTTCAAAGGATAAAGTTAAAAGTGTTAAATGACAGTTTACAAGAAAATACTAACATGTACTGTAGATTTTATAGAGAACTTTGAATAGCTTATAGAACAAGGAAGGAAAAAAGAAGTCCCTCAAGTCAAACTTCTGTAATATATATCCTGGGTGTCCCAATTATTTGCTGTATAACCTGTGGAAAGTTACTTAACTGAGTTCCAGATTTCTCATCGACAAAATTCTCTTTATTGGGAGGATTAAATTTATTACTAGATGAAAATGTCTTACTGTATGACTCCATGGTAATTGATATGTATGCTGCATGACAAATACATAGCTCCATTAAAGTAAATACATGAGGAAATAATAACAGGAATATAAAATTAAAAGAAGAAAAATTACAGCCTGGTTCTGTTATTGTTACTGATTGCTGGACACATTATCTGAGGCAGGAAAACAAAACCAAATAAAAATATATCCACTAAACTTGGCAAATAAATTGTGAAAGTTAATTCTGAAATTACAAGTATGAAGTTTTCAGAATATCCAAATATAAAATATAATGTGCCAGAACAAATAAGATGAATGGAAATTACATTTACAGTATTTTATAACTGAGTACTCTTCTCATTTTAAATTAGATTACTGATGTGTCAAAATTATATTAATGAAGTAGATTTGAAGGCATCCTTAATACCAACAGGTTTTTATCATTTTTGTTAATTATTTTTAAATTTCCTCTAATATTTCATGTCCATGGGCTTTCTTTTAATATATTAGAATATTGCAGTAAGAAAAGTACATGTAAATAAGAAAGATTATTTATTTTCTATATTAATAGCAATTTTCAATGCAGTAACTGAAGTTTAATTAATGTATAAGATTACACTTAATGTTTAGGCCAAATTTTACATGTTATGATATTATAGAAAAATAGCAAGTCTTACTAATGTAATCATTTTTATAGAAATATATTAAAATAAATTCAACAACTCATCAAAATAAAGCCAGAATAGATGGACTAGGAAGCCATGTATTTATTTCTTCCCTAGGTTGAGAGAAGTCATAAGAAAGAAAAATGGATTCATGCCTGGTTGGGTAACTCAGTTGGTTAGAGCATCCTCTGGATACACCAAGGGTGTAGGTTAGATCCTGGTTAGAACGCACACAAGAATCAACAACTGAGTGCATATGGAACCAGAGTAACAAATGTCTCCCTCTCTATCCATCCCACTTCCCCTCTCTCTCTTTAAAAACCAAGCAATAAAAAAATTGAAATAAATAAATAAATAGTAAACAAAATAATATATTCATAAAATGCTTCTTATTATAATGAATTAATAAGAATGTGCTTTAAGGAAAAGATTTGATGATATCTTTTTTGGAATATTTATTTGTAAAAATTGCAGATTTCAAAAATCCTTATCCAAAGTAAAGGAAACTAATTCCAAGAATAATCAGGGTTATGTGCAATTGTTCAGTTCCACACTTTTCAAATTTCTTCTTAAAGAAATTCTCCACTGTAAATCTGTTGTTTTTGACTTTAAGTAGGACATTTTGATGTTCCTTGTCCTCATTCCCCTTTCTGTGTATTCCTCCAATTTACAGACTCACTTTTTTATTCTGTTCTTCCCTTTAGTTTCTTTTTCCTACTATGCATACATGTGCTAGAGTATTAGCTATCACCCTGTTCAAATTAGGGTTTATAGTCTATATAGTCATTAGAGGTCTTAGCTAAATGAGGAAGATATGGACATATTTCTAACACTATCAGTTCTTCTAGAGTTGAGGGAACACAGATGACTACAGAGAGAAAACTATGAATATGTAAACAATGGTTTTATAATGTTCTCCAGTGTTTCCAGTATATAGTATGGCCATTACAACTGTTATATATATGTATGTTCATATGTGTGTACTTCGTGCATGTTTAATTTATGTGTATACATGTGTTTGTACAGGTGTATGTGTACATGTGTGTGCATATGAGTTTTCATACATACACACATGCATGTTTAAAAGGTAACATATTTGTATATACATGTGTGTTTCTTATGCATGTACATGTTTGTAGGTAAATAAGGATATAGATGTGCATGCATGTCAATGTTTTCAAATGATGTGTATGTATGAACTTGAACCAAAGAAACTATGATTTTAGTAATACTAACCAAGAGCAATGACCTATTGTAGCCACTGGAAACACTTAAGGAAGACTGTTAAAAATACCAAGAATTATATTTGCCACACTTTATGGACCATGATATAACCTTTGTTCTTTAGTAAAAAAAATGTTTTGAATCTTCAAAATGATATTTGTATAGTTCCTTATTGAAATATAGAGCAACTTGTTTAGAGAGTCTTTCACTGTACTTTGAAATGATTGCAAAAATAAAAGTTACAATGTAAACTTACATACCTGGTAGAAAAAAAACTAATGTAGAGTCTTCAGCAAGCATTTCTAAACCAAGGGCCCTCAAACTGCTGTATACTTTAAAATAATCTGGCACAGCTAGAAATGTTGATTCTTGGACTGTAACCTTAGGGATTAAGTAAATATTGAGTGGGTTCCAGAAAAACTAAAATTTTATGACGTACACTGTGTGATTTTAATGCAGTTGGCCCATTGATAACACTTAAAGAAAAAGAGGAAAGTTCTGTAATATGAATTTCATGGTTTTTCCCCAATATAAGGAACTAGATAGTTAAAAAGTATGAATTCCTGTGTAGAGTCTCCCAAGTAGACAGGAACCCTAAAAGTTACCCCTTGCATTACAAATTTTAATGTTTGTTAGCATGTTTGTAACTGCATGGTTTTGGCTTGTGAGGGGATTTGCATATGTTATATGTTTCAATACTAAGTAGGAAGTAAGTTATATTGGAATTAAATATGCTTCATATAGATCTATGGAGACTCAGGACTCTTTTGATGAATTTTAATTAAACAACTTTAAGCCTGTAAAGTGCCAGTACAAAGGTAAGAGTCAGATTTATTTAAAACACATATTTAAAGTCATTTGGGAGTCCAATCATTAATCATTCATCTCCTGGTAAATGTGTGGTAGCTGTCAAGTGGAGCACACCTGCTGTGCTGCACCCGGAGGATTTCATCCTGAGGTTTCATGGACTCCAATGGAATGTTGATGGCAGCATCAGCTAAGCAGATGTGGTAGGAGAGTGGCACTGGCTGCAGCAGTCAAAGGAATCCATAGTTGCAAACTGCAAATGCATGTTAAAAAACGTATTAGACCAAATCAGATGCTCTGGAGCATTCATAATCTTTCAACACTACATTCTTATTTATTATTCCTAAGGACAATACATGCTAGTTGGGATACAGATGTCCTTTGCTGGCTATTCTGTGTGTCATTTGTTGTAACATGAATTCAAACAAACTATTACTCAGTTAATCATGTTGTGCTGAGACCTAGAAACTATATTGCTTTGTTTACTTAACTTTTGTGGAACACAGTGAAGAGCAAGATTTATACTAGTGAAATATACTGGGCTCTTTTGGACTAACCATGACTGTTTGTGGGTATGTATGTAACAAGTCCTAGGCAAAAGATGAGCTCCATATGTTCATTATAAAGAAGAAAAGAAAGTTGATCAACCTATTCTGTTAACAACATTAACAGACATTCTAAGCATGTCAAATCATATTAAAAATAGCCAATTCATGAGTGGCCAATTTTACTGGAAGTAATTTGATGACACTCAGATAAATGGAAAATTATAATATAGCATCTGCATAACTTCTTTTGCTTCTAAGGAAGACATGTTGATAAAATATATTTTAATTAAAGTATGTATCAAACAGCCAGATATTCAAAAATAAGTGCAGAAATACCATGAATCAATCTCAGATAGTGATACTCACTAAGAATGCATTTTCACATGATGTTAACAGTGAATAAAATTATTTCTTGCATCTTAGTGTGATCTATGGATAATAAAAAACAGACAAATAGCACAAATTATACTTAAAATAGTATTAAAATTATTAAAGAACATATTTATATATAGTCTAAAATGACCCTATAATTATTTATTTAAAGTTTTTCTGACTTGTACTTATTTTACTAGCATATTTATGTATTGTTAACTTATTTATTCAACAAAGGCAAGCATATTTAGACACAACAGATACAATTTTTCTATTAAAGTATAGTTGATATACATGACTTCCAGCCAAGATGGAGGCATAGGTAGATACACTTTGCCTCCTCACACAAAAGAAGGACAGCAAATGTAAAAACAAACAACAACCAAAATTGCCAGAAAATTGAACTGTATGGTAGTCCAACAACCAAGTAATTGAAAAAATATTCACCCAGACTGGTAAGAGAGGTGGAGATGGGCAACCGGGGTGGAAAGGATGTATGGCAGGTGGCAGCTGGAGGACTGGGAGGTCCACATTTACATGTGGATAAACCGGGAGGAACAACTGGGGAGTAGAACAGACCGTGCAACCCAGGGTTCCAGTGAAGGGGAATAAAGCTTCAAAACCACTGAGGGTTGTTATGGCAGGAGAAACTCCCAGCATCACAGGAGAGTTCATTGGAGACACCCATAGGGATCTAGAATGTACACAACCCCCCCCGCCCCGCCCAGGAACCAGCACCAGAAGGGCCCAACTGCTTGTGGATAGAGGGGAAGTGACTGAAAGCTGGCAAGAGCCCAGAAAGTGGCATTTTTCCTTTTCTAACGCCTCCCCACATACAGCACCACAATGCCACAATGTGGGTTGCCTCAACTTGGCCAATACCTAAGCCTCCACCCCTTACAATGTAACAGGTGTGCTGAGACAAAGTAATAAGGCCCAAAGGATAGAAGAGATCAAAACTCCAGAAAACCAACTAAGCAATGAAGAGATAGCCAACCTAACAGATCCAGAGTTCAAAACACTGATAATTAGGATGCTCACAGAAATGATTCAGTATTGTCTCAACTTAGAAGAAAAAGTGAAAGCTACATAAAATAGCCTTCCAAGTGAAATAAAGAAAAATATACAGTGAACCAACAGGGAAGGGAAGGAAACTGGGAATAAAATAAATGATTTAGAGCAGAAGGAAGAAAGAAACATTCAACCAGAACATAACAAAGAAACAAGAATTCAAAAAAATGAGGAAAGGTTTAAGAGCCTCTGAGACAACTTTAAATGTTCCAGCATCTAAGGCATAGGGGTGCCAGAAGGAGAAGAGGAAAAGCAGGAAATTGAAACTTATTTGAAAAAATAGTGAAGGAGAACTTCCCCAATCTGACAAAGAAAATAGACTTCCAGGAAGTCCAGGAAACTCAGAAAGTCCCAAAGAAGTTGGACCCAAGGAGGAACACACCAAGGCACATCATAATTACATTATCCAAGATTAAAGATAAGGAGAGAATCTTAAAAGCAGCAGGAGGAAAGGAGACAGTTATCTACAAAGGAATTCCCATAAGACTATCAGTTGATTTCTCAAAAGAAACCTTGCAGGCAAGAAGGGGCTGGAAGTGAGTATACAAAGTCATGAAAGGTAAGGGTGTACATCTGAGATTACTCTCTCCATGAAAGCTATCATTTACAATGGAAGGGCAGATACAGTACTTCCCAGATAAAGTCAAGTTAAAGAAGTTCATCATTATCAAGCGCTTATTATATGAATGTTAAAGGGACTTATCTAAGAAAAAGATGATCCACAATATGAACAGTAAAATAACAACTCACAACTATCAACAACTGAACCTAAAACAAAAACAAAACGAATAACAAACTAAGCAAACAACTAGAGCAGGAACAAAATCACAGAAATGGAGATCACATGGATGGATGTCAGCAGGGAATGGGAGGGAAAAGAATGGGGGGAGTAGAGGGAATAAGAAGCATAAATGGTAGGTACAAAATAAACAGTTAAGAATAGTATAGGAAACAGAGAAGCCAAAGAACTTATATGTATGACCCATGGATGTGAACTGGGGGAGGGGATGCTGGTGGAGGGGCAGGGCAGAGGGGAATAAAGGGGAGAAAAAATGGGACAACTGTAATAGCATAATCAATAAAATATACTTTAAAGATGAAAAAACAATTCAAAGAAAAAATATACTTGATATACAATATTATATGAGTTTCAGGTGTATAACACAGGGATTAGACATTATGTAATTATATACTTTAGAAGTGATCACTCTAATAAATCTAGTGACTATCACTGTACAAGTATTGACTATATTATTTATGTTGTATGTGATATGCCCATGGTTTATTTGTTTTATTACTGGAAGTCAGTGCCTCTTATTCCTCTTAACTTTCTTCTCCCATCATCCCACCCCACTTTTTTCTGGCAACCATCAGTTTGTTCTCTGTATCTATGAGCTTGTTTCTGATTTGTTTTGCTTTTTTAGAATCTATGTATAAATGGAATCATATGGTATTTGTCTTTCTCTGACATATTTAATTTAACATAACATTTTCTAGGTCTGTATATGGTACACAGTGGCAAGATTCCATTCTTTGTTATGGCTGAGTAATATTTCATTATTAGCACATCTTATATATAGCACATCTTAGTTATCCATTCATCTATCTGTAAACACTTAAATTGGTTCCATATCTTGGCTATTGTGAAGAATGTTACAAGGGACATAGGAGTGTATATATATTTTGAATAGTGTTTTCATTTTATTCAGATAAATATCCAGAAGTAGAATTTCTGGGTCATATAGTAGTTATATTTTTAGCTTCCTGAAGAACCTTTATACTGTTTTCAATGGTGGCTGCACGAATTTACAATTCCACCAATAGTGCACAAGGGTTCCCTTTCCTCCACATTCTTGCCAACACTTGTAATTCGTTGTCTCTTTGATGATAGCCATTTTAAAAAGTGTGAGGCAATATCTCACTATAATTTTGATTTGCATTGGCCTGATGGTTCGTGATGTTGAGTGTCTTTTCAGGTAGACATGTGACCACTAAGGACATAGCAGTAAACAGAAAGACAAAATCCACTGCCATCATGGAGCCCATATTTATGTAGTGAGGGGATATATAAAAGAAACAAGGATATATAAAATAAACAAATAAACTAGATGTTTATAATTGTTAGAGAAGACAATAAATCAGGCACATTTTATAAATTTGTGAGGTGTTTTGGTGGGGACAAATTGTAATTTTAAATACTGGGAATGAAAACTCCTCATTGAAAAGCTGAGATATAGAGATCTGAAGTTGTTAGGACATCCACGGGAAGAGCATTTCAGTCAGAGGGAGCACCAATAGACCACTAAAAAAGCAATGCCTTGGTGTATTTACGAAAGGCCAGGAGGCTGCTCTGGGAATGAGCAAAGGATATTGTAGAGTATTGTAATTTAAGGACTTTGGCTTTTCTTGTCCTCAGCAATAAGTGGAGATTTTTGTGAGCTTTCATATAAATCTTAATTATTTGGGAGTCCAAAATGTAATGGAGGTCCGGGTTTGGCAGTGAACAAAAGTCAAGAAAAGGGAGAGGGAAAGATTTCAGGCACTGAGGAAACAAAATTTACATGACTTGGTGATTTATTCATTGACAGGGAAGTAAAGAAGAAGGACAATTGCCCAGTGTCTGTTTGAACAATAATGCTTCCAGAAATACTGGGGTAAAAGCATTTTTGTGAAGAGAAATTCAATCAAGATCATTGTGTACATGTAAGTGGTGATGACTAGAATGCAAGTGGATGTATGGATTTCCTATGGAAAATGTCAGAGAGAACACACACATTTAGCAACACTACGGTAATTTAAGACTATGGTAACTTAAGACACAGGAATAGATGAGATTGCTGAGAGTGCGCATAAAATTTGAACACAAGAGAAGCTCAAGTGGAACTCTTTGGAATCTAATAATTGAGGAGTAGAAAAGAAGAAAAAAGTACCTTTAAGGAGATGTCAGGAAAATCTGAAGAAAATTAGGAGAGTGTGGTATCTTTAAAAAAGGAAGAAAAAATGGTTTCTTAAAAAGACGGCATCTTTGTTTGGGCTGCTGTAACAAAATTCCACAGACTGAATGGATTATAAACAATAAACATTCTCAAGTTCTGCACACTGGAAATCTGAGATCAAGGTACCAGCATGGTTGGATGAGACGGCACCTACTGGTTAGAGATGTCTCATGGTATCTCAAATGGCAGAAGGGTTAAGGATGTTCTGTGGGGTGTCTTTTATAAGAACACCAATCCCCTTACTGAGAGCTCCGTCCTTATGACCTGCTTACCTCCCAAAGACCTCTACTTCCTAACACCATCACATTGTATATTGGGATTTCAACATGAATTTGGGGAGACAGAAACTTCAGACCATAGCAGAGAGAATGGCTGGTATTGCTAAACACCTCTGAGAAGTCAAGTATGAACTACAAGCCATTGGTTATAGTTTTTAAGAAGCCATTATTAGTAGCCTGTGGAAAACAGTTTTACTGAAATGGCATGGACTACAGAGTTGGAAGGGTGAATGTGGAGAAAGGAAGCAGAGAGATGCAGACATTGTTACAAACTGGTATGGTGCACATATACACTACTAGAGGTTTCAAAAATATATGATTTGTCTGTCAAACAGCATATAAATTCTGGATTAAATTCACCAAAAAAATCTTGTAAAGTTGTTCTTTACACTCTCTAGATGGCAGGCATTGGATCACATCCTGACTGGTTTGGCCCAGAAGAAAGGACTATGTCAGCTGTAGAGAGGCACTGAACTGCTGCGTGGTTTGTCAGTAGCGTACCTTCCTGAGAACACACTCCTCAGATAATTACAAACACAAAGTCTGCAACTCAAGCCAGGATTACATTTCAGAAAAGCCATCTATAGAAAGCAGGAAACTCAAGTTTGCCAAGCGCAGAGGCCAAGAGTGAAGTCAGTATTGTTCCAGTTGAGTTATTGCCAAGGAAGGCAAACTATAGGGGAACTGGGAGAATTTGAGAATCTCAACTGTCAGGGCAATAGATTACATCCAAATGGGTGAGCCAGAGAGGGAGACTGGATAATGTCACACATGAATCTAAGGAATAGAGCAGCAGGAAAATAGGAGACAGATTATGTCTGACAAAAGAGGAGCAGAAGCCCCATCTGGGTTCTGAGTCATGGGCCAGAGACTTGGCTCTGCCCTTCTAAAATGTTAAAGGCAACATGTCAGAAAATAAGCTCCAAAAAATGAAGAGCCAAACACTAGCTTTCCTGAGTCCTTGTATTATGATCTACCCTATCTTGGCTTCTTGAACTTTAGCTGCTCCATACAAGAGGATTAATTGTAAAAACAGAGGGTTGTGGGAGGTATTTATTGCATCTTCAGCAAGTGAGTGACAGGAGGCTTGTTGGAAATGCAAATTGTTCCTGTTATGTAGACAAATCAGACAAATGAATTTAAACAATAATATAAGAAAATATGAAAACCAACGTTTATATGTTTGCAGAGGCTCCCTGCTCCCTGCAAAACATATCTGCTCCCTGAGGGAAACAAAGCACTCTAAAAATTGTCAGCTGTGTCCTCTTGGTTACATTGTTATCTTGCCACCAATTGGATAATGCTGAGCAAAGTTTTAATTCTCAAATAAAATTCTCCTTGGAAGCTGCAAATTTATATCTACTTCACATATGTCCATACTAGACTGTTAAATCAATTTTAAATTCTCACATTAGAAGCCAGCAAGATTAATAGCATTGTTCCTCCAATGGAGGGGGGAGTCGTATTTTAAATTTAAGTGTATCATTCTTGGTAAATGTTGAGGTTATATTCAATTTGGAACTATTATGTTACTGATTATGAAATAGTAAAACATCCCAAAATAAAGTATGTGGGATATATGTGTCAAAATATAGCAAAAAAAGTTATTCTCTGGAAACTAGAATAGCGGTTCACAGCAGATGCATAATGTATTTTTCCCAAGATGTACCAAGACAACATGAATAATAAAGTACAAATGACAAATATTCTTAGTAACAAATGACTTAAATTGAAATAAGTAATCCCTAAGACTTGAGGAAATAAAATCAAAAGCATCAATTGGGATATTTCTTTAAGATATATGGATAAAAATGAAAATAATGAATGGCATGTTGATGAATGGCATGACAGGTAATGAGGTGAATATTTTATCATTTTGCTTGGCACAGCCAAGACAGATATGCTTCTGTCTGACAAAGACATGTAGTCACTGAGGATTACTGATACTTGAGGCTGTTTTAGGTAATTTATATGTACATATCTATACATAAGAGTTTTAACATGCTATACAAAAAGTAGAAATTCACTCATTATTTAGATTAATAATTAAAGATATTGTTTGCTCTAGTAAGAAGAAGAAAGTGTTTCTCTTGTGAGATTTCCATTCATGCAAAAATTTCCACAATTCTATGCATTCTCTCACAAAACTTGATTTTCACTGTCATGCGTATTAATCACTAAAATCAGGCATTGGAAGGTTCTGTAGACTCTGCCCCATTTATGAGCCCATGCTCCTGCTGTTCCAGATCTCTGACTGCAGTACAGAGGTGTTCCAGTCTGCTCAACCAGTTTACAACTGTTTTACCCTATAGTGCTCTTGTTTTTGTTTTCCAAAGTTCAACCCTTGCCTTCAGAACCAGAGGAGTATTCTGTAATATTCCACTTTTTTCTGCCTTAAAATGTACCAATCAGATTGAGGTTTACATGTTAACTTACTCTCTTAATCTTTCAATCTTCCAATAATCATTATTATTTCACTCATTCATAAGTTTTTGTCTTGTAAACCTGTTTTTCCCACCTAGGCAACATCATTCTTGGCAATATCAACATCCATGTCGTTAGCCCATCCATCACCAGGTCTTTCATTTTCTTTATTTCCCCATTTCATAGGCAATTACTTCTGCTCTCTCAACCAATCCCATTGTTGTTATATTGTTGTCACAGTCTGGGACTAGTGATTACCAAAAACCTGCATTATAACTTAAATCTTTCAAAAATGGCATTATACCTTCTGATTAATTCCTAAAATTTGACCTGATTTCTGGTCCATTAAATTCAACTTTCTTATCCTCTTCTACAAAGTCTTGTTTCATCAAATATAAACTTCTATGTGAATATTAAACCTCCCCCTTATCCCCTGGAGCCCATCTTGCCCACCTATGCAAGGACTTTGTTCCATGTAGCCACTCAGTCCTTGTCTTGTATCCCCCTCCACAGGATTATATCCATTAACCAGTTGTCATGTTTTCATCTTAAAAAGCAAAGACAAACAACATCAACCCCACAAAATCCCTTGATTCCACATTCCCTTTGCTCCTCCTGAAAGTATAACTCTTCAAAAGACATGCGTAGTCCTTGACTCTACCTCCTCTTCTCCCATTTCTTTAGATCCCTCTCCAATAGGCTTTTGCTCATGTCGCTCCCCTGAAACTTTTCTTGGCAAGATCTCCAATGGGGAAAAGAATTTATATAAGTTCTGTGACATTAATTTATCCTTGACTGGAAATTACAATTGAAACTACAAACAGATTTCAGTTAACATTTCATTGAGGAATCTGGAGAAGAACTTGAAAGATAACACAGATGCTTGTGGAAGACAAAACCATTGCTTAGCCTATATATTTGGTGTGAATAGAAAATAAAAAAATTAGCAAGCAAGACATTAGCAAGGCTTTTCCTTTACATTTGGAGTTAAATTTGTATTTCTTGCATCTTCATAGAGTCGAATTTCTAAGTATATTTGCTAAGGAAAGCATAGAACTTTAAATAATGGTGAAAGGGTTATTTTAATGTTTCTGTAGACTGTGAATGTAAGCATTAAAACTTTTAAGATTAGTTATAATTAGTAACTTTTGTTCAAATATGTCCTGTAAAATATTTTGTGCATTTATAGTATAAATATATTTGTTATAGGAAATTATATTTAGCCCACAATCTATATCACTGACTTTTTCTTTAACCTCATTTATAGTTAAATGAATTGGCCTTTACTTATGTCAGCCAGCATTTGAATAACCTTGTTTTCACTTTCTTTCTAAGAGTACATTATTAATGAAATTTGTAATTAAAAAACAATGCAAATTTATTTTTTTCTATCAATAATGACTTCTACTTTATCAAATTAAGGAATAATTTTCAGTGTTCATTTTATATGACATTGTAGCTAATTATTTCTACCTTCCCCATTCAATCTAAAATTTAGGTGATAACCACTTACTCTGTCTCTCACACTTAATAGCAGTATGTCAAAAAAATCTTATCTCCTATGCATCTAAAATATATACCTAGTTTGACCACTTCTCCTAATCTCCACACTCTCACCATGGTCTAAACTGCCATAATCTGTTGACCAAATCATGTACTACCTTTCAGTCTACCCTCAACCATGCAATTTGAGTGATTCTTTTAAGAAATAAATCAGATTATTTTACTGTTCTGCTTAAAGTGATTTAGGGGCATCCAGACACCTTGAACATAAAATCTAAGTCTTTGCTATGACCCTTAGGGCCATGCCTGATTTGGAACTGGTTGTTATTTAAAGTCTATTTAAAGTCTAACCACACTAACCTACCTGTTGCCCCTTAAATGATGCTATACTTATCTTACATCCTTGTAATTTCTATACTCAATGTCATGAATACTCTTGTCATAGCTATATTCATAGATAACTCCGTCAGTTTGTATCTCTCTTTAAACATGCCTCCATAGAATGACCTGTCTAAAAAACTTTCTGGGTTTTTAAAAAAATTTTTAACCTCACCTGAGGGCAATTTTTCATTGCTGAGAGAGAGAGAGAGAGAAAAACATCAGTGTGAAAAAGAAACATCAGGTGGGTTGCCTTCTCAAACACGTCCTGAATGGGGATTGAACCCACAACCTGGGTATATGTCCTGACCAGGAATTCAACCCACGACTGTTAGATCTACGAGACAATGTTCCAACCAAGTGAGCCACACTGGCCAGGGCTAAACAAACTTTTTTAAGTAAAGCCCCATCACACTCTATCTTTAGAATTTGTTTTATTTCCTTAAAAACAATTACCACACTTTGAAATTATAATTCACTCCCTTTTGTTTTTATGTTATGTCTATCTATATCAGAAAAGCCTTAGAAACTGGATCTTTTGGCTCACTGCTTTATCTCTTACCCTTAGAACAGTTCTTGGCACTAAACTCAATAAACACCAGTTGAATGAATGGCCTTTCCACCATCAACCTCCAGACATTCTCATCTTGGCCACTAAGTATCCACCACACTTGTCTCATTTTAATTGTCCTATCTCTGTCTTATGAACTCCGTCACTTTGCCCATACACTCTTTTCAACCTGAAACAATCTACCTTTTTCCAAATATTTTTTTGTTTTATTTTACATATTTTAAAATCTTAGCTTAACTATCACTTCTTTAGAAAGACCAAGCAAAACTATCAATATAACACCTATCCATCCCACTATCCTCTTACTTAATTCTTTATTTTTCTTCATGCAAATATTACTATTTTGCTTTTTTAGTTATTCAATGTCTATGTCATTTATTCTAGAATAAGCTCCACATGGACAGTGATTATACCTGCACTGTTGTCAACGTGAAGAGCACAGTGCCAGACCTGAAGTTGAGCACTCAGGCTTTTTTCCTTTTCTTTTTGAACCCAGTTTAATAGTCTTCAGTTTTTGTCCTTACTTTCTTCATTTGACTTTAGGTTTTGTTTTTTATTATCTTCCTTTGTCACTGGGCTTGTAGCCACTCCAAATTTAGGAAACAGAATTTAGAATTTTGTCATGTTCAGCACAGAATGACATTGTGCAATGTGTCTATCTCCTTTCCTAGGACATTGCATGTAAAAGAGAGACAGTCATAAAAAGAGTCTATTACTAACTAATTCTGGGATATGAATACCTTTTCCTAGTTCTATGTTACTGAAAAGACTGTTTAAGTGGTCCCTTAGAACAGTGTTTTTCAAAGGATGTTTCACATCCTTTAATACATTTTATGTTACATTATAAATGTCGTAAAGATCCACTAAGTTAATTTAGTGATCCACTAATGGTTTCCCAGCTCCACTTTCTTTGCATTTGAAAATCATTGCTCTTAAAGATAGAAAAGTTCCAGTCCTAGATTGTAAGGTAATCTGAGTTTTTTGCCTCTGAAGAATGCAGCTGGCTGACTCTGATTTTCATACACAGATACACACATATTTAGCTACATAAACAAAAGCATAAATATTTGTGTTAATTAGAATTATCAGAGATAATCTCTCAAAAGAAAAGATGATGGTGATTCTAGGATAGAACTATTTAAATGACAAAGGAATATTTTACTGTAGCAGTAAGAATTTTGAAATACGCTGTGTGGGCTACCAAGCAATCTCTGGTGAAGACACTGACCGTTAAGCTGGTTAAAGTTATTTTACTCAAAACTATCATGACGTACACATTAAATTCACTTAAATCAACAAGAGTTGGTGACCTGGTCCCTAGGCAAAAAAATATATATACGTTTTTGTGTTCTTCTGTAATTCCCCAAACTACTCAATCTACATTTTCCTTAAAATGTGAGAACCAACTCTTTAGAAAAGAAGAAAAAACACATACATTTATAATGTTATAATGATGCTTGTTTATTTGAGGACAAAGGTAAAACACATTATCAAAATTTTAACTACAATTAAATTTAATTATTAACCTGAATAAATTTCATACTTAAGATTTCACCTTGAAAGCATTGCCACTAAAAAAATGACATCTTTGCTCATAACCCTTCCCAATTCTAAAAAGTTTTATTATTTTAAGACCTACTATCCTTAGGACATGCTACGATCTCATATGTTTAGTTACAGTGAGATGGAAAGTCCTTTATTCCTTCCATTTTACAACCTTCAGACAGTATGTGAATGTTAACTTTCATCTGCCTGTCTCATGTTAGAGCATGTCCGTTGTTTAAAGTGTCAAGGGACTGAGATGGCATTGGTTCCCTGTGATGGCAAGTGGATGACAGGTGAATGGCTACCATTTTTGGCACAAATTTTTCAGAGTATTTCTGAGCTTCCACTCCAACAACAGGAGTAAGTAGAATAACATCTGTCCTTTTAAAAAGTGATCTTTTATAAATAACAGTTTTCTTGGTCAAGATAAAACTTACTCATAAACAATCTAATGATAATATTGCATTTGGGATACTAATATGGCAATGTTACTAGCATTTTTTATTTTTTTTGTAAATTTTAGAGAACAAAAGAACACAAATTTCCCCAAATACATAAAGCAAATGAGTAAGTTGATAGGATCCTAAATTAAAGATCTTTAATCAAGTAAGGGTTTGTTTATGTTGCTAAATCTCCACAAGTACTTAGGGAGTACTAAACAGAAAATTTAAATAAATACCCCTTCGGAACAAGGGTGTCAACTTATTAATGCTCTGTTGTTTTTTTTTTTTTACAATTAGATTTTTCTCTGGGATCTCACCAATTTTCTCAACATACGTTCCCTGGAAAACCAATGCTTTAGTATATCATAGGACTATTAATAAAAGGGTTGTTCGGTCTACTACAGTAATTCTCACAGAATGCCCCCTGGACCTGTGGGGTTCCATATAAACAACCAGGAGATCTATTAGGTTGAAACTATTCCATAATAGTGCCAATGTGCTATTTGCCTTTTTTCTCTGTGTTGGCATCGTACTGGTGATGTGAAGTCTATGGTAGGTAAACAGTATACTTGTGACAAACTGAATTTGTTATTGTTTTCATGAGCACCATGCAGCCACAGAAAAGGAATATTTTTGCATAAGAAGAAATTGTTAAATCTCAATGATGAGGGGACATGACTTTTAACCATTCTGTGTGACAGAATAAGAAGTACACATAGAGCCTTTTTGCTGTAGAATGAAGTGCGATGTCTGAATTAAGGAAAAGCACAATTGTGATTGAGTTGCTATTTAAGGTCACTATTTTTTCACTGGACACAATTTTTATTTGAAGATGACTGTTAGGCATAATCGGGCATTTGGCAGACATTTCTGTAAAATTAAAAAATGAACAAAGTACACCTGTCCTTTGAAGGAAAACAGCTGACATTTTTTGCCAATGAGAACATTTAAACTTTCAAGAGACAATTAGAATTTTAGAGAATATATTTCTGGCACCTTGTGCTGTGGAGCTTTTCAACATTAAAGGATTTTCTGATGTGACTGGTTGCAACAATGTGAATATTGTTTTATATAGTATAATGAAATGTTTTGAAGATGAGTGAACTAATATTTTCCAATTGTTCACTAAAATTAATGTTACTTGTTCCTTTGGCAAACATCAGCTATCACGTTTCAGGCACAGATCTATGTGTCAAATTTACAAATGGTATCAACAAAAAGACATACTTTCTTAGAAAAAACATTCCAACTTATGATAGAAAAGTAGGGTTTCAAATGATTTTTGTTGTTCTACTTTTAATTTAGAGAAATTTTTAATAATAATTAGCAATGAGAAATTTCCCCCAGAAATAAACAGAAATTATCTATCTATCCTCTATTTAATTGAACTGATTGAGGTAACATTGGTTAATAAAACTGAAGAGGTTTCAAATCTACAACTGAATAAAACACCACCTGCACACTGTATTGTGTGCTCACCACCCATAACCAAGTCTTTCCATCCCCATTGATCCCCTTTGCCCACTTCTACCTCCACCAGCCCCCTTTCCCTCTGGCTCTTACCATACTGCTGTCTGTGTCTGTGTCATATATACACAGTTAACTCCATAGTTTTTTGACTCCCAAAAACCTCATAATTTTTTATAAAAAATTGTGTATTTATTCTATTCTTACATGTTTAAACTTCAGCCACCTTCAAAGTACTCTCTATTTGATGTATTACACCTATCAAAATGTTTTTACCACTGTTCAAAATAGCTTTTAAACTTGTTGATTTTGATGCATTTAGTGCTTCGGCTGTTACTTTTGTTTCTGTTTTTTCCACCTCGCCCACATCTGCAAAAGGTTTCTTTTTGAGGAATTTTTTCATCTGGAGAAACAAAAAGTCACTCAGGGTGAGATTGGTGAATATGGAGGGTGGGGCACAAGGTTCATGCCCATTTTGGTCAAAAACTACTGAACACCCAACACAGTGTGGGCAGGTGTGCTCGTAAATCATTCATCATGAAGTGGGGAAATGAGTACTAAGCTCTTACGAAAAAAATTCACTGAAGCCAAATGCAACCTCTCAAAATAGCAGCAGGAGGTGCACTGATACACATGGGTTCCTAGACTACTCACCTAGCATGGAAGCCTGTCCTATAAGGGGCCCGCCCTCCAGAACATAATTCCGGTTTTTTGGAGGTAACTTCACCTTTTTGAATAACACTTAAATTCAAAATTAAAATGAACAATAACTATTCCTTTTATTGTAAATAACTAAACAATGGTAATTAAAAAATAGAATATCTAAACACATCCCACTCCTAAAATGTTCAATTTACAAAAGGGTATTTGGAAAGTGTCCTCTCAGACACCATGGTACAGATTTTGTTGATGGAAGGGCATGCATAATAAAAAGGCTTCACATGTATGTAAGAATTAATCTAAAGATAATGCATACTTAACCTAAAGAAATACTCTAGAATGGGTATTGTTTGTGAAAGTTGAAAGCAAATTTGGGGGAAAAATGTAAGTATCCAATATTTGGATGTTGACTAAATAAAGTTTATATTATATTATGTTGCACAGCCATAAAATGATGTTCCAGGTCAGACATCAGCAAACTATAGCCTGTGGAGCAAATAGGCCTATGACTGGCTTTTTAAAATAAAGTTTTATTGAAAACAGTCATGTGAATACATGTAAATGTTGTCAATGACTGCCTTCATGCTACATGGCAGAGTTGAGTAGCTGCCAAAGAGACAATATGGAACTTAAGCTTCAAATACTTATGTGACAGCTTTTTGTAGAAAAGGTGCAAACCCTTCATCTTGATGAATGTACCAGTAAAAAGATATTTCTATTTTAATGGACTATCTCTACCATATGATCCCCCTTTCTCCTGTGACCTGTGCATGTATACCAAAACACGCACATCCATAAACAGAGTAACTAACATTGATTGAATAGTATGTGCCAAGTCTTGGCAAAGAAATTTATGTGTCTGATTCATTTAATTCACACAACACTCTATGTATTATTTTCTCTTTACAAATAAACTGAGGCTTCAGGAAATTATGTAATTTGCACAAGATGACATTACTAGTTTAGGAGAAAGAGGTAAGATTCCAAAACTTGCACATACTTATCTTTCCTCCAACTGATAGGCTATACTTCAAAATGTTAAAAGTGTTCTCTGGATTAGCAGATTATGAATGTTTTATTCTTACTCTTTTAACCTCTACATTCTTCTTTTCCTATAATGGACCTTTATTATTTATTTGGTTATTTGTTATTAATTTTTATTAAATTTGTTATTTAAAAAGAAAATTCCAAATATTCAGCAGTTGTAAATTTGAAAATTTGTCAAATTTAACTATTATCATTTGTTGACCATTTTTCCTTTTATCATTTAAGAAGCTACAATTACATGTTTTACAGGGTCCTGAGTGCTGGAGAATGACATAACTACCAAACAAAGGACAAATTGTTTTCTGCCATTAATGAAATTATGTTAGGACTGAGAGATATAATTTCTTGCTAGTTTCAAAAAAGGACACCAGTACTTCTTAACAAAAACGTTCATCAGCAAAATACTAAGAAATGAGGAAGTACAAAGTTAAACCTTTTTCCTTTGCCTTCTTGAAACTTCTTACAAGAGTGATTTATATTCTTTTATTGGTGGTTTCTCACTCTTTCATCACCTGAATTAAAAATTTCGCGATTCATTATACTCTCAGAGGACAATGACATTGTAAAACAGTAGCGTTTTGTCAGATATCTTTAGCTTTAATTTTTTTCTGTAGCATTTCACATGGTCATCTTCCTCTTCTTCAAATAATCCTCTCCTTTGATACTGCTTGTCTTGCATTATCCTAGCACTCCTCCGAATCACCTACAGTGTGGCCCATCTCTGTCATTGCAGTCACTCACCTTCACATGCAGAGTCTCTCGGACAGGTCCTAAAGCCACTTCATATTGTCTTTCACTTCGTGTCTTAGCCACACTCAGCAGCTTTTTGTTTGCTGATCCCGCATGCTGTTACCATCTTTGGGTCCCTGCTCACAGCTCACCTTTCTAGCACAAGTTTTCTTCCTTCCTCCTGTGGCTAAGATCTACTCATTTTTTATGCCTTTGCTGAAATGTCACAGCCTTGAGAAAGGTTTCCTTAATTAATGAAGCAGTTATGATTTCTTCCTTCACTGGGCATTCATTTAGATTTTAATAATATTTTATTTATATTTTGAAAGTTTCATTCTATTGATTTTATCCCACTTACCTACAATGGGCAACATGGGTGCTTATAATGACTGTTTCTTACTCATTTTATAGAAGATTCTATAGCACACATTACATTGAACATGATACATGTGCAAAAGGAATTTGTTGATGTTAATAATATTTTAAGCAAAATTGTGAAAATGGCATAGCACACCTTTTTTTGTCATGTTACTATGGGTAAATGTATGTACTATAACCATGCCTGGGGAAGTCTTTGATTTCTATGTTTAGCCACAATGAAAGGTTAGAGGTAGATAGGAAAATGTGCAATGCTTAGGAATTTATGGTTTTACAAGTGACTCACAGTTTTAGGCATTTTCTTATCATGATGAAATGTGTGTGATTATAGTACACATAAGTGTGCTTTTAAAATCTGTATTCTATTACTGTACTCAAGTGTTTTAAATTATGTATCACTCCTGTATTTCATTAATTGGAGATATCGGTTGTAATATATTCATATGTCAGAGATTAAGTACACTTTTGACATTTAGAAGGGTGAGAATAATAAATTATTGCAGCTGGTTTTAATATTTTTATGTTAACAGGAATTTTTCAAGCGAAGTAATTTGAATAAATAATTTTCAGAGATATTTAGTTTACTATATATGTTGTATATAACTTGGCCTTGAAAAGAAAAAAAGCTCATTCATTTCATTGATCATAATTAATCACATCCAGGATACCATCTGTCTTAGGTTGGGTTAATCCAAAAGTAGACCTTGGGATCTTTAGGTTGGACACTGCCAATGAGCACAGAAACCATTACTATAGCTCAATGGAAATCAGAGGTAGGTCAAGGGATTGTGGGGATGGGGATCCAAAGTGTCTACTGTATGAGGGATGACCCCCAAAACCAAAATTATCTTTTGGAGGGCGGGCTCCTTATAGTACAGGCTTCCCCCGCTAGGCAAGTGTTCTAGGAACTCATCTGTATCAGTGTACTATACTAGCTGGTGTTGTTGCAAGAGGCTGCGTTCAATTTCAGTGAATTTCTTTTTTTAGCCTCTTTCAACCCATTTGCCCGTTTCATGATGGGTGATTTACAAGCACACCTGCACTTGGTATTCAGCAGTTTTTGACCCAAAGTAGCATGGCCCCATGCCGCACCCTCCTTATTCAACCAATTTCAGACTGAAATACATTTTTTTTTGGTTTCCCAATGAAAATTGTCCTCAAAGGGAAACATTTGCTGATGTGGAAGAGGTGAAACAAAAATGGCAAATGCACTAAAAGGCATAAAAATCGATGAGTTAAAGAACTGTTTTGAACAGAGAAAAAACTCAATAGGTGTATTGCATCAAATGGAAAGTACTTTGAAGGTGACTGAAGCTTAAACATGTAAGAATAAATACACACTTTTTATAAATAAATTGTTTTTTTTTGGTTCCTTCCTTGGATCAAAGATATACCTCTATTTTATTAATCACAAAGGAAGAAAAATGTTGTCAATTATACTGTGGTATAATGCTTTTTTAATCACTTAGATATCATATTTTATTCTTACTTAAAAAGGACTTTTAGCTTTGTTTTACACAGAGATTTTTTAAATTCTTCCTCCCCCTTTACATGTATGTTAAATAAATTTAAAAATCTATTTGTAAAACTTTTCCATATTTAAAATTGGACATTTCTGAATGGTATTTTGATATGAGTTGTCAATATATTTGTTTTTCTAAATAAATTGTTCTGTTCTACATCAATAGTATTGATGATGTAACAATTCTCAAAAGTGTGCTTCTCTATTATCTCCTGGACTTTCAAACCCTAATAACCTTCTGCTTGTTTTGATTCACATGAGAAGGCAATGACAACTATGTCACAACTGCTTTTTTCTGGTATGATTTTTTGAGGTACATTCTAATTTCAGAAATGTTAAAATGTGAAAAAAATCAGCATCTTAGATTAGATGAAACATAGTATTTGGGCTATATTAAGTAAATATTAAAAAACGCTCATTAAGACAAAAGACTTCTAGAGTCCCGGGCATGTTCTCCTCTTATAAGGCCAGTCCATGAACTTACTTTGGCTCCCCAGCTCTGAGCTCTAACACTGTGGTAGCAGTTCAAAATGTGCCAGGGACATATGGGGAGGAACTGAATTATCTGGCTCTAGGGAGAGTGTTAGACAGACTCCTTTCTCCCAGACCAAAGAGCTGGCAGAAGCTGTTGTTCCTTTGCTTGAGTCCTCCCCCCACAGAGAGTGGGAAGACAGGTGCCATATCTGAGTCTACATCAACTTGGCCAGCACTGTTGGTGCAGGCCTCCTGATTCCCTGACACCCCACTGCACCCAATGTATAGGCTCACCCACACCATTTCCAGTGGCTTTTATGTATAGCCTGTCTTGACTCATGCTGAAAACATTACTAAAATCTCTCAAACTTTCATAAATACCAGATGAGTAGCATCTGGCCTCAACATGTCCTTGCTTAGTTGCTCCAGGCCCAGCGCTAGTGGCAGATGGTCTTGGTTCTCATCTTGGCCTCTCCCAGTCACCTACAAGCTCAGCACAAGAAACATCCATTGGTGGATTACTTTGTTGCTCATGCTCAGTAGCCTCTGGCAGGGCATAGGCAGCAGCTGATCTTGGCCTGGAACTCCTTGGAGGCCCCAGAGCCAGCACACCTGGTGTAAAATTTAGGACTGTAATGGAGCACCATCCAACCATCTCCAGGAGTGACACATTTAAGGGATGGACTCATCGAGTACCTACAGCCAAGATTACTCTGCCCAGCAAAGCTATATGTTATTTAGAATTGAAAGGCGGATAAAGAGTTTCCCAGACAGGAAGAAGCTGAAGGAGTTCACTGTGACGAAACCATTACAAGAAATGTTAAAGGGCCTCCTTTAAGAAGAAAAAAAATAAAAATATATAAATAATAAAATTGCAATAAACACATGTCTATCAGCAGTTGTTTTAACTGCAAATGGATTAAATGTTCCAATAAAAAGTATAGAGTCACTGAATGGATAACAAACTAAGACATTTAAGCATGTTTTTTACAAGCAACTTCAGATTGAAAGATACACATAGACTGAAAGTAAAGGGATGGAAAATATATTTCATGAAAATGGAAACAAAGAAAAGCTGGGGTAACAATACTTATACCAGAAAAAACTGACTTTAAAACAAAGGCAAATGAAACTTTTAAAACAAGAGACAGTATATAAAAGACTACTCAGCAATTACACTTTTGGGTATTTATCTGAAGAAACCAAAAATACTAAATTAAGAAGACATATGTATCCATTTGTTCACTGCAGCATATTTACAATAGCCAAGACATGAAAGTAACCAGTGTCCATTGATAGATGGATGGACAAAGGAGAAGTGGTGCATATATAAATACCATGGAGTATGACTCAGCCATAAAAAAGAATGAAATCTTGCCATTTGCAACAACATGGGTGGACCCAGAGGATATTATGCTGAGTGAAATGTCAAAGAAGGATAAATTCCACATGATTTTAATTTTATTTATATGTGGAATCTATGAAACAAAATAAACAGACAAGCAGAACATAGACAGCTTATAGATACAGAGAACATTTTGATGGTTTCCAGATGGGAGCAGATTTGGTGGGAATGGGTGAAATTTGTGAAAGGGTTAATAAGCACAAATTGGTAGCTACAGAAGTCTTGGGGATGTCAAGTACAGCATGAGGAATGTAGCTGATAATATTATAATAACTATGTATGATGTCAGATGGGTAATCACTTTGTAAGTTATATGAAAGTTTAATTGCTGGGTTATATTCCTGAGCCAAATACAGTGTACATCAACTGTAGTTAAAAAATAAAAAATAATAATGATTAAAAAATAGAAAACACTCATTAATTAATCAACATATCCACTGTTCTCTACATCTTTTTAGCATGCATATGTTATATATAATAATATATATTATTAAGAAAATACTGATTGAAGATTAATTAGACCAAATACTACCTTTTGAATCTTCTTTTTCTCATATACTAAAATTTTTAAAGTGTGATATGTTATAGGAATGTCAGAAATAGCTTTCCCTGCTACTTTGTTTAAAATTTTAAAAACTGTGTTATTCTGCAATTTTAAAGTTGAATGATTAAAATAATATGTTATTATTTTTAATTTTATTTTTAGCCAAGAAATATGTTCAGTCAACAGCATTGGTCCAAAATGGTGATTGATATACTAAAACTAATAAATATTAGAGATGTTCTATCTTATACTTGTAGTGTCCATTTCTTAGATATGTTCAATTTTATAATAGAAGTCTTCATGAAACTGAGGGAAAAAAGGCAAAACAGGTGCCATTTATTAAAGCTGTTCAATGTTGAGTCCTTAGGGAGGAAAAGAGGGGTTAACTACATGGAATGGAGACAGGGCTCAAATACAGCTAATGTTGAAGGTCAAAATCTAGGCTCGAAGAACCTCAGTGCTACTAAATTCTTGCATTAATGTGTTCTGTTCATATTTTATATGCAACCATACTTAGGAACATGAATTGCCAAGGTTATAAGTTTTATATATTTCTTCATAGTTTTAATAAAAACAACAAATCTAAAACTAATAGAAGAAAAAGGCAACTTTGAAATATGGTAATTAAATATTTTTACACAAAAAATTTGAGGCTTTGAAAATTTTGTTTTCAAATGTTTGCACAAATTTTTTTACTTCATTTTGAGAAGGTTTACAAAATTTGCACTAAGACCATTTAAGCTTTCCTCTGCAGATAGTCTCGAGTACTGTCGTTGAAACTTTCATTTTGGGTGGCATTTAACCCACATTTTAGAATATTTAAGAGCTCACTAGAACATTTTTTTCACTATTTTTAACTTCTTGAATCTTTTGCTTAAATAAAGTTGAATTTTGTACCTTTCCCTTGTAGCTTTGGTGAGAACTATAAATCACCTCTTTAAGATGCTTAAGCAAGGACCAAGTGTTCCAATACATCCCAGAGAATTAAGGAACTCCACATTCACTTAAACTTATGGCTGCCTAGATTATAACCCACTGGATCTAACAAGTATTACTGTACTATTTATCCATAAAAGGTGGTTTTTAATTAAGCCTATGTCATAATAAAATTAATTTATCTTATTTTCAATGATCAAGTCATCAATTTCAGTTTTGAAATTACAAATTGAGCTAATTTTTGAACCATACAGTTTTAAAAATGTGTTTAAATTATAAATCTAGTCAAGCCTTCATAGATATCCTCTATACTTATGTAAATATTATATACATTGATGTATATGTTTCAGTAGGACATAACGTGGGGTTATTTGGTGACAGAGTATGTCAAAATAGTACAAAACTACTTAGATTTTGTCTTTAAACTCCTTGCTTTAATCCATGCCTTAGCCCACTTAACTCACTTGATTTGTGTGTGTGTGTAGCAAGTGAAAACAGACAACAAATTTTGTATCTCATTTCATTGCTTAATCCACCCACCCATTTCAGACCATCATTCACTAGGCGGAGGTAGAATTAAATTGCAGTGGCATTTTCAGGGTTGCAGAGAGGGGCCATTGGACTGAGAGTCAGGAATGCTGCACTGTGTTTTCAGTATTGTTCTTTATCTCCTATGTAACTTTGTAAGTGACACATCCCAACAGACCTCAATTTTGAAATGAGAACAATGGACTAGAGTAAGTAGTTCTACTATTACTTACTTATAAAATATTATGATTCATAACCAATACAGATCTTTTTTTTTCTTTTTTTTCAGATCTTTCAATATAAAGGTATGTCCTAGAAAATAAATGTAAATTTAATTATTGAAGTCAATATATTTGAACTTTGTTTTCAAACATAATTTACTCAATTTCAGAATTTTTCATTATTCTGGAAAGTTATGTGCATTTTATGAAATTAACATTGAGAGAAAGTGACTATTTTGTATCAAGAAATTCTTAACATAGTCAGATTTAGTCTCAAAATTTAGAAAAAATCAAAGAGAGATGGCTTTTAGTGAAGAGATCAAAATAAACCTCTCAAAAGTAATATTCTGATGATATAGTCATGAATTATGCCAAAGGAAATGAAGGGGATATCTAAAGGTCAACACAGCCATATTTTCAAAGAACATTTATAAAACATAAAAAAGCAAAATCCAAAGATGAGTAAAAGCTTGAAAATTTTGTACTTAGTAAACAAATAATGTATAGATTTTAAAATTGAGCATCTTTGAAGGGTTTTTATTGGCCTAATTTGGTGAATTTAGTAGTCCACTGGTGAACTGGGTTAATGGTTGACAAAGAAGAAAGATTAAAAATCTTTCAGTGCCTTATTTTTATTTTTTCACAAAAGAATAAAAAACCTTTACAATGCCACTCTTATTATATAGTTCATGCTAACATTCTTTAAGTTCATAGTTAGATTTACTTTACTCTGAAATATTTAACTTAAACTCTTCTCTCTCTGAATGGAATGATTGCCCCTCTTTTCTTTGGCTAATCTTACTCTTTCTTTAAGACTCTGTGATATCTCCCTATTATAACCTATATTACATATACAACTTAATCTATAATGTAATTAATTTGTGTTTTATTTAAATAATATTTAACTGACTAGACAGAAACAATATTGATTAGGGGATAGCAACCTTATTTCGTGATCTTTGTTTTTTGGCCATCTGGCATTGTGCCAGGCACATAAGAGAAAATAAAAAATATTTGACAAATTTAAGTAAATAAAGAAAAGATGTATGACTATTACACTAGAGATTGCTTGCTGTCATCTCCCTGTATCCACTTCTCCCCTCATCCTTTAGTACAGAATGCTTTTACTTTCCCTGTGCACATGACTGGCAACCTCAAGCATTCCTAGACTCCCTTATAGCTAGGTTTGTCCACCTGACTCAATTATAGCCAATGACATGTGAGCAGTACAGCTGTAACTTCTGGGTCGAGCCCTTAAAATAAAAGGACATGTCCTTTCCTGCTAGTGGATATATATATATAGTGGGAGCTAGCGTGGTCCTTCTGAAACAGAAAATATGTTACATTTTGAGGGTGATAAAGTAAAAAAAAGGTCAAGGAGCTCGTATTCTTAATGTTGCAGAGATAAATATTAGGCATAGTTTACTTACCTCAGATTTTGAGATGACAGAAAAAATAATTTTTCTTAAGTGGTTGTAATATTCACATTTTTGTTAATGTAGCAAAAACCTATATCCTTTTATTTTGTTTCAGGCATGTGCCCCCACTGGTAATTGAACCAGTGACCCTTTGGTTTGCAGGCCAGAGCTCAATCCATTGAGCCACACCAGCCGGAGCGAGAGTTTTTTTATTACTGTTTCAATTTCACTAGTTGTAATTCGTCCATTCAGATTCTGATTCTTCTGATTCAGTTTTGGAAGATTGTATATTTCTAGGAATTTATCCATTTCTTGCAGATTGTCCAATTTGTTGGGATGTAGTTGTTCATAATATTTTTTACAGTCTTTTGTATTTCTTTGGTTTCTGTTGTTATTGTTAGTTCTCTTTAATCTCTGATTTTATTTATTTGGGTCCTCTCTCTTTTTTTCTTAATGAGTCTGGTTAAAGGTTTGTCAATCTTGTTTATCTTTTCAAAGAATGAGCTCTTGGTTTCACTGATCTTTGGAATTGCTTTTTTAAGACTTTTGTTGTTGTTTATTTCTGCTCTGATGTTAATATGTGCTTTCTTCTATGCACTTTGGGCTTTGTTTGTTGTTCTTTATCTAGTACCGTTAATTGTAAAGTTAGATTGTTTATTTGAGATTTTTCTTGTTTCTTGAGGTAGGCCTATGATGCTATCAATTTTCCTTTTAGAACTGCTTTCACTGTGTTCTATAGATTTGGGGTTGTTACATGTTCATTTTCCTTTGTGTCTAATTAACTTTTTATTTCTTCCTTCATCTCATTGTTAACCCACTCACTGTTTAGTATTAGTTAGCATCCATGTGTTTCTGTGTTTTTTAGTTTTTTTCTTGTAATTGATTTCTAGATTCACACTATTGTAGTCAGAGAAGATGTTTTATATGATTTCAGCCTTCTTCAATCTATTTAGACTTGTTTTGTGTCCTAATATGCTGTCTATCTTAGAAAACATTCCATGTGCACTTGAACAGAATGTATGTATTCTGCTGCTTTGGGGTGAAATGCTCTGAATATATCAATTAAATCCATCTGACCTAGTGTGTCATGTAAGGCAACAGTTTCCTTGTTTCTGTCTGGAAGATCTTCCCGTTGATGTCAATGGGGTGTTAAAATACCCTGTTATGACTGTATTACTGTCAATCTTTCCCTTTATTTCCATCAAGATTTGCTTTACATATTTAGGTGCTGCTGTTTCAGGTGCATAAATGTTTACAAGGGTTATAGCCTCTTGTTGGATTGATCCCTTTACTACAATATCATGCAGAGACTTTCTTTGTATCTTGCTTTTGGCCTTTGTTTTAAAATCTATTTTGTCAAGTCATAATAAGTATTATGACCCCAGCTTTTTTTCTTTTCCATTTGCGTGAAATA
>CM052549.1:37065925-37191283 GCA_028533065.1 Trachops cirrhosus | reverse complement strand
CTGCGCCTTTTCCTTTTTCAATGCTGTGGTTTCCGAGACTTTCACCAAACCACGCTCTCTCTTCGGGTTTTTCAATGTCCGCTACAATTTGCGATCTCCTATTTTCATTTATGACGTGATAATGTTGGCTCTTTGCTCTGTTCCTACCTAAAATGACTAGGATTTTTTTTCCTGGTTGTGGGAGAGTAGAATCTGCTGCATCCTACCACGCCGCCATCTTGGACTCCCCCTTCAATTTCTTTAACTGACATAGCACTATTTAGGTGTTCTGGGTTTTTATTTTATTTATTTTATTTTTAACTACAACTGATATGCAATATTATATTGATTTCAGGTATACATCCCAGCAATTAGACATTTATATAACTTACAAAGTGATCACCTAAAAAATTCAGTACCCATCTGACACCACACATAGTTACTACAGTTTATTGACCCTATTTGTTTACATCCCCATGACTACTCTATAACTACTAATTTGTACCTAACCTTTTTCACCCATCTCACTAACCCCCTCCCATCTGGCAACAGTCAAAATGTTCCCTTTATCTATGAGTCTGTCTCTGTTCTGCCAAATTGTTTATTTTGTTTTTCAGATCCCACATATAAGTGAAATCATATGGTATTTGCCGTCCTCTGTCTGACTCATTTGACTTAGCATAACACCTTCTAGGTCCATCCATGTTGTTGCAAACGGCAAGACTTCACTCTTTTTTTTATGTGTGAGTCGTATTCTGTTGCATATATGCAGCACCTCTCCCTAATCTATTCCTCCATTGGTAAACACCTGGCTGTTTTCATATCCCAGCCGTAGCAAATGATACTGCAATGAACATATGGATGCATATGTCTTTTAGAATTAGTGTTCTGCATTTCTTCAGATAAATATCTAGAAGCTGAGTTGCTGGGTCCTTCATTGTCTCTTGTTATAAACCTTTGTTTTAAAGTTTGTTTTTGTCTGTTATAATGTGCACACCATCCTGATGAGCTTTGATTGCTGCTGTCATGTCAGTGGGAGGGAAGATACCCAGGCTAATAAGCTGCAAGGAGTGGCTGCAATCACCAATGACTTGGGAGTGCCCACAAACTGGGTGTGCTGAGGTCTCAGGGAATCAGCAGGACTGGGCTAACAGCACTAGCCAGGTAGATGGAAATTCAGATTCATGGTACCCTTCTGCCATCTCTGTAGTGTAGGGGCTTGGCAAAGGAACAAAGACTCCTGCCAGCAATTCTGTCTGGCAGAAAGCTTTCCCTCTAGTCCTCGCCCTGATGCTGGACAATTCAGAGTCCAGAGTGCTAACCATTACACAATGGGACCTAGATGATGGACAATTCAGTTTCTCCCCATATATCCCTGGCACCTTTTGAGCTGCTACCCCAGTCTTGGAGCTCAGAGCAATTGAGGGGGTGAGTCTGTGTATGGGCCCTTTAATAAAGATGCCTGAGACTTAAGAAACCCCATTCTCACTCAACCACAATCCCTGCTGATTTTCACAGCCAGATGTTATGGGAACTTCTCTTCCTGACATGAGAATCCTGGGCTACGGGGCCTGGTGTAAGGCTGGGATCCCATGCTCCTTTGGAGGCCATCTATAGCCTAGATATCCCTCCCAATTTTTAACATACATGAGTGTGGGGCAACCTTGTTCTTTTCTGCCCCTTACAAGTTTGTATATGATATATAACCTTAGTTATAAGACTTTGGTGCAGCTAGGTTTCAGATGGTTCTCAATGATGATTATCCTGTCTCATATAGTTGTAATTTTGATGTGGTTACGGGAGGATGTGAGTACAGCACTTACTTTGGCTTCATCTTTTACCAGCAGCCTATAAACTACCTTTCAAAAAATGTGGGCATATCATTTTGCATTCTCATGAGCAATAAATTAGAGTACCCGTTGTCCTACATTCTTGCCAGCAATTGTCATCGTTAGTATTTGGGGGTGGGGGAGATTTTACCAAGTCAAATAGGCAGTGGTAACTCCTTGTTGTTTTAAATTGTAATCCCTAAATTCCTAAAGAAAAATGATTTTGAGCAGCTTTTTTTATGTTGTTTATCTGTGTATCTTTCTTGTTGATGTGTCGACTCTTTTGCCCATTTTTAATTGGTTGCATATTTTTTTATTTTTGAGTTTAAAGAGTTATTTATATATTTTGGATACAAGTACTTTATCAGATATAACAACAAATCCCAAGTCATCTAGATTTTCTTATGTTTTTTTTAGAATATTTTAGTTTTGTGTTTTGCATTTAGCCATATGACTGAATATGAGTAAATTTTTTGTGAGATATTTAAAGAGTGTATCTTGATTTTTTACATTTATTTTATTTTATTTCTTCTTCTCTTCCTCCTCTTTTTCATTGCCTCCACTCTCTCTCCTGCTCCTCCTCCTTCTTCTTCTTGGGTATAGGATGTCCAATTACTCCAGTACTATTTGTTGAAAAAAAATATTTTCACTAGACTGCCTCTGCTACTTAGTCAACAAAGAGTTGACTTATTTGTATAAGTCTCTTTCTGGGCTATGTCTTTTCTTCCATTGATCTACGTGGTGTTTAGTCTTTCATCACTGATACTGTGCTGTCTTACCTAAAATAGCCTGTAGAGTCTTGAAGCCGGATGGTGTGAGTCCTTTAATATCATTTTTTATCTTCAGTATTGTGTGGCTATTCTGTTTTTTTTTCTTTCAATGTAAACTTTCCAATCAGTTTGTTGATATATTTTTTAAAGGTATAAATTGCAAGTAAATCCAGTTAATGGAGAGTGCTCATCAGGTTAACTATATCCTTATTGGTTTTCTTCCTGATTGGTCTATCAGTTACTGAAAGAGAGTGTTGAATACTTCATCTATAATAATGGACTTGCCTGTTTCCCCTTTAGTTATATGAGACTTAGCTCAAATATGTTGACACTCAAAATATGTTGCTAGCTTCATATTGTTAAAGATTGTTGTTTCTTGTAAAATTGACCCCTTTATCATTATGTGAAGCTTCTTTATATCTGTGATAATTTTCCTTGCTTTGAATTATACAACTCCAGCCTTTTTAGATTAAGGTTAACATGGTAAATATTTCTTCATTCATTTATTATTAATCTATCAGAATTTTGTTTAAAGTGGATTTCCCTTAAACAACATATAGCTGGTTCTTTTTTTATCTACTCTGTCCTTTAATTGCTAGATTTATACTACTCACATTTACAGTGATTATTGTTATATGTAGGTTAATATCAACCGTGTTTGTAACTGTTTTCTATGTATGGCATTTACTTTTTTCTTAATTTGTTCCTCTTTCTGCTTCTTCCAGTTTTAATTGAGCATATATAAGATCCAATTTTATCTCATCTTAGCATATGAATTATACTTCTTTTAAAAACATTTTTATGATTGGCCTAGGGTTTGTAATATATATCTTTAACTAATCTAAGTCCACCTTCAAATAATACTATACCACTTTATGTATATTGCAGGTACGTAACACATTTCCAATTCCTTCTTCATTGACAATTTCTATGACATTGCTGTATTCATTTCACTTAAGAAGTTATTTTAAAGCAATATAGTGTAAGAAAAATAAAAATATAGATTTTTAAGGGTGTTTATTCTGCTGGATGTTTTCTTAGCTTCTTGGATCACTAATTTGGTGTTTCTCACTAATTTTGGGAAGTGTTTGGCCATTATAAATCTACACATAGGTTTATTTATTTAATTATTTCCTCTTGTATTTCCAATTATATGTGCTATAGTGCTTAAAATTGTATTTACTTCTATATTTCCAATCTCTTTAAAAAATTTTTTGCAATTCTCTTTGATCAGTTTCTATTGATATATCTTCAAGCTAACTTATTCTTTCCTCAGCTGTGTCTAGTCTATTAATGAACAAATCAAAGGTGTTTTTCATTTCTGTTATAATGTTTTTGTTTCTGTTGTTTTCTATGATACTTTTTAAAAGTATTTCTCTTCTGAACACTACCCATCTACACTTGGATAGTGTCTACTTTTTCCATTAGAAGCCTTAATGTATTAGTCATACTCAATTGTTTTTAAAAACTTTATTTTTTGGAGTAGTTTTAAGTTCGCAGCATAACTAAGAGGAAATCCTGACATTTCCCATAAATTTTCTGCCTCACATATGCACAGCATCTCCCATTATCAAACACCAGAGTGTTGTATTTGTTATAATGATGAAACATTGGTATATTATTACCAAAAGACCATAATTTGCACTACAGTTCACTCTCTGTGTTGTACATTCTCTTGGTTTGGGCAAATGTATAATGATATTCACACTCCATTATCTTGTTCTACAGAGTAGTTTCACTGACCTAAAAACTCTCTGTCCTCTGAGTATTTATCTCTTTTTCCCCCTAACCCTTGGTAACCATTGATCATTTCACGTCCCCATGGTTCTATCTTTCATAGAATGTCCTGTAGTTGAAATCATACAGTAGCCTTTTCAGATTAGATTTGTTTGCTTAAGTGATATGTATTTAAGTTTTTCCATAGATAGTTTTTGCCTAGATAATTCATTTCTTTTTAATGCTGAACAATATTCCATTGTGTGTGTGTGCCATGGCTTAGTTTTCCATTCACCTTATTTTTTCACTTTGTCCATCAGAGATTTGTAGTTTTTCTCATATAGAATATGTATGTGTGTGTGTCTTTCACTTTAGGGTTGCTAATGTAAATTATCTGTATATATTTTTGTAGTTTTCCAATTTTATTTTTTATTGCTGGTACATAGAAAAAGATTTACCTTGTACATTAGTCTAGTGTCCTGCAAACTTGCTGCGATTATTTGTTAGTTTTAGGAGATATTTTTGTCAGTTATTTTATATTTTTTACATAGGTCAACATGGCATTTATAAACAAAGTCACTTTTATTTCTTTCTTCCAATATGTACACATTTTATTTCCTTTTTAATTTATTCTATTAGCTAGAAATTTTAGTACAATGTTGAAAGGAGTGGTGTGAGGGGACAGCGCCTTCTTCTTTCTGATCCTAGCATAAAAAACATTCTTCCTTCTCAACATTAAGTATGATGTTAAGTGTAAATTTTTTAATTTTCCTTATCAAGTTAAGAAAGTTCTCCTCAATTCCTAGCTTGCTGAGAGTGTTTATCATAAATATGGATTACTTATCAATTGCTTTTCTACATCTGTTGATATGATCAGGTGAGTTCTTTTTTAGCCTGTTGACATGATAGATATATTAATTTTTAGTTGTGGAGCCAACCTTGAATACCTGAGTCATGGTGTATAATCCTTTTTATACCTTGTTAGATTCAACATGTAATATTTTGTTGAGGAATTTTGCATCTGTATTCATGATAGTCTGTAGTTTTTGTTTTGTTTCCCTGTAATGTCTTTGTCCAGTTCTGTTTTTAGGATAATGCTGGACCCATTGAGTGAGCTAGAAAGTATTCCTTCTGCTTTTGTCTATCTTCTGGAAGATATTGTAGGGAATTGGCACAAAGTCTTTCTTAAAAATTTAGTAGAATTCACCAGTGATGCATCTGGTCCCAGTGCTCTCTATTTTAAAATGTTATTAATTATTGTTACAATTTCCTGAATAAATATAAGCCCATTCAGATATCCATCTTGTGTGAGTTTCAGCAGATCATGTCTTTCATGTGGTTGGTCCATCTTATTTTGGTTATCAGGTTTAGGGGTATATAGTTATTTATAATATTCTTGTATTATCTTCTTAATGTCTGTGGGATCTGTAGTGATGTCTTCCCCTTTCATTTCTAGTATTAATAATGTTTCATCATAATTTTTTAAATTTACTTGTCAGATAATTCCAAAACTTGTATAATATCTAAACCTGGTTCCTATGCTTGCTTTGTCTCTTGAGACTTGTGATTACAAGAGCTTGTAATATTTTGTTCAAAGCCAGATATGTTGCATTGAATAACAGGAACTGGGCAAATACGTCTTAGTGTGAGCTCTCGTGTTAATCATGCTAGCAGTTGCGCTGTGTTTAATGTTTGCTGTAACGACAGGTTTCAGAGGCTTCAGTACCCCCTTGCAGTCTTTGTTTTGACCACTCTTGGTGATTTTAGGCTTCCATAGATAACCTTCCTGCAAGAAAATTTGTGACTTGGTTATTTTTTATCTGAAATAACAGTGTATCTGTTATTGTATTGTACCCCTCTTGGTGTGGTGGTAAGGTGTGAGGAAGGGTTCTATAATTATAATTAAATTTCAGTCTTCCAGTGGACTGGTGCCTTTGATCACTAATGTTTCTAAGAATTTTTTTAAGTATTTTTCCATCTAAGGTGAAGCAGGAAGGCTAGAAAGAGGACTGAAGTAGGAGACATGCCATTCCCCCTAGTGGAATAAAAATCTGGTAAAATGACTTTTCGTTGGAGAATAAAAGTAAGCACAATGATTACTTTTTCCCTCTCACCTGCTAGACCTACCAGGGGATCTTTCTTAGCTGTTCATTGTGAGGCCCTGATCAAGTTCTTGAAGGAAAAACTTGTACAAGTGTGGGAACACCCTCACAACCATGTTTCCAAGGAGCTTCTCATTCTCATGGGGGTTCAGAATGAGCCTCTAGCAATTCATGAAAATCATCATTAAGTCTTCCAGCCAGTGTACAGCTGAAGTGCTTTCTGTCTCAGATAAGCAGATCTTAACTGTGAATTTGTAGATTTGCCTATCTGTTCAGATCATAGAGTATAGGTTTGCTTGGCAAACTCAATTTCCTGATAGTTCCAAGAAATCATTAATTTTCAGTTTGTTAGTTTTTAACACTTGGTAAGAATGGGAGTGAAAAATTCTAAGCTCTTTACATGTCTGAGCTGAAACTAGAAGTCCCTAATGAAACTTTTATTTCTCTTCAACATAGAGGGTCATGGAAAATAATATTTAAAGCATTTATTGAATGTATACTATATGTCAGTTATTATTCCAGGTGTTGATGGTACAGGCTTGAACAAAACTGAACTACAATGAGGTACTGCTCCTTATAATTTTTATTCCTTGGTCCCATTTGCCTGAGAAGACTCTAAAAAGAGTCATAACAGCAGATACCCTGGATTGCACATAATTTAGTATCTGTTTTTAAACATAACCTCCTTAGAGTTGGAGGTAGGACATAATGGAGAGACTGTGGAGTGTCTTTATTTTGTACCATAAGTATTTGGATTTTAAACCCATATGTTCTTTGGTTAGTACACTGCTTATTTCTTTTTCATTTTCTATTCTACTTTTAACTATGAGTCATCTCAAAAGAAGAGATTGGACTACTTGCATTAGAAAATGAATTATATTAAGAGATAAGAAATAAAAACTCAGCCATGGTTTAACATACACTGAAATCTTGTGATACCAATCATTTAGGACAGCAGATAATTTTGTTAATTTTGTTTTTTCATTGAAGCATTCCCTCATTTATTCAGTAAGCAGTTCTAAATAGCAGTTTTACTCCAGGTTCTATTTCGGTCATAGCAATAATTAAAACATATTTATTACTGTTGAAAAAAGTGAAAGTCTTTTAATGGAGGCATGCATACTAACTAAGTAATATAATCCAAGACAGCAAATTTTATGTTAGATCTATCTATCAACAGAGCAAACATTTGCAAAACCACATGTGAAAAAAAGCAGTAATGCATTCCTAAATTTAAAGCATTTTCCATTTATCTTATTATAAAAGTTAACTCATAAATATATTTTTCAACTTGAAAAATATTTCTATTCATTTTATTTTTTCCAATTTTACATAAACGTTTACTAAAACACAACCTTAGTGAGCACAGGTTGACGTTATTTCTGAAAGTCACGTTGGCTTTTAGGAGATAAGTAGAATTATAGACAAATTTATCTAATTATGTTCATGGCTCATATCCCACATTGCAATTTATAGATTTTACCTGGTTAATTCTAATGTGAGAGGGAGCCAATACTCCCAGGTATTGTAATCAGTTATTTTTTCTCCAGATGGAAACAATGTGTGTATAACTAATACGTGTATGTAAGCCTCCATGTGAATATGTTGGAAAGAATCAAAATTGGAAGATGAAGAGGGGAAAGTGGAAGACATTTCCCTGAGTTACTTTCAATACCCTGTTGATTCTGTTTTCAAACATTGGGTCCTGTCATTGATACTACTCATGAAATCACATAAGAAAAGCTTGCAACTTAAAGGAATTGCAGATGTTTAAAAACCATCTGGTTTAAATCTCAGTAAAACTCTGGAAATCTTAATTATGTTTTAATAAGTTATTCTTAGAAGATATTGTTTTGTTCTGATTTTAAAAGCATGAAAGAATATTGAAAAAACCTATTGCTTTAATTTCAATGACTAATGCATTTTAAAAAATGTTGCACATAAATATCATGATCTAGATAGACCATTTGCAATTTAGCTCAGATTTTGGGTGTCAACAATATGATATTACTAGTGTATAAAATAACATGAGCAAGGGAATGCCATGGTTAGATTATTTTAAAGGATAATGTAAAAATATTGAAAATATATGTTGAAAGGGTTGAAATTATGGCAAGATAAGTTAGATGCCTAATTAAATAATTGCTTAGGAGACAAATAATGAGGGTCATCTTATAGTTGTGATAATGGAAGTAAAGTGAAAGATATACTGCACTTCAAATAACATCAGTAATAAAGTGAAATTGAAGATAATCTTAAACAACAGCTATTATTTATGGGACATTTAAATGTTACTCATTTTGTCAAAATGCTTTCAAACATTATTTTATTTACTGCTAACAACAAAAATGACATAAAAGTTATTATGTTTTAGCTGATGTGGATTTTGAATATGAACGTTGTATAATTTGCTCAAGACTGAATAGTGGTATTGTCGAGAGCCAACCCTGGTCATACTCTGACAATTCTCAAAGAGTGGCTGCCAGTCTTGCTGCTGCACTCTTTCAAGCCCAAATGACAGTAAGACGATTATCCCAGGCAAGTGGTAAATGAGGAATAACACGTCTACATGGATGAGCTTTGCCCTGAGCTCATTTGAGGAGCTTATAGAATATCTCGAGCTACAGCTTTTTTTCTCATAAACAGAAATTTTATGTGTTCTATTACAATTACTGTTCCAGTTAGGCAAGTTAGCTTTCACTCTTGCTTAAGTAGGATGTATGTGATTATATCACATAATTTGCTTTGGTTTATAAGCAGATTTTTCCAACACATTAATGTTTTTCAAGACAAAGAAAATGCACCTGAATGTAATGTACGTTAACTCAACTAAATGCATTACTGTGCATGATGCTCATTCACTCCGTGCTCCTTTGGGCCACATCCTTTTCCTTAGAAGTGTTTCTCCCTTCATTTTGACAAGTCTCTGTAATTCAGCCGACTCAATCCTTCTTAAACTACCATAAAATTACCTTTGCCATTTTTAAAGGCCACATCCTATATTATCTGGATATTTCTCAATTTATTGGGAATTTTACATCACCTTTAAACTGCTAGCTCTTTTTATTGGAATTATTTTTTTTTCTAGTGCTCTGGTAAAAGGTAACATCATCTTGTACACTCCAACCATAGTTTTCCCTTAAGTGCTGTTATTTTTAGTGCATGATTTTTGCAGAATATGAAGTGTGTTCAGTCACACGTATACTGTGTTATAGCAAAAACACTCGAAGACTTTGCCACATAAGAGAGATGTCAAGATTGATACACAAATTTGGGGGAAATATCCATATAAGAGGAAGTTGAAGTAATGGAAATAAATTCAGTCTCATGGAGAGAGTTAGAAGAGCAAAGACCTGATGATAGAAATCTGGAGACATTTGCAGGAGATGCTGAAGGAATAAAGGGTCAATGAGAGGGAACTGGTTCTTCTTGGCTCCTTTGTTCTTGTATTATTTATTCATTTATTCAACAAATATTTACTAGACTATGTTGTCATGGGGAGTAGGTTGTGAAAATAGCCTAGTTTTTTTTTCTTTAATGCAGTTTTCAATTTTAAAACCAGCATTTATTACATAAATGCTATCATTTAATCAGATTGTCTTGATTTTTTTCACCAGTCCCTTGTGAAATCTATTTCCTACGCAAAAGGGACCAGAAGTTCTGCCTTTGATTTCCTGTAGTTTCTGAGAGAGACGTATTGCTGGCTCCATGTTGACTTGAATTTTATTGGTTCCAAGGGCAGAAACTGGTATGCATCACTGGCCTAATTCATTTTCCAGTCTGTATTTCCTAGGTATAAACACCTTAAAGTAAGTCATTACTCTTTTTTTGAATTAGCCAAAAGACACAGTACAACAGTAGGAACTAGTTAATTCTGGTCCCCTACTGATTTTCTTTTGTGAAGTCATGAAAACAGACATGTATTGCATGTATTGATTTTGAGCTTGAGAAGATCAAGTTCGAATTTCTTTATCTAATTCATTGGCAATACAGCCAGTTTATTGGCAAACATTTATTTGTATTTATTTTAGTCAGTTTTTTTTTAATATAGTCCTCACAAGATAAAATGGATGTACTAAAATAGAGATTCTCTCTTCATTCAGGCTGGTCTGTTCACATATATATTTCAGGATATATGGCTGCCACTTTGAGGCTGTAGGGTATATTTTTTAAAACTTAAAAGAAATATTAGAGCATATCTGGTGACAGATTCAGGTTAAATTGGTGATAGATATGGTCCATTTGAAATTTCTTCATTTTTATTTTTATAGTGTCACTGTTTCTTTATAAAAAATATTTATATCCTCAAAAGCTCATCACCTGTCTGGTATAAGTTTTATGTAGAATGGTTCCCAGCCATAGCACTGAAAATGATTTATTATAGTTTTTTATAATAGTGATATAAGTAATTATTACTAGCATAAAAAATAGCTTGATCACACTAAAAGAGCTTTATTTATTTATTTTATCCCAGAATATATAAACTACACATATATTATAGACTTATATATTATATATTAATATATGTTTCTGCCAATTTATATACCAGAACATACATACATATATGTCTGTATATATGTGTGTATTTGTCTGTATATTATATATAATATACAGAGAGATTATATATGTAATATATAGAGATTTAGCTATTTGAAAAATTTACTTATTAGCCATTCAGAGTAAACAATTATATGATTATACATTGTCCAAGGTATTTTTCATGCCTAATATTATACACTTGATTTATTTTAAAGTTCAACTTTTGTACAGATTATTTTTGATAATAGTTTTTTGTCTTATTACCATCAGTATGTTTAAAGAGCCAGTGAAACCTATGGCATTTCTTTCAGTTTGACATTGCTCTATGTGGTGAGTGATTTAATATACATTCACAAATCAATTAATGTAAATCCACTAACAGCCCAATTCAAATGGACATTACTACAAGAAATATTTTTTATTGAGTCATTTCAAATGTCATCTATGAGAACGAGGTAATTTGCCCTGGCTGGTGTGGCTCAGTTGGTAGGAACATCATCTCCTGTACCAAAAAGTGTGGGTTCGATTACCAGTCAGAGCACATATCTAGTCGCAGGTTCAGTCCCAGGTTGGGCGGTGCACAAGGAGCAACCAATGTATGTTTCTTTCTGTCTCCCTTCCTCCCCCACTCTCTAAAGTTAATGGGTATGTCCTTAAGTAAAGATAAAAAAAAGTAGGTAATTTTTTAAATATTTCAATAAAAATATTAAAATATTTTATAGACAAAATCAAATATGTTTTCCATTATATTATCTCAAATTAGTATACAGAAAACTAACTTTTTTCACATTTTACTTAATAAATACAAATGAGAGCTACTGCTAATTTAATAACTGCAACAAAGATAAAAGGAGCAGTCTTTTGCATGTTTATATCACAGTTACCTTCCAACAGAATTTATAAAACTCAAGAATAATTCAGATTATTAAAACACTGAAGGCTCTATAATCTGAGTTCATAAATTAGAGATTTTTTAAAGATCTACTAAATAATTAAAGGCATTTTTATTCAAGAAAATAGAAGCTAGCACTGCTTATTATTACATTTACTGAAAAGAACAGGGCGGCTTTTCTTGTGGTTGGTTTGACTATGTAAGCTAAGCAATTCTTCACCAACATATTGTAAGGCAGAAATAAACCTATTCAGTTTTAAGAACTCAAACTGTGTGATTGAGCCATTTAATTAATTAATTGAATGGGTTGAGTCAAACTGTATAAAAATAAGTACATGTTTAATGTTATGGAATACCTGCAAATATAGTAAAGATAGTTACAGTGTTAGGGACAATGATATAGAATTGAAGTGTTCTGATACATTGCTTTTACTCTTCCCAGCATCTGCAGTCTTAATTAATATATTATTAAATTAATTATTTGGGTTGTATAGATTAAATACAACACAAAACTACTTTCATGCAGCTTTGTGTGGTATATCAGAGAGATACACCAATAATTCATTCTGAGTTACAGGGTTTTAAAAGTATGTCATAAAATTAAAGGGGACAAAAGCAAAAATGGAGTAAAAATAGCCTATTCAACAAATGATGTTGGAAGATCTGGACAGCCACATGCAAAAAAAAAGAAACTTCATCACCAACTTAACCATGTACAAAAATAATTTCAAAGTGGATAAAAGACTTAAATATAAGCCATGACACCATTAAAGTCCTTCAGGAGAACATAAGCAGGAAAATTTCAGATATTCCACGCAGAAATATTTTCACCAATATGTCCCCTAGAACAAAGGACATAAAGGAAAGTATAAACAAATGGGATCGCAACAAAATAAAAAGCTTCTGCACAGCTAAAAAAAAAAACCAGCAATAAAATAAAAAGAGAACCAACTGTATGGGAAAACATATTTGCCAATGATACCTCAGACAAAGGCTTGATCTCCAAAACATATAAAGAACTCACATGAGTCCACTCCAGGAAGACCAAAAAAAACAAAAAATGGGCAAAAGATCAGAACAGACAGTTCTCCAAGGAGGATATACAGAGGGCCCAGAGACATATGAAAAGTTGCTGAGCATCACTAGCCATCAGATGCAAATTAAAACCACAATGAGATACCATTTCACACCAGTCAGAATGGACATCATAAACAAATCAACAAACCACAAGTGCTTACAAGGATGTAGAGAAAAGGGAACCCTAGTACACTGTTGGTAGGAATGTAGACTGGTGTAGCCACTGTGGAAAATAGCATAGAATTTCCTCAGACAACTAAAAATGGGCCTTTTGACCCAGTAATTCCACTGCTGGGATTATATCCTAAGAATCCTAAAACACCAATCCAAAAGAACCTATGGACCCCATTATTCATAGCAGCACAATTTACAATAGCCAAGTGCTAGAAGTGACGCGACCTAAGTGTCCTAGTGAATGGATTAAAAAACTATAGTACATTTACACGATGGAATACTATGCAGCAGAATGAAGGAGCTCCTGCCCTTTGTGACAGCAATGGATGGAACAGGAGAGCATTATGCTAAGTGAAGTAAACCAAGCAGTGAAAGACAAATACCATATGATCTCACCTTTAAGTGGAACCTAATCAACAAAACAAACAAGCAAGAAAAATATAACCAAAGACATTAAAATTAAAAACAAACTGACAGTAACCAGAGGGGAGCTGGAAGAGGATAATGGGGGGAAAGGGGAGAAGGGTTTTCAGGAACAACTAACTATAAAGGACACTTGGACAAAAACAAGGAGGGGTGGAATCAGGGGGGGAGGTGGGGATGGCTGGGATGGGGGCAGTAGTGGGGGGAAAAGGCAGATGCAATCTGTATTTTTGTTGTTTTCTAATGTAGCATTTTGAATCTAAAAAAAGTGCATATTTCTTTCCAATAGACAGCACCTGCAACATATGAAAATGATTTGTTTGGATTGCTAGATTTTCAACATTACAGAAGCAGTTGACTGCACCCATATGGCCATTAAAGATATTTTCTGATGAACAAATACATAGGTATTGAAAGATGATTCATTCCTGAAAAATGGTGAAAAATGACTCTTCCTTGAAAAGAAAATTGTTTGTAATATCTAATGCAGCAATATGAGCATCATTAACATCTTCCCTGAATTCTACTGAGATTGGACACAATAATTAGTATTCCAGATTTAATATTTTATAGGTTTTCTTCTTTTAGGATACTTAGTAAAAAATAATTTGGGAAAATTACCTCAATAACACAGGTTTATTATACTCTATCTTAAAAAAATCATAAATTTCACTCTCCAAAAAATATAAATAAATAAATAAATAAAAGTATGTCATAAAATTGCTATCAGAAGATATAAATAAAGGCTATGTAAAACATTTTTAAGCATTTCAGTATATCAACATTGTAAAACAGAAACTTTCATTATAAAATGTGAAGAACATCATCTAATTTCATAGTTATTGATAAACTTTTATATCAATATGATATAAAAATTTTAATTAAACAGACTTCTTAACTAACAAGTTCAATGAAGAAAACTTGAAATACATTTTCGCTTATCACAATACTTTAACTTTTTACCAAAATATTTATATTTTTATTTACATATTATAAGTCTAGAGATTCTTTAAAATTATAAGTTTTCAGAGGTAGAAAGTCATTCTACTCTCAAGTCATTTCTTTTTCATATGTCATATATTTTGCTAGTGAATTTACCCTTGGGAGAATAAGTATAGAACTATGGACTTTTAATTTTTAGTAAGAATATTATGACAGTAAGTCTATTGAGTGATACTTCGTAAAGCAGTCATTCCCGGTAGGGTACATCACCCTCTAGGGAGGCTCTTCAATACATGGGGAGAGTTTTGGATGTTACAATGAAGAGGATCACTGTGGCTTTTAAAGACTGGATGGGCTAGATTTGTTGATCTTCCAAAATGATTGGCACAGTTCCTTAGAACTTAAAATTTGCTATTGTAATATTTATGTAGGCAAATCATTTACTTATAATATGAGCCCGGACCTTTTTTGATTTTCCACTAATGCAAAATAAGTTTTTTAAAGTTTTTATGTACACTAAAATTTTCAGAAATTTAAATATTTTGTGTTAATGTAATAAAGGGGAGAATATCCTGTGTTTGGAACTTTACCAGGGTTTACCATTTCACAAATCCTATCACTAAAGACAATGCAGCATCTGGTAACTGCCTGTGTACATACAGCCAAACCCACTGCCGTGACAGTATTTGCATTTTAAACATAAGTGTTCAAGCACTTCCAGTTAATGATCCCCAAACACTAATGTTTTAAACGTTATTTTACTTATTTTTACACATATTTTTATTTTTTATTTTATATTAAATCAGAGTGATATTTTTCTTAAAGTTTGTGTTTAGGTATATGATCTAAGAATTTCATATTAAGATAGTAAATTTTTGTTGTGAAAAATGGATATTGCTTTTGAAAAGGTGTTAATGGTAGGTTATAGTGTACTTCACATGTGAATTCTTTTTTATAAGTGTTTATATTGAGACATAGTATATATATAATAATGTATACATTTCTTAAACATATAGTTTGTTGAATTTTAATATAGGTATACATCTGTGTAATCAGCAGCTTGATTGACATAGGATATTTCCAACTATTGCATCAATATATCAGCTAGAGAGAGAAACTCTCATCTTAAGTATTAATTCTATCACAATGTGTTAACTAGTAAAGCTCAATACTAGTTAATTGTGCTTTATCAAAATGAGCTCATGGATATTTAAAAAGTTGTGGATTAATTCCAGGTTTAGCCTACTGTGAATGAAGTTGATGTGATCTTTCTAGTGTCAGTAAGCTGGTAGGTATATGTGCTCCTTGTGTCTGATACAAGCCCAGAAGTGCCCTGGCAGGTCATAGGGCCCAATGTGTGCTCAGGTTTAGTTGGCACATCCATTGCCCAAAGTGTCTGCACTACGTTATATCAGCAGCAGCACATTTGAACATTCTTTTTGATCCACATCCTTATCAAAACTCCCTATTTTCCTTCTTTTAGGTTTTATGCCTCCTGTGTTATACATGGAATGGTATCATAATTATTTTTAATTTTTATTTCCCTGATGGTAATACATGGCAAGTATATATTTATGTATTGATTATGCATTTGGATATCCTCTTTTCTGAAGATTCTTTTTTGAACCTTGTACATTTAAAAACAAGTTGTTTTACTTCTATTACTGATTTGTAGGACTACCTTATGTATACTGGATATGGTCCTTCATTGAAGATTATATGTATATATACACATATATAATTATATGTGTATAATTTACATATTCTTATATGTAAATAAATATATAAGTAAATTGATATGATATGATATGATATGATATGATATGATATGATATGATATGATATGTTAAATATACTCTCCAAGTCTCAGTTGGGTCTTTTTACTTTCTTAATTTGTATTTTGCAGAAAAGAAATTCTAAATTATAATGAAGTAAAATTAATCAATTATTTTATGGTTAGTTCTCTATTTTATCCTCCTTAAGAATTGTTTACCAAATTAAGATCATAAAGATAATTTATATTTTCATTAATTTTCTTGTTTTATACCATTGACCCAGAATACTATTGAGGATGTTTGGAGGGTATATGTGTAGGCATCTGAATTCAACCATGTGATTCTATTTGACAAATGTTTATTGGATGCCTTGTCATGCAAGATGTAGGAAAGATTAAAAATTAAAATTTTTTCTAGTTTCTCCCTTTCCTCAATGAGCATATGACAGAATAGGGAAGGCTGAATAGATAATATATAAATTTAAGGCACATAAAGTGACCTTTTAATTTGAATGATTTGAATCTTGTTTGAGTATAGAAGGAGGATAAATATATGTTGCTCCTGAGGTCAGTGATAGCTTCCAAGATGTGCTGATATTGAGTCGGAAATAGACAGATGATGAATAATGGCAAGAGGACAAAAGACTCTTAAGTATACTAAAAGCCAGGGAGTGAGTGGGGGCCCTTTAGGAAATGTAGGTTAGCAAAAGGATATAGAGAAATTAAAATCAAGGTAATTTGAACATTTACAAAGACCATGTGAAAAGTGAAGTTTATTATCTTGGCAGTGGGTGTGAAGGAAGTTTCTTGAGTTTGGGAGTGCAATGATTTGACCTACATTAAAACAGTAATGCAAGCATAGAATTGAGATATCAAAATTGAAGGCACCTACTAAACAGGCCAACTGAATGATCAGGACCACGACAGAAGCAATGAGAATAATGGAAAGGCAAAATAGATGGGACACTGATTCAACAATAAATATTGGTTAAATATTTTTCTCTGACTCTACATACCATGCTTTTCTATTGATACTTTGTATTCTGAAAGTATATTTTGACAATTGCAAATTTCATACTTAACTGAGTTGGCACTTCAATATGTGAATGAAAGTGGAAGGAATGAATGGCAGAATAAATAACCACCATAACTCACCCACCACATTCCCCGTAATTAAGACTGCAGGTCTGTGGGAGACCATGTAAAAAGGTAGGATGACAGTTTTATTATGAATATATGAAACCTATCTTTTACCTTTATTCTTTTTGGTATCCATTAAGGGAGCTATTGGTTATATAAGTACATAATTTTGTTTCTTAATAGATTGTGAGAAAGACTTCATTGAAAACAATTATGTCTGTGCTAGTCTAAATTTAATAGTTCTTTTAGACCCAAATAATAAATACACATTTCACTCCATTTACCACATCTGGGGTCCCCCAAACACTTCACAGACTCAGCCCTATTGTCATCATCCTCACTTTGTAGATAATTTAGTGGCTCTACTTAACTGAGGCCAAACCTGGGTTTAGACCTCATATCTAACTAATGGGTTTTTGGATTGACCTAGTGACACAGTCCTTTTCTTTAGTATCTGGATCTCAGTTCCCTCACCAATATACTTATGTTTTAGTTCCTGCTTTAGTAACTTACGCTTTAATCTGATTCCTACAAAACTGAGGCCTTGTCTTGTTTTGTCCAGAGCTCTAAGGGGCTGAAATTATAGTATTTCTAAGCTACGTGTTCTTGATAGTACATACTGACTAGTTTTCTGTTACCACATATGATTTGTTCTTGAACTTCCCTTATCTAATAAATTATTACAAAATGTTTCAATACTAATTCTTCATCTGTAAAGTGGAAAGAGAAGAGTTACTATCTCACAGAGTTCTTATGATAGTTTAGCGCATGTAGAGAGCTTAGCACAGTGTCTGGAAGATATTAAGTATAAAAGTGAACATATTTAATTTTATTATTCAAATATTTCTTTGAATTTATTCAGACTTGCACAGTACTGGGTACTTTGTAGATACATAATAAAAACTTCTTTAAGTTGACCATTTTAAAAATAAAATTAGCATTTGTTTTTTGCTTTATATTGAATGTTTTAAATCACTGTTTAAATAGAATAAATCCTAATGAGTGAAAAGTAATTGGGACATTTTCTTTAGATTAGAATTGTGAGTATGTCTAAAGATACATGAGGAATGATTCAAATCAAAGAGTAGAAATGAAAACATCTATTAGCATATTTACTATAACTGTAGTGTCTAATATTTTCTCTAAATGTAAAAGAAGGATTATTTTCTTGTCATCTAAAACCAGGATTTGCCCTGGCTGTTATAGCTCAGTGGATTGAGCATGGGCTGCAAACCAAAGGGTCACCAGTTCAATTCTCAGTTAGGGCACATGCCTGGGTTGCAGACCAGGTCCCCAGTGGGGGCCATGTGAGAGGCAACTACACATTGATGTTTCTCTCCCTTCCTTTCTCCCTCCCTTCCCTTCTCTCTAAAAATAAATAAATAAAGTCTTTAAAACCAGGATTAATGTATCAACCAATAAAGCACTATTATGAGTAAATGCTCATAGATGTAACCCTTGTTTTTATAGTGCATATACTGAAATAATAATAAATCTTTGACATTTAATTTTGTTTAATACTATTTTAATGTTCACTTTACTTTCTTTACAATGTTACAGGAACAGGATGTTTTTATTGATCTTCACCTAGATAATTCAAATAAAACAAAATTTTAAAACTTTTTCTGAAGAAATTATTGTTAATGGTAAAAATGTGAAGACATACAGCACAGAATTATAAAGATCAAAAAATTCAATTAATGCATTTGTACTTTATGTATTTGTATAAAATTGAAAATAAATCCAAGACAATCAAATTTTTCCCTCCCAGGATTTGCTCATATCTTAAACTTTTTATTTTAAAACATTTTTCTCCTTTAGCTTAGGTAGTCTAAAATTTGAAATGGATCTCTAACAATAATGATGGCATCTGGAAAACATTTTTAGCTATAGACAAAGCCAAAAGTCAAAGGAATGCAACATGTGGATAAAATATTATAACTTTAGCTATGTGGTTAGGTATTTAAATGCCCTTGAGCAGTTGATGCCTTTCCTTTGATACACAACTTTAGAATGCCAATGTGCATACTGCACTGGCATTGCCAAAATATTAATGTGTTTTGATATCTATCATCCAATATAGCTATTTCCTCAGATTTCAAGGAGATTGTATTATTAGTGTCTTCATTTACCTTAAATTGTACAATTATCTTAGTGAATTAAACCACTTCAACATCCACAAATTATATAGTAATAAAAATTGTGGGTAAATAATTCAGGAAATAGATTTATTTTCTGTTATGAAGGTTAAATGCAGGGTATCAAAGTAAATTCAAACCACTAAATTATGAGGAAATGAAATGCAGATATGCTGTCTACATCTGCCTTTTGAATATGTAAAAGATTCTCAGACTGTCCCAGAGAGTGGGAAGAAAAAGAGATAGATGACATTTAATATTAGGAGTAATATTTGTTCTATAACTTTTTAAATTTAATCTTTATTGAATTTTTTTATTATCATTTAGCCCTTGCCCTCCCACAATCACCATACTGTGGTACATGTCCATGAGTATTTTTTTCTCTTTTCTCAATACCTCCTCCCCCTAACTTCTGCACCTACTAGCAGTCATCCTGCTCTCTATCTCTGAGTCTGTCCCATTTTCCTTGTTAGTTCAGTTTGTTCATTAGACTCAACATATGATTGAGATCATATGGTACTTGTCTTTCTCTGACTGGCTTATTTCACTTAGCATAATGCTCTCCACGTCAATCTATACTGTCACAAAGGGTGAAATTTTCTTTTTTCTTTTTAATGGCCAAGTAGTATTCCATTGTGTAAATGTCCCAGAGTTCTTTTATCCACTTATCTACTGATAGACACTTGGGCTATTTCCATATCTTGGAGATTATAAATAATGCTGCAATGAACATAGGGGTGCTTATGTTCTTTTGAATTACTGTTTTGGGTTCTTTTGGGTATATTTCCAGAAGTGGGTTCACTGGGTCAAAAGGCAGATCGATTTTTAGTTTTCTGAGGTATCTACATACTGCTTTCCATAGTGGTGGCACCAATTTTCATTCTCACCAATAGCACAAAAGTGTTCCCCTTTCTCCACATCATCACTAGCATTTATTGTTTGTTGATTTATTGATAATAGCTATGCTGATGGGTGTGAGATTATATCTAATTGTAGTTTTAATTTGCATTTCTCTAATGATTAATGACATTGAGCATCTGTTCATAGTCTATTGGTCATCTGTATGTCCTCTTGGAGAAGTGTCTATTCAGGGCCTTTGCCCATTTTCAACTGGATTGGGGTTTCTTTTTTGGTGTTGAGTTTTGTAAGTTCTTTATAAACTTTTGAAATTAGCCTCTCATCAGGTATGTCAGAGAATATATTCTCCCATTCTATGGGTTGTCTTTTTATTTTGTTGTTGATTTTCTTTGCTGAGCAAAAACCTTTTAGTTTGATGTAGTCCCATTTGTTTATTTTTTTCTTTTGTTCCCCTTGCTTGGGGAGATATATCTGATAAAAAATTGCTATAAGCAGTGTCCAAGATTTTGCTGCCTATGTTTTCTTCTAGGATTTTTATGGTTTCAGGTTGAACATTTAAGTATTTAATTCATTTTGAACTTATTCTTGTGTGTGGTGTAAGAAGGTGGTCTAGTTTAATTTTTCTGCATGTATCTGTCTATTTATCCCATCACCATTTATTGAATAAACTATCTTTAGCTCATTGTATGTGCTTGCCTCCTCTGTCAAATATTAATTGACTATAAATGTGTGGGTTTATTTCAGGGCTCTCTATTACTTTTCATTAATCTATGTCTGTTTTTATGGCAGTACCATGCTGTGTTGATTACTATGGTCTTATATAATAGTTTCATATTAGGTAGTGTGATCCCCCCCAACTTTGATCTTCTTTCTCAGGACCACTGTTGCTATGTGGGGCCTTTTGTGGTTCCATGTAAATTTTTGAAATATCTGTTCTAGTTCTGTGAAATACATCTTTAGAATCTTGATAGAAATTGTATTGAATCTATAGATTGCTGTGGGTAGTATGGATATTTTAATGATGTTAATTTTTCCTATCTATGAAAATTGTATGTGCTTCCACTTCTTTGTATCTTCTTCAATTTCTTTCTTCAGTATCTTATCATTTTCCAAGTAAAGGTTTTTTACAAACTTCGTTAGGTTTATTCCTAGGTATTTTATCTTTTGTAGCAATTATGAATGAGATCTTTTTCTTAATTTCCCTTTCTGTTAGTTTGTTATTGGCATATAAAAATGCAATCTATTTCTAGATATTAATTTTATATCCTGCTACTTCATTTATCAGTTCTAGTAGCTTCTTGGTGGAATCTTTGGGGTTTTCTATGTGCAGTATCATGTAATCTGCAAATAAAGACAAGTTTACTTATTCCTTTCCAATTTGGATGCCTTTTATTTCTTCCTGTCTGATTGATGTGGCTAGGACTTCCAGTACTATGTTGAATAAGAGAGGATAAAATGGACATCCTTATCTTGTTCCCTATCTTAGGGGGAACACTTGTAGTTATTGCCTGTTGAGTATGATGCTAGCAGTGGATTTGTAATGCATGGTCTTTATTATGTTTAGGTATATTCCTCCTATCCCCACTTTGATAAGAGGTTTTTTTATCATAAATAGATGATGGATTTTATCAAATGCTTTTTCTACATCTATTGATATGATAATGCAGTTTTTATCCTTCATTTTGTTTATGTGGTGAATCACATTTATTGATTTGTAAATGTTGTAGCAACCTTTCATTCCCAGAATAAATTCAACTTGATCATGGTGTATGATCTTTTTGATGCATTGCTGTATTTAGTTTGCTAGTAGTTTGTTGAGGATTTAGTGTCTATATTCATCAGGTACATTGGCCTATAATTTTCTTCCTTTGTAATGTCTTTATCTGGTTTTGGAATTAGGGTAAAGCTGGCCTCGTAAATGGGTTTGGGAGCCTTCCCTCCTCTTGAACTTCATAAAATAGTTTGAGAAGGAGAGGTGTTAGTTCTCAGAATGTTTGCTAAAATTCACCTGTGAAGCCATCAGTTCAGAGCTTTTGTTTGTAGGGAGTTTTTTTATTACTATTTCAATTTCACTAGGTGTAATTTGTCTATTTAGATTCAATGATTCTTCCTGATTTAGTTATGGAAGACTGTATGCTTCTAGGAATTTATCCATTTCATCAGGTTTTCCAGTTTGTTGGCACATAGTTGCTCATAATATTTTCTTATATGTAAAGAAATCCTTTGTATTTCTTTGGTGAGAGTTATTATTTCTCCTCTCTCATTTTTAATTTTATTTATTTGGGTCCTTTCTCTTTTTTTCTTGATGAGTCTGGTTAAAGGTTTATCAATCTTTTTTTCTTTTCAAATAACAAGCTCTTAGATTCATTGATCTTTTGTCTCATTTTTTCACTCTATTTCATTTATTTCTGCTCTGATCTCTATTATTTCCTTCCTTGTATTCACTTTGTGCTTTGTTATTTTTTAAATTCCTTTAAGTGTGAAGTTAAATTGTTTATTTGAGCTTTTCTTTGTTTTTTGAGATAGGCCCGTAATGCTGTGGATTTTCCTCTTAGGATTGTTTTCCCTGTGTCCCATAGATTTTTAATTGTTATATCCTCATTTTCCTTTTTGTAAAGGTATCTTTTGATTTTTTCCTTGATCTTGTTGTTCACCCATTCATTGTTTAATAAAATGTTATTTAGCTTCCATGTCTTTACATGTTTTCCAGTGTTTTTCTTGTGATTTATTTCAAGTTTCATAGCATCGCAGTCAGAGAAGATGCTTGATATGATTTCAATCTTCTTCAGTTTATTAAGACTTATTTTGTGTTCTAACATGTGGTGTATCCTAGAAAACATTCCATGTTCACTCAAAAAGTATGCATATTCTGCAGATTTGGGGTGTGATATTCTCAAGATATCAATTAAATCCATTTGATCCAGTATGTCATTTAAGGCCACTGTCTATTTGTTGATTTTCTGCATGAAAGGTCTAGCCATTGACATCAATGGTATGTTAAAATCCCCAACTACGTGTGTATTTCTGTCAATCCCTCCCTTTATGTGCATCAAAATTTGCTTTAAAGCTCTGGCTGGTGTGGCTCAGTGGATTGAGCACTGGCCAGCAAACCAGAGGGTTGCTGGTTCAATTTCCCCTGAGGGCACATGCTTGGGTGTGGGCCAGGTCCCCAGTGCAGGGCAGGCAAGATGCACATCAATGTTCATCTCCCTTTCTTCCTCCCTCCTATCCCCTCTGTCTAAAAATAAATAAATAAAACCTTTTAAAAAAAGATTCACTTTACATATTTAGGCAGTCCCATATTGAGTACATAAATGTTTACTAGGACTATATCCTCTTGTTAGATCATTCCTTTTATCATTATGTACTGACTTTCTTTGTCTCTTACTATAGTCTTAGTTTTAAAGTCTATTTTGTTGGATATAAGTACTGCTAGCACAGCTTTATTTTTTCCTTTCCATATGCATGAAATATCTTTTCCCATCCCTTTACTTTTAGTCTGTGCATATCTTTCAATCTGAGATGGGTCTCTTGAAGGCTGCATTAATATGGATCTTGTTTTCTTATCCATTCAGCCACCCAAAGTCTTTTGGTTGGAGGTTTAAAGCCATTTATATATAAAGTGATTACTGATAGAGCTGTATTGAAGTGCCATTTTATTGTTAGACTATTTTCTCTGTTTTTTCTTTTCTTTTCTTTCTATTTTCCTTCTTCTTAAAGAAAGCCCTTTAACATTTGTTGCAGTACTGGTTTGGTGTTAACATACTCCTTTAGCTTTTTCTTGTCTGGGAAGCTCATTATTTCTCCTTTGATGTTAATGATAGCCTTGCTGGGTAAAGCAGCCTTGGTTGCAGATCCTTGCTTTTTATCACCTTAAATATTTCATGCCACTCCCTTCTGTCCTGAAATGTTTCTGTTGAAGAATCAGATGCCAATATTATAACTACCTGTTTTTCTCTTGCAGATTTTGGAATTCTCTCTTTGTCTTTAGGCCTTGCCATTTTAATTATGATGTGTCTTTCTGTAAGCCTCTTTGGGTCCAACTTTTTTGGGTCTGATCTTCCTGGACATGTGTGTCTTTTTTCTTCACCTGATTAGGAAAGTTTTTGGTTATTATTTCTTCAAATAGGTTCTCAATCCCTTCCTCACTCTCTTCTCCTTCTGGTATTCCTATGTGGATGTGGATGTTGTTACACTTCATTTTGTCCCAAAGGTTTCTTAAGCTCTTCTCATTTTTTTTAATTCTTTTTTCTGTCTGTTGCTCTACCTAGGTGTTTCTTCTACTTTGAATTCCAAATCACTGATTGGATCTTCTGCTTCATCTAACCTACTGTTTATTCCTTCCAGTTTATTATTTATTTCAGATATTGCATTCTTCATTCTGACTGGTTCTTTTTTTATGTTTTCCATATCTCTTTTCAACACGTTTAGTATCCTTATAATCATTACTCTAAATTCTCTCTCTGATAAATTGCTTACTTCTATTTCATCTAGTTCTTCCTGATCTTTCATTTGAGGTCTGTTTCTTTGTCTTCCCATTTTGGCTGCTTCTCTGTGTTTTCTACTTTAAACTAATCAATGATATAGCCTCAAGCTGTAATCAGTAGCCCAGCTTAAGCACCACAGTGTGGGACAGAGTAATTCCTGTGGACAGGGCTATTGCTTTCCTTCAGGCTGATGCCATTTGCTGAGGAGTGCTCTCCCTGAGAAAGATTGTCCTGCAATATGAGGAATGACTCAGCACAGTAATCTTGATGGCAGTACCTTCAGTTTTCCTCCCAGAGCCACCAACACCAGACTCTCTTTAAATGTCTTTAGTCTACTCTGCCCTCCCTCTGCCAGAGCCCACAGTAAGTGGCTGCAAACAAATTTTGTATGCTGGCCCTTTAAGAGGCTCTCTGCATCTCCAGCTGTCTCTGGCAGACAGAAACCCTGCTGCTTTACACAGCTGGATCTTATCTGGGTTCCTTTCCCAGCTTTGGTGGTATATGCTGAAGAGCCCAACTTAGGGTTTAGACCCTGCACTTCTCAGTGGTAACTCCCAGCCCCTGAAATTTCCTTCCAGCACTTCAGCTGCTGCCCTTGGGAGACCAGCCAGCCTTTTCACACCTCTTCCATACTCCCTACCAGTTTTATTGGGGTAAAGTGGTTTCTTTTGTCTGCTCTTGGTTATAAGGCTTCTCTCTAGCTAGTGTTAAGTTGGTTATTCAGGATGATTTTCTTATAATTTAATTATAATTCCAGATTCGTCCTGGGGCTCAGTTCTTAGTTTCTGGACTGATAATCTTCTGGTTTTTATTTCTCATTGAAGAAAGATGGTATTATTTCAAGATCAGATTATATTCCTATGCCAGAATTTCTCTTACTTCCATGCTCTTGCAAGTATAGAGAGACTGATCTTTTAACTGGTCTGGTCAAAGATGGACTAATTTATTCTTTTTCTATTTTTAGTGTTTTGATATGGTTTCCCATAATATTCCTTTTTTCACTTCTAGGATAATGAAATTGGCTTGATAAAATTCATTCATTAAAAAAATGTGCAGTTACTCATTAAAGATAGCAGTGCTGTGTAGAATTTACAAAAATTAATTTTCAAAAAATTAGGCATAGGACCTGTTGTAATTTAACAATGGTTCATGTTTTAATTACTTCATATTGAAGATGCTCTTTACCTATTTTCCCAATTTTTCTGCAAACTGGAACACTCCATCAGTACAGTTGACATCCAGAAGTAATAAAATCATGAAATTATTAATCTATAAAGAACATACAAATATTATATTTTCAAATTATGAAAAAATATAGCCCATCATATTGACTATAATTTTGTACAGTTGACCCTTGAACAACATGGAGGTTAGGGATGCCCACCACCGTGCACAGTCAGATCTCCATGCATAATTATTTTTAGTTCTTGTCTAAGGATACATTTACTGATTTTTAGAAAGACGAAGAAAAGGAGAGAGAGATATCAATGAAAGAGAAACATTGGTGAGAGAGAAACTTTGATGAGATTGAAAAAAAACGATGAGAGAGAATCATAGATGAAAAAGAAACATCGATTGGTTGCCTCTAGCACACACCCTGACCCAGGATCAAACCCACATCCTAGGTATCAGCCCTGACTGGGAATCGAATCTGTGACCTTTTGGTGCATAGAATGACACTCCAACCAACCAAGCCACATGGGCCAGGGCTCCACATGTAACTTTTGACTTTCTCAAAACATAACTACTAATCGTCTACCATTGACCAAAGCTTTACTAATAACAAACCGTCTGCTAACACAGATTTTGTGTGTTATATGTATTATATACCATATTTTTACAATACTGTAATCTAGACAAAAGAAAACATTAACAAAACCATAAGAAAGAGAAGATTCATTTACAGTACTGTACATATTCATTGAAAAAAACCCACATGTAAGTGGACCCATTCAATTCAAACCCATGCAATTTAAACCCATTCAAGAGCCAACTACATTTTAATTATAATTAAAATATTAATTCTCTATCTACAAATTAAAGGCCACCCCTTAAAATGAAAAAAAATACTATTATCTTACAGTCAAAATATTATTGACTTTATCAATATTCTAGAATAAGCAATAAATGTTAATATATGTTTAACTGAATGGATACCTTAAAATCATATATTAACATATTGCCTATATTTCTTTCACATTCTGGATTTCAAACATCTGCTGCTTTGTGATTGGACAAATATTTGTGGAGGATTTTAATATTAAAAACTAAAATACATATTTTAAATAATAAACTTATGTGTTTCAAATAAAATGAAAAATAAAAATAATCACAATTTCATTTTATTCATAAATATAATATTTAAGTTCAATTTAATTCTAATTAAAGTTATTTTATATTCCTCTCATTTAAAATATAGCAATACAATTTGATGTGCAGTATCCTATCTCCTTTAGATAAAAGTATATCATTAGCTAATGACCAATTTTGGTAATGGTTTTAGTATCGCAATGTTTAGTTGTATACTTGATATACATGTTACAATTAATTAGTTGCTAAAATATTGCTTTACAGAAGAAATATCATTCTTAAAGCTTTGCAATATTATATAGTAAATATTTGGTGTACGTGGTGTTTTATGAATTGCTGGAATGAAATAGAAAGCATATAGATGATTTCATGAGTTTTCTAAAACCTAGAAATATGGTAATAATATTCAAAGAAATGTAGTTTAATTTAAATAAGTTGAGAAAATCTCAAAAACTTTCCCTAAGGACTAGAATCTATCATGATAAACAAAGAAATAAATTTGGATTTACTCATGGTAAATGCCCACACACCTGATTTTAGTATTTTTTTCAATCTCCTAAGGTTGTTGCCTAAGCTTGTGTTTTCATTATCTAACAAGTTGAACATAGGGGATAGTAAACAAATTCTATGTGAGGAATCAAATAGGAAAATTTATTCCCTAAAGTTTGGAGCCTAAAAGGTTGTATCCTCACTGTAAGGATAAACTAGTACTACATCTTCCTCACTTCAATCATAATCCTGTCAGCGGGATAGTTTTGAAGATTGTCTTTCTCAAATAATTGTATTGCTTGGAGAGGCAGTAGAGTCCTCTGAGAATTTGTAACCATTTGCCAATCTTTACCCAGGATTTCAGTCAGAATCAACAGCACCTAAGTGGTCCCCACATTTTTAAGCCAAAACTCAGTTGAAATTACCTTTACTTTGATAATTCCCCCAAGCACTAGGCAGAAGAATGTTCAATTCTTCTCTGTAGAACCCATCTGCAATCCAGACTTCAGCATTTCCAGAGATAAAATTCTGTGTTTAAAAATAAATTTTAAAGGAATTTGAAATGTATCATTAAGGTATAAGAGACCATAAATGCAAAATAAAAAAATAAAAAGTGTACAAAACTTTTGAAATGAAAAATGTTATAATTATTAACGTGATTAGACAAAACTGAAGAGATAATTTGTGAGTTAGAATACAGCTGTGAAGGAATTATCCAGAAAGAACTATATTAGCTTTCTGTGTTGAGCAACAAATTACTACTGATTTAGTGGCTCAAAATAATATTCAATTATTAGCTCACATCCTGTATGCCAGAAACCCAGCCATCGCATAACTACATTCTCTGCCCTGGTCTCCCTAGGCTGAAAAATCAAGGAAGTGGCCAGCTGTGTTGTGGCCCTCAGATTGAGGCCTTCAAAGCTCATTTAGGTTGTTAGCCAAAATAAGAATTGAAGTATTCATTTTCTTCCTGGCTTAGATTCCTCTCAGACCCTAAAAGCTGCCTGCATACTTGGTACCACGACATCCTCCATTTTCAAAGCCAGCAACAGAGAATCTCCCTTGTTCCAATGCCTCCAAAGCTTTATATCTCTTCTTCAGGAAGAACTCCTTCCCTTTTAAGAGTTTTTTTTTTGTATTTTTCCCACTTCATCCTGATTAATCTCATTTTCTGAAGTCAACTTGCCATATAATATAACACAATCATGCCAGTGATTATCCCATGGAATTATGTGGGGTGTGTATAATCCCTGGGGGCAGAGATATTGGGGCTGTCATAAAATCCTGACCACCACATAAAATATGGAGATATTAAATTACATGGAGAATAGAGTGAAAATTTTTAATATCAAATCAGTGTTTCAAGGCCTGGAGAGATGAAATGGTGAAGAGTCAATATTTCAAGAAGTATTAATTGATAAATTTCAAAAAATCAATAAAAGATGCCAATATTCTAATAGATGAAGTCAAATAATGACCAAGCAGGTTAATCACTCACATATACTAACAACCACTGAAAGAGCTTAGTGTGTGTACAAAATCTCAAAGGAAAAGTCTTAAAATCTTAAAATCTTAAACCACCAAAGAGAAAAATATTAGATTAAAAAATGAATGATAATTAATGACTTCTTAAAAACTGTGAAAGATAAAAGAAGGAAAAAATATCCTCAAAGTGATGAGATAAAAGTGTCCATTATCTAGCATTGAATATATTGTAACATATACTTCCTAGAAGAAGGAACATGAAAAGGATAAAAGAAAAAGGTAAAAATAAAATTAGTTCAAAAAAAAACTAAAACATCCAAAGGGTTGCCATTAAAAGACCACCAATAAATGACAAAAAGCTATAATTCAGAAAAGAAGACTGGAATTCTAGTAGGAGATGTGAGATACAAGGGACAGTGCTGAGTTAATAATGGATGAAAGCAGTAAATATCGGGACATAGATAAATATTTTCCATATAAAACAGTTTTAAAAGTATTTTGAGATTAAAATGCAGGAAAGAACTGAAAAATAGAATGTGATTTGAGATGTAATGAATATAGCTTAAAGTTTTCTACTATTCTTAAGGGGTTTTAATTATTAATCAATTTTAAATATTGGTAAATGAAATATGCATATTAAATTTTCTTAAAAATTAAGAACAGATGAATTTATAACAAGCAAGAAGAGATAAAAAATCAAATTAGAAAAATTAATCACCAAGAAGATATGGAACAATTTTAAAAAATGAAATTGAAAAAGATGGGCAGATATGCCCTGACTGGTATGGCTTAGTGGACTGAGTGCTGGCCTGTGAACCTTAGCGTCTCTGGTTCAATTCTTATTCAGGGCACATGCCTAGGTTGAACGCCAGGTCCCCAGCAGGGGGCACACAAGAGGCAACCACACATTGATGTATCTCTCCCTCTCTTTCTCCCTCACTTCCCTCTCTCTAAAAATAAATAAAATCTTTTGAACAAAAAGAAAAAGATGGGCAAATAAAAATCATGCAACCAGATTTTGGAAATAAACCCACATTAACGTGTCAAATAAAGGAGTCCAATTATCCAAAAGCAAATATTTTAGACTACAACAAAGTAGAACAAAAAGCAATACAATATGATGCTTATAAGAAACATATCTAACATGGTGAATTAAGTTTGAGAGTAAAATAATCACACACACACATATACATATACATACATGAGTGCATATTTTTATATTCACCAGTTAGATAGTAACCAAAAGAAAGATGGTATAGCTATATAATTTTATACTTTAGACTTCAAGTTGAAAAATGAAGATGGTCAGCACATAAGATAAAAGACTCAATTCACCAATGAAATACAAAAAATTAAAAAAATTCTATGTCAATTAATTCAAGCCAAAAAATAAATAAAGCAAAAGACTTATAAAATTAAAATAATACTACAGTCATACATCTTATAGGTAGATTTTAACATCTCTAATAACAAGTAAATGAAAACTATAAAAATCAATAAGGATATGGAATAGTAAGTCAGCTGGTGATATGCAAACATTTGAGCTAACGTATGCATATTATGTAGTCCTTTTGGCTTCAATCCATGTCTGTATGAATTTGTTCATATGATAAAGGTAAAAAAGGTGATAAAATCAGAAGATACAATTTCATGTGACATAACTTATGAGGTGATTATGTTTTGCCCTACTCAATGACATCATTTATGCCCTCCCCTATAACAGTGATGAGTCACTGTGTCACAATATAACAGTGATATTTTCATTATTCCTTAAAAGCTAACAAGTCATCCAGTCACAGTGTTAAGTAGTAGAAAATACAAGACTCATGAGTCAGAGACAAAGTTTAATTTATTACTCACAGTAACAGTAGAAAGCTGAGCATGAGCATTCATTTGCTTGAGCTGGTTCCTCTTGCCTGTATTTTCACAAGACAGAGAGGTCCAGATGATACGTGCACATAAATCCTGAGTTTATGAAACTCAATTCTTTTATGTCCAAAAGTAGTCACTGTTTCTATCTTCTTGGGCCACCCTTCTAAGAGCAGGGGGCAGGTTAAGAGAGCTGCTTGGCCTCCAAGGAGCATATATTACTTCACATGTGGCTAAAGATGCAAATCTCTGAAAGAATGATAAAATTTGAGTTTCCAAGTAAAAATTAAAATTTAGATACACTTGTTCTGCCAATGTGCACTTGATAGTTTCAATACTTAATGACTTATCCTACACAACTGGTGGTGATATATAAGGAAAAGTGTTAACATTCTTCTTTGGAAGAGCTGCATAACTCAGTGAACTAATATTTTCCAGCTGATCATACATCATGTTTATCCTTCCTGTTGTTGTTGTTCCAAATACACTCATTCTCTCCTCAAAGAAGAAAAGACAAAAGCCCCATTCAATCATAAAATCAAGATCAAAGTCCAGGACAGTTAGGTAATTTACAGCAGATGCCACCTGAGGGGATGGATAAGACCTAGTAGTCTCAAAACAAGGCTCACATGTGGCTCTTTTTGAACCAGAGAACTTTAAACTAAAAATACAAGTCGTGCCGCTGTCAATACAGCAGATATATAATGGCGGTTCAGGGACAGGGAAAATTCAACAAATACTCCTACTGAGAATGGGGAAAATCAGAGAAATACAGCAAAAACTGGTCATTGAAAATTCTGAAATCCTTTCAGGCAGATATTTTCAGGGGTTGCTGGCAGATATCCTATGTTAAGTCTTTGATTTTGTACACTGAGAGTAGCTTTCTTCATCATCATTCTCTTTCAGAGGTTTTCCTCTTTAGCAACACATGAAGTGACTATGAAGTAGCACAGGCTCCTTGGAAGCCGATCAGCTTTCTTAGCTTGATTTCTGCTCTTAGAAGGCTGGCCCCGTGGTTATTTTAGAGTATAATTTCTCATGGTCTCAGTTGGTGTTTCTGTTATTGTAAGAATTTTCTAGAAATTTAGTAGATTTGTCAATTTGATTTTCAATTCTATATGCAGTGACATACCCATTGCTCCTCCATAGTATAATTCTCTAATCTGTTATATTTCTTGGTCTATTCCTTCAGATTCTCCACTTTTCCATTTAAGATTGTGCCCATTGAACTTTGAGATGAGCACACTTTTAACATCCACACTCTCCCCACTCAGCCAATTTATCCAATTGAAAGCTCCTACTAAGAACCAATTTTATCCATTCAGATTTTTAAATAGTGTGGCTCTTTTGACAGTTGAGGAAATTGAGAGGCTGAATAATTTTCCCAAGAACACCCAGCTGATAATTGACAGATGGGACATTGAACCCTGGCAGTGGCTCCAGGTGCTGCAGGGGTAAAACATTGCGCTCTGCTGCTTTCTTGATGATGGAGATCATTTACATTTTATAAAGCAGGACAGATGTGAGCTACGTGGATGTCTTTACACTGGGTGCAGCTAAATACCACAATCCATCAAGGAAGTTACTCAAAAGCTTTTACTTGAGATCATTATATTGTGAATTATTTTAGATATGCTTCTGCTGGAATGTAATTTGTCTTTTTAAGTTTCTTCAGCTCCAAGGGATCTAAACCTCTTTTAAAAAATGTTAACCCTGTGTACTCCAGGGTTCTAAAAGTTTAGTTCAGACAGGGAAATGATTTCCTTTCACCAGATTGCCAGAAAGATCAGATAATATGATGCTTGGTTAAGAAAAAGCAGAGGTTATATGTGTATTTACAAGGTGTTGTGCAGATGTGTTGAAACATTAACTATTCCTAAGGAGATCCCAGTGCCCCTACAAGTGAAGTTTTCCATGTTAGGACATAAGACTATGTCTTTGTTTTCCCAACTGTGTGTAACTGAATCCAATATCATGGAAGAATTAATTTGAAGAGTGCATTGACAAAACTTAAAATCCAGGTATGATATAAACCATGTCTTATTTTTAATATTAAATACTGCCTTCCCTTGGGATCAGTCATCCATACCAGTTTTCAGACTATTCCTGGTTCTTCTTATGTAATCCTGCAGCAAAGAAACCACATGTACCCCATATTTTTCTTCTCAGAAAATGTGCTGATCTTATTTTATCATTTTCTAGCTTTGTTCTCTTCTAGGGTATAAATAGAACATTTATGATTAATTTGTTTATATTAATGGGTTAATGGATAATAATGGATAAATATATGCTCTCTTCCAAGTGATCTAATTGCATTTAAATAGCATTTCTTAATTTTCTATGGTTTCTAATGACACGACCCAAAGTAATAATAGTAGTAGTAATTTCAGACAATCTTCAGGTTAATGGAATGAATAACTTCAGAAAATTAGACTGACTGCTATTCAAATCATCTGACAAAGGGAGACTTCAACTCTACATATATGGTCATTATTAGCTCTCCTAGGAAATAATCAGCTTCAATATATTTAATAATATTCACTATTTTTAAACAAACAAATGAAATCATATATATATGAAAGGTTGAAATAAAATTTAAAGTCATTAATTTGTGATTTACTTTGTATTTTCTTTAACCATTAGTGAGGATATATGACAACCATTGAGCAATTAATGTTTGCTTTCTACCCTTTTTAAGAGTACAATATTTAAAGAGGTATGTGGAATGAAAAAAGTTTTGGGGACATATGTGTATGTATGGGTATGTGTATGAGGGAGAGGGAGAGACAGTGCAACAGAAAGACGAAGACGGAGAGGTGAACTGTGTGTTTAAGAGGATGGTCATGAAGAAATGACATAGTCTTTTCTATAAGTTTTATAGTAGAGGATGCCATTTCCTTTATAAGAACAACTGTGCTTGGAGAGCTCATTATTTTCTTTCTTCCTCCTGTAAATGTCACTGAAATGAAAATTGTTGCAGTGAGACTGACTGGTGATGACAACTCTGGTCAAAAGTGACCTTTACTTATTTGATTCATGACATCTCAGCAAGGCTTTGTCATCATTAACAGCAATGTATTCAGACATATTCTCTAAAATAGAGCCCCAAAGCTTTATTTTATTGAAATATTATAATAACTCTGATTTCTCATATCTTGGTTTCTTGCCAAGAGGGAGAGAGGGGGAAAAAGAGATAAAAATGAGAGTGAAAAGAAAAAAATGAAAAGAGAAAAAATCTTTGTGACTTTCTATTTTTGCATCCCTTAATTTAGATGAGAAATAAATGTTTTTGAAATATTTATATGGAAAATTAAATCATATAAAATATTAAACCTCCACTATTTTTTAAGAACAAAATAGACAGGGAAAAGGATTCTATGGTCAATATGAAGGGTGACCAACTGTTTTGGTTTGCCCAAGACTGTCCTGCTTTTAAACCTGAAAGACTCACATCCTGGGGAACTCCACAGTCCAAGACAAACATAAAGTATGACTATTTGCACATCTAACTCTAATATAATATAAGTTGTAGGAAAAAATTAACTGTGAATAACCTGCTTTATATTATTATATACTTTTCATTTGTCCAGAACTGGCAGCTCATTGGTTAATTTAGGTTACAGACACATTTTGCTTGGTGTATTATTTATTACTATGTAACAAATTGCCCAATACTTATCATTTTAAAACAACACACATTTATTATTTCTTATTCTGTGGATCAGGAATCTGGGCATCATTTAGTGCTTTTGGACTGAAGGCCTCAGTTCCTTTCTTGCAGTTGGTTGGAGGCTGCCCTCAGTTCCTTGCCAGTGTGCTTCTCCAAGATGGCAATTTGCTTTACAACAGTCAGCAAAAGAGTGAGCCTGCTAGCAAGATCAAAGTCAATATTGTATGTAACCTAAACACACAAATAATTTGCTACATTATATTTATTAAAAGCAAGTCACTAGTTTCAATCCACACTCAATGGGAAGGAATTACACAGGACAAAAATAGCAGGAGGTAGGGACCAAAGAAGGCAATCTTAAAGTCTGTTTGCATACTTGGCTCTCAGAGTATTTATGATAAATTAGTGATGTATAACTATGCTTGTATAACATTATATGTGATAATATTCCATATGAATATAGAATGCTAGTATCACCCCATTCCTGTCATCATCCTCCCTCCTGAAGTTAATAATTTGTCTGAATTCTACCATTATAGACTACTTTCATGTCTTTTTGGTCTTTGTATGAGTGAAACCATACAATGAGGACTCTTTTGTTTCTCACTTCTTTTATATGATACTTTATCTTTGAAATTCATTTACATTGCATATATATATATCATCAGCTTATTTTCCCCATTATTATAGGTTACTTACCATATGAATGTATCATAATTTATTGATGTACTTCACTTTGTCTTAATTAAGGAATAAATGCTATAATGAATGATTATGCATTGTATAATCTTTTATAGCTCCCTTTCCTTTTCTAAACAATTTGCCCACTTCAATCTTTCTATTCTTCCAGTCTTCTATGTCCTCATGGTATCCAAGCCTTGACTCAGGGAGAGATTCATATAAACTTATTCTCACAAGGTGTTCCTGATTTAATATTATTATCTCTGTAGGATGTGTGCACTCTAACGTTAAAAAGGAACCTTTAAAATAATTTCTGCATTTTTAAAGAAGACACCTATGAGGTGGAAGTGTAATTTGGTTGGAGGGGGTTATTTATTAAACACACCTGACAGAACACATGCACTTCATCTAACAGAAAGAGAGGTTAGACTTTCGTGATTCTTATCATACATTAGTTACAACTGAAAAATAATTGATTTCACAGAATACCAAATAGAACTAGAATTTGAAGTGATAATGGGTTATCAGACCTTTAGCATATACTGTAAAGTAAGGTGTCCATTCTCTGAGTGTACTGAGATGGTATAAAGATAATAAAGCAGAGATACACACGTGTGCCTTTGGAAAGGAGAAGTTGTACATGAACTGTGGGTGGTGTAGGAGAATAATAAATTTACTACAAATTCAAGAGAGTTATTTGGAACTTGTTCTAAAAATTTTAAGCCCTTTACCAAATTCCTCCAAAGCCTACTAGTGTGTTAAATTTATTACAGGGACTTGAAAATTATTCCTCTGAGGAATACTAAACATGTTTGCTAAGTTCTCTCATTTAGGATTGGTTATTCTGAGTAGGCCTATCTGCACCAAATTCAGCATTTCTTATTCATGTTTGGGGAGCCATATCCACTTTCATCTTAAAACTCAGATGCACATGTGCACTTATTTTCAGAAAAACAAACTGAATATTCAGTGATGGGTGTGGTAACTTTCATGTTTGCACATTTGGAATTTCCCATGTGTTGAAACCCTTGCGTACTTTTAGTTTTGGACAAAGATCTTATCTTCCGAATAATCTCATTAGCATGATGTGTTGGGGAGTAAAGAGAGGCACTCCCCTAAAGTTATGTACCATGAGGAAATTTCAACACTTTCACAATCTGTCTTACTTCAAATAAACAAAAACATGAAAGTGGTTCGTGCATAATAGATCCCTGCTGTGCTCGCCTGTGTTTTCATGACTAATTTCTTCACTAACCACAGCTTCGAGGCGCATGACCTTAAAACAGCAGGCATTCTTTATAAAAACATGGGCTTACTGTTAGGGTTGTGCTTTTTCTCATCCGCAAACTCCCTGGTGACTTGTTAACTCTCTAAACATAAACGTTTTCAAACGACTTATGGAAAATGCAGTGGTAAGATTTGGAGGGGACTACAAAAGGAATCTTTCTACCATAAAGTCAAAACTAAAATGATAGTAAAGAGTAAGTTGGTATCCTAAAAATCGATTTGATACATTTAGTTTTTCTTCAGAGAAATAACACTTCTGATAAGGTCATTGAGGTATTATTTAGTCGTTTCCTCTTGATTAAACAGAATGGCAAACCCCCTCAGCTGAGATTTCTAAGTGACTTACCTGAAGCTAAAAGGAGATTTTGAAATAGATACTTGAACCTGGTATTTGTTTTACTTCATATCTGTTTTATGACTACTATACTTAAAAATCATATACTTTTGGTCTTTATGTCAAAAACACTTGTCTAACATTTTCTACTTACTGCATTTTCTGCTAGTTCCACTAGGTATTGTTAGTCTCTTGAGTTTGTTTGATCATATACGGGAAAAATCTCTTTGTTTCAGGTGAAACTTACTTATACAAATAATAATGAGCCTCCCTTTAAAACCAGGAATCTTCTCCACCTATCTTCTCTCATTGAGTAATTAGCCCAGAATCAGAAAGGAGGTTGTTCTCAAGTTTCAAATAAATCTCTTGAAATTTGTAATTTGCCTTTATGCTTTAACATTCTCCAAGACTCAAACACAATATCATCTTTCCATTCTCTAGGGCTGGAAGTCTTTTCAGGCGTCTGCTGATTGTGCAAATGAGCAGCAGAACTGAACTAGGGTACTGATTGAATAAGTAATTAATACAATTTTTTTGTGCCCATTAAGGAAGAAAAAGCAAGCAAGTGGCTTGAATTTTTGTACTTTCTCATCCATTCTCTTCAACAATTAAAGATAATATATAGAAGCACTTTTTTGTACTTTAGTATTCTTGGAATCTGTTTTGCTCAAACCCCTGTCTGGGAGAAATGCACACCATCCTCCTGTAGACCCCCTTCCTGACTTGTCGCTAATTGGAGCAGAGTTAGACAGTAGGTATCCGATCTTTTGGCTTAATGGAGACAATGCATTTGCTTTTTCTGATAATTTGGAAAAAGGGCATAGGGATAAAAGTGGTCTGACTGCTTGTGCTGGAGCTAAGAGGAAGGTTACACAATAATGGTCTCACTGATAATTATTTTTCCCATTGTGTTTGTATTGTTTGTATGCTTCTATTTCAGTACCCAAGAAATTTTTGAGCTTGCAGTTTACATTTTACTTTATTGTTTGTTCCTGCAGGATAAAAGAAAGCTCTCGAGGGAAGGTGCTATGGCTTCCTCATTTTGTATCCCTATGATCTGTCTAGAGCAGTGGCTAATAAATAGTATAGTGTAGATAGGTTATTTTGCTGGGGTGTTTTTGAATTGTATTTCTGTCGTATTTTGTTCAGTTCTCCCCCCCCTTAGATGTATTATAATGTCTTGTAACTTAATTCCATTACATTTATTTATGATCCTTTTCCAGATAATGAAGATCATTTTGGATTTTGAGCATGGTTACTGCCAACCATTGCTTCTAGCTCAGAAATCCAAATGTGTGTGATGTTTAATCTATCTCTGATTAAACATAAAATGGCATCTGAAAAATATTATTTATGCCCTTAGGTAGGGGCATTGATTCAGTGGTATTTACTTTTTGGTTATGTTCCCCCAGCTAACTGTATACCAACCTAATAGGTTTATATTTGAGGTGCCTCTAAAGTTGTCATCTTACATCTCAGGTTAATACTGCCTCACAGAAGACAAAATATAAGCAAACTATACATATCAAGAAAACTAATTTTGCTAAGATGTTTTTTCTATAGAGGTATTCTTTAAGATTATTTCTATAAATACTTAATGGTAGCAAGTTTTATATGATAATGCAGCATGTAAATAAACTATTAAATAAGTAAAGATTTATGTTATTCTATAAGTTTATTTTTCAAATTACTTTAAAAGGGTAATGTGTTCCAAAAAACATTAATTATCTACTATTAGGAAAGTTCTATTACATGCCTTGGGCATACAGCAGTTCAAACAAAGACAAATCTTCCTGCTTTTATGGAAGTTTACATCTTAACAAGAGAAAAGAACAGGATAAATATATAAATATGCTACTATGGTACTAGCTCTAGAGCAAAGTTAAAGCAGAAATTAGGGTAATGCAGTGCCATAATTTTAAATAGGGAACTCAGGGGCCCTCACAGTGATGCAAGACTATGGTAAAGAAGAGATGTACTGTGTAACCACCTGGAGAAGAGCAAACTAAGGTTGTGCAGCAAAGGCAAGTCAAAGGGCTGGAAGTCCTGAGGGCTTGCGGTGTGGTAGGAAGGGCCAGGCAGGTGGAGTTGAGTAGGTAACTGGAAAACCACACAGGAGGCTGAGCGATAATGGTGGCTTGGTAGAGGTTGTTGGCAGTGGAGGTTTTTGAGGTGGGTATGACCCTATTATGGATGTACATTCAAGTTATACCTAACAGGATTTACTGGGAGTTAGATGGAAATTGTGAGGAAAAGAGAAATTCAGGATGACCAGAAATTTAGTAGTATGCCTGGATTACTTACCTATGTAAATGATGAGTAAAATAAAATTGAGGTTGGCTCTACATATTTTTATGTCTCATTGAATTTTTTGAAATTATTACTAAAGGTGTCAGAAAAAAAATTTAATAAGGTGAAATAACTTATTTGGCATTATATAATTTTCCCTTAATTACTCAATTCCTTTAATTCCCTCAATTTCAGTATTAAAGTTGTTTGATTTGTCTTTTCTTTCCTGATATGAAATTTTATTTCCTCTATGTTCTTCCTTTATTTTTATTGTGGTATAATCAGTATACAGGATTTTATATGTATATATGATATTTATATATATGGTATATAAGATTATAATTCTACCTGTGTATCCATTACGTAGAGATCACCACTGTAAGTCTAGTTACCATCCACTACAGTTGATCACTAACAATTGATCCCCTTTATTGTACTCACTTTATATTTAATTGTTATTATCCATGGTTTGAATACCAATATGAATTGGTATTCATATCCATGATTTGTGGTAGGTAAAACTTTCTCTAATTTAAAGATTAAAAAAACTTAGTTAAGATTTGTTAATGCACACAAGGCTATAAGACATATTAGATTGTGAAATAGTGTGGAAATGGGGGCAGAGAAATCTCTCAAGTCTGTGTTAATACACAAAATCCAAAATACCCTGTTAACTACTTAGGCTAGTGATTTTCAACCTTTGCATCGTTGCACACATAAACTAATCACTAAAATTCTACAGCACACCCAAATACATGTTTTGCTGATGTGACAAAAAAAGGTATAATATTGATACTTTCACACCAGATGGCTATTGTGTCAGCTGTTGTCATTTTTTTATTTGACAATCTAAGGGAAAAGAAGCCAGTGCCCCTCACTAAACAGTCGGCCATTGCATGTTTTTTTTTTTTTTTTCATGGCTCAGACATGTTTTATTTTCATGGTACCCAGCACAGGGGTCGGTACTCAACATGTTTTCTGTACATATATATTTACTAGACTTTTTTTTTTTTTAGATTATTCAGTACAGTTTCAATCTTTTACTCCCATTCCAGCCCACTCACCCATCCCTCCCAACCTCCCTTCCATTTCCAAGCCCCGTAGTTTTGTCCATGTTTTAAAAGTTCCTGCAGCGCACCCTGCAGCGTGTGCCTCTTGCTGCGCACCGGTTGCAAATTGCTTGCTTAGGCAGCATAGCCTGTCCTCCAGGGTGGAAACAAAAGAGCACACTAACTTCAACTGATACATGATTTTAGTTTGTGGGAAGATGAATAGCTGCAGGTTTAACATAATTAAACTTTAGACATTGTTCCTAGATTACTTCTACCAATTGCTATATAAATCAAGCAATCTCTTGGCAGACTTTCATTTCTCAGTTATGGCCCACAACTTTATTTACTGAAAACGGTGCTAGACTTTTATAATCAGGGGACCTGGGCTCAGTCCCAGTTCTACAATTTGCTGGTTTTGTAATCTTGGACAAATGTTTTATATTCTCTGTGTCTTATTTGATCATTGATAAAATGGAAAAATTAAAATTTACCTGTGTCAAAATTTGTTCTGGGGATCAAATATAATTATGTGGAAGTCCTTAGAAAGTGAGAAAGCTGTATTATTAAGCTGTATTGAATCCTTTGTTGAGACTTGAAAAAGAAATCTGTAGATCTATTTTTGCTTCCGATACTTCCACCTTCAAGCACAAATGCAGCGTGCAGTTTTGGTCTGACTTTCTTCTCCATGTGTAGTAGTTCTTTGTTACTTTATAAAGGTGAAAGATCTCAGAAAAACCTTTTTGCCTTAATGAGATTTGGCTCCCACTTCTCTCTCAGAAAAAGAATTTCCTGTCAGGAAATGACTCCAAAGCTCATTTTATTTCCTCTGGGATTCACCTACTTCTGCTTCTGCTATCTCTGTCCTCTAGGAGAGCAGAGTCCTGGTCCGAGCTATTTGTTTCAGAGGTAGGCGGTTTTAGTGTGCTGCCTTAGCCCTTCAGACTGACTAGTCCTAAATTCTAAATGTAATCACTGATAAAAGCAATTCTCACATTGTGTCCACGCATATTTATAGTATCATGACCAGCTGTGAAGTAGGGAGGAAATAATTTATTACTAATCAGAATCTACCAACTTTTGGAAATCATTTACTTTTATTTTTTTTTAAGATTTTATTTATTCATTTTCAGAGGGGAAGGGAAGGAGAGAGGGAGAGAAATATCAATGTATGGTTGCTTCCTGTGCATTCCCTGCTGGGAACTGGCCTGCAACCCAGGCATGTGCCCTGACTGGGAATCGAACCGTGATCTCTTGGTTCACAGGCCCGCGCTTAATCCACTAAGCTACACCAGCCAGGCATTTACTTTTATTTTTTAAATAAATCAGCAAATTTCCTCTTTGTTCTTCTGGGTAGGAGAAAATGTGGTTCACAAATGTGATGTACAGATTATTTTATAATTGTGATGGAAAAATATTGAGAATCACTGGTTTAAAACAGATAATTTCTAAATTCTACTTCTAAAAGTTATGATTCATAATTCAAATTTTCAATTAATTTTTTTCTGAAATGTTTATTACTGATGCACCTCAGGACAGTAAGTTATAAGCAAGATCTGAATATTTGTTGCAATGAAATGAGGATTAAGAGAAGGAAGAAATAAATAATACCAACTTACTCTCATGCAGGCTGGGCAAATTCCAGGTGTGATCAGACAGGAGAGCAGAGAATGGGAATAGCTTGGTAAACAGGAATCTACAGGACATATTCTCTCTGTTGTCTAAATGATATCAGCACCCCTTGAAAATACTATCTATTCAGCCTGTCTTTAGTTTCCCTCTTGCCTTGTCTCCTTCTAGTATGACTCTCACCTTGCTCCAGCACTTTACTCAAAGTGATTCTGAAGAGACTAACAATATCTATGTTGATGACTCCAGTGGTAAGTCCATCATATTTTATCATATAAACATCATATTTTATCTATAAACAAAATGTGATAAAGTGCTTGGAAATCTTTATTTACTTGGCTTTGGTACACAGCACTAACCTGGTTTTTCTCCACTTCCCTTTCCTCAGAATTTTCACCTCTTCTTTCCAGTCACCAAGAATTGATATGTCACAGAATTCAGTCCTTGAAACAATTCTTTCCTATCATCAATCACTTAACTCATCTTACATAGTCTCACAGCTTTAAATATTATCTATATGCTTATGAATCTCAAATATTTCCTGCTTAATCTCTCTTAAACATTCTGGCCTCAGATATACAACTGCTGACTTTACACTTGCAAATGTCTGATCAAAATCTCAAACTTACAACATTCATAACAAAGACAAACTTCTAGTCATTCCTATTAAACTGCTTCTTCTGAACTTATTCATCTCACTAAAAGGGAACTTGATTCTTCTCTTGATTTATTAAACCAAAAACATTGATATTATTCTTAACTTTTTCTTTCTGGCATCAGATTTTGCATTTGAAACCATAAAAGTTTGAAGGCAATAAATAGCATCTTCACACTCTTGCAAATCAAGAACCTTATATCAGTCAAGTTATATTCTTCCTATAAATGTGAACATATTTAAGGAAATGAAAAAATAGTTTATATATATCAAACATATTACATTTTAAAATATTTTTTAAATTACTCTAAAGAACTAATGGTCTCTAGATGGGAAAAGGATTAAGAGAGAAAATCACTATGAAGCTCTATCTGCACATACAAATTCTCTCTCTCTATATATATACACACATACATACACACATATATCTGTACATGTACATGATACATACATGTCTCTATACATATATATCCGTGTGTGTGTGTGTATATATATCCTTAAGAAATTACCATTAATCAGAAAATAGCAGAAACTGCCTCAGAGACAATTTTAACTAACACACACAAAAAAGGGCTTTTGCTGCCCATTCTACAACTTTTTTTAACCTCCTAATTCACATTTTACAGACATTTCTTTTAAGACATATATAAGCATGTACTTTTTATTAACTTCCATAGGTTAATCATGGCTAGATTTAATAATATTTGGCATGATCTAAGCTCTTTACAGATATTATATCATTTAGTCCTGAAAATAAATCCATGATGCTGGTAAAATATGGTTATTTCAATTTACAAATGAAAAACTAAGGCATAGCGAGTTTGACCTGCTTGTCACAGAGTAAGCAAAGGCACTAGGTTTTCAGCAGAAGCAGTCTAGCACAGAATTTTAACTTCTTATAAGCCATGCTTTCTAAACAGGTACCTAATACTTAGCAGATACCACAAAAATCTGCTAAAATGTGCCTGTTAAATGCACAGCAAATTTATAAAATTTTTAATAAATATTAATTTTATGTCCACCTTTGTCTTATTCAATAAATAAAAGTTCTATGATAATAGACATTAACTCAGCTCAGTGCTCTATTACTAGGACTTAGAAAAAGTCCTGGGAAAAAAATGATGCTTCCATTTTAATAAATAAAAACACTGCTGGACCTATAAAGATAAAACAACACATACTTTCAGCTCAGAGCTGTAGACTTTGTTAGATTATATGATTGAACAATCAATATAGGTATGATACATATTAAAACATTCTCTAAACTCATGACCAGAAAAGCTGCTATTACACCCCCTTCTGGTACCGTTTTCCTCAGCCTGGGTAACACTGATCACGTCTCACTTTATAACCACTTGCTCTCTATCAGGTCAATCACTGGACACCATCCTGGGCATGTGTCTTGACTCCCTTTAGTTTCAGGGTCAGCCTACTGACAGACCGTATTAGACACAAATTTATCTAGGAATTGTAAGTTGTAGACTTTATTAAAGATTTTATAAACAAAGCAGCATTAGCACAAAGAGATGTTTGTCTGTGTTTACCTGTGGAAAAAAGAGTAATTGAAAGAGAATTGAAATGAATTAATTGGCAATATTTACAGTGTTTCTGAGACTGTCATGGAGAACGAAAGAATAAATATATCTACTATAATAAAAACCTTGTAGTTCTATTATGACAATTATTTTGTCTTCCTGACAGGAAAAAGAGAGCCAAAGAGAATGGGAAAGTAGGAAAGGGTGTGGTGTTGGTTCTTATTTCAATTATCCTTAGCCAGTCATTTCCTCATTATCATAAAATTACATCCAACAGACCCAGTATCTAAATGTCCACCTAGACCAACCACCATCCATAGCCTAAAGTAGCACTAACTCACACACCTCAAAGTTTATAGCAGCTCTATTTATAATAGCCAAGTGCTGGAAACAGCCTAAGTGCCCATCAATAGATGAACTGATTAAAAAACTGTGGTTCATCTACACAGAGGAATACTACACAGCAGAAAGAAAGAAGTAGGAATTCCTACCCTTTGTGACAGCATGGATGGAATTGGAGACAATTATGCTAAATGAAATAAGCCAGTCAGGGAAAGGCAAATACCATATGATCTCACTTATTAGAGGAATCTAATGAGCAAAACATGGACAGAGGGAAGAGACTGACAGCTGCCTGAGAAAAGAGGATGGGGGAATGGTGGAATGAAGGGGAAGGGATTAGATAAAGAACATGTATACATGACCGTGGACATGGACAATGGCGTGGGGATTGACTGTGGGAATGGTGGGTGGGGTGGAACAGAGGTGGGCAAAGGGAGAAAAATTGGGACAACTATAACAGAATAAACAAGAATAAAATAAAATTTTAAAAAAGAAAATGCGCATATGTGCTTTTGATCTTTGTGTTATTCCCAAAGTAGCTTAGAACTTGAGAGTTAATATTTTGTACATTTGCATTTTAATGTTTTCCGCTGAAGTCTATTAGAATAAACTAACATCATTTTTACACAGTCTAACTCCTAACATAATTTTCACTGCATATATCTTATATACAAATTATATGTGAATTTTATGAATGTACTGTCTCTATGACTATCCATAGCTAAATCATCATGAAGTTCTAAATATTTGATTTGCCTTAAGCTCATTTTTTAAAAGTATTTTGTTTGCATATTCCTCACTCATCAAGACAGCATGTCTTTTGTAAGTTGTGAGCCTTTTGTGCAACCCACTGTTATAAATGAAGTTTCCACCTGGTGCCAAGATTAATAGGGACTGCATCACAGGGTAAAGTGCCGGGTTAAAATGCAGGACTCAGAAGTGCATTTTCTAGATCTGGGTCTCTGACAACTTAGGTGAACAATGGATGAACTTAGATAAACTTAGTAGTCAATCGTAGACAACTTAGTGAAATAAAGTATGTGCAAGCTGAGTTAGAACATGTAGAAGATAGTGAATTTCCTGAAAAAGTTTTTCTATGCACTACTTTCCTCCTCCATCCAAAGGGATGGTTGCCAGCTTTGTCACATGAAGCCTAGTGGGAGGTGGTGGTGCTTTAATTAGATCACTTAAAAACCTGGTGTGTGACCACTATAATTTGGGGACTATCTGACCCAAGAAATCTTGAGGATAAAGAGAGTAAACCACTTCTATTGTTTTTGGCCAGGATAGTTGCTGCAGGGTTGGAATCAGACGCAACTCTGAGTGTTTTGGACTGAAGGACATATGTTTCCTATAAAGTAGAAGTGAGATGTGCACTGAGAAAGTCCGTGTCAGTGTGAGATCTTCTTGGGTCCTGACCAATAGAGTCGCTCACAGCAAATATAAAAAAATAAAACAAAAATTTAAAAAATTAGTTCTAATATTTCTATATTACCAAAAAATTAAAGTAATGGAAACAACTATACTAAAAAAAGTAGATTATAAACTAGCATCCCTCCCTTTGTTATACAGACTCTTTTATATATTTTTCTTGAATTATTCTTCCTCAGGTGTCTTTTTAAAAACATTCACACAGTCATAATCAAGCATTTCATTCTCTTTGTTCTTCCTCCATGATAACATTATTTTTAAAATACTGTGTCTCTGCTTTTTTCAATTGTAGGCAAATTATAAGAAACATCAAACCTATTAAACCATTTTAAGTTTACTCCATCACTAGAAAGATGTTGGGGATAAAGTTGTTTAGTTTTTCTCATTTATAACCTTAAAATCAGGTTTTCTGACCTTTATGTAAATGATTGCCTAGATAGATAATGAAACCCTTTTTCACTCACTGCAAATTCTCATGAGGTGGAAATTCATCTGCTTCATGTTACTATGCATACCTGCCAGGTGGATCGTTTACATCTTGTTAACTTTAAAAGGGATCAGTCCCTTTTTTTGTGCGTGCTTTGCAGAGAGAAAGGGGACAGGCATTGAATCAACAGTCTCCACTCAATAAGTGATCTTCTAATATTCAACACCAAGCTAATTTAATTTACTCATTTAAAATTTCCTATGTGCATTGGAAGTAGAAGGTCAACACTGATTTTGGTTTTGCAAGAATGGTGTACTATAGAAAAATTAATAAAGCCATTAGTGGAGTCATATTCATTAATTTAACAAATCTTATTTGCTCACTAACTCCATGCACTATAGAATTAAAATCTCTATGCAAAATCTTCCCTCCAAATTTTATAACATTTTTTGTTAATAATGTGCATGTGATAAATTATCATACAATGAGGGAAAATTCTTTCTAATGCAATATCTTTTTTTTATTGTTGTTCAAGTACAGTTATCTCCATTTTCACCCCACCACACCCCCATCCCACCCATCCCTGCCTCTTACCCTTGAACTTACCTCCTTTGGTTTTGTCCATGTGTTTGGCTTTTATGCAAATTATTTGATGACCCTTCAGCCATTTTCCCTTATTATCCCTTTACCTCCTCCTCTCTGATTACTGTCAGTTTGTTCTTTATTTTAATGTCTCTGGTTATATTTTGCTTGCTTGTTTTGTTTGTTGATTAGGTTCCACTTATAGGTGAGATGATATGGTATCTGTCTTTCACTACCTGGCTTATTTCACTTAGCATAAGCTTTCTAGTTCCATCCATGCTGTCATGAAGGTTAGGAGCTCCTTCTTATTTTCTGCTATGTAGTATTCCATTGTGTAGATGTACCACAGTTTTTCGATCCAGTCATTTACTGATGGGCACTTAGGTTGCTTCCAGTACTTGGCTATTGTAAATTGTGCTGCTGTTAACATTGGGGTGCATAGGTTCTTTTGAATTGGTGTTTCAACTATTAGGGACTAATGCAATATCTTAGTAGCATATTTATTTGATTAGCGTTAAAAATTAGCCTGGAACTTTAAAAGTATTCAAGGCAATTCCTTAGATTTGTGGGAAGGATTAGTGTTAGACTAGAAAATTGTAGTGACTCTACCTAATAAATTATAGCATACATCAGTAGAATTTTTTTTACTCATTGATTAATGTACTTTCAGATTTTTTTAATGTTAAAATCATTTCTGCATTTATGGATCTTTGTTTAAAAATGTCTAAAATAGCTTATAAGGCAATGTTTCATAGTGGTTAGAAAAGAAAATTAAACAAATGTGGTATCAAAACCTCATTCAGCTATTCAAAGTATTTAATCTGCTATGAAAGTATTTAATTTTATCTGTGAAATGAGATTTTACTATATCTCTATAGTTTATGGTGAATTTCCACTGAATTTAGAACAATTTTGAGCTTGATTCAATGTAAGTTCAATATAAATAAAAGCTATAATAATGTGATCTTCATTATTTAGCAACATTGCACATATTAGAAACAAGAAAAGAATTGAAAATATTGCAACATTGTGTATATAAAAACTTAGTTGCACTTGAAGAAGCCAAATGATTGAGGAGACTATGTTATGATTAAGGAAATTCAGTAAAATGAGAATAAGTATATACTTTTGTTATTAGTTTATAATATAAATAGATAAGGAAATATATATTTCTCAATACCTTTCTAAGAATAACTGCACAAGTACAAAAATTAGAAAAATATTAACTACATAAAAATTAATATTGGTGGTTTGTGACTAAAAAAAATCACAAACAGTATAAAATTAAAGAAATTAACCAGAAAAATAATTTGCTTAATTCATTCTAAACAACAAATTCCTGCATCTCTGAACATACAAAAGAAAACAAAAAGTGACAGATACTGCAAGTTAAAAATGAGTGAAAGACACTAGTAAACATTTCAAAAAGAGAACAATAAAACTCAATAAGTACTCAATAAGTATAACAAAATACAATTTAAAGTGAAATATTTTATTTGTATTATATGGCAAAATTGTTAAGAGGTATCAGGAATGCAGAGGAAAGATTATTTTACCACATTTCCAGGGAGAGAATAACATGAAGGGCAAGTCTTTCAAGGGCAAAAAAAAAAAGTGATAAAAGTTCTAAAAATGTCTCTTGATCTAACAGTTCTAATTCTATGCAAATATGCTTATTAGTTGTTTACAAATAACTAAATAATTTGTGCACAGTTGATTATGATAACCAATAAAGAATAAGCTTGAATTATATTTGTTATCATGGAAATATGTGCATATTATGCTGTTGATTTTTAAATGACCACAAATGGACATAGAATGAGCTCCTTGTAAGAAATAAAACTGTATGTTCATACTTGGATACATACATACATATGTACAGTAGCAGCTCATATGAATCTGTGTGCCCCTGTAACAGGTTGTTAACAATTATCTTTGCATGGTAATGGATAGTTTTAATGTTTTATTTTTTTACTAATAAACATAGTTTTAATTTATTTTTATTTAGGTATAATTGGTATACAATCTTATATTGGTTATACTAGTTTCAGGTGTTCTACAGGGTGATTCAACATTTTTGTACCTTACAGTGTGATCACTACAATAATTCTAGTTATCATCTGTCACCATAAGGACTTATCACAAAAAGATTGACTATATTCTCCTTCCACTTCGCAGCCATCCCCCTATTGCCTTGCTCTGGAAACCATCCTTTGGGTCTCTGTTTCTATGAGTCTGTTTATTTATTGAATTTTTTTTCTTTTGTGAGCCTCTATAGCTTTTATTAAGAAAATAAGGTATAACATTAATAAATTATGTTAAGTTAAGGAGTAGGTGAGGAAATGAAAACAAGACACAAATAAAACAAAACTGTAGTCAATTAATTTTTACCATGAAGTTGGAATACCTGAGCACTGGCTATCATTGGCAGTGTATGGATTCTTCATTTATGTCTGCTAATGTTAAATGCAGTAGTGATATATTCCTGTCTGTTGGTATATACTGTTGAGATGTTTTTAATATTTAATTTTTAATACTAACCTGAGGATATATTTATTGATTTTAGAGAGAGAAGAAGGGCGGAGGGAGAGACAGACAGACAGACAGGGAGATGTGAGAGAGAAACATCAATGGTTGCCTCTTGTATGCACCCCAACCAGGAATCAAATCTGCAAACTTTTGGTTTACAAGATAGCACTCCAACTGAGTGAACTAGCCAGGGCTAATGACACATTTTTAGATTAAAATTTTTAATAAATCTGTCTGTAGTCAAACACATAAATCCTTTGCCTGATGTATCCTTGTGCATGTGATGATACACATAATGATACCCTTGAATTTGCAAAGGTTGACTTTTCTTTGCATCTGAGGTATGGAAAAGCTGTAATTTCTCATTTTGCATTTTTTGATTCATGGGGTACTCCCATTTGCATCCACACTTCTACTTCCCGCACCACTCAGTTGATGTATTGACTGCTAAATCCTCCATATTCCTTTGGACTGGTTTAAATAAAGTTTAGTATCTACTTATAGCATTCCTTTTGAGCCTCAGGAAACTTCTTATCCCAAACTATTTTCCATAAATATTTACTTGAGACTCTACTAGCAGGCCTTTTGATTTTAGCATCTTCTTGACTTCTTGCTTAGCAGATTGGTTAGGTTATGTAACTACATTTTGGGTTATCCTTTTTAATATCCAATGTTGATATATTACTCATAGGTGGCTTGGCTTTGAAAAGACGTGCAGAATATATGAAAGGGCTATTTTGAAAGGGTTACATAATATGACATCACAGTACAAAAATGGTTATAGGGCATGACATAAAAAGAAATAATATTTGTTGAGATACAAAAGAAAGTAGAATTATATTGGTGATAACACATCTTAACAGAAGGACATATCAATCAATGTTTTTAATTACATAAAACTCTTCCATCTGGCACAATTCTAGCAAGAAAAATGCTAAAGTGGAATGCTTAATCTCATTTTACAGGGTGAATAATAATAATGAAGTAGAGTGAAACAAACTATTCTTGTGTGCTAACTTCTTTTGCAACAGAATACAGCTGGATTCTATCTTTTATTGTATATATTATTTAAGAATTCTATTTCTTTAAGCTTTGATCAAGTAGTTTACTTATATCTGGTTCTACTTCGCACTTGATACAGATATTATATAGAGGGTCAGGTGGGTGCATATATCCATCTATAATAAAAAGAGTGAAGGCCTGGATGGTGTGGCTCAGTGAATTAAGCACCAGCCTGCAAATCAAAGGGTTGCTGGTTCGATTCCCAGTCAGGGCACATGCCTGTGCTGTGGGCCAGGTCCCTAGTAGGGGACATGTGAGAGAAACACATTGATGTTTCTCTCCCTCTCTTTCTCCCTCTCTTCCCCTCTGTCTAAAAATAAAATAAATACAATCTTAAAAAAAGATTTCCTGTAATTTAAAAAAGTATGGACATCTATAAACTATACATGTATAATTATGTACAATTTAATTGCTATTTCTATTGTCTTAATAGACATCTATCAGTATGACTTTAAAATGGTTAAAAGTAAACTAGTTAAACTTAAAGAGATGTTACTTTAATTCCAAATCTTACTTTGATTGTTGATACTAATCTACTACTATATACATTTAATCTACTACCATTTATATATTTAAAATATGTACACTTTTGCCCTGGCTGGTGTGCTCAGTGGATTGAGCGCTGGCCTGAGAATCAAAGGGTTGCAGGTTCAATTCCCAGTCAGGGCACATGCCTGAGTTGCAGGCCAGGCCTCCAGTAGGGGGCACTCAAGAGGGACCACACACTGATGTATCTCCCTTTCTCCCTTCCCCCTCTTTTTAAAAATAAATAAATAAAATCTTTAAAAAAAGATAAAATACATATACCATTCAGAATGGTAGATGGCATTTAAACACTCAAAAATGTTAGATGTTACTATTTTACCTTTACATTTACATTGTATATTTTCATGAAATATTTTTTTTCTTTGGAGTCAGTTATTTTAGGATAAAGTGGATATAGATCATTGTTATCAAAACTATGTTATCAAGTAAGATTTATAAGACTGTTGATTTACAGAAGTTGCCCAAATGCTGTCGAATTTTTTACATAATAGTTTTTCTAGTATTTATACATTGGGAGGGCATTTCTTTGAAAAAAAAAAGTAAGGTGCACAAGAACAGAAAAGTGTGAAATGCTACCTTTCTGTAATAAAAAAGGGAAAATAAGATCATGCATAGATGTATTTGTTTATTTTATGCTGATGCATGCAAACACACAGATACACATATAAACATACATTCAAGAATGTGAAAACAAGCAACTATATATGATAATAGGGATGAGAGCAAGACTTTGAGATATTTTAATACATTTACTTTTGAAGCATGTAAATTTTACATATTTGATTTTCAAAAATTAAAATGGAAAAATGCAGCTAACAAACATGCAAGATAGTACATTAATTCAGATAAATTTGAAATGCACTACTATGATTGTGTTTTTAGGCAAATATTCTCCAGTGAGATATGCTCTCTTGTTTGAAATAATAGATTCTGTATAAGTTAGAGAAATGTTCGATAATTTGATACTTTACTCTTTCACTTCACTGACAAAATATTATGACATTTTTAACTTGAGGATGAGCCACAATGGTATCTTAGGAATGAAGGAATGTGTAAATGGCTTAATGTTTCTTGACACTTGATTTATTTCACATTTCAAAAAGGTATTGATGATAAATATTAATGCATGTTAAAGCCACATAAGATGTTAATACAAAACATGACAAAAATGTATTTTCAAGGGCTAAATGCAACTAAAAAAAAACATAGCATTAAGAAAATGAAAATGCATGGCACTGACTGGTAGAAAATATTTACAGCACCTACGTCTGAGAAAGCACTTATATCTAGAATATGTAAAGAATTCTTACAACTCACTAAAAAAAAAACAATATAAAAACGAGCTTCACAAAAGATATACAAATAAACACATGGAAAAGTGCTCAACATCATTAGCCTTCAGGGCAATGAAAATTAAATTACAATAAGATACCACAACATATTCACTAGAATTGGATAAAATGTATTGATTGGGATGTGTTGTGATTGGACTCTCACAGATTGCAAGTGGTAATGTAAAATGGCATAACCACTTTGTAAGTCTATTGGCAGTTTCTCCTAGAGTTAAACTCACTCCTTATAATTCAAAAGAAATTTTCCCAGGATAAATGAGTACATACATTCATAGGAAGACGTCCATTTATAGCAGCTTTGTATATATGGCCAAAACCTGGAAAGAACTCAAAAGTCCGACAGGAGGTAAATGCGTAAACAAAATCTCATGCACCCATGCAAAGGAATATCAGTCAGCAATTAAAAGGATTGAATTACATACAACATTAATGAATCTCAAAATCATTATGCTGAGTGAGCCTGATATAAAAAATTTTTGTACTACATGATTCATTGAAACTCTAGAAAGTATATCAAGCTTTAGATAACAAGTATAATTTATGTTCACAGAAAACAATTCATTGCATGCTTGGGACTGGGAATATGGGGTATTTCAAATGCAATATTTTTTGCCTTTGAATCTAAAATAGCACTGAAAATGGTTTCAGTGAGAAATCTCTCCTAATTTCTTGATCTATCTATATCTCTAAATCCACAGCCATATTATAGAAATAAAAATCTACAGTCATATGCAAGGGCCTATATGTTTGAATTAAGACTTCCAAATTTGAAAATATGTGAATTTCTTTATTGCTGACACTTACAGATGTCCTCTACGACTTCCACTTTCCTCCCCTTCACCAGACCCCACATCAGCCTTCACCACATTATTGTCTGTGTCCTTGGGCCTTGCACATATGCTTACGTCCTCTGTTAGGGGGACTGGCTAATCTCTTCCAGGCCCCCTAAGCCCCTGCCCTCTGAGATCAGTCTTTTCCAGTTGTCCATGCCTCTGGTTTTGAAAATATATGGATTTCTGACCAAACTGGCATTTTAATTACACACATCATAGGCCAATCTTATTGCAAACCCCAAGTGATATTAGGTTAAAATTTTTTAATAATAATAATATTATCTTCCTTAAAAAAGAGAGAGACAAAGACCCAAGATGGCACAGAGTAAGTGGAAGTTATATTCACCTTCTCCAATGACCAAACTGGAACACTGACTAAAATATAGAACAATCAACCGGAATAACCACCTGAAGACTAGCTGAAGAAGTCTTATAACCAGTGATTAACAGAAGAAGCCACATCGAGGGTGGTAGGAAGGGTGGAGATGCAAAAAGCCTGGCCCATCTTCCATAGGCAGTGGTTGAGTTCCAGAGGAATATCTCAGCTGCAAAGGTGACCCCTGAGAAGCAAGGGACCTCAACCCCACACTGTACTCCCCAGCCCAGAGCACTAGAAGCAGAAAAAGACACCTATATAACATCTGGCTGTGAAAATCATCAGGGATTCTGTCTGCCAGGGAGAGATAGGTGTCTGGTAGAGACACAGGCACACTACTAAAGAGTAAGTGCACAAAATCTCATCTGCAGTCACTCACCCTGGGCTCCAGGGAAGAGTGAAGAGTAGATAAAGTCATGTGAGTGGAGAATGAGGTATGTGGCTCTGGGGAGAGAGTTAAAAGGAAAGGTGCCAGAGTCCCCCTCCCACACCAATGACACCATCTTTCTTGTGCAGAACACTCCCTCCATATGGCATCAGCCTGGAGCGATGCAATAGCACCACCCTTGGGACTCCCTGTTGCCTCACCCTATGAAGCTCACACGTTGCAGAAGAGTCAGCAGCCTGGGCCTGGAGTGTAGGGGTCTAGGTGGACACAGAGGGTTTCAGTGACTGAGTTCTGTGGTTCTGGGGTAGGGGTTAACCTCCACCTTCCTGTGAACCTAACTGGTGCCTCCCTTCCCGGAAGATTCACTAGCCCCACCCTCCAGGTTCCTTGCAGCCTGCCATGCCAACCTCAGGCTCTCCAGGAGGTCTGGGAAGAACCTGGGACAGACTGAGTTGTGTGTCACTAGGAGAGGAGTCATTTTTCCCTCAGATGCCTAACCAGTGCAGAGCCTTTCTGCCACTGGGCCAAATCTTCATTTGTTTGAGCCGGATAAATTCTGCTGGCCTCACTCTGATGATTCTTTGAAACCCTGCCTTACTGAAAGGTTTGAGAACACTTGAAGGGTGGCAACTAGCCTTGGTGCACCCTGGAACTTTTGCTGAGTGAAACCTGTATGAAAATTGGTGAATACCACCTACTCCTACCTGGTGACGCACTGAGGACCCACCTCTTGCCACTCAAGTACCACCAGAGGCTCTTTTAGTGATGGAGCCTAACAGGCAGTCAGCAAGCAGTTGGCAAGTGGTGGTGGATCTTGGGGTGCCTTAGGCCTTTTGCTGACCTGCCCCAAGCTCAGTATTTGTGGAAGCTGGATTTGGTACACAGATCAGTCCTTTCCACACACAGACTAGCCCAGCAGAGGCAGCCAAAAACTGTATATCACTTGTAGCACCAAACAGATTAGACACAGGCTGCATCTAACCTTGACCCGCACCAAAGTCATTTTCAAGAGGCTCCTGAACAAACACATCCAGTGGTGAGCTTCAGATGCATCAGAGCAAATTTCAATTAACTACACAAGCACACATACAAAAGAACCTCTCAGTAAGCACCAGATTCTGCTGAGCCAGATTCTTCTTTGTGTGGTTAGCCTGCATAGCAGCTCATATGATGTGGTTGGGGTCAGTCCTCAGTCAGCCAACCTGAGGGTCAACCCCATGTATGAACAGACTATTAGCAATCAAGACACAGTTACAATAGGGCGGCTCACTTACCTCACACAAGGGACATTACTGGAGCACCCAGCTAAGGTGATTAAGGATACTGTGACTCAATATTGACTTCACTTCTATCCAACAAACATATTTAGGTCTGTATGCCTAGTCCTATTTAATACTACCTTCTCTCTCATCATTTACTTATAACCTCAGAATCTGAAACTTTCTTCTAAGATACAGAACCTCAGAAAACATTATGGAAAAGATTGATTAATTCAAATTTTTTTAAACAAGATACAGAGTATTTTGGAAAAGATTGATTAACTGAGATGCAAACAAATTAAAACACATCACATAACAAAATCCAAACCAAACCAAACCAAACAATCAAACCAAAAAATCTACACAAAGCTAAAGATTGACAAGAAACTCAGTTAATGCCTCATATGCCAAACATTTCATATAAGGTGATATGACAAAAGCAACTAATTTCATAGCATAGATGGGCAATGAAATAAATGATCGGGCACTTTATAGGAAAGGAGCCCACAAGCTAATCCATATTTAAAGAAAACAAATAAATTTCACCAATAATTAAATGCAAATTAAAGGAGGTTTCATCTATCAAATTAGCAAATTACTAAAAGTTTTAATAATATGTGATAGTAAAACCATAAATAGTCTTGTGGGAATGTCAACTGATGTAATATTTCTGCATAAATTTTGAAAATATGCATTGTATTTCATTAAACATACATGTTTGATCACAGCTGGGAGTTTTCCCAATGACCATGTTCCCAAAATATATGCAATATTGTTTGTAATAGCCAAATACTATAAAAACCAACCAAAACATTTACTAACAGGATATTGATTAAATAAGATACATTGCATTTTTATAATTAAATATTTTGTTGCTATTTAAAAGAGGGAGCAAGATTTGTATTGCTGAGATGGAAGTTTTGAGATCTATTTTACACTTAGAAAAATAATGTACAGTATAATGTGGATAGTCAACTACTTTGTTTTCTTTTTGAGCACATAACCCATTCCAAGTGCTTTATCTACGTGTTTCACATAAATAATCACCTTCTATAGTCTAGCCCAATCTGTTATACTTGGCCTTCAGTTGTCTACACTGCAATTTGTCATATATAATGGGTCTAGATTAAAATATGAATTTGGTAATAGGGCTCATTTTTGTTCTTTGTTTTAAATCTCTAATTTACAGCCTCAGAAATATTTTGTATTAAGCCACATGTAGGCAAAATAATTTACCACTGTATACATATTTAACACCTTTGTTCTTTTTTATTTGTTTGATAAAGTCTCTAGTGAATAACCATGTAATTAATGCAAATTACTAATAAAAAGGTGTGGTTTTTCTATTTTAACCCACCAAACATGATCTATCAATATGGATAAATAACAGTGCAATTCTTTCATCCTTACTGACATGAAAAGTGCAGTTCTTTATTCCCCAAAATTTGAGAACTAAAAAGAAATAAACATTTATCTCATAGTTTCTGTGGGTCAGGAATCTGGGAGTGGCTTAGCTGTGTGGTTCTAGCTCAGGGTTTCTCACTGAGGTTGTGGTCAAGCTATCAGCTGAAGTTGCCTTTGTCTTAAGGCTCAGTCAGGGCTGCAGAAACTTTCGAGCTCACTCATGTGGTAGTTGGCCAGGATCAGGTTCTCCTGGCTGTTGGGAAGAACCTCCATTTCTGCCCACATCCTAGTGTCTCTAAATGTTTTCTCCTTCTTGGCAGCATTGAGCCTATTATAAAGAAAAAGTTAAAATAACTATTTTACTGAACCCTCTATAACTCCTTTTTCTTTACAACTAAGAAAAGGACATCATGATGTTCCTATTCCTTTAAGTACACAGACCCGACTTCCTTGATTACAGCACTGAGAAATGGCCTTGAACCAAGGAAAGAGGAAAATCCTAGTCTTTAGTTAAGTTGGAAGGAAGGTTTTTCATACTAAGTTACTCAGGTTGGGAGTTAGATCGGGAGATACCCAGGGCTGGTTACTGAATCTTCAAAGAGGTCTATTCACTGTAACCCAATAGAAACACACTCATGGGCTTGACCACATGCTCAAGCAATTACACTAATTCAGTGCAGTGTCAACCAAGTGCTGAATTAGGGATTATTTAATATTTACGTTATGTGTTTAAGGATAGAAAGTAAAATGTGTACTATACTGAAAGCAGGAAGGTTTACATTTAGTTTAAATTTTATATATGCTACCATTTTTACATGGCACATTCAAAGCATGAAAACATTCGTATTATTTTGGTGGCATCTAGAGACTTCCCAGCATGTTTCTTTGATTTATGTCAGAGGCTGTGGTTGGCAATCAGACCCCCTCACAGCTACTTGCAGGGAGCAACGAGCGCTACAAGGTGCCCTGCATTCTCCCATGGAATGTTAAATTAACAAAGTATTTACATATCACACTCCCTTTCTAGTAGTATATAGGATTGCTTCTTGTCTGCACAGCTGAGTTGAAAGGCAGCAGCCTCTTACCTAGTCTTCATTGCAGTCCAGCATCAGTGTTACCTTCTGTCTGAGTCACTCAGCTGTGTGTGATTTTTCTAACACCTACTGCAAATGGTATGCTGGGTCAAGCACATACTGGCTTATAGGAGCTGATGGCTAAATTTTCAGGAAACTTACCAAATGGCAGTTAAATTATTGGTAGCTTGAAATGGGCAGTAGTAAGATGTTAATGCCTGCCTCACTGCAGTATCCACCTCAGCCTGGGGATCCCAGGGGTGTCCCGCCCTCTAACCAGCTTTCTCAGCTGGATTCTGCCAAAAACTTAATTTTGGGAATTGGATTATAGGACTTCTTTCCCACATTTTTGGGGAGAACATGCTCTTGTTTTACCCTCACTTTGCTTGAAATTACCATGCCCTCTGTCTGAACTGTTATATTTTCTCCCTTATAAATCACACGTGCCTACATTTGGGATAGATTTCTTGTGTCCTATTTTGGTTCTAGATCTTGATTGTTACCTTTCTTGAGCTATTATTTCTTCCCTTTCCCCATTTTTCTATACTTTCTATCCCTCTCTACATGTATCACCAAAATTTTAGGTGAGAGATGAGCTTCAGAGGATGCTTCCGATAGCAACAACAGAGGTAAAACTCTTTGTACAGATAGGGAGATGTGTGAGAATGCGACTTCCTCTTTGATGCTCTGCTGGATCAGTTTTCTACAGTGACTTTACAAAGTTCATTTTTGTAACATGTAGAAACAGAAATAGTTGGGCTCATAGGGCATTCAGAAGTCCAGTCTTTACTGGACTTGAATTGCATGGATCATTAACTGAGAATGTAAAAAAAAATTCCTTGGAACTATAACAAAGTACCTATTTGAAAAGTCAGTCAGTTTGTCAGCATGGCTACATGATGTCACATAAATTGGCTCAGTTTTGAAAAGTACCTGAATCAGCCATTTATTCTGAATTTAGATAGATAGGGTGATGACTACCAACTGAAATTTTAGCTGAAAACACTGAATTCCTATACTTATTAGCCTATATTTCTCTAGCAGAATTTATTTTTTAAGAATTTTTTTCTTTTTAAAGATTGTATTTATTTACTTTTAGAGAGGAGAAGGAAGGAAGAAAGAGAGAGAGAGAAACATCAATGTGTGTTTGCCTCCCGCATGCCCCCTACTGGGGATCTCGCCTGCAACCCAGGCATGTGCCCTGACTGGGAATTGACCTGCAACCCTTTGATTCTCAGGCCAGCACTCAATACACTGAGCCACACCAGCGAGGGCATCTCTAGCAGAATTGAATGCCACCAATAAATACATTTATTTTTTGCATATATATTATTATTAATATAATTTCAGAAATACTCTATGAATCCTATAAAACTATTCATATAATATAAAGGTATACAGCTAAAGACCTACTCATCTCTTTTTTGTTATAATTCTACTCTCTTTACAAGAAAGCTTTTTGTCAAAAATTTAATATTTATCCTACTATATAAACACAAGTTTCGTCCAGAAAAAACCCCACCTGTTGTTAATATAATGAGAACGGTTTGAGTGACATCAAGGAGTGGACTGGAATGAGCACACGTGAACAATGACGACTTCACTGTGCTAGTCAGTAGGAGCAGCGGAGCTGTGGTGTGAGCATGTGTACTGAGTGGCCGTGTATTCAAAATGACTGAGTGAGTAGAGCAATGAATCTGCATCAAATTTTGCATGAAGCTTGAACATTCCTCTCTAGAAACTATTCACTTGATTTAGAAGGCCACAGCTATGGGCAACTGGTGGTTGGTGCCCACTCATGCATCACACCTTATGCAGAGTTTTGGTGTGGAACATCAAATCACCCAGGTGACTCAGTCCCCCCGCCGGCCCAGATTAGGTGTCCTTCCACTTCTGGCTTTTCCTAAAACTAAAATTACCTTTGAAAGGGAAGGGATTTCAGAGTGTAGACGAGATTCAGGAAAATATGATGGGGCAGCTGATGGTGATTGGGAGAATTGTGGAGGTTCCAAGGTGCCTACTTTGAAGGGGACTGAAGCTTCATTGTGCTATGTACAATGTTTCTTGTACCTTGTATCTTCTTCAATAAATGTCTCTATTTTTCATACTACATGGCTGGATACCTTCTGTACAGACCTCATATATTTTCATTTTGTAAATTCAAATGCATTTTAGAAGTAAGACTTTCATTAAAAAATTTTTCTTTTTAAATTTTTTGCTTCATTATATGCATTTCCTTTATTCAATTCATAGTATTTTATTTTAAAATGTGGGTGTAACACAACTTACTTAAAAATTTGTTTTTTGATACTTAGGTCATTTTAATTTTTTAACCATTACAAAACAAATTAAAGTTAAAAATTTTTAACCTAAATATTCAGGTGTATATTTTTAAAAATGATATTACTGTATCAAAATGAATATGCATGTCAGATTGAGAGATACTTTCAAATTGTCTACTAAAATATATATATATATATGTATACAGCACTTGTCCCTCTGTGAACATATAAAAATATTCACCTTTCACCATGTTAAAGTTATGTGTCATGTTCTAAATAAACATTTTTACTCATATTTAGTGGGACCATATCTATTCATAAAGGAACCTGGAATAAGATGATGTAAAGTTATTTTTGATTTTTCTCTTCTCTACTTCTTTTAGGAAAATAAAGCATTCTAGATCATGTGGTGGAAGAGTGTAATGGAAGGGTTCAATATTGAGTTGACAATATTTAGTTTGCCATTTAGATGGCAAATAATGTGAATAATCTGTACTACAAAAGATTAGAACTAAATGCTGCCTGTGAGAGAACAGTAGGAAAAGAGTAAGATGACTGATTGAATATTTAACATAAATAAACAAAAACTGGGGATACAATCTATGGTTTTTCAAAGAAATTACATGGACATAGTTTAACATTTCAGGGAAAAAATGATAGAAATAAGGATAGAAATCAACCTGGCAAGTAATGTTTTGGAAAATATTGAACATGAAGAAACATGCCCCAGTTTGTGAAGAAATTCTTGTAATTAGCCATGAGGAATTCCCCAAAACCTTCCACCCTCCACAAACAAGATGTAAAACTCATATTGTTAAATAAAAACCAGAATACAAATGTGTTTTATAAAGTTTATTAGCTTTTATCATAACTTTGGACTGAAAATCATAACATTTAAAACATCATTAGATAATTGATTAGGAAGGCTCACGGGAGTGTAGATTTAGAAAAAAGAGGGTTTTGGTAGGTTTTATGGAAGGGGGCTGGTGGTATAGTTGAATTAATACACAATAAGCCTAAAAAGCTATCCCTAAATATCAATGAGAATTTTTTTTTAATTATGATATGGTACCAAGGTGTACAAACCCTTTATTCCAAGTGATTTTTAAAACATGTTATTTAAAAAAATCTGGTTGCAGTTGTTGGTTTTTCAAGGATAGAACATGTGTATCAGATTCTCCAGAGTTAGGCTATTTTCCTTTCTGATCACAAGTTTGCTGCATGATCCTTTCCTTGAAAATGTCCACTATCATTCTCTTTCTTAGAACTTTCCTGAATATTAACCCCAAATTCTCCTTTTTATTTACTTGTGATAACTTGCTAGATGTGTTAAAATATTATGACATTATTTTATTATACTAGCATTTAATAATTTCTGTTTATGTTCAACATTCATTATCTCTAACTCTCTTACTATTTCAATATCTAGTTATGAAATGGGGAGGCAGTTTTTTATACAATAGAAATATTTTTATATCAGCAAAAATATTGAGTCACAATACCTCTAGGATTTAGACAGATACTGATTGTGGTAATTTCAGAGTTTGCACCTTATTTGAAGAAGGAGCAAAGCTCCAGATGATTCATAATCATTCAGAAATACTCACCTGATATTGCTATATCAGGCAGGATAGAAACAGAACCAATAAAATCTCTCTCTCTCTCTTCCGCTCCCTCTGTCCCTCTCTCCCTCTCTACCTCTCTCTCTCTCTCTCCCCCATTCTTTCCCCCCTCACCTCTCTCCAACTCAAAAATAAGAAAGGAATTATTCTAAGGAATTGGCTTATGTGATTGCTAGAAGCTGACTAAACAAATTCAGAATCTGCAGAGGATTTTGTCAGCAAGTGCAGGCTAGAGTTCTTTGGCAGGAGCTGATGCTGCTGTCTGAAGACAAAATATCTTCTTCAGGGAAATCTCAGACTGCACTTAAATCCTCTTAACTGATTGTATCAGGCCCACCCAGATTATCCAAAATAATTTCTTTTAATTAAAGTCTACAAAATACCTTCACAGGAATCTAAACTAGCATTTGACCTAGCAACAGGGCTAGCTAAGTTGAAACACAAAAGTGACCAGCAAAGTTGCCAAATCTGCTTTGTGAAGAAAAACTAAAAATCCTGACTTTCAAAAATGTCAAATTATCTGATTTTTTATTTTTTAAGTTAAAATATATATTTATTTTATTTTTTAATGTTTACTGTATTTTCCATTACCATTTAGTCCCCTTATCCCATTCCCCCACCATTGTTTTTTCAAAGTCAAACAAAACAAAATAGAATATTTTCCTTGTAAATAAGGTGACCAACTGTTTTGATTTGCCTGGGACTATGAGGTTTCCTGGGACACAGGACTTGAAAGTGCTAAAGCTGAGATAGTCCAGGACAAGCAAAGATGGTTGTTCACCCTATATCCATAAAACCCCTGAAACAAACACATATTTTGTGTTTTCCAATTGTGCTTTTGAATTTAAGACTGTCCTAAATTCCCAGGAGGTAAAGAGGTGCCAGTGGAAATAAAGTTTGAACAGAAGTTATCAGTCTATTACCTGTTCCAACATGTCTTTGGGGACATGTTTGTATCAGTGACATTCCCACTGGAACAATGATTCTGTCAGTCAACGTGGGCCACGGACAATGGCGTAAGGAGTGAAAGATTTTCTAGTGGAGTGTTCATCTATGATTTCATGGAGGTGCAGTTGGGAAAAACTGTTTACTTGATTCTAATACATTTGCTGTGGGAATACATGGCTCCACCATCTTAGAAAGTCATTAAGGCCATTATTTAAGGACATTAAATCCAGCTTGAGAGCTAAAGAATGTGGATAGAGTTCTACATGTAAAAACTTAAAGGGGAATGGAGATGAGAGACATATGATCTAGTTGAATAATGTCTTCAGCAATGCTGTTTCTGCTGAACACAAGAATTTTCATGGTGGGCTATCAAATTATCTTAGAATGTAGGCTGATAACATGGCATCAAGCTCAGTTTAATAAAATAAATTTGAGAGGGTACTAAAAACATATGTTCCAAATATAAGATCCCTTGATGAGCTGAGCACATTCAACTTAAGTTTTATTTCCACCTAAGGTTGAAGCATTTAAGCTGAATACATTCTTTAATAGAAACCGACCTTACTTCTCTAAGTAGCTATGTGGTCATGGCAGATGATTCAAAATTTCTTAGATTCACTTTCTTTGACTTTAAGGTAGTCTTAGTAATAGTTATATTTTCATGATTAGGTAGCATACGTGCTGAAGTTGGCTGTGTCTATTTTGCCTCACTTCAGCATAAATTCTATCTGCCCTTATCTTATGCATTATCATGCTGATCTAAGAGCCAGCATTCTAAGGACTATCTAAAATTTTGATTGAATTCTCAATTAGTATCAGTATATTGTCTGTCTCTTTCGTGAAATGTCCACAGTCTTGAGTCATTTCCTGAAGAGTGGTTTATATATTCTGTAAAAGGCTTTTATTTTCAAGTCTTGTTTAGAAAATAAAATGTAAAGAAAATCATAGCTGTAAGGCCACATAGCCCCAAATGTACTACAACATAACTACTTAAAAAATCTCAAGTTATAGATGTTATATTTAGCATTACCTGCATTTTTAGTGGCTTAGCAAAATCAATCATCAAGAATTACAAAATAAAACTCACTTCAAAGACACAAAAGAAAAAATGCCAGAGGAAAGGGACTCCATATTTCAAACCCCTGGGTGTGAGAAATTATTGCTTAGGAAATTGACAGTGAACTTTGCTCCAGTGCTTCTTTATTTATCCTGCTCTGCACATTAATAATCTCATTATTTTAAATCATAATTGAGTTAACTGTGGATTAATGATTAGATTGATGATAATTTTAACTTTTTAGAGGTATTTCTCTGGAGAGATCTATGTACTATAGCTACATATAGCCAACAAGAAATTCAGTATCTGCAATGATATAGGTTTGTATAATATAATGAGCTCATTTTTTATAATCCCTGCCAAAACATCATTCAGTATCACAGTAGACTCTCAAGGCTCAATAGCACTCTATCATGAAGCCACCTACAAAATATGTTTTGTTTTAAGAATTTTTTTTATTTGGTGGTAGCATTAACACACATGGGATGATGCATTTAGATCTAGTTTTCTTTTTTTGGTAAAACTTGTCTAATTTTGACAATTGTCAAAGTCATTAATTATTCTTTTTTTAAAGATTTTATTAGTTTATTATTAGAGAGAGGGGAAGGGAAGGAGAAAGAGAGGGAGATAAACACCGATGTGTGGTTGCCCCTCACATGCCCCCAGTTGGGGACCTGTCCCAACCCAGGCATGTGACCTTACTGGGAATCGAACTGGTGACTATCTGGTTCACAGGCCTGTGCTCAATCAACTGAGCTACACCAGTCAGGGCCTAATTATTATAATTAAAATCTGTTTAGGGTTCCCAATTACAATAAATGATTGATACAAATAATTGTCTTCATCTTATATAACTAAGAGTTTTATGTCATCACAAGCTAAAGAGCCATAGTTCTAGACTTATACTTTAATATTGAATACTTTTTTCTTCAGAGAATTAAAATGTTTAGATTAATATGTCATTAGCAATTTTAGAAGTTGAGTCACACATGGAATACGGTATTATATTACATATAATATATAATTATATATAATATATATTACATTATCATTATATGTTCATTTATATCATATATTATTATATTTTATGTAGTATATAATTGTATTTAATATATATTATATATGATAGAATATATTACATAAACATATATTTTATATATTATATATTTTATATTTTCTCTATAATATATATATCTCAGCCATATGAAAAGAGATAGTGCCATTTGTGACAACATGGATGAATCTTGACAATATTTTGCTGAGCAAAATAAGTCAGATAGAAAAAGTCAAGAATCATATGATTTCATTTGTATGTGGGATATACAACTGAAAACAACAAGTGAACAAACAAGACAAAAAACAAAAACTCAAGACATAACAACAGTATGGTGGTTTCCAGTGGGAAGAGTTGTGTGAGGGTAGTAGAGGGTAATGGGGGTCCAATATAGGGTGATAGAAGATTTGAGTTTGGGTGGTGGGCATACAATGCAATGTACAGATGATGTATCATAGAACTGTGCACTCAAAACCTGTATAACCTAATTAACCAATGTCACTCTAATAAATTTAATTTTAAAATAAAAAAGCCAAAACATCTTTTATTATTGTTGTTCAAGTACAGCTGTCTCCATGTCCCCCCACACTCTCCCATGCCTTACCCACCCTCATCTCCCACCCTCAATCCTAACCCCTCTTTGGCTTGGTCCGTGGGTCCTTTATACATGTTCTTTGATGACCCCTCCCCTTCTTTTCCCTGTTATCCCCCTTCCTCCTTCCCATCTGGTCACTGTCAGTTTATTCTTTATTTCAATATCTCTGGTTATACTTTGCTTGTTTGTTTTGTTGATTAAGTTCCACTTATAGGTGAAATTATATGGTATTTGTCTTTCACTGCCTGGCTTCTTTCTCTTAGCATAATGCTCTTCAGTTCCATCCATGCTGTCATGAAGGTTAGGAGCTCCTTCTTTCTTTCTGCTGTGTAGTATTCCATTGTGTAGATGTACCATAGTTTTTTGATCCACTCATTTACTGAAGGGCACCTAGGTTGCTTCCATCACTTGGCTATTGTAAATTGTGCTGCTATGAACATTGGGGTGCATAGGTTCTTTTGAAATGGTGTTTCAGGATTTTTAGGGTATAATCCCAGCAGTGGAATTGCCAGGTCAAAAGGGAGTTCCATTTTTAGTTTGTTTTGTTTTTAAATATGTTGTTTTAAAGATTTTATTTATTTACTTTTAGAGAGAGAGGAAGGGAACAAGAGAGGGAGAGAAACATCAATGTGTGGTTGCTGCTCACGCATCCCCTACTGAGGACCTGACCCATAACCCAGGCATGTGCCCTGACTGGCAACTCTTTGGTTCACAGTCCAGTGCTCAATCCACTGAGCCACACCAGCTAGGGCCCATTTTTAATTTTTTGAGGGAATCCCATACTGTTTTTCCATAGTGGCTGCACCAGTCTGCATTCCCACCAACGATATACTAGGATTCCCTTTTCTCCACAACCTCGCCAGCATTTGTTGTTTGTTGATTTATTAATGATGGCCATTCTGACCCATGTGAAGTGATATCTCACTGCAGTTTTAATTTGCATCTCTCTGATGACTAGTGATGCTGAGCATCCTTTCATATGTTTCTCCTTAACATCTTAAAACATTACAATTTTTCACTGTTCTATTTTTTAAAGTTTTCATTATCTCCCAAGCAGTAAATCCTGTTATTTTTTTAGGATAGGGTAAATCTTTAAAAAAAATGCTATATTAAGTATGAAGAGTCATTCTTAGGTAATCTAAGTTTTAAATTGGGAGTTTAATGACTAATGATTTTAAATATATACTTATAAACATGGATTATCTCTTTTAGCTGTTGCTATTAAAATTTATATATTGAAACTTTTTTAATTTTAATATTTGTTTTACTTGGAAATTTGTTGCCTCCTGTTGTGTTAGGTTGTACATTGTGTTAGGTTGCACTGTGGTTACTTGCAATGACAAGGTGCCAAGAAAAAATTATTTTATTTAATTTTCCATGTGGAACTGAATTTACACTGCTCAAAGTGACAACCTTTTATTTTAAATAACATATATATGGTGTTAGAATGATTACACGAATATCAAAATTAATGTTTTAGATTTTTATTTATATTTAATAATAATTTATATGTCAAGAAAGTGCCTCCATACTGAATATTTTGACATAGTTTATTCACTAAACAGAATGCTGAAGCCATGGTTTGGATTGATATTTTCTATAAATGAATGAAGATAATTGCTTACATTCCTTTTTTTAAAGACTTTATCTTTAGAGCAGTGTTAGGTTCACAGCAGATTTTAAGGAGGTACAGATGTTTCCTGTATATCTGATACTTTCATACATGCTGTCTCCTCCATTGTCAACATTTCCTCCTAGAAAGATATATTTGTTAAAATTGATAAACACATATTGACACATGGTAATTATCCAAAATCTACAATCTATATTACAGTTCTTGGCATTTTGCATTCTATAGGTTTGGACAAACACAGTGTCATGGATCCATCATTATAGCATCATTCAGAGTGTTTTTACTGCCTAAGTTCCTGTGCTCTTCCTATTTACTCCTTTTCCCCCAAACCCAGTCTCTGGCCACTGTTGATTTTTTTACTGTGTCCACAGTTTTGTCTTTTCCTGAATGTCATATAGTTGGAATCACATAGTATGTTGCCTTTCCAGATTGGCTTTTTTTATTTAGTAATATGCATTAGATTTTCACATGTCTTTTCATGGCTTGAAAAGTCATTTCTCTTTAATGCTGAATAATATTTTATTGTCTGGATGTACCACAGTTTATTTATCCATTTACCCACTGAAGGACATTTAGTGACTTCCAAATTTCAGCAATGGTGAATAAAACTGCCACACACATCCACATGCACATATTTATGAGGACACAAATTTTCAAGTCCTTTGGTTAAGTGCCAAAACAGTAAGTCAACATTGGTATATTATTAACTAAAATAAAAAGTACACAATCTTAAGTATCATTTAATGGATTTTCATGAAGTGAATGCACTATGTAATTCAAAGCATACAGAGTTCAAAAACAGGCAAAGTAAGTCTCTGCAGCTGGAAGTCAAGACCCATTGTAATAATTCTGGGAAGATGGGTGGTGACTGGAGGGGCATGAAGTGTGCTTCTAGGATGTGGGTCAACTTCTAAACATTTCTTGCAAGATAGGTTGATTATTGGCAACAAACACCTCAATTTTTGTTTGTCAGAAAAAAAGTCATTATTTCGCCTTCAATTTTGAAGGGTAATTACACAGAAAATGTAATTTTATATTGGTAGTTTTTCTCTATCCTTTTTTTCTCTCTTCTTAAATGGTTGTTCAGGGGAAGTTGGATGTAATTCTTATTTTTATTCCTTTTCAGACAAGATGCTTATTTCCTCTCACTTCTTTTAGGGTATTTTCTTTTTTATTCATTTTCTATTATTTGAAATACCTAGAGGCTTTTTTGGCTTTTTTCCCCTTGGCATTTACTGAGTTTCTGAGGTCTATGGTTTGGCATATTACATTAATTTGGGAGATTCTCAGACCTTATGGTTTCAAATATTTCCTCTTTTCCTTTCTTCTTCTTCTGCTATTCTAATTACACCTATGTTATACTTTTTGTAGTGGTCCCACAGTTCTTGGATTTTCTGTTTTGTTATTCTCAGCTTGTAAGCCCTTTGCTTTCTGGTTTTGGAGATTTCTATGAATATATCTTCAAGCTCAGTGATTCTCTTCTCAGCCATTTACTTTGTACTAATAAACCCATCAAAGGAATTCTTCATTTTTGTTATTTTTAATCTCTAGCATTTCTTTTTGTTTTTTGGTTTTTTTTTTAGGATTTCCATCTCTCTACTTACATTGCCAGTTGGTTCTTGCATGGTATCTATTTTATCTATCTCCCTTAGTATAGTAAGAATGATTGATTTAAATTCCTGGTTTTAATAACTCCAACATCTCTGCCATGTGTAATTCTGATGCTTGCTCTGTCTCTTCAAATGGTGGTGTTTTTTGTTTGTGTGTTTGTATTTGCCTTTCAGTATATCGAATTGTTTCTTGATAGCCAGACATGAGGTACTTGGTGAAAGGAACTGCTGTAAATAGCCCTTTAATAACGTGGTGGTGTGGTGTGGGTGAAGGCGAAGTGCTCTGTAGTCCTTTGATTCGGTCTCACCCTTCCAGGGAGCCTATGCCTCCAGACAATGACCGGCACAAGTGTTTCTCATTTTCCCCTGCACCCTTAATTGGAACAGGATGGCTAGTACTGACTGAAGTTAGGTATTTTCCTTGCTATGAATCAGTTAGGCTTTGATAATATTACAGCTGGTTAGTCTCTGGTTAAATAGTTAGTTCCTCCTGCGTTCAGGCCTTGCTAAGAACAGAGTGCTCTGGCATGTTACAGAATGGTTCCTTTTTCTCTCCCGCTGGAAGCACAAGGTGATTTTCCCCCAGTATATACTGTGAGAACTTGGTCAAACTCTTGGAGGTTCAGTCCCACAAAAATATGGGGTCTCCCTTACGACTGGGACCCTCTGGAATATTAACTGTCAGACTGTCCACACTGAGCATCCAGCACTTGGTCAATGCCCGCTGACATTCTCCTAACCAGCACTGGTGTTGCGGCAGTTCCCAGCCCTGGATCTCAGGTTAGCTGTGATGCTGCAGATTGCCTGCCTCCCCAGTCCTGGGCCTGTCTTGTCATCTCGTCTCTCTTAGAGATCCAGGAAAAGGTGTGGATTTTTCAGTCTGTACAGCCTTTCATTTGTTGTTAAGACAGAAGGTGATTTTCAAGCTTCTTACATGTGGAACAAAACCAGAAGTTCACTTAGAGGTTTTTACGAACTCTTATTTATGTTTTACAGTTGATTCTTGAAATGCATGGATCCACTTACATGTGCTCCTTTTTTTAATAAAATAAATTATTATAAATTTATTTGCTCTTCCTTATGATTTTCTTAAAAACATTTCTTTCTCTAGCTTATTTCATTGTAAGAATACTGTACATAATACATAGAACATACAGAATATGGTTAACTCTATGTTATCTGTAAGACTTCCAATCAACAGTAGGCTATTTAGTAGTTAAATTTGGGGGTAGTCAAAGTTAGATGTGGATTACCAATTGCGTGGAAGTTCAGCACCCCATATTCTTCATATTGTTCAAGAGTCAACTGTACATACATACTCAGCACTCAACATGGAAGGTTTATTATAATATAACATTATAACAAAATTTTATTTAGCTATTAAAACCTTTGAAAATGGAAGTGGATTAAACTTCTACATTCATTATTTAAAGCTCAAATAACCTTGAAGACAATTTGGACAAATAAAAATCTCTGATTATTGTCCTAACGCAATCTGATCTTGTAATTTCCAAGCATATGTATCTTTCCTCTTAACAATATTTGGCATAGAAAGGTTATGTATGTGAACAAAATAATGTAGTAAGCAAGTAGGAGAAAGACCAAAGCAAGCAAGTAATACAAGGTGTTAATTCTGGATTCAGATTCTAGAAGCTGAATTATGTTCCATATCCATTTTATCTCTTTATTTTTGGACTCGGTTATCAAAAATTAAATCTGTCAAGACTAATAAGAACATATAAAAATATGCTACTTACATTGATCACCAACTCTAAAATAATAAAGCTGCTTTACCAAGAATGTAAATAGACTAAACCAACATTACAGATTACTCTAAACACATATAAAATTTCTAAGTTAAAAAAAAATTATTTGAGGACAAAGTAAAAAGAGAGGCATTGAATTAGAATGATACCTTTATTTTATGACCTATAAATAGTTCATATAGGTACCTAATTTTCATGCTAGCCATATATCTGAAATGCTGATTTTGAAATGATTCTCTGCTTGTTACTATAAAAATGTAATTTACTGGTGTATGAATTAAATGTGTTCATGGGATGGGTTATGAATAATTTTCACAGCCTTCTAGTTTCTATCTTCCTGGAACTTACTTTTTATTATTTAAAGAATTCAGTTTAACTTACTGTTAGGAATTACAATACCAAATTGTTTTCAGGCCATTTCAAGTGCAAATATTATGGCATACCTTTTGTTTTTAAATTTAAGATGGAAAATATTGCGACACTTTTGTAGGCTGATGGGAATCACTTCTGTATAAATAAAAACTGGCATTTCAGGAGAGAGGAGACGCCTGCAAGACTGATTGATATCTTTAGGTAGTCAAGAAGGGAGTGGCTGCCCTTAGATGGTTTTTAATCAGCATCCAAGGAATGTGAAGGAGTGGGAGAGTATTTAGCAATTCTCTCTTTTATTTTATTTTTTTTTGTTTTAATTGTTGTTCAAGTACAGTTTTCTGTCTTTTACTCCCATCCCAGCCCATCCTACCCCAGTTCTCTCCTGATCGCTTCTCAGGCTAATTCATAGGATGAGAGGAAGGGCAAGGGAAGGATTAACATGTTTGAGAGGGAAAGAGAATTTGTGAAATAAATCACAGAATCATTGAGAGAACTGATTAAGGAAATGTAGTTGGGTTGCTTAGGGAAGTAAAAGCAAAATTTATGTTTGATAATCATGACTTGAAAGTCAATATGGTGCTATAAGGAGAGATTTTTCCAAGCAAGTTGAGAAGGCACATGAGGAATTGGCTATAGAACCTAATACATGTCTAGCAGGCTTAAGAACAAAACAAGAGTGAGAACAAGTGAAAAATCTATAGGTCCTGGAAGAGTCAAGGAGATTTTTAGCAGAATGTATCTATGACCTTGAAAATAATACCTGAGGAGGGTCGGGGATGAGATCATTGGCAAAGAGGAAATCAGGAAATAGTGATGTGACACAATTGGAAGTATCATTTCCAAATATATCGAAAGTATCAAGAACATTTACAGGACTGATTAAAAAAGAGGAAAGATGAATTAATTATTGTTAAGAAGATGGGGGTGTTGGTAGGGCCTTTCCAGGACAATGACGGGCGCTGAGATTCCTTGCTTTAGTTAAGTCTATGGAAAGTGGGTGGCACCGAGCATATACATAGAACTACTCATATTACAATGAATTATTAAGTTAAAATATTCACCTATGGATCATCTATATTCCAATTTTTAAAAAGAATTCCCCAAAAAGTTCTCCATAAAATTTTCTCATTAAATTCAGTTTATAATTTAGTAGTATAAAATAGTATTATAACAATGCTTATACTATAAAACAAATGGCACATATTAAATTTTAGCATTTTAAGTTTCATATAAATGCTTGCTTTCACCATATTTTTGGTGACAAGGAGAAAGAAGGAATGCTTTCATAGAATCTCATATTTTATTTTCCATTATCAGTTATTATTGATTTTCAGTTAGCCATGGCTCTCCAGTCCAGGAGATTTTATATATATAAAAGATTTTTTTGCACACTACCTTGAAGTTATTTCGCTTTGCTTTCTTTTCTGTGGCATTTCATTTAAAGTTCCATAAAGCTTCTGCCATTTTTACTTTCTGTGTGAAAATTTTAATTACACGAGTTATGGCTTATTTATCAAAGTCCTGGCAGTATCTAATATTGCTAAAAATTTAGCATAACTCCCAATTGGCATTAAGAAAACAAATATTAGCAGTACAGTGCTTCTTCTGTCCCTAAAGATAACATTCTAGGGTCAGAAAAATCACATCAGTGTAATGCAACATAATTTCTCATTTGCTTTTGTGCTCTTACCTTGAATAAAAGCAACAAATATGTTTTTAAACACTGTTCACTGATCTCTAAGATTATGGACAATTTCCCAGATGGAGTCCAGGTAGAGCAATTTTACACAATTCAAGGGCAATAACTATTTATAATTATTTTTCTTAATTAGAAAAGACAATCTAATTATGTTTCATTGAAATCGCCGAGATAAGGCTGTCATTTGAGAATACAATGTGAATTTGTATAATTGTATCATAAATGAAATAATATTTATTAACAAATGTTTTGTGATCTCTCCACAGAGGTAAAAAATGGACCTCCTCCCAGTTAATAGAATAATTAAACTTGGTTCTGTTTGCTTTTGTCTAATTCAGGGTGATGGGATGCAGTATCCACAGAGGCCACAGGCAGCGTCCCAAGATCTGTTATGTGAAGGCACACATGCCTGGAATGTGGCCTAAAATAAATACTACGTGCCCTTGGATAACTAAAGAAGCTCTCTTTGATAGTTAGAGGTCTTTGATATTCTTCACCATGCAGTGGGTTTACTTTAAATAAATTGGGAGCAGGTGGAAGTTATAGAGATCCAAAATTATTAGGTAATTTTATATTACTTATATAAATGCAGCTTATGAATAGAAACTAAACTGTATTTTTTAATTTGGGGGTTAAAATATTTTTTTAATTTACTTAAAATTGCACATTAAATCTCTGTTGACATCTAGTACCTAGATTTTGGTTTCCAATATCCTTTTTCAATTAAAGGAACCAGGGTTCCTTGGAGAAATGACTGAGTCTAGGACTGAGAGAGGTATTATACAAGATGAAACTACAGTACCTTGTTGCGCCAGGATCTAATGAAATGGTAAAAATTTAAAATCCTTCAATGATGAAGTACATAAAGGAGATATAAGGGACACCCAAAAGTGCTACCAATGGCATAAGCTGGAAACATTAAGGAGCAAAGTAAGTAAAATAATATTAGAGTATAACCCAAAGTATAAAATTAATATTCATGCTTCATAACTGATGTAAATTAATCAACTGGTTGGGTAGATATATTTTCCCATTGAAAACAGTTCCATATAACTTATGTAGCTACTCTACTCTTAAGGAGGGGGAGCATAACTCCCCACTCATTAATTGTGGGCTTCATATAGAGGCTTTCTTCTAAAGAGTATAGTATGGAAAGTGAGAAAACAAAAGAGTAACTTCACATGGGGAAACCAAATACTAAATACATCAAGCTAGATGATCAAGGTTAGCGGGTGATACGTAGTAAGTCACACTGATACTGTGTATTCTTGTGTGATGTGATGAAAATGGTACTTGGCCTCTATGGCCTTTCTTCCCCAAATGCATTATACCTCCATAATCAGGAAAAAACATCAGACAAATCAAAGTTGAGTGACATTCTGCAAAGTGTCTCACAAGTAATACTCAAAGCTCTCACGGTCATCAAAAACAAGGAAAGCCTGAGAAAATGGGACGGCCAACACCAGCCAAAGAGACATGACTATTAAATGTAATGTATTATCCTCAATAGGACTCTGGAAGCAAAAATAGACAGTAGGGAAAACCAAGAAAATCTGAATAAGTTGTAAACTTCACTTAAAAGCAATGACTCAATATTGGTTAATTAATTGTGACAAATGCACCATACCATTGTAGGATAATAATAATAGTGAAAATTGGGTATGGAATATATGAAAACTCTCTGTAGTATCTTCACAATAATTCTGTAAGTCTAAAATGGTCTAATGTGAAAGGTGTATTAATAATTTTGAGTGAGTGATGCACATATATTTAAATGTGCTTTCATAATGCATGCTATTATAAAGCTTGAAAGTTTATACATATAATTATTTTCTTTTAAGAAAGAAATTAAGAATTTCAAATTACCTCTATTGATACTTTCTTTGTATTTGAACTTTATTTATTGACCTAGTATGATTTCCTGACTTTAAAAAACAATGTGGCTTTGTAGCCAGGTTTTATTTTTGCAGAACAAATTTTATAATTAAACTCTAAGTTATATAATTTGGCTTTTTCTGTAGCAAAGAGATGTATGTTATCTGAGAGCCCCTTTGATTTTTGACAATAATCTGAGTACAACTGGCAATCTTTGATTACTAAATCTTGCAATGAATAATTCTAAAGTGGATTCTTTGTTTATTAAAAGGGTATTTCTTGATATCAGAAGACCATGCATGTGTTTTTAACTTGTTTTTAACACTTATTTCTTCCAAGTATTACAGAATTTTAAAAACTTTCTCAGTATGAAGTAGGTTTATAATTTGGAAAAATCTACTTAGTATTTAACAACATGTGTGCTATTTATGTTTAAAATATAAGTAAACACATGTGTTTTATATGTGTGTAATACTTATAAACCCAAATATCATGTTCTTTCTAGTAACATAGGCCTTAGCGATTATTCCAATTTATTTATCCAGATGAAAGAATTCAGGGCAAGAGAGGGTAACTATATTTAGTTTAGTTGACTGAAGCTACAACCCAGTCTTTCTTAATTAACATTTCAATGCTTCTCCCAGTTCATCTCACAGAACCAGTTAACAGAGTAGTATTAAACAGCCTGGTGGAAAAATTCTGTGTTGAAGATGTTAAATAGAAGAATATTACATCACCAAACATCAGTGAGAAGCATACACATTTTTATGACAAGTGCATTGATTTGAACCCACATTGCTCTGTGAAATATCTGTATTCTAAATTCCTACAGTTATTTTTTGTACATTTATAATTAATGATCACCCAAACTTCTGCTCTCGATTTTCCATGATTGATTCTCACTCAATCCAAATAGATTTTAAGGAAAGTAATGAAGAAAATGTATAAGTAATTTTATTTTAAAACAGTAAGTGGCATTTTTAAGTGATATTCTAATTTTAGTTGAAAGTGTATTTAAAATACTTTGTAACCATTCTGGAGAATGTGAGTAATTCTTGTTTGATTTTTTTGTTTCTCTATGCTTTTATGGGTTTTTTTGCCACCTACTTTAATTTTTTCCCTATTCAATAGTACGTGCAAAAATAACTAGGCAAAAACAGCCAAGAGATGTAAATGTTACATAGTTGGTTTTTAGAAGACAAAAGCATCTCAGACATAACTTATTCCAGCTGGAGAAACAATTTAATTAGAGAAATTAAGTGGCTGCTCAAGTATATAAACTGCTGCAAGGTTGTAACCTGGAACCTATTCTCAACTCTGGGTTCAATACTCTTTCTGAAGCTTTACATTATTTCTAGGTAATTTGTGTAGAATATTAAAATTCTCTCTCTTATAACCACAACCCCACACATACAACATTCAAACATATATACACATATATTCCACAGCAACAGCTGTGGTATTTTCTTCCAGACTACTGTTTAGAAATAATTTACACAGATGCCAATTTTATATTTATAGTCATGTAGTTCAATTCCTAGAATAGAAATATGAATGCATTCTTCAAATGGCTGCCAAATTTGTATATGTACTGTTTCTGTGTGTGATGTGGAAGATGTTATACTTATATTTCATTAAAGGACCTATAGTTGACAAGACTTACTTTGCAAACAATATCAGGTTCCTTGATAACTTGTCAATGTTACTTTTAAAATTGGTCTTAGTCATTTAATGGAGGATTATTTAATAATTTTTAGAGTGTGTACATTTTCTATTAAGTAAATTCATTCACTATGTTAGCATTCTGAAAAAAAACACTGAATTTAATTAAAATAATAATATTCCAATCTTTCATGCTGCCCAACCTTATTTGGTAAAAAAAGAATTCTAGAAAGATATACCTAATGAGTTAATTTTTCATATGTGTGTGTTCAGGAGTGTGTATATGTGTGCTATCTGATAATAAAATAATGAAAGAACCCTCCGTAAAGATATCTGGTCTATTTGGCTAAAGGAGAGCATGTTTAGCCCTGGCTGGTGTGGCTCAGTTCATTGGAGCCTGTTCTGTAAACCAAAAGGTCCTGGATTAGATTCCTGGTTGGGCACATGCCTCTCTCTCACTTCATTGCTTCTCTCCCACTCTCTATCCCTCCCTTCCCCTACAATCAATAAGCATGTCCTCAGGTGAGGATTAATAAAAAGGTAGCATATTTATAAAATGCTGATGAATGTATCTGAGAGTTCTCAATCTTCCCTTAATTCTTGCAGTTATAGTTCATGCAGGCAGGCCAAAATCTCATGTGGAGGGAGTATTCCATTTGGCTAAAAAACACCAAGAAGGCACAATTAATCTTAGTCAGATATAAAGTATGACTCATGCATTCTAAGCTGATCTCAGTCTTATCCTAGCACCACAAACTCATATTTCTTTTTCTTTAGAAGGATATTTTATAACAAATTGAAACCATAAAGAGTGAGATAATTAAAAAGAGACTTTTGACCTCACCTTCTGCCTCATAATGCCTTGGAGATACATTTTCATCAAAACCCAACCTAAATGGGTACATATTTTAATATTTGGCTAAATTATCGCAAATGTGCTGAGACATATTACTAGCATGTTACATTTGCTTTTTATGAGCTGTGTGCTCCCCTCCCTAATTTCATGCAGTTAAATCACATTCCTGAGGCTTATCAAGATAAATTAAAGGTTGGCACAAATATTAACCCTATTTGTACCTTAGGTATCATAGCCATTCTAGTAGTTATAGAGAGACATAGTTATGACTGTCTACAAGGTACCCAGAAGACTCAAGCTTGTGGGGTATCAAAAAAGAAAAAAGTCACCCATATCAGTTCATATCCTTATGTCTAACACACACATGCACACACTTCTAATTGATTGTGATGTGTATATCATGCAGAAATAAACAATATTAGAAATCAAATTATGCCTGATTTTGGTTTGAGCATTATTTTTACTAATAAGCAAATCATATTTTTCTTTTTCAATAACTAATTTTTCATTTTATTTCACAGAAAAAAGGGATGTAAAAAGATTTTATACATTCAAGCTAGACAGGCCTATAACATAATCTTAACTCAACCACAAAATATGTGTACAATTAGACAAAACTGAAACTTTTTAGAGATTAATTTTGTTCATTTCCAACAAGACTGAGAGGGATGTTGTGATTGTTGAATAAAACAATGTTCCTGAAAGGCTGGTACAATCATAGCATATAGTTAAGTGCTAATGAGTAAATAGCAGTTCTTTTCTTGAGAAATATTTTTGCTATCAAAATGACATTTTTGGTGAAGATACTTATTATTCAGATGATATCTAGATATTGAAAGGAATTTGAAAACAGGACCATAGCAATTAAGTTTAATTACTTTTAATAAACAGTTGCATAATATTTGTCTCCCACTTGAATAATAGTGAATTTCTTTTTCTTTATAGGGCAAGTGATGTTTGAACTTGATATGATAATAATTAATTTAATGTAGAAAGACAATAGGTCGGTGACTGGCATTTTATACTGAGAAAACTTCAGTGAGGAAAGGGGAATAATTTATGAGGATGCTGATGGATCGAAGCTATCTGCAGAATGTTATTCCAAGGCCTTAAAGTGTTTAGGTGCCCTAGTCTTATTTAAAAATGGTCTGTAGCTTTTATATACATATAGAATACCCCACTGTGATTAAATCTGGACAGGACAACTTGGTCTAATTTAAGTGATGCTTCTATATTTGGGTCTTTTTGTCAGATTGCATTGATGACTCAAAGCAATCATATGACTGGCACTAAAAGATTCTAAAATAATTTACAGGAATATTTGGTTCATGCTAATGGTCATTCAATGTCAGTATGCATACCTTTCATACAGAAAGCTGATTAAATAATTGAACTATGGTAAACATGTTCTGTGTTATTGGAACAGGTTAAAATTTTCTCATAATACATTTTATTTATATTTTTATAAAATCAGGAATATAAATTAGTTTTAATAAAATATGAGATACTTTGTATTTTTGTGCAGCATAAGAATCTTAAAAATATGTGATATGTTTTAAAGAATATGTCTGAAACATTGTTCTCTACAGTAATTTTTAAGCCCAAAAGTCAAACTTTTCTTGCCTTAAAAATAGAGTGTGGTAGTGATTAAGGAATGGGAGAAGAATATCAAATGAGAATAATGGCTACACTGAAGGAAATCTCAAAAAGTTACATAACCCCAGTTAATTCATCAGAGTCACCAGTTTGGACTGCTTTATAGGTCTAACATCATTATTTTACCCACAGAGTTGACTTGAATCTTTGAGATTAGCTTGTGCTCTTGAGATTGATAAGTGCTATGTGGAAAAATACTTCTCAAGTTTCAAATTATTACTTTACAGTGAGGAATTAGAGAACTATATTTATCATTCTAGAATACTAAGGTGTAACCTATTTCCTGTACTGAGAAGAATAGAACACTTCAGAAAAACTATGGTTCATTTATACAATGGAATACTACACAGCAGAAAGAAAGAGGGAGCTTCTACCCTTTGCTACAGCATGGATGGAACTGGAGAGTGTTATGGTAGGTAAAATAATTCACATGGTGAGAGACAATTACCATATGATCTCACCTATAAATGGAACCTAATCAATAAATCAAGCAAGCAAGCAAAACATAACCAGAGACATTGAAATTAAGAACAATCTGTCATAATCCTCTGGGAGGTGAGAGGGCATATTGGGGGGCAAAGGGGGAAGGGTTTTCAGGAACATGTATAAAGGACATATGGACAAAACCAAAGGAGGGTAGGACCAAGGGTGGGAAGTTGGGATGGCTGGAGTAGAAGCGGGGAGTAGTGGGGGGGAAATGGAGATGACTGTACTTGAACAACAATTTGAAAAATGTGAAAAAAAAAAAAGAATAGAACGCTTCTCAGGTTAAATCCCTGCTTAGATTTTTGGAAAACTTTATATCTACCAATACTATGTAGTCTTAAGAATAATTCTTTGCCTCCCCCAAATCAATGATAGATACCAAAAATGACCTAAAGTATCTGACTTCTTGAACCTAGCATAACAGCCCTAGAACCTCCATGTATGCTGTGGGCTGTGAAGTGGTGGTTGACTGTAGAAAGGGTGTGCCTCTCCCCTGTCCCCTCTGACTAACAGTGGTTGGTTAATTACTGGATCTTAGACAGATGCACACACATCTGATGCCAAGATGATATAATCATTTAAGTTCTTTACAGATTACTAATCATTACATAGTTTACAATGATTTAAAGATATTTATTGTTCATCTTGAAATATTTTCAGAAAATTCCCTGAAAATTTTTAGAAATCCACTAAGAAGAGATAATATTTCCACTGAATTCCTTGTATCAGGCTGTACTCAAAGGTAGTTAACTTCTGAGCCACAACTTTTATCAGTTTATGGCTTAGATCCATAGAAAATAGTTTATTTAAAAATAAATATCCATCCTGTGGTTTACAGAATTTTCTGATGAATCAGCTAGTTCTCAAAATATTTTCTTAGTAATATAAAAACCAAAGAGTGAAGGCAATAATAGTATACTATATCCTTTACACCTTTCATTAAAAATATTATTACATAATTTGATCATTTGCTTTTGCTCAATATTAAATTTATATAATTTGTATTCTTTATTCAAAGTTTTGATGTCAAAATTTATATAATGTGGAAAAGAATGTAAGACTCAAAATTGGTAAGTGAATGTTCTCACAGACCAGATGTAATATAAAGATCACTTTCTGAGCCTGCATTTAATTTTCTTTATGAAAGGCCATTATTTTTATACTGTTAGTGTACTCTAATCTCTCATTTAAGCACAAGTAATTTTAGTAAAAAAAAATAAAGTTTGTATATTATTATAGACATCTGTATAGTCAATTAACTCAGAGAAATTATCAAAAATTGAGATTCTTCTATTACAGGCTTTTGTCACATCATCTCTACCCTTCTGAATTGTTTCAACAGAGTTACTTATAGAATTACAACAGAATAATAACTTATCCATAATTCATATTCCTAGTTCAGTCCATTTGATACCCATTACTACTATGAACCTTTTTTTCTCTCCTGCTAACTGCAATTTGTATAAACATGGAACTAGCAGACTTAGGAATTTCTTCACTTATTTTATAAATATTCATACTCAAAACTAATAAACATTAATAAGCAGCAGTAGAATAGGTGTTAATTGTTGTGCTGGCAAATTATTTTCTAAATTTGAACAAGTTTCAGATTATATGGGAGAGATAAATACTGCAGAGCATCAGGAGTAAACTGTGTCATAAATCAAATATAATGGGCAAATACATAGAACAATTGAAATATTAAATTGGAAAATGGAGATAATCACAAAAAGTAAAAAAAACATTATATTGTAGTGGGTTTGAAGGTTAAATGAGTGTGCATTCTTTATAGGTTCTCACAGGCAATAAATATGAACATTTGTGTTTTTAGATTTTTAATGTCAAAAATTAAAATGTTAGGGTTTTGATTGTTTCTGTAGATGTTGGCTATGTTGAGTATGAAAAGGTTAAGTAAATAAAATATCTCATCAGCATAATTTTGAAGTTACAACATCAGCATTGGCAGGCACTTTGCTAAATACTATAAATGCAAATATTACATTTCATTTATTGTCCTTGAAAGTTGCACTCTAGTAAGACTACAAATAAAAATAAGAAATTATTTAAATAAATAATAAATGCAAGAATCGCCATTCAAAAAGCTCCCATAAGAGCATATGTGAGGGGGAGAATGTGCTTTGGAAGGTGGGGAGCTCTTTAACAGATATTCGTGCTGAGTCCATATAAAGGATGGGGGGAGGGGAGAACGTGTGATTGCTTCATCCCAGAAAATGAACGGAATATTCCAAGGCATAAATGGGCCTTTAGTTATGACTGTATTATAGAGTACGTGTTTGGGGATAGCATAAGGGTGGAGATACATGCAAAGGTCATATCATGAAAGGTTGTGAATACAGATTTTGAGATTTTACTAAATTTGATACTTTACTGAATGTGGTAGAATACATTTTTTTAGAGTCTAAGACATTACTGATTGTAGAAGGAGCTTTTCGAGCAGAGCTACATTTGAACTTCAGAATGATTACTCTTGCTCTGATCATGTGACTTGGTTAGGGAGTGATTGTACCTAAGGCAGGAGGACCATTAGACTGATTTTGTGGTGAGCTAAGCAAAAAATGAGAAGGACCTGAATTAAGCCAAAATCAAGAAAGAATGCAGAAAGGATATTAAAGAGATGCTAAGATTATCAAGTTAGCTGAACTGATTAAAGATGACTCCCCAGAGGTGTCAATGAAAGGCAGATCCTAGGTGGCGGTGGCATTTTTTGAAGGAGAAATGTGGAAGGAGGATCTAGTTGAGGTTCAAATGGTGAATTCAGTTTTAAAATTATTGAAGTTGAGTTTGAAGAACCTATAAAATATGCAGGTGGAGATATCCAGTAGAAAATTAGAAATCTAGAGCTCAGGAATATAATTAAGATTAACTATCAATTAAAAACTATGTTTTATATTAATTTACCTCCTAAATCTCTTCTGATATTATCCATCACCAGCCAGGACTCTCTCTACTCTGATGATTTTTTTCAGTTAAAACATTTTTCCTTCTGTTTTATTGATTTGATTTTACTTTTGAAGTTTTATTTATTTTTCAAGACTTAATAGTTATGCCTAGTTATAGACACCAACTCTAGACTACTGTTATGAATTTCTCTTCAAGAAAAAGAAAAACCCTACTTCAAGAAATAAGGAAGAAACATATTTTGCTCTCAGCACAACCAATTTTCCATGATTAAACAAAATTTAAATTTGGGTCAATAAACTTCATGGAATGTTTTTATATGTTAGGTACGGTGCTGGAGATAAAGGAAGATGCACATCACTGGTTCTCAAAGTGTACACATTTTAATAGAGATTTACAAGAAGACTACTGAATTGCCATTTAAACTTACCATTATAAAAAAAGAAGTGTGAAATGTATCCAAGTGAAGGGCAAAAGAAGTATTGATCAACTCTACCTGTGGATAGAGTTCAGTTAAAAATAGAATTGACATACTATGATTCTAATTATTTCATTTATGTCTAATACTTTTATTTAACCATTCAAAAAATACGACTAGAGAAAAAGACATATTTTGTAGAAATATCCCATGAATTTGTCTTAAAATTCATTGGCAAACTTCTATGAAAAGTGAAACTTAACAGTTACTGACATATAATATTGATGCTTATAATTTTGCTATATAACATAAAAAATGCATTCATCAAAACACATTTCTTCAGTTGTTTTAAAATGCTAGGTTAAATTTTATCAGTATTCTCTTGCTTTACTAAACAGAATACTGACAACATATATTACAGTCATATGGCTTTTCTCTCTTCTCAGAAATAATGTCAGTTCATGTGGGATTTCATTATAAAAATAAAAAGAATTGGCTACAGAGTAAATGATTCTTCAGAACCACACCTAACTATGATATAATATAGTAAGATTTATGGAGAAAGCCAAGTTTTTCTTTAAATAGTAAATACTAAAAAAAAAAAACTTTAATTTCAAAGAAGGATTCTATTTCAATTTTACATATAAACATGCTTTCATTTTGAAATACAAAACAAATCAGAATGTTGGCATAGTTGTTAGTATTTGAAAATTAGTTATAGAATAGTTTGTGTGGAGATGTATATAAAGGATATTTCTAATACTCTTCTTGGTACTATAAAATCTAATAAGCTAATCTGTGTCTCAGGTCTACAAGAATGTTATCAAAAACTGGTAACAGATATACTGTGCCTTTAATTTAATTCTCAGTACAGTCTATTATAGTTATAGGAAGTACCATTAATTTTGTGAGGGTAACACCAGAACACAATGCTATCACAATACACATTTGTGATTCCTTGGTTCTAATATGATTCCACATATATTCTTTTAAAGGCTAATTATTAAGGACTGATAATTATTAAAATTATTCATTTTAAGCTTAAATGTTATTTAATGTATTTTATTTTATATTATTCTTAGAATAATTTTGTAGTTAAATTTTTTTAATATTTTAAAGTTTTTTCATATTTTCTTAAAATTCCAAAAGAATCTCAAGCATGTATTCTACTTATATTAAATAAATAAATACATAAATGTAATGTAATACACTCAGAATCAATTTTTAAGAAATATAATGAGTGCTGTGTTTGACTAGTCACCATCCCTGGAAACAAGCAAAAAAGTCATTTTGCCTTTGTATTGGTAGTATGACTGTTACAACTTTCTTATGATTAAATCAGCTTTGATAATTCTACATAGGATTACAGTTGGAGACTGATGATACTAGGTCTCTGGGAATTGATTATATGATTGTGTAAACAGATGATAACATCAATGTGACAGAAATTATAGTCACAGTCCTTTTTTTATTTTTTAGCATTTCAGAAACTCTGTTCCTAATCCAGTTTAGGTAGATCAAGTTTAATGTGGGAGAGGACCATTCAATCTTACAAAAGGACACAGTCAAGAGGAATAAGCTACAGCCAAAACAGATTTGCATGTGAAGTATTGTATGGATAGTGCCTTGTGTGTTTTTCTTTTATGCCATGAAGTCCCTGTAAAATAAGGACGTTAATAGCATTTTCCTCATAGGTTGCTAAGAACAAGGCCCATTTCATAGGTAAGTGCTATGTAAGTAATAGCTCTCATAATTTTTGCTCTAGTTCTCCCTTCTTTCCCTCTGAGAGTTCCTAGGAACTCCACATTCTTCTCATTCTATTACGCAAAAGTTAAACTCCCCAGTCTCTTACATCCAGGTTGTTTATCTCTCTTATACATTCCTACAATGTTCTGGATATATTTTGATATAATACTCACACTCTGCTGAAATTACCTAGTTAGTTACTAGGCCCACAAAAACATAAAATATGACCATCTTATTTATAGTGCTGTGTCAAGTAAATAGCACTGGTCTACTACTTAGTAAATAATTAGGTAGAGGAGAGGAAGGTAGGCAGACAGACTACTCCAGCTAGTAATTCATTTGTTAACTAATACTACCCATTCCTCACTTACTTAATTTGGATTTTCTATAATCCACTTCCAGTACTGGTCCAAAGACCATGTATGTTCTCTACCCCTGATGAGGCCAGATATGTTTCAAAATTCATTCATTTCTATTCCCTCTCTCTCTCTCTCTCTCTCTCTCTCTCTCTCATCCCTCTAACAAGTGGGTAATTACCTCAGTTTTTGCTAACAATAGAATGCATGAAAAATAAGGTTTTCAGAACCTTTCAGAGTTGGGAACTGCAAGAAAAGAATTGTAAACTTCTCATGTTAGAAAAATTAAAACATGTTAGAGTAGTTAAGAAATCATTGTCCTCTAATCTAAGTGAATTTTTCAATTGTATTGGAGGAAAAATATCAAAACAAGAATTTTACAAAGAAACAGAACATCATCAGAGATGAGTTTTTTAAAAGTTCTTTTTGAGTTAAGAAAAGTAAAACTCTTTATGTTCTGTTTGACAAGGATAGCTATTCAAGCATGTACATTTAATTTATTCTTCACATGGAATGAACCACAGGCCGAGCACTTTATTTAGTATAATTTAAAAAGTCAAGTGTTAACTGAATATCCTTCATGCCTCCTCTACTTGGGAATAAAAATTATGTTACCTTAACAGTTGGATCCAAATCCTCTGATTGATAGTTTATGCCAGCTCTTAGCTTCCCTCAGGGAGTACCTTAGCATTATTTCATGTCTTTTCTGAGTCTGAATCACTACTAGAATTCCCCTCATTTTGCTTCAGGTTTTCATTCTCTTTCTCCTAAACAGTCCTGTACAACAAGCCACCCCTACAGGGCTGCACATGAATCAGGAGTTACTTCATCTCTGTTGCTCATTCCAGGACCACAGAGCTTCCCTGGGATCACCATCCATATACCTCTGTGATTTGCTCCATTGTTCGTGGTTACCAGCATCACCTCACACTGCTAGGATGCTAGCCTCTCTTTTCATTTCTTTGTGGATACTCCACAGAGGAGTTGTGTGGGCCTGTTATTCTTTTAAAAATATATTATTTATATCATTATTTTATTATATATTTTTTATTTTTCACATAATTTCCTTTAAAGAGTGATAAGTTTATTCACACTGAACCTGAAAATATTTTCTTCCCTAAAACTTGTTGTGGATAGTCCAGCAGACAGGATTTCTTTACTACAACAATTTTCCAAAGGCACTTCAGTGTTAATCTGTATCCCTCACCCCACCACAGCCCCATCTTAAATTTAGCTTCTTAGCACCTCCTATTCCCAGGTACAGTAGGCACATATGTACCTCCCTGAAATCTCAATTCATTTCCAGAAGGATCCACCGCTTATATAAATTATTGCATTTGACTCTTCTGAAACATATCAGAGCTGCAATTTTGACATGATAGACTCACTGTTAACACAGTCTTATTTAATAGAAGAAGGAAAGGAAAGAGTGTATGGGTGGAGAGTTTAGAATAACTTGAATAGTTTTTTTATTTTATGCTTTGCCCAGAAAAACTGGCTACAATTTCATGCAATGTACCTCCTCTCTCTTCCATCCCATGAAGAATCATTATTGATGAGTAACTGCTGTTGGAGGTGTGGTCCACTGGTGCTTTAGAAACACTGAAAATCACTTAATCAATTGCTAAGTGATACCTAAAACTATTTTACTTTGTCTAAAATTATGAACTTTTAGGTAGTCACTTAAATAATCCAGTTTTTCAACCAATAATATTGTGTTTTTCTACCAAAATAAATTGTGTTGTACATTTGTAACTTTCATGTTGACACCAAGAGTCAATATTGAAAACTACAAAAAATATTTTGAGGGTCTGGCTCTGGTCAAATTCTAGACATAAGTGATCTATTTTCCCTTGTGTTATTATAAAAATATTTGTGATTTTTCTATTATTAAAAGGAAGCTGAAGTCAGAATCATTACTTGCCTTTTATGCTAATATATGATGTATGATAAGTCTATTTCTTTATGCTGTATTTATCCTACACTCATCTATTCTGTTTGTACTTTAATTTAGAATTATTTTAAAATTATGTTACTGGCATAATTATTTACATAAAAGTATAGTTTAGGAATAAAACAGATATAGATAACATATTGTATTTCAGAGATTGATAGGTTTATGGCTCTTTGGCACCACTTGACCTTGTTTACATGTAACTATTACATGAGTTTAGGATACTAAGACACTCATTTCTTAAAAAATATTTTTAAAGCTAATAAAAAAAATCTTTAAAAAAAAAAGCATCTGTGCATGATGTTTTAGCCTCAACAAGATGACACTTGACATGTAAACCAGACTCGGGTGTTTACAAAATCTTAGGCAATACCTAAGTAAATCATATAAAATTTCAATTGAGCTTTTCTAATACCCATTGGGTATTAAGTTATTTAAAATATCAGATTAAATTTAAATTGCCCCATTTCAAGAAATCTCAGGTAATAGATACATCATTTGGTGCTACAATTTTGGAAAAGTAAAACACTTTCTAAGACACACTACCATCTTTGTTTTAAAAATCAAAGTGAATTTATTTGAAATTATTTTTATTTTCTCTTAATTTCAAAAGTGTTTATTTTTGTACAATAACCAATAAAAGAGCATATGTTAAATTAAATGGTGGGTAATATGTTGATTGTGAATCTATTACTGTTTTAATATTTTGACAGTATTTTCAAGAAAGTATACACACTAAACATTCAGTATTGTAGAGTACTTTATGTTTTAGAATTTATTCACTTCTGTTGTAAATAAATCTTTATTGATTCTCAGTTATATTCTAAGCAGGATTCTAAAGGATGAGCATACTGTGGTGAATGAGACAGGACTTTCTGTCCACACAGAACACATATCCTCTTTGGGAATGGGGATAATAAAAGATCAAATAGAAAAATCAAACAAGATAATTATAGGTTGCGATATGAACAATAAAGGAAATAAGCAAAACGATAAGATAGAATGTAAACAGAGACTCTTAAGGAAGTGACATTTGAGAGCAGGTTATTGAGACCTGAAAGATAAGGAATCAAGTTATACAAAGCTCTGTTCTTATACAAAGAACAGCATCCCATACTTAAGGACAATAAGTTTCAAGGCTGAAAGGTTAAAAAAAATCTACATCTTTAATGACTAGAAAAAGCCAGTGTGGCTGAAACAGTGTGACAAAAACAGAGGTAACAATGTATTTGCTGACAATGGAAAGGTGGACTAGAGCATATGCCCAGTTTTTGTAAGGAGTTTAAGTACAATAAAAAACCACAGAAGTCTTGTAGGGGGTGGAGGTGAATTGTCATGAACTTAGTGCATTTTAAAATCTTCCTGTGGATGAGAACACAAGTGAATTCATGGAGTATGCCCCACGTTGAAGTGTTGCATGGGTCCCAGGTGATGATAGTGATGCTGCCAGCTAGGACTTCCTTCAACACTTGCCTGGATCCATAGTACTCCTAGCAAGCTCCCACAGACATTTTCCACAGGGCCAGTGTTGTGGCTGGACCATCCCTCATGGTTCTTATTATGATAGCACTATGCACTTCAGCAAAAACCATCAGGGAAATTTTAGAAACAAGATTCTTACAGGTTCTGGAGGGTACAAGCCATGCCTGAGGGCTAGCCGCACAATGAGGTCAAGAGTAGAGAGAGAAAGAGAGAAAGGGTGGACCTTGGGCTCTGCTTTTGTTAAGGTTTGAAGGTGGGGTGTCCAGGGTTTCATGGTTTCACTTTTTACTGGATAATTAAGACATAATTAGGACATGAAGGGAAAAATGGGGTCCCTCAAGCAGTTATTTAGGTTGCCAAAAGCTTTCTGAAAGAGGGACCTTACTGGGTGGGGCTGGATTAATTCCTTATCTGGTTGTTTTGATAGTGGGTCTGTTATACATGTACTTGAATATGTTTATTCAAGGTCTCTGTCTTTTTAAAAATTTATTGAAGTAAAATTGGCAGATAGAATTATATAAATTTTAGGTGTACAACTTTATAATATGGCATCTGTATACTGTATTGCTTGCTTACAACCCAAAGTCGGGTCTCCTCCTAACCTGTATGTGACCCCCACTTGTACTCTTGTTGTCCTCCCCTACTCGTCTTCCCCTCTGGGAACCACCATTCTCTTGTCTGTATCTATGAGTCTGGTTTTTGCTCATTTGTATGTTTGTTTTGTTTGTTCATTTGTTGCTTTTGTTTTTTTTTCTGTTTTATTTTTTCTGTTTTTTTATCAAAAAAAATTTTTTTTCTTTTTTATTTATTGGGGTGACGGTTAATAAAATTATATAGGTTTCAATTGTACATTTATGTAATAAATCATTTGTACACTGTATTATGTATTTGCCAACCCAAGTCAAGTCTCCTTCCATCACCATTTATCCCCCTTTCTAGTAATCACCACCTATTATCTGGGTCTGTGAGGGTTTTGTGGGGTTTTTTTTTTTTTGCTTAATTCTTCTGCTTATATCCAACATATGAGTGAAATCATATCATTCTTATATTTTTATCTGACATTTCATTTAACATAAAACTTCCATGATTCATCTATGTTGTTGCAAATGGCAATATTTCTTTTTGTGGCTGAGTAGTATTCCATTGTATATATGTGCCACATCTTATTTATCCAATTATCTATAGAATGAACATAGGGGTGCATATATCTTTATGTATAAATTTTTTTAATTTTTTCAGGTAGATACCCAGGAGAGGGATTGCTGGGTCATATGGTAGCTCTATTCTTAATTTTTTGAGGAACCTCCAAACTGTTTTCCATAGTGACTGCACCAATTTACATTCCTACCAGCAGTGCATGAGGGGAGGGTTCCCTCTTCTTGATGGATATATTTTTTAAATGGATGTCTCTCCAAATGGACACCTTGGAAATCAAAAGCTTAATGCTAAGCCCTTAGAATACATGAGATCATAGTAATACAGACAGAAAGATATGGGAAGATATGATCATTTTTTTTTGGAAAAGGATCAGTAAAAGGACTGGGTTATAGATGGATTCAAAGGAAGGGAAAAAACATTTCCTATCTTTTGACCTCAGACAACTCAAAAAAGATGAACTGTGAAGGAAATATTGAGAACTGAATTTTAACATTAAATATGATATTTCTACAAAAGGAAATGACTAATAGTTTATTTATGAATCTAGAATTCAGGGGAGAGATGAAAATGTATAATTGAAAGTACTTGAGAGATTAATTTAAGACCTAAAATCAGCTTATACATTTTAATGTCACACCCATTGGCCATATAGATACTTTCATTCAGTTTACTCTGAGAAAGGCAAAAATGGAAATAGAGCTTTTTAAAAATCAATTCTAATTTGAATAGTGGAATTTCCTTTTATTGAAAAAGAAGATAATTATGTAGAAAAAGAAACTGTATTTAGAATTTCAAAAACTTTTGATAAAATTTCATACCAAACTATATTTAACTTTGAATCAGGAAGAAAGGGAGAACAATGATGAAAATCAAAGCAAGGCTATGCACAGAGCAATTTTAGGGAGAGAACACCCTATGGATTACATTTAACAATAGTCTTATTTTTCAGAGTTTTATGTAGAAATCTTATAAATGATGCATAAGAGGTAGTAAAAATTGAAATATTGAAAGTGTTAAATGTTCTTAAGTGTAATTCAGAAAGATATATTACCATGGGTACTTCAAAGTTTTCTATATGAGATGAAAGGGAGATAATGATACGGTGAATGAGCTTTAGGGTGGAAAATGGCAGAAATGGTGCCATTAGTGGGAAAATATCCACTCCACACTTACAAAATAATGGGCTTTGATTTCTTAAATATATCCTAAATGTCACACCAGTCTGTTAGTAATGGTAACTGAGAAAGGTTAAAATTAAAAAGGAGATTCATTAAGGCAACAAGTAAAAATAAATATAAAAGAGTCAAGGGCAAATTTGATACCCAGTGTATATGGAGAAACCAGATCTCAAAAACAGCAACAGATAAAATCCAAGTAAATTGTTAAGACTCAGCAATTTTTAAATTTAATAACCAGCCTAGTTCCCTGCTTTCATTATTGTCCAACTTTTGCCAGTTAGTACACTTTGATTTCCCTTTGTTTTCTTCCAGTCTTAGATGTTAAATTCACATTCCAGCCGAGGGTGTTTAAGGAGTCAGAAGCCCAGTGGTACAACAGCACACCGGACTCCTCTGTTCCTCTGATAACTCAAAGCCAGGTGTGAGTTCATATATTTTCACTGTCTTGCTTGACAACACAGGACTATTTTGAGACTTGCTTTGAGAAACTTAGCTTTAGTTTTGAAATTCTGATGAGTACTTTATTTTAGATAAAACTGGAGCCCTGCTTTTGTTGTCTTTAGAGGTGGTAACACTGCAGCTGAACCTGGTCATATGATTAAGTTATGATCAGCTGCAAGGCAAGGTTGCCCGACAACGCAGTATACACAGTTAAATTTTGGTTGAGATTAACAATGGAATTTTTTAAGTATAACTACATACCAAATGTTGCTTGTAATCAGAATTCTTGTTTATATAAAAGTTGAATTTAACTGAATATTATGTCTGTTTGCCAGTTCTGGCAACCGAGCCACCAGACCATGCTGATACTGACAGCCAGCTTCCTCCTCAGTTTCTTCCTTACCTGCCGCTCAGTCACTGGGCCAGTCAGTGAGAGCCAGCCTGCATTCCCTGAACATTGCCATCAGTTTCATACTCTGTCTCCAACAGCCTCTCCTGTGACTTCTTCTAGTTACCTGTCCTACCAGATCCAGGCTTGACTTACAGAGCTTTATGTCAAAAGTGCTTTAGATTGCCATACGGTGGTCTTTCTGATATGGGTATTTGATGAACCTCTCAAATGAATAATAAGGTTGTTTGATTAATTTATCTTAAAGATCAGTTATGATCTAGGCAGGGTTATATGAACTCCTACAAGCTATTACCTAGATATATGACTATGGTCTAATTTTGCCTCTGTGTCTTACCTTTCCCAGCTTAAGACTCAGGTGCAAGAGATAATTATATTATAATTTAATAAAGTTATGTGGTATAATGGAAACAGGAATACTGCATTAATTGTTGGTACCTCAGTAACAGATATGAGAACTGAAAAAAGTTTGAGGCTAAAGAAATCAAAACATTACTTCCCTATTTAAGATATCTGAGAACATATTTAAATACATATGTATGCATGTGTTTGTGAAAAATAGGTCATATGTGGGCAGACAGATATGACCCAGAGTTTGATTTCAGCATACAATAGCTATGCTGGGTAGTTAAGCAGAAAGTTTTTTAGAGCTAATTAAATAATAAATTACAGAATCATTGGGAGAACTCAACAAAAATACTCTATATTTATTTACCTTCCAGGAATGACTATCAAAGACCACTTATTGGTGGCGAGTGCCACCAAAGACCACTCCAAGGTGGTGAGTGCCACTCCTATCAGGAAGCTACCACACCCAGACTCATGCCCTCCCTACCAGAATCAGGAACCTGACATAGGCAGTTTCCATAATCAAAAATTAAAGCTGCTACTGCTGCTATTTACATAATTATACCTCACTTATGATAAACCACACTGGTAGAAGGGATGTCCAGGTCTTGCCTCTTGACACTCCCAAAACTTAATATTGGGCACTGAAACCACTATTCATTTGTTTCAGAAAACTAAATAGCTCCTTATCTATACTTGCCAGTAGAAATGGTAGCTGTACCAACAGCTTGGTCTCTGCTCAAATCCACCTTCCAAATATCACGCATAGACAATCTCACTGCCTGAATTTAAATGTCATTTCAAACCCCAGTTCCAAAGAGATCAGGAAGTGCCATCTATGGTTTTCCAATCTGAATGTAAGAGATACCAGAAGGAGAATAAAATACTTATTGAGTGCCAATCTACCATATCTATACAGGATGTCATAATACTTTATCAAAACCTAAAAGCATGTATTTATATCAACTACAACAGCTACCAGAGAATGAAACAATGACATTAAATAGAGTAATCTTAAGTAATGTAAATTGTAATATTAAATTTGTTAATAGACTGTGACCAATGATGAAAATAAATGCAGATAAGAAATCTAAAGCTCAAGAGCTGCTTTAGTTTATTCATAGATAAATGAAAGGTTTATAAATAGAAACAGAGGATATTTCTTTGGTTTTATGTCCATAACCTTTTGAAAGTAATGTCCAGCACAGCATCTCTGAACTCTGGCTGCCAGTGTAATCACTTAAAAAACTTAAAGGATATACCAATGTCCAAGCTACTTCCTTGACTAATTCAAACAGAATTTCTGGGTTCCCAAAGATCAATGGGTAAATCTAATATGCATCCAATTTGAGCATAACTAATATAGCATGAAAGATCAGTCTTTCTAAAAATGCATCTCAACTAAATAAAAACTCGAAGGTTGTTGAAACCATAGGTGTTACATAGAATAGTATTTATAATGTTTATTAAAAGTAGAGTAGTTATGGAGACCTTATGATAGTTTTACATACATATTCAGTAGGAAATATTTTACCTGTGATATTGATAACACTGAAGATTTGATTTGGACAACTTTATTCATTTGGAAAAGAAAAAAGATCATCTAATTATCTAATCTCCACAAATTTCTTAAGTGTAAGAAAATGACAAATTAGATAATAAATGGGAAACTACATAGTCTTTTATGATCATAAGGTAGATTGGTTTGGAATTAAATTTAGAGATGGAAATTCTAATTTATGGACTAATGAATCAACTAATTTATGCATTTCTTTTGGTAAAAGGCATTATATTTAAAAAAATTTTTTCTTGAAAATAATTTCTGTGACTTAAGAAAAAAATTTATATTATTAATAAAATATGATCTGTTAAAAACAGGCTATATGTATGTATGTAAGTTTTAAATTCTTTAGTTGTCTTGATTATTGAATATTAAATATATATTAGAATTAATTATGACATAATACCTTAGGAAATTAATGTTTTGAGAAAGTTAAATTTGAATTCCTCTAAAATTCAACATCTAGCTCCATGTATTGTGCACTGTAAACACCTAATAGTTTTTTTAGTGAATTTATATTGGAATTATCCAGCAAGGAAAAAGATAATCACTACCAGGAGAGGAAAAACACATTACTCATCTTCATGAAATTCTTTTTACATAAACCAAAGGGCATTTCTACATAGTATTAAGTTGTTTTTCAGGGTGGAGTTGCATTTCTTATATTTTTCTGCATTCCTTTGTCATTTATCAAATGCCCTACTTGAATTTTGTAGATAGTGATCTTTTAATTATTTTATTTAATAAAGCTTACAAAATTTATGAGTGAAAAGGCCAAAGTAGAGAAGATTAAAAACTGTAAAATTAAGAGAATGGTTCAATGCCAATAGATGAAGGAAAGAAAAAATATTAATGTAATGGACCTAAAATTCTCTTCAATGATTTATAATTTTAAAGAAAACAAAAGTTATTGATCCTTCTCATGTTTTTCTTTGAATTGGCCTACTCTTGTTTTAAGCCACATCATATGTATTAGTCTGAAATTTTGAACAACCCATTTTAAAGAGTACAAACATTTCTTCTAGCTTGATTTATTAAACAGAAATCCTCATTCTAAAAATAATTATTAAGTTTTAACATTCACAAATGAGTCTATTTGCACTTCAATGATTGATCTGTTTCTCTTGCTGTGTTCTTATTTCCACTGGAAAATATTTACAATTTTTAGGTTTTTAGACCATTTTGATTACATTCTCCCTCCTTAGCCTGCTCTAAGTAAGCAGAGTAGCTGAGATGGGACTAAATTTCTACACAGGATATTGTAGATTGAATTGCTCAGTATCTACTCGACCTCATTCCAGTGTGTCTTCTAAATGTGGGGCAATGTTTAAAAGCCAAAATTTTAATTTAGTTAATTTTAGGAGACTCCTTTGCAGTCACTTTTTAAGAATCTTCCTGGCAGAAACTCTAGTAGAAAATTCGGAGACAAGGAAGAACTTGAGCTACAAGGAGGAGATTGGCACTTTGTATAAATACTAAACAGAAGGCATTTTGCTCTATGTCAGCTCAAACAGAGATGTTGGCATCTGGTTCTGTTGTTATAGGGTACAAAGTGCCACAAACCAGTGTCCATACTATTGCCACCAGAAGTCTTGCAGTTGAATATTTCCTTTGACTGCCTTTGTTGCATGGAGCTGCCTTCCCACCTCTAATTGCCCTAAGGGTTCCATAAGCCACAAAATATCCTCATACAACTCTGCTTTAAATTGTTAGACTGGGTTTTGTCATCTTCATCTCAAAATCCTAACCAAAGAGTCTGCTAGAAATGTTTGGGTAGCAGTCCTATGTAAACACTTTAGAAATTGGGGAAGATACCAGTAGATTGCTCTGAAACATTGTCTAGAATGAGTTGTGTTATCACTGGAAATGTGTCCAGCAGATTCCTCTCCCACCAACCCCAGAATCTTAATAGGATTATCTGACTTTCAGTGAGTGACCTTACCCACTAAAAAGCTCCTTTGGCGATGTGGTCAGCCTTAGCTAAATATAGGCATGTAAGTTTTTTCAAGTGTTTTAACTGACACAAACAAGTAACTTGTTCTCAATTCTATTCAGTCAAAGGCTGGACTACCCACAAAGTTATTCCCTTATTAAATGTAGTGCCAATCACAAACCCAGCTTCTGATTTGTATTTGTTTTAACTTCATCTGTAATCCTAGGCACCTAAAGAAACCTTCTTTCTTTGGGATTTCCTTTCTCTAAGCCAATGCCTTCTCATAGTGACATTATTTTTTCTCTTTGGTCACTAGGGCTTTTTTGTACAAAAGATGAATACTGCATTTCGTATGTTATAAACTGCATACTATAGTAACTTTACTGAACAAAATTTTGAAAATAGAAATGAATTTTTTCTTCATTTGAAACTGAATTTAGCTCTTAACCACCAATGCAATCTAAAAGATTAGCAGATTATTTGCACAGAAGCATGATTTCTGTGAATACCTGGCTACTCTTGATAAAAGCACTGATCATACCCACTTAGCCCTATAAACTCACTGATGCTCTCCTCTCTCCCTTAACCAGATTTCCAAATAGCAAACAATCCTGGATTATAGTAGACAATTCATCAAATTAGCCTGATTCTACTTTAGCTAGGATGAGTTTATATTTGCTAGTAGCAGTAAATAAGAAATAAAATTGCCCTTTGACAAGACAATTTATCATTGTAAAATTAGAGAGGCTAAAACTATCTTTAAAATAATACAACATGTACAGGGAGTTTAAAGGATAATGAGACTAGCCTTGCCCCACCCACCATCCCAGTACATATTATTTCCTCCACTCTTTTGGCTAATGTATATTAGTAAGGCAATTCCCTTTTACAAGGTTTTAGCTTTATTATTCTAGCTGTATTAAATAAATTTAAAGTAAATTTAAATAAATTGGAATATTACATGGTGATTCTGGTAACCTATCAAAAGTTACTGTCCCAAATTTGTTACCCTGTAACCCTTGAGGGATATGTCTACTAATGGCTTTAGGGTTGGAAAATCACTCCTAGAGGAATAAGATTAAAAATAATTAGTATGGTTGTGACATTCTAGCCTAATTTCACTCAGAGTTTGGTATGACACAGACTCCATTTCAGGTAAAATTTAAAACCATAGGTTAATGAATTTGTGTCTTAATACTCAGAAAGAATAAGATCCACACAATAGTATTACCTGTATATTTATAAGGAGAGTATTAAAATTATTTTATGTGAAATTAAGAAAAAATAAAGAATATTATTATATTGGAAGAATATATTCTTAATTTAATTACAAGGCTATATACTAATATGATGTCTGGGTACCAGGTAATTTTCTCATATCATTATCTGATAACTGCTAACATCTCTTGGAGTAATCCATATCTCTAAGATATTATGGAAGATGATGTTTTCAGTTTGGTGGCATCTCTAGAACAGGCAGACAACAAAAGAGAGTAATGTGGAGATTGATCAAATCAAGACACAATTTTCAGCAAAGAATTACATCTTTTGGCCAGGACTAGCCCCTAAGCCATGATGTGCACTGTTAGATATAATGGTCATTGAGGTTATCAGTGAGGAGTCAGAAGCTGGAAACTAAATAGCTTGCATTCTAGAAATACCCTCCTATTGCTAAGTCACACCAAGTGACACACTTTCTCCCAAGTAACGATGATATAGTTCCAGAATCCAGTATTTTTTTGTAAAAGAAAAACATGTGAGTCCTGAAATGTTGTGTTAGAATTAAGTGTACACGTGAGATCAGGTCAGCAACAATAGTATTAAGGTTGATGTCTAAAATGTCATTTGTAATGTTCAATTAAATCTCTCCCTTGTTTTCATACCAATGGGTTATTTGATATAACATCGTAGGAAAAACCTATGTGTTCATACTCTGTTGAGAGTATAATTAGGAGCCTATAATTCAAGACTCTCAATTTAATTTATTTAACAACAGTACAAAAAACATTAAGCATATGAATGTTAAAATGTAACCTGACCTCAAACTCTTCAATATGCTCCCAGGTATTTTTATTAACCAGAGAGCCTATTTATGTTTTAGAATAAATATCTTTCAGTAGCTCACTAGAAGTAATTTGCAGTGAGTTATATGAAATACATCTATATTATTTAATAGGAATAAACTCTTAGTACCAAAGTTATTCTTATTGCCAGCAGCAACAAACCAAAAAGTCATAAGTAGTCCGTCAACAAGATTGTGTTTTACTGCTGTAAATGCACTCAAGGGTGTCTCGCCATGACAGAAGAAGAAAACAGTAGAGTGCTATAGAACTCCATGAGGAACAAAATTCTACTAAAACAGTGAGTCAAATAGAGGCACTAACACTGAACCTAAGCTCCCCTTGGTGTATAGAACAGACTGTAGATGTGATTTTGAGAACAAATCTAAAATATTACTGATTTAAAGAAAAGACCTACTTCAGTGATTGAGGTGCATAATTCAGGGATGACTAAATAAAGGTACATCGATGTGTTGCTAGGACATGCAATTGTTTTAAGACTATATCTATAGACTATTTTCAATGTGCCTGTTTTGAATATTTGTGTAGGAATGTGAAATAATAGGCAGTGATGATATATAAGTGATGTGATATATTAGTGATAATCACTTTATATATGATAATAAAAGGTTATCACATATAAAGTGTTAAACAAAAATGTCATGCTGGTATTCTTCTATCATGCAGTGGGCCGAATATGATCAGTTTTTTCTTTTACTAATATTTTATCATACATACATGTCATTTAAAGATATTAAATCAGACATTAATCTGTCATTGATCTGCTGATTTTTAATCACAAAACAGATGCTGTTCATCGCAAAATTGGGATTTCATAGTTTTCAAATAGAAAAAAGGACTTCTTTTTTTATTTTGAAGACACCTTTGAGGTAAAGTATAATAGGAAACACTCAAAATGAGGAAGGCTTGAGAGAACAGATATATTGATAACCCTTAGGATACAGGGATGGCTGAGAGATCAGGAAAGCCCTGGGATAGAGGAAACTCAAGTGAGCAGATTCTTTCATAAGATACTTAAAAGAGATCAGATTAGTGGCATGAAATGCCAAGATGCAGTTTACCAGAAAACATGATGGAGAATATAGGACTTTTTCTATTTAGGCAAGAAGCTGATTAATAAACACTATGACCAACATTTATGCCATGAGTTTCAAAACATCTGTTCCTGCTGAAATTTTTGGTTGCCCATGAAATGAAAATGGGAGAAACAACAACAATAAAACTCAGGAAAACTAAAAAACAAAACAAAAAACAAAAACAAAAAAACTGCAGAAATTCTAACCCTGAGAGAAGGCAAGCTCATGGGCTAAGCCACAGCATTCCCCTGGCCTTCTGCATGGACTCACTCTCCAGACTACAGCATAAGGAGAGAGGGGAGAGGGAAGCCAAACGGTGCAGCGTGGTCTTGCTGAGCTGTGGAGACGGGGAGACAGAAATCACAGCTACTGGTCTGGCTAAAATTTGCTGGCAAGGTAACAAAGAGAAGGGAGCTGTGCATGGATGGAACTCCAAAATTCTACATAAAGGTTCCTTTGAATATCCTGCTGAATAGCAGACTGTATATGTATGGGGAGAGACTTAACAAGGCCAGGCAAAACAAATACTGGAAAGAAATTATCAAAAAAGCAACTATATGGAACTCTAAGCTGAACAAATACCTGAGACCCACAAAGTTTGGAGATTTTGAATGCTGACTTTCTAAACTGGAAAGACTTCATTAAACATGAAGATCACTAAGCAGTGATCTCTGAAAGTCTAAGGACTAGGGCTAATCTGTCTATTAGATAGATGATAGTAACCAAAGTAAAAAATAAACCTCAAAGACATTAAGCTGACTCACAAGTGAATTAAAGACTTTCCAGAAAAAAACTCAACATTCACAATGTAGCATGCATAACTATACACAAACATATATATATCAAAAATTGCTAGAATGCAAAGTAGTGGTATGTTACATGTAACCATGAGAAAAAATAATAAATGAAAATAAAACCAGAAATAACAGGTATGATAGAATAGGAGATAGAAATGTTATAGGTATAAGTAAATATATTTATAGGTAAATACAAACATATATATATAAGCTATTATAAATGTGTTCAATTATTTAAGCAAAATGAGAATATAACAGGCAGAAAATAAGAAAATATCAGTACAGAAATGGAATCTATATATTTACTAAACTAAAAATTCAAGAATTATGCCCTGGCTGGTGTGGCTCAGTGGACTGAGTGCCAGCCTATAAACCAGAGTCACCAGTTTGATTCCCAGTCTAGGGCACATGCCTGGGTTGTGGGACAGCTCACCAGTTAGGGGCTCTCAAGAGGCAACCACACATTAATGTTTCTCTCCCTCTCTTTCTCCCTCCCTTTCCCTCTCTAAAAATGAATAAATAAAATCTTTAAAAAATTTTTAAAGATTTTTAGAAATTCAAAAACTAAAATATACTTCATCTGAATGAAGCATTTACTAGATGAGCTCAATACCCAACTAAACACTTCAGTAGAAAATATCAGTAAACTTGATGGATATGAAATAGAAACCATTGAAACTGAAGTACAAAGAAAAACACCTTAAAGAAAAGAAGTGATTGGTGGGAAAATACCAAGTGAATAATTATATGTATAATTGAAGTACTGGAAGAGATTTAGAAAGAAAAAAAATACACAACTATTGCTCTAATATTTTCTAAATATGATACAAGTATAACCCAAATAATAAAGTCAGCAAATTAAAGGAAAATAAATAAAAAATAAAACCATAGCAATGCACATAGTAATCAGTTGAGAAATCCAAAGAAAAATCTTAGAGCAGATGGAGAAAATTTACATACATTAGCAAATCAAAGATGGATCCTCTTATTTCTCAGGAGAAATGATACAAGCCAGAAGAAAATACAACCACACTGTTGAGACATTGAAAAAAATAATACATATGCTTCAAATTATGAGACAAATATATCTTTAGACAAATGTGTTTATATCCAATCACCTGCACTAAAATAAATGATAAAGGATGTTTTTGATGATTATGTGAAATGATACCAAATAGCAACTCAGCTCTACACAAGCAAATGAAGAGTGTCAGAATAATAAACATATAAATAAGTGTAAATACTTTCTCTTAATTAAAAAATTACTTCCTGTTTTCTTATTTCTTAAATCTTTTAATAATATATTGTAGAATTATAACATATGTAAAAAAATGAAAGTTGTGACAGAAGGACAAAGTGAGAGAAGAGGAAATAAGGTTTTCAGTTTATGCATGAAATAATATAACACTATTTAAAGTTAAATAAGAAGCACAATGTAAAAAATAAAGTGACTCCTAAAACAAAAAGAGATGGCTATATGGAGTATATGAAATTTAATACTAAAAATTCTCCTCTATTAATCCAAATAAAGCAAAAAAACAAAAATTAGTAAAGAATAAATATGCTTAGGTTTAAGTACATCAGCAATCCCAACATATCAATGATTACATATAAGTTGATTAAAACCTGAAACTATTATTCTGAATAAAAAGTAAACAGGACACAATTACATGATGTTTGAGAGTAATACATTTTAAAAAATTATATGGAAAAATAAATGTAGATACTGATCATAGGAAAGCTGGAACAGTTATAGAAATAATAACACACCTAAATAATCATGTCCTATAGTAAGAGCTTCAAAATGCATAAAATAAAATTGATAGAATTAAAAAGGAAAAAAATTAAAACTCTGCAATCAGCAGAAATTAGCCATGGTTTAGAAGACCTGAAAAACACTATTAGTCCATTTGACCTAATACATATTTATGGAACACTGCGCCCCCCAAACAAATGAATAAATAAAACCACATTCTTTTCAAGTGTTTATTGACCCTTCACCAAGGTCATATGCTGAGCCATAACAAAATTCCCAAAACAAACTAAATTATTTGAAATCATCCAGAGTACAGTCTCTGAACCCAATAGAATTAGCTTGGAAATCATTAACAAAATGGATATCCTGAATACCCCAAAATATTTGGATAAGGTAATAGAATTTCAGATAACACAGAATCAAAAAAATTAATTGAGAAAAAGTTTTAAATGTTTTTAAATGGATGAAAATTAAAATACAAAATACAAAATATATGGGATATACTTACAGCCATGTATAATGAGCATAAATAGCTCTGAATGACAGAAAAATCAAATCTAAATGAGATCCAAGAAAGCAGAAGGAAATCATCTAATTAGAAATATTAATAAAATTAATAAATATTTAATTCTGTTCAGAAGCAGTTAAAACTATTCAATATTAGGAAAACACAAAAAGGGGCATTATCACAGATAATACAGACATTTAAAAAGGGATTATTGATCAACTTTATTTCAATATGTTTGTCAACTTAGTGGTTCCTTGACAATACTGTTGTTGATGCCTATCACACATTTAAGAAAGAAATATCAATTTTTCAAATCCTGCTATAAACTAGAGAAAGAGTAAACATATCCCAACTCTTCTTATGAGTCCTGAATATTTTGATTCCAAAAATTCCAAAACAAGAAAAAGTATTTACACAAAAGCTATAAAAATATTTCACACTAAGAAATAGAACCATGAAACACCAATCCCATAGAACACCAATGTTCATAGCAGCACAATTTACAATAGCCCAGTATTGGAAGCAACCTAAGTGCCCATCAGTAAATGAATGGGTCAAAAACTGTGGTACATTTACACAGTGGAATTCTATGCAGCAGAAAGAAAGAAGGAGTTCCTACCCTTCACTACAGTATGGATGGAACTGAAGAGCATTATGCTAAGTGAAATAAGCCAGGCTGTGATAGACAAATACCATATGCTCTCACCTTTAAGTGGAACCTAATCAACAAAACAAGCAAGCAAGCAAAATATAACCAGAGACATTGAAATTGAGAACAAATGGGCAGTAACCAGAAGTGAGAGGGGAAGGGATAACAAGGGTAAAATAGTGAAGGGTTTTCAGGAACAACTATAAAGGACACATGGATAAAACCAAGGGGGGTGGAGTTAGGAAAGGGAGGTGGGGATGGCTGGGATTGAGGGGAGAGGTGGGGGGAAAAGACAGACAACTGTACTTGAACAACAATAAAATTTAAAAAATGGAAAAAATAAAACTAATTCATGCTAAAAATCACTAAAATATTATAAAATTGGTTCAAGCAATTAAAAGAAGAAGAAAAAATACACCATCACTAAATGAGGTTTATCTCAGGAGTGCAAGGTTGGTTTGACATTCAAAACAGTAAATTATAACTCAATACATTAGGTGATATGAGAAAGTATATGGTTAACTTAAAGAAAAGATGTTAAAAACTGACGCTCTTTCATGTTAAAACACAAAAAACCCTCTCACATGCTGGAATAGATGCCAACTTTCTCAACATGATAAAGAACATCTAAAGAATACCTACGGCTAATATCGTACATGAAAGTGAAAGACTAAAAGCATTCCTCCAAATGCTGAAACAAGAAAAAGGTGGTGTTTTTACTACTTTAACTCAGCATTTTATTGGAGGTTATAGCTAATAAAGAAAAAATTCAAGAAATATAGCAGTACAAAATCCTATAAAATGTGTCAAAAAACTACCAAAATGAACAAATTTATAATGGTTATAGGACAAAAAAATATATACAAATTTTATTTGATTGTATATACTAATAATAAACAATTGGGAAATAAAATAAAATATATACTATTCTTGATATCATCAAAAAAGATAAAACACTTAATTATTTGCAAGACTTCAACACTAAAACTACAAAAGACAGAGAAGGCAAATTTAAGACCTAAATAGTTTTTTTAAGCATAGGGTCACATTTGAGGGTAAAGTATGAGGTTGAATTATAACCTCCTACTTTAAGTAACTAGACATTAAATGGCAGTCAAAGGCAGTTGCTATGTGAGAGGATACTTTTTCCTCGAAATGGAGATCCATGATATAAAGTTTCTCTATTTCATATTTACAGTTAGTCTTAAGTAGGTTACCACACATTTGTACATTTTCCTGTACCATGTACACTTTTCAGCTTTGTCAGATATAAATGAAGTCTTTTTGTCCTTCAGGCCATAGACCTGCTCATGAGCTCAATTGCACTATTTCTTACCTTATCACACTTATTTGATATTCACTTTCTGATCTAATTCTGTGATGACACGCTCTGCAGATATACATGTATCAATGTGACTATATTTCCAGGCACTTAATGAGAAACTTTGCTTATCAATATATTTATGAGGTTTTAGGAATATGGTTGATACATTTATGAGGTACAATTTCTAAATTAAATGAAAAAGAAAACTACCTAAATGTATTCACTAACCTTTCCCTGTATAAACTACCATGCTTTATTATAAAGTGGCCTTGGGTCTTAGACTGCCCACAAAAAAGCACCATGAGGTTCAGCCCAAATCTTTTTTTTTTGTTAAGACTTTATTTATAAATTTTAGAGAGATGGGGAAGGGAGAAAGAAAGAGAGGGAGTGAAACATCAATGTGTGGTTGCCTCTAGCACAAACCATACTGGGGATATGGCCTGCAACCCAGGCATGTGCTGTAACTGGGAATCAAACCGTCGATGCTTTGGTTTGCAGGCCCGTACTCAATCCACCGAGCTACACCAGCCAGGGCTGTAGCCCAGATCTTTTTGTCTTCACATTTTGCCTTTTCACACCACACTGATTTTTGGACTTGGTTTACTCTTCATTTCTCTTTTTACTTTCTTGCTTGGTTTTTGAGGTTTGAGACCTGTTTGTTTTTTTCAAGATATAGCATGGCCTTTCCAGGCCATCTACCCTGATAACCAGAAATGTTAATGCAGATATAAATTCCTCTTTGGACCAAACTCATTTTATAGTAAAACTCAATGATATTTATTTTATTGTTTATTGAGAATATTCTAGTGGGAATCTAACATAATATAATACAATCTTATTTGTACATTATTTAGAAGTATTTTATGCTTTTTTCTACCATGTTATAAGCTCTGAATTTTAGTGTATAATTATGGCAACTGTAATCTAATTGGAACAATACAGCCCTCTGTTTTTACTTGTTCACTAGCCAATTATGGCAACTGATCTACGTTACCACTAAGTTTATTTTTAAATTCTAGAAATTAAAGCTTATTCCATTATCTTTGTTTTACATTAGAATTTTTAAATTGTGTATTCCAAAAGTAATATTTCAGCCCTGGCCAGGTGGCCAATTGATTGGAGCATTGTCCTGTGCATCAAAAGGTTGCAGGTTCAGTATCAGGTCAGGGCTCTTACCTAGGCTGCAAGTTCATTTCCCAGTGAGGACACATCCAGGGAGACAACCAATTGATGTTTCTCTCTCACATCAATGTTCCCCTCTCTCTTTTTCTCTCTGTTCCTTCCTCTCTAAAATCAACAAACATATCCTCAAGTGAAGATTTTTAAAAAATAACATTTGAGGTATAAATTATATATTTTTGAATAGATTTGAGTATCTTGCCAGAAGCATTGATTAATATTTTTGGCCACAGAAGCATATTTTCCAGGTATTTGGTTAGATGTTAGAATGGGAAGAGGAAACAGACAAACGTTGAATTTGAACACAAATATGAATTGTTTGTAATGTGGTTTATTTGTCAATTTCTCAATTTCTAATCTTGGAGAATAAAAGTGATGGAGAAGATTTTTCTGCTATATAAACAAGCAGCTATGTTTTTCCTCTGTTTAGTAGGGAATTTGCAATGATCATATATTCTTTTGGTCTTATTTTTAAAGGGGTGAGACAAAGCTTTATTTTATGTATTATGATCTTCTTGATCTCTGCTGATGGACTATAACATACAATTCATCATTTTTATCTTCTTTATAATAAAAAGTTGTTCTAGGCACAAAGCCTTGAATTCCTGCATGCTAATGACCCTGGCTGACTGGAGAAAGTTTTTGCATTTCCTGATCTGTACACTAGGAATGAGCCCCAGACCTCCAAAGTAATTAAAAATAACAGAGGGACATTTCCCCCATGATACCTCTCATTTCTTGCATTTTGGTATCATCCTCTGTCAATTCATGTTGCTTTGTTCCCTCCATCAAAACTGCTCCATGATGACTTGCTACACATAGCCCTGGTCCTGTGCTTCCCACAGTGAGATGCTTGTCAGAGCTTCTGATGCTCAAATGGTCTGGCCCTGTGTGTGCTCCTGTGGAAAACCAGCTTTGCACTGGGAAGAAATGCTGTTGTCACTTAAGTCAAGCACTAGTCTAAGAGTTTGATGGAATTTTTCAGAAGAATAATATTAGTTTGGAAAGCAGAAAGATAAGGAAAAAGAGGAAAAGCTTTCACAACCCCTCTGGGAAAGGAGAAACTGACAATCACAGTTTGTACACAGCAAAATAATTTCATCTCAGTGTGAAATGGAAGAGATAGGTGTTTGTTTAGATTGGCAATGATTTTAGCTCTCACTGGAATCTCTAAGTCAAAATATTCCAGTGACAAAGTCTTTAATGAACACATCCTCCCAATGTGTCATTTCATGTGTTCAGTCCCAATGAAAATGCTACCTGATATCTGTCTCCTCTTTTAAGTTTTTCAATCTTTACTGTGTTTATACTTTCATGATTGGTGGCTCCAATTATGAAAGTATTGGTGGCTCCAAAAGTTCATAACTTTTCCCCGTGAAATTACTCTTCCTTTGGCACTCAGCAACAAAGCCAAATAGACTGATCTTCTAAGCTTAAGAAACACGTTCATCAAAAAAAAAAAAACTCACTGGCACTTTAGATTCGAAGGCTAGAACTGATTGAATTTCTGGATGAAGTATTTTCATTTCCTTAACTGAGTGGAATAGGGATTCATTAAGTCTTTGTTGACAGAATGTTAATAAACAAAAGCCTTAAATGGTTCAAACATGAAAAAAATAATGCATATGTCAATTTGCTAGTACTATTGTAAATGTTTTAAGCAAGGAGAGTTACTGAACAGATAATGTGGTACTTCAAATTTACAAGAACCACACCAGTCACCTGATATTCATTGACTTGATTTTCACCTGTATTTTCTTTGTTTTTCATTGATGCTTTGTCATCATGCATTCTTCATTCTCTACTGGTTCATGCAGGCTTTCATCTTCAAATCATTTCACCAGGCAATATTAAGCTAACACTATTCAAGGTTAGTACTGAGTGAAATAAATGGAATATATATGCTATTATAAGACATTTGACTATTCAAAACATCAAAAACATCAACCCCCTCTGGAAATGATTTGGAAATATAAAAATTTATGTCTCAAAAATATAAACTTATTATATTTTGATAAATTATTTTTAGTTTCAAATTGTTAGTTTTCTTTAAAAGCTTGTTAATAGTAAAAGCACAACAAAAAATCTATCATTCCACCATTTGGAGATATAAAGGTTAGTATTTGTACACTATTATTTGAATATTATTTTTTATGTAAAATGTGTTCATTTTCTTGGGTATTTTGTGAAATACATATATTTACTTTTATAAACTACTTTTCCATTCATCACTATATTATAAACATATATCTACATACTTAAATATTTCATACAGACTCATTTTATTGGCTTCATATTATTCCATTAGGTAGCTATACTATCACATTATTTAACCAACTCCTTTATGCTGCATATTAAAACATGTATGAATATACAATATTTTGATAACTTTTATGGATAAATATTTACACATATAATATCATTAGAAAAATAAAAATAATTAAATAATTTATGTCTTTTCCACATAGAGCTACATATTCTATTAGTTTAAAATATATTGCTAGTCATCTCAGACAACTCACAAATCAATGTCAGGCTTGTATTAGATATTTCATCAATAATCAAGTAGAAACTGATTATCTTTTACAAAATTGGAGAGTGAAAAAAGAAAAATTAAGCAGGTATATTAAAATGTAATACTGATATATGCTGATATATGAGGAAAGCATGCTCTTGGGAGTCAGGATGAGTGTCTTTATTTTAGCATTGTAGGGACTGGCGAATTGAACGCACTGGGCAGGCAGCAGGCTGGAACTCAAGCAGGGGTCAATGCTGCAGGCTGGAGGCAGAATGTCTTCAAGAATCTTCAGTTGCTATTTTGAAGGCCTTCAACTGATTGGTTGAGGCCCTATCCACATTATTAAAAGTAAACTCCTTTATTTAAACCACATCTTTATGCTAACTACATCTACAAAATACCACCTCAGGAACACCTCCATTAGTGTTTGATAAACTAAATACATGCTATAGCCTATCCAAATTGACACATATGTTTTAATAATTAGAATAAATAAAGACCAGATACTGAATTCTAGAATCCTAGTAATCATGAAATAATTTATGCTGTTATTCATAAATATTTTCTAAAGGTTTCTAACATAACAATGCTATGTTAGAGTACTAAGTATGTTTATTTTGTTCTTAACTTCAGTGCTCACACAAACACTACTGGAATTGGGTCTTTGTGTACATTTCTAATTCTCTGTATTACTTTCTCACTGCTTCTGTAACAAAATACCACATACTTAGTGGCTTAAAAAACTAGCACATTTTTACATCACAAACTTATTATGTTACAGTCTGGAGGTCAGAAGTCTGAAATAGGTCTTATGGGCTTAAATACAGGTGTTGTCACAGCTCTATGCCTTCTGGAGACTTTGGGGGAGAATCTGTTCTTTGCCTTTTTTTAGCTTGTAGATTCTGTCTACATTTCTTAGCTTGTGGTCCCTTGTTCCATTTACAAAGCCAATGGTGTATCACCTTCAAATCTCTCTCCACTCTGACCTGTTTCCATCTCCGCATTCCCTTCTCTGAAGCTAACCCCTTGCCTCTCTCCCTTATAGGGCCCTTTTGGATTGTATTGGGCAAGCAGCACTACTGACCATAGTCATCTCACCTCAAGATTCTTAATAATAATCGTACCTCAAATGCCTTTTGTCATGTGAAGAAACATATTCACAGGTTCAAGAGATTAGGAAACAGTCATCTTTATTCAGCTTGCTATATATTCATGTAATTTATTGTCCTGAAAAATACATAATTGTTTAAATAGCATATGAATATTTATTGTCATTATATGGTTAGCCACAGTTTTAGCATATTGCTTTCTAAAGAAGACATTAAACATTATTAAAAATAATTTTCAAAGGGTAAATAATGACTATTACAAATATGACATGAACATATTTCAAAGATGTTATTTAACACATCAATTAATGAGCCAAGCGAATCAGTAAAATGTTACATTTTTTCTAAGAAGAATTCACAGCCCTACATATATATGTATATATATATCAATATTTCCTAAAATAATTTACAAATACATGTAAATTTGGCTCTTTCCTTTGGACATGGAAGAAAATCAATTGCTCTACTGAATAGAATTAGTTTTGTGTCTGGAGACAATAATCTTTTTACATTGCTATCAGTTATTTATAGCTCACACAGAGATGTGAAATAGCTCAATAAAAATAATGGTATGAATTCCTTAGACACAGATAAAGCAGATGGGTGTGCTTTAAAATATTTACAGGTTTCCTCAGAAAACTAAAACTGGAACTGTCTAACTCAGCAATTCCACTGCAGGGATTATACCCTAAGGATCCTGAATCACCAATTCAAAAGAATCTATGTACCTCACTGTTTATAGCAGGACAATTTATAATAGCCAAGTGCTGGAAGCAACCTAAGTGCCCATCAGTAAATGACTGGATCAAAAAACTACGGTACCTTTACACAATGGAATACTATGCAGCAGAAAGAAAGAAGGAGCTCCTACACTTTGCAACAGCATGGATGGTACTGGAAAGCTTATTCTAAGTGAAATAAGCCAGGCAGTGAAAGAGAAGATCTTACTTAAAAGTGGAACCTAATCAACAAAACAAAAAACTTAGCAAAATATAATCAGAGACATTGAAAGAAAGAACAAACTGACAGTAAGCAGAGGCGAGAAGGGAGAGGAGAGAGGGATAATGGGGGAAAATAGGGGAAGGGTCCTCAAGAAACATGTGTTAGGACATGTGGGCAAAGCCAAAGGGTTGAGGGTGGGAGGCGAGGAGGGGTGGGATGGAGGGGATTGGTGGAGGGACAATGGAGACAACTGTACTTGAATAACAATAAATAAATAAATAAATAAATAAATAAATAAATAAATAAATAAATAATATTTACAGGTTTCCATTGAACATACCCAATAATTTTTTGGCCCATTAGAACGTCTTACACATTTTTTTAGATAATATTGTTACTAAATTTATAGTTAGTAAATACATCAAGAAAGAAGAAAGGAAAGAAAAATTTATTTCATATTAGAGTTTATAATAAATGTCAAACTTAAGTAAAAGTCAGAAATGATACTAACTTTATTTAAACTTTATTTCTATGTTTAAATACTATAATTGTAAGTGCAAAATAACTGACTAATTATTATGAATAATGGGTTCAAAATTCTACATTCTGCTTGCAGTGATATAATTATCTTCATTTAGTGATTCTAGGAAGGAAAAAATTTCATTTACTAATATTTGCAAAAGTTTATTACTTTATTTTAGCTTTATTTACACTTACAAAGACTTTTACATTCATTTTCAAAAGATACTTATTGGAAAGAAACAAAATATATGTCATAAGTGTACAAATTACTAAAATTAAAAATATTTACCATGACTATCTTAAATTTTAAATTGTTATTGTCTAATAAAATAAATTTTATTTAGATAAAAATGGGTTATTTATAACATTCTTTGTTTAACTGGGGTTTGAGATTTAACAAGATTGCATTTGAGTGAGGTAACAAGAGCATAAATTGTGTGATATGTGTACCTCATATTGTTGTAAAGAAAGTTAAAACAAAAAAATGCCAGCTTTTGTCAATCGTTCTCTATTATTAGTAGTCACAAGTTTATCCACTCACAAATATTCTGGATATATCCCTTCATCAATTTCTTTATCTTTCAGTTACCTCTGCCAAATTTTTATAGAGTCATTTTTCATCCACAGTTCATGCTTTATCACCAGATACTCAGGCCACAGGTTTAAAAGTTCTAATGAATATCAGACATGAATTTCTAATGAATAAATCTTCTTCACCTTGGATGGATCTTGAGAATATCATGCTAAATGAGATAAGTCAGACATAAAAAGTCAAGGACCATATGATTTCACTCATATGTGGGACATAAAATTTAAAACAATTGAACAAATAAGACAAACAAATGAAAACTCATAGACACAACAGTATGTATAGTGGTTACCAGAGGAGAGGAGAATGTGGGGCAGGTAGTAAAGGGCAAAGAGGTTCAAATATATGGTGACAGAAGGAGATTTGACTTTGGATGGTAAGGACATAATGCAATATACATATGATGTATCATAGAAATGTATGCTTAAAACCTATACAATTTTATTATCCAATGTCACCCCAATAAAATTTAATTAACTTTTTAAAAAATATTATTTATCTTTTTTCTTTCTTTACTTCTCTGCAGAATTTTTATTTAAGAATGACTTTTTATGCCTTTATTAGTTTTCTAGAGCTGCCATAACAAACTGCCAGGCAGGATTGTTTTAACAATACACATTTATTTTCCTACAGTTCTGGAGGCTGGAAATCCAAGATCAAGATGTCAATCAGTTTGGTTTCTCCTAAGACCTCTCTCCTTTACTTGTGTGGAGAGCAGGACCAATAAAATGGCATTGGTCCAGTCAAGATAGCATGAAGTATATAAAACAAAGTAGAATCACTCACATCAACCAAGATGGCTGCCAGTCAGCCATGACACTTTGGTTCAAGAAGGAAACTATTTAAGTCACACTAGACACATCTGACAAGGAGACACACCTAAGATATCTGCACACATGACCAGAACAGCCATGTCTACAGGGAGGGACTGCCCAAAGATAGGCCTGCAGGGAAATTCCCCACTTACCATAAAGGGTGCCAAGACATTTATCAAGAGCCCCAGAAGGGTAGAGTACACCTCTCTCAAGGTATAACTGAGGCAGACTCCAGAGCACTGGTGAGACACCTGAGCTCCACACACACCAGAGTGCTTCTCCACACCACACTGATCTCCGCTGGAGGCTCTGCCCTGCTGAACTGAGGACTTCATCTGCCCTGCTGCCCACCTGGCTCCAGAGATCCTTCCTTGCAAGACCCTGATGGCTCTCTTGCCCACCATATTGTCTCCTGGACCTGCAGACTGAGACTCTGGGACTCACGTTCATTATCACCCATGGATCGCTCTGTGTGTGTGCTATCTTTCTCTTAGATTGTTAGAGTGTAAGTAGGATATTAATGTGTGTTGATGTTTTCTGTTGAGTGAACGTGCATCCAATAAAAGTTAAGTGAACAGCATAGTTACTTTGTCTGACTCTTGTCTAGTTTTTGGTGCCAGGCTGCTCAGCAGGCAGCAGGTGGAGCAGTTGCACAGCTGACTTACAGGAAAGACTATATCGTGAACATACTCTGGTGACTGCTTACAAATGGCCACCTTCTTGCCGTGCCTTCATATAGCCTTTCCTCTATGTGGTCATACCATGACAATTATTTCCTCCTCATTTCAAAATACTAGTTCTATAATTAGGGCCCTCCTTTATGATCTAATTTAACCTTAATTACCTCTGTAAAGGCTCTATCTCCAGATACAGTTATATGTGTATGGCTTCAACATATATGTTTGAGAGGGACACAATGCAACATGTAACACCCTCCCTAGTTCTGACAGTGTGTGCTGTTTTGGTAGATCCATTATATCGCTGACCTTAACCTCCCACTTTTTTAATTTTCATTTCTGTTCCTAAAAGTAAAGATTTCCAAGTATTTCTCTTATCCTTTCTTTCTCCTCTCTGTTCTCTTTTACTTCTCTTTCATTCCTATGTTCTCACTTTTGTCAATCTTATTCTTGTCACACTTTCTATGATAATCCCACTCATATTTAGGATTTATATTTCTAGTTACAATTTCTCATAAGGTTCAGAGTCAGAGCTATGACTATGGAATATCTTTATCCATGTATTTTTCTTACATGACAAGCTTAAATGGTTCAGAGCAAAATCATTATTTACCATTTCAAACTTTCTCCTCATAAACTCTATATTTATGAGCACAGCCATACTCTGCCTGAATCAAATGTTGTTATCATTTCAAAATCAATATGCATTTTAGTTAATTCTATGTAAATATTTTTTAAAGTTTTGCGATGATTTGTACTAGAGACAGAAGATAATTCATTTTGTAAATCACTGAGCCAAATTAACAAAATTTACTTAAAAAGGAGTTTACATTATAATTGATCAAAGTTGAATATAAAAACTGAAAAACATATGTACCATGGCCAGTCCAATAGATAATTTTTTCAGCAAACACAGGCTGATAATTAATATGCTCATTAACACATTATCAGAATTCCATGTAGAGTTCTGATTAAGTGTATCCAGATAAAGTTCATGATTTTGAAATCTGTGATGATATAAAACAAATTTAGTAAAATGTATATTATTATTAGTATGTCACAACCTTCAAATATTTTCTGTAATATTATCTTGGGACTAAAAATATGAAGGATGAATTTTACCAGGACTTTAATAAATCATCTAAGATTCATATATTATTTTCTTGAAGAGTGAGCTTCCTAACTATATTTTAAATGGCAAATGTGATTTTGTATATTTTAAATTTAAATTAAAAAATCAAAAATATTTATATGATTTATAGTCCATATTATGGTAATAGGGTAAAGATAATTAAGTTTAGAGATATTAAATAAAAAGCAATGCATACATGATTCTTATTACTGTTCATATTTTCTTTGTGAAAATAACTATTAATCTCTGTATGTCATAACAGTAAAACTTGAAAATAAATAATAACAAACATTTATATTCTCTATTTTTTATGTAAAATTAGTGGAACTTGAAAAACATTAAGAAAAATATTTATAGCATGTTGTTACTATTGGTTATCAAATATGTAAAAACATATGGACCATAGTATAATATATATTATACATTAACTGTATTAATTATACATTAATTACTATATTAATAAATATATTAATTATATATTTTCATATATAATGTATGTATATAAAGCAAGATAAACTAAATCATTTAATAATTTTTAGTACTTTGTATATTTAGGTCATACAATTTACAAACTAATAAAACAAAAATATGATACCTTTATATTTTGTTTGATTTGGGAAAAAAAGTTGACTCAAAAGGTTAATTATTGGATTTCCATTTTTTGCTTTTATTTGCTCTACACAATTTTATCTATATTACTTAAAAGAAAGGGTTTTGAAGTTGGTTAACATATGAAACATTTAATACTCTTTTCTCTCCATTTTTTCTCTCCTTTTTTCTTTTATTCTTTCTTTCTTTCTTCCATCTGTCATATATCTATATGTCATATACTTACTATAAATAAATCATTGTTTTCTGACTTCAATATGATATATCTAAAGAGAGAAATTACATGTAAGCATAAGAGAGCATTACTATGAATTAAGTTCTATAATCTAAGAGTGGACAAAGTATACTTATGGCACATTCTAGGGAAGAGCTTTGAGAGTGGTGAGCAGAGGGGTCACAGAGGACTAAATGCCTTTATGTGGTTTAAAAGAAGGAATGACAATTCATCGAGCAAAAAAAAACAAGAGACCATTTCCAGTAAGTACCACATGTTGAAGTGCTAGATAGAATAAATACATAAAAATGAACTTTGCTAAGACAACACTTAAAAAGAAATTTTCACTTTCTTGTTTGTGACTCAGGGTACTAAAATAATTCATGAAAAAAATATCTGGAGTAGACTAGGAGTCAATAAATTCTTTAGGTAAGAATTTTTTGAAGACCAACAACAATAAAGAAAAACTGATAAAAATAATATCCCTATTCTAAAGAACAAGAATTAAATGCAGTTATAAGAAAGTTTACTGACATAGTTTATTCAACAACTATAAAAAGTGAATGGGGGAAAAGGAGGAAGGGTTTTCAGGAACTTTTATAAAGGACACATGGACAAAACCAAGGGGGGTTGGGATCAGAGGTGGGAGGTGGCAGTGACTGGGATAGGGGAGAGTAATGGGGTGAAAATGTTGTTCAACTATAGTTGAACAACAAAAAAAATGTAAAAAAAAAGTGAACAATGGCGTTCACTTTTTTTTCTGTACTAGGAATAAAGAAAACAGATTGCCAAGTCCAAATATAATAATTTTCTTTTTCTCTTCTACTAATTTCTCATACTTCTTTATTTCTCTATTGCTGCTGCATTTCACTGATTCTCACTCATTTCCCTGTCTACTCAGTTATATGCTGGAATAATCATTTTGTTTCATCAGATACCTTATTCCTCATTTTAGAAAATTCATGTTAGTTTTGTGGTACCTTATTAAATATCTGAATTTTATATTCAGAAACATCATCTAAAGCATTTAAAGCATGTCGTTTTTCTACAATACATTCTGTTAAATGCTGTCACCTATTACTCATTGTTTTTGACTTGTTACATGGACCTGTAGTTCTGTCTCCTTGAATATCATCTGTTAGTTGCTCTCCCCTTTTTTTTTAAAGATTTTATTTGTGTATTTATTTCTACAGTGAGGGGAAGGGAGGCAGAAAGAGAGGGAGAGAAACATCAATGTGTGTTTGCCTTTAATGCGCCCCCTACTGGGGACCTGGCCTGCAACCCAGGCATGTGCTCTGACTGGGAATCAAACCAGTAACCCTTTGGTTCACAGCCTGTGCTCAATCCATTGAGCTACACCAGCCAGGGCTGATTTCCTTTTTTTTTTTTTCTTTTTTAGGTCGGCCTTATGCTTTGCTAAAGCTAGGGAAGGGCTGTTACTCCTGGTTTTGTAAGATAAAACAGTAATTTCCAGATATTGAGCTGAAAACAGATGTCCAACTGCAAGAAAATGTGGATGCCATTATGTTACCTTTTAATAGCCCCTCTTTCTGCAGAAGCTTGAAATTTTATTGTTCAACCTTCTGCATCCACTATAAGTAAAGTGACTGGCTATATCACAGATTTAAATATGCATAAAACAGTTTTGTTCTTTCAGAAATAGAGGGGATATTCTTTGTGACTAGACCATGTTAGTCAGGAAACAGTAAGAGACAAAAGTAGATGGGAAAATATAGGCTACATGATGGTACAGCCGGACATACTGCTAAGCATTTCAGCTTTACCTCCAGAACTACTGAACAGTTTGCAACATAAGAACAACATATTCAGATTTTTCTTTTAGCTTTATTACTCCAGTGGGGGAGTAATTAAAGACAGGTCACATTTGCAGAAAAAGAGATAAGTTAGCACTTGCTCTAAGAGTGCCTGCTTAAGAATCGATATATGACATTGATGAGGCATTCTGAACACAGTGCATTTGATGCTAGGGTCATTTGGACTAGGCTAGCATTGAGACATGGTAGATAGCTGATAGATGATAGATGATGATAGATGATAGATAGATAGATAGATAGATAGATAGATAGATAGATAGATAGATATAGATAGTAGATAGATAGATAATGAATATTAATTTACACCCCTTTTCCCACCTCTTGTTATGTCAACATAAGAAACATTCAAACCCATAGAGAATTTTTGTGAGTTTATTTGAGCCAAACTGATGACAACTGCCTGGAAGCAAAATCTCAGTGGATTAAGAAATGCTCTGGAGAATGGCAGTTTAGCACCTTATTTTACACATTACTATCAAATCCATTGGTGATGGATTAGGGAGGCAGGGGAAAGCAAAGAAGGAAACTTCTTGGATTGGGTAAAGAGTAAAATGATAGACACTTTTACTCACATGGGTACAGGATAGTTAACAGTCAACAATTAACACGATAACAATAACAATGAGGGGATTTGTGGTGTCTGCCTGGTGAGGTGCCTGTGCTTTGAGGTGTTGGAAAAATGAAATTTGACATTCTAAAGTTACATTATCATAGAAGCAAAAAAACAACAGACAGGTACAGTTAAGGTTAAGAATGATCTTTGTTAGGGAAAATACCATCCTAGGACGTGACTACCAACCATGAACTGCTTTTAGTTAGAAAGTTTTAATTTTGAACCATCCCATGTGGTTACTTTAGGCTCTGATTTTGTAAGACTGCCATGCAGGCCTCCCCTGAGTTTGTCCGGTTTCACATGTGGCCCCTTTTCTTCCACAGTTTCATCTTATTGATCAGCAATGATTTTTATGACCATCAAACTCACCACATTCATTTAATATTTATGTTTTATATCAACATACAAGAAAACAAAACTTGTTTGTCACTACTAAATAACTTGAATGTTTGGTCTTAAATAAAATAATTCCAAAAGAGTTGAAACACATTTAAATATACTGGCTGAAGCAGATAATTAAGAGCACAAGATCATAGCCAAACCCTTGATTGCTAAATAGCTGCAGCAAATTAGCGGCCAAACTGTGCTGGTACATATGAGGACACAGAAACAAAGTAGTGAATGTAGGAATAGAAAGGAAGGCAAAGATAAGGGATGAAATTTAGTTGAAAAAATAAAGTCATAAATTTGATGTGGAAATGAGGAATGAAAAGTTGAAAAGTCCAAATAACTCCCAAGTTTCTGATTTTGGAATTACATAGATTAGTACCTTTTATTATAAAAGTATTTATAAAGCAGCTACTGCACACCAAGACTGTGTCCGCTGTTGGTGAGAGTGCAGTTAATTAGACAGGTCAAGCCCTTATCTACATAAAATGTTCATTCTAGTGATGCAAACAAAGAACAATCAAGTGAGCAAATAAATAAATTTTATAAATTAAAGTTTGGCAAAAGGAGGGAAGTGAAGGAAAAGAATGTCACACAGAATTGTTTTCAGAAGAGAAAGAGATGGCTCACTGAAGCCATGACATCTGAGCCAAGGTTGAGAGAAGTGAGGATATGAATGAATGGGATCTCTATTACCTTTGGCCTAATTGTATTCATATCCTGGGCTGTGGGGCTGATTCCAATTTGCATGTCTGTCTTAATGTTACTTTTCTTCTTCTTTTTTTCACAATGCAACTGGGGAGCTACTTTTCATCACTCACTAAGCCAAGTTTTGAGACCAGGGCAGCTGGCAGGCAGTTCATGTTTTCTATTATAATATTTCTGGTAACTTTCTTTCCAAACTTTGCATGCTGTTCCAGACACATTTTATCTGAATCATGATCCCAAGAGATAGAAAATTATTTATTCACATTCCAAGAATGTGAATCCCTGAAATAATGAATCAGGGTATCATTCATTTCTCATCTCTTACAATCACCATCATACAGGTATGAGTTTAATTTAGTTTTACATTAAGTCCACAGGCACACTGCCAGTTTTTTCCTGTAGAAGTTATCAGGTTTTCAAAAATATCTAAGAAAAGCTCTGAACCTTTTAAATGATTTTGGCTATGATTAAGGAAAACTTTTGTTGCACAATTTTGCCCCTATTGCACATTTGTTCAGTTAAGTAGGAAAAAAGCAATGACAGCCGAATCCAAATTTGTGTATATGTTGTTATTGATGGGTTTGGGAACTATGTATAGTAAATATATGAGTATGTATACATCAACATATGCATACAATAATTGGATTTTTTAACCACACATGTAACAAATGTTCACTGTAACAAGTCAGGGAATAGAGCTGTGTAAATGTTTATATTAGAATCTCAGACATCCCTTTTTGTAATTCCCACCCTGATCAATTAATGAAGATTAATAACTGAATATATCTTTCTCCACATCATTTCTATTTTAATTAGGTCCATCCAGACAGTATCTAGTCATGTAATATGAAAAATAGACACATTTATTGAAGAAGATACAAGATACAAGAAACATTGTACGTAGGACAATGCGACCTCAGTCCCCTTCAAAGTAGGTACCTTGGGACCTTACACAATTCTTCCAATAGCCATCAGCTGCACTGTCATATTTTCCTGAATCTCATCAACAGTCTGATATCTCTTCCTTTTCAAAAGTGATTCTAGTTTTGGGAAAAGGCAGAAGTCATAGGGTGCCAACCCTGGGCTGTAGGGAGGCTGAGTCACCTGGGTGATTTGATGTTTCTTAAAAAATCTCTGCAGGAGACATGGTACATGAGCAGTTGCATTGCAATGAAGCTGCCAATCAGCAGCTGCCCATAGCTGCTCCCTTTTGAATCATCTGAATAATTTCTACAGAGGAATGTTCAAACTTAACTAAAAATTTGATGCATATTCATTGCTCTACTCCCTTAGTCATTTTGAATGCAGTGACCACATAGTACAAGAGTTCACTCAATGGTGTCTACCACCCCCACTGATTAATAGAGTAAAGTCATCATTGTTTACGTATGGGCATTCCAGTCTACTTTCCTTGGCTGCCAGATTACATCGATGTTGCACAAACTATTCTTGTTATGTTTGTTAACAATGGCTGGACTTCTTCCGGACAGACCTCTATGTTACTTTACATATATACAGTACATATGTATATACACATATGGAGACGTAATATTTAGGTGTGTGTGTAGATAATGATTTAGAGACAGAGAGATAGAGAAATTTTCATCACTGAATTTAATATATTGTCATAGTTCTTGCAAAAAATGACAAAAAAGGCTTTACCTTTTGCAAAGTTCAATAAATTTCTTGTGAAACCACATGACGACAACCAACTCCCTGACCAAAAAAAAAGTTAGGGCTCCCATGCAAAAATGAAAGAGTCCAAGATGGATAAAAGTGATTGTGGAGCATTTTGCTCCTCATTAATGAGATATGCATGATGCATGATGCATATCTCATTAATGAGAAAATACAGCAAGAAGATTTGCATGATTTGCCCAAAGTTATCAGCTTAGTGCCAGAAAGGGAGCTAGAAGCAGATTTACTAATTCTCATTCCAAAGCTTTTTTACTCCACCAGTGAAAATGATTAAGATTTCTTTGAGTTATATAATAGGTTACTCTCTAATTGCAGGGTTGCTATTGCTGGAGTCTTATTTTATTTTATTTCAGAATTATAACTCTCAGTTATTTGTGTGCCAAAATAGATGGGATGTCATCAAATGAAAGCAACTACCTGTATACCAAGAATGACCGTGTTAGTTCTGAAAATTTTCAAATTTACACACTTTTACATTAAATTATTAAATTCAGCAATTCCTTTATATTTCTAGTACAATCATTTATTTCAGTGTCAAATCACTTTCAGTTTTTGACTTGAATGCTCCCTTTTATAGATGGTAAATCTGCCAAGAGATATTGGTCAAAACATTATTTAAAATACTTGTATATAGTTAGATATTTTAAAATATATATTCTTTAATTCTTTAAGAATACAGCTATATTTTCAAAGCACCTCAGTCAGATATATAAGCACTGATTAACTGAGAGAAAGAGAGAAAGAGAAAATAGGCAAATTGTGATTTATCTTAACAATACTTCTTTGTTTCTAGAGATGTCATGAAACCACTATAGTAGACACAAATTCTGATCCATCCAGACAGCTTCTTATTTTCTAATTCCTCTAACCTAATTTGTTTTTTTATTCTCAGTAAAGTCAGAGTTCAAGGTGAATGTTCCTGCCTTGTTTAATTTTATGTTTTCAAGTAAAAAATCTAATCATACTATAGTGGTATCAGGAAAAAAAAACATTTTGATGTCACTTTTAAATTGTGTTGTATTTCCCCCTCCCCTCTGACTTCTGTCCAAGATGGAGGCATAAGTAGATATGCTTTGCTTTCTCGTACACCCCCCAAAAAAGAAAAACAACAAATTTAAAAACAAAAACAACCCGATTTGACAGAAAATTGAACTGTATGGAAGTCCAACAACCAAAGAGTTAAAGAACAAACATTCACCCAGACTGATAGGAAAGGCAGAGATAGGCAGCCGGGGCAGAAAGGACATGTGGCAAGTCTTGGACCAACTAGGTAAGGCAGCAGCTGGAGGAGCGGGTGGTCCCCTGTTTGCCAGCAGATAAGCCAGGAGGAACAACTGGAGAGTGAGACAGACTGCACAACCCAGGGTTCCAGTGCAGGAAACAAAAACCTCAAAACCTCTGGCTATAAAAACCTATAGAGGTTGCAGCTGCGGGGAGGAACTCCCAGCTTCACAGGAGTGTTCATTGGAGAAACCCACAGGGGTCATAGAACACACACAAACCTACACACCCAAGAATCAGTTCCAGAAGGGCCCAATTTGCTTGTAGGTAGTGGGGGAAGTGACTGAAAGCTGGCTGAGAGCCCAGCAAGTGGCACTGTTCCATCTCAAACTTCTCAACATACAATACCACAACGCAGCTATGTGGGTTGTCCCACCTTGGTGAATACCTAAAATTCTGCTGCTTACAACTTACCAGGTGCTTTGAGACAAAGAACTATGGCCCAAATGAAAGACCATATCAAAACTCCAGAAAAAGAACTAAGCAACAAGGAGATAGTCAACCTATCAGATGCAGAGTTCGAAACACTGATAATCAGCATGCTCACAGAAATGATTGAGTATGGACACAAAATAGGGGAAGTGAAGGCTATGCAAAGTGAAATAAAGGAAAATTTACAGGGCACCAACAGTGAAGGGAAGGAAACTGGGACTCAGATCAATGATTTGCACGAGAAGGAAGAAATAAACATTCAACCACAACAGAATGAAAAAACAAGAATTCAAAACAAAGAGGAGAGGCTTAGGAACCTCTGGGACAACTTTAAATGTTCCAACATCCAAATTATAGGGGTGCCAGAGGGAGAAGAACTATAGCAAGAACTTGAAAACTTATTTGAAAAAAAATAATGAAGGAAAACTTCCCCATTCTGGCAAAAGTAATAGACTTGCAAGTCCAGGAAGCTCAGAGAGTCCCAAAGAAATTGAAGTAAAGAAGGAACACACCACAACACATCATAATTACATTACCCAAGATTAAAGATAAGAAGAGGATCTTAAAAGCAACAAGAGAAAAAGAGACAATTACCTACAAAGGAGTTCCCATAAGACTATCAGCTGATTTCTGAAAAGAAACCTCACAGGCAAGAAGGGGCTGGAGAGAAGTATTCCAAGTCATGAGAGGCAAGGACATACATCCAAGATTACTCTATCCAGCAAAGCTTTCATTTAAAATGGAAGGGCAGATAAAGTGCTTCTCAGATAAGGTCAAGTTAAAGGAGTTCATCATCACCAAGTCCTTATTATATGAAATGTTGAAGGGACTTGCCTAAGAAAAAGAAGATGAAAAATATGAAAAGTAAAATGACAACAAACTCACAACTATCAACAACTGAACCTGATGCAGAGTCTGGCTGGTGGGGTCCGCGTCATTATGGATGAAAATGAGACAGTCACACAGATTACTGAACCTGGTGGAGGAAAAGGGCCAGCATGGCTTTTCTCTCAAGGAGAGCAAAACCCTCCGCCCTTGCTCCAATGAGCTTTTATTGTCTTTCTGGACACATTACAAGAAGGTTCTTATTAACTATACATAGATTCACTTTAGGTGGTTACCTTTCACAGAAAACAAAGGAGCCAATGCTGCTAATCACATCACAGAAGAGGGATATTTGCAAATGAAAAGGCAAAAGTAGTTGGACCGGTTATACTCATCCTTGGAAGGTATAGCATGGATTTTAGAAAGTTGCTCTGCAGTAAATGTCCTCAATTCAGGGTGAGGGAGTTTAACAAAAGCAAGACTCATAGCGGCCTAGGTATATTGCAGGCCTGATTCCCCACAGGAGAACCTATCCATGGGTGTGGGTCCTGTGCATCTCCCAGTGGGAGCTGGGCCCACGCCACATAGAACAGTCTTCCACAGACCCTAAAACAAAAACAAATTAAGCAAACAACTAGAACAAGAACAGAATCACAGAAATGGAAATCACATTGAAGGTTATCAGTAGGGAGGAAGAGGGGGAGAATAGGGGGAAAGGTGAAGGGAATAAGATGCATAATTGGTAGGTACAAAATAGACAGGGGGAGGTTAACAATAGTGTAGGAAATAGAGAAGCCAAAGAACTTATATGTATGACCAGTGGACATGAACTAAGGGGGTGGGAGGAGGAATGCTGGTTGGAGGGAGGGTGAAGTGCAGAGGGGGATAAAGGGGAGAAAAGGGAATGGGACAACTTTAATAGCATAATCAATAAAATATGTTTTAAAAACTTGTGTTGTATTTTCCTTTAGTAGTGTGTTTTTTAATACACTTTAATATATAAGAGTGTGTGAGAGTGTTTTCTTAATACTTTATGTAATACCTGTCAGATATAGGTACTTCATAAATATTTGTTGCATTAATAGTTTAATGATTAGTAGCCCCTACCTGAATCTATTTCCAGAGGAAGTTCTTATAAGTTAGCTTGGTAAAGAAATTATGTTCTGAGAAAAAAAATTTAGTGATCCCTTAATTGTGCAAGTTTCAAGTAGAAAATATTCTGTTATCCTTGAATAATCATTTTATTTTTCTATATTTTTTGTGCAAGGCTGACATTTGGGCTTTAGGCTATCAGATAGACAAATATAGTCAGATATTTTTCATCTCCACTGGTCTAGCAAAATTTTAAGAACGCTGGAAAAGCAGTGAGAAATTTTACATAGAGGACACAAGGACTTCAGTAGAAAGGGGCTGTGTGTGTATCTCCACCCTTTTCCTTTGAGTTTTCACTTTATTATTTTATTTCGACTGTGACAAATTGGTTCTGACTAATCACTCTGTAAGAAAAATAAGACTCCAAGGAGAATCTCACTTTGAGAGAAGGATACTGAATGACTTGTTAAGGCCTGTAAGATCGTAACTTAGGTGAATGTAAGGGAGAGCTAGCTCTGATCACTTTGAAGAGTTTATGCTAGAATATCTTCCAGTAATGCTGTTATCAGTGGAAGTGGAGTTCTTGCAGTGTCATGAGGAAAATTCGGAGGTAAATTTTATTGATGGTGTATCATTAAGGGGAATCCCCACCTGACTTCCCAATGTACCATCTCCATTACTCTTGAAAAGGATCCAATCTTGTCTTCAGTAGGGACAGAAGAAAGGCAGCTGCCCAGAGTTTCTGCTCCATGTTAAAGTACAGGCCAGGTTAGCATCTGGCTAGCTTAGTGTTTTCAGCTGCACTGAATACCATTGCTGTGCTGTGGTACTCAGGCTCCCTCCTGGAGTCTGTGTCCATGTGCAGCCATTGGCCACACAGTTGCTAAGGCCACATGGCTATGGAAAGAGGATGCACAAATGCACAGGGCAAGTGCAGATTCCCAAGCAAGTGAGAGAAAGCTTAGTCCTTTTGGAGCCCACAGGAGGCCACTAAGAGGTCTCAGTTCCAATCCAGGTAACTTAGCTTATTCCCAGCTGCCCCAGTGGCGGAGTCCATGTGGCTTCTGGCCGTGGGGCTGCTAATGCCACATGGCTATGGAGAGAGAACACAAGTGCAGGACATGAGCAACAGAGAGAAAGAGAAGGAGAGAGAGAGAGAAAGTGCTTCTTTGTTCCCCTGGGATTATATTAACTTGGGTCTTGGATGGACCAGGTGCTATGTCAAAAGAACCAATCAACTTCCCAAGGTTTCCCAGGCTTCAGATAAGTTTACAGCCACTTGTTAGACTGACAGACCTCAACAGGCCTGCATTTCCCCCTGTGCCTCTCAACAGTCCAGTACCAGCGGAGAAGGGAGGCGTGTTGATCTCCTTGGCAGAGAAATGCTGTAATCTCCTGCGCTGTGAAGCTATACCTTCCTGCCTCGTGTTTCTCAGTTTATTAAGCTCAATGTCTAGTTCCCTTCACCTCCCTTTCCTTATGAATAATTTGTTAATACCAACATTAACAACACTACCTGGCCCTGATCCTGTGATTATGCTGTGAAGAAAAGCATTTTGTGTAATCAGAAGTTAGGAGCTCAGGTGCACTTGGGTCTGAGAACAACCCCAGCTGATTGTAACTCTGGTAAAAACTGTGTCTGCCCCCCTTCTGCCTTTCCAAGTGCAAATGAACTACTCTGGACCAGTCTACTTTGGGAAGGGAATAATCAATACTGTCATCCTTATAAGATCAGAAAAGCCTTCAGTAGTCATCTGGAAGCAAACCTGGTCCCATTACCTCAGGGTCTCTGGAAGGAGAGCTCAGCTGCTGAAATATGTCCTAGGAGAGGGGAGTCAATCCTGAACTGTTGCACCTCCTGTTTGGTTGGCCTTGGGGTACCTCCCTTACCCCACTGCTTCCTTGACAGAGAAAATCAGGCACCAGACTGAGATTCTGTCTCAGGAATAGTATGCCCTTGTTGTGCTACATAATTAGATTTAGCCTAGGAAATACATACTCAGGTATTCCAAAGAACCGACTTTCCTCTGAGTATAACATGTTTATCTTTTCTTTGTTGCATCTTAGGTCTTGTGGAGATTAATGGTAAATACCCTCATGTGCAGCCTAAACATTTCTAAAACCCCTGGCTTTCCAAATCCTTCAGATTCCACCAACTCATTTAGATTTCTCAGTTTGGGGAGGTATAAATATGTAAAGATAGGCTTACTGAATAAAGTTGACAAGGGTTAAATTAAAGAAAGACCAGACGACATCTAGGTCATTACACATCCAGGTCACTACTCATCCTTTCAAAAATAATCTATTTCAGAACAATAAGGGAGAAATACTCTACCGTTTTTATGTAAATCACCCAGTAAACAGATGCATGAATAATACAAATATTTTTCTTCAAATTAAAATAGTTTTTTCAGGACTTCTGACCTACATTGAGGTATAGGTAGACGCACTGTGCCTCCTAGCACAACCAAGATAGGGACAACAACAATATAGAAACAAAATAACAACCAGAACTGACAGAAAATTGAAGTGTATGGAAGTCGGACACCCAAGGATTTAAAAATAGACACTTTCATCCAGACTGGTAGGAGGGGCGGACTCAGGCAGCCAGGTGAGGGACATGGAGCAGAGAACAGAGCACCCGGGGCGGAGCGCAAGCCTGCAGCAGGCACACCCTGGGCACACCAGCAGCAGTGGTGGGTGGGCCCTGGCCAGGGGGTGGCAACCAGCAGACCCAGGGAGGTGGCCATTGTGAAGCAAGGCACTGCACACAACTCAGGGTCCCAGCACCAGGAAATAGAGCTTTGGGTCACTGACTGAGGAGGAAGGTCCCGCCGGGTGCACAGGCCCACCCACACCAGAATTGGTGCCAGAGGGGCCCGGTTGGCTTGCAGAAAGTGGCAGAAGGGTCTGGGGTCCTACAGAGAGCAGAGCAAGCACCATTGTTCCTTCTTGGGTCTCACCCCCACATAGAGCGTCACAACCTAGCGACTGGGGTGCCCCGCCCTGGTGAACTCCTAAGGCCCCGCCCCTCACTACAGGAGCTCAACAAGACCAAAAAACAAAACAAAACAAAAAAAAAACAGCAAAAAAATGGCTCAAACAGAAGAAAAATTGAAAGCCCCAGAACCCATCCTTTTAAGCGACCAAGAGATAGCCAACCTATCAGATGCACAGTTCAAAGCACT